>CM033476.1:31670613-32270613 GCA_019447015.1 Hymenochirus boettgeri
CTCTAAAATATGTTTTTATATATTATACAATAATATTTGATTGAAGTCAGTGCACACAAAAGGACTTCTTAATATCCAAAATACAACTTTTATTCACACATAATTTGTGTAGTTAGCGACGTTTCGGTCCTGTTTTCTGACCTTTTTCAAGCTAAATAATCATACACACACTGTGGTTTATTTAAATCATTTGTGAGACTCAATTACATTTACATAATTGGTGGTGAACGATATAGTGATTAACTCTTAGTGAGCTGAACTAACCAGGTCAGCATGTATCAATAATAAAGTGCCCTATATGCTTACTATTAAAGTGCTATATGGTTACCATTAAAGTGTTACCGTGCCTTATAAAGTGCTTGAATATTATTAATCAAAAGCTTATTACAATTGTTAAAAAAGCTTACAAATTAAAGTGTGTTGTGTCCATCTATTTGTAAAATTACAGTTGTAAGGTAAAAATAGAAATTATCTAGAGTGCCATATCCCTTATAAAAGAACATAACAATATGATAATAAGATATATCTTAAATATTAGTTCTAAATATCCCCACAAAATAAATAAAGAGGCCATATACATAATAGTCCAAAGTAGTTGTCTATTCTTAAAAAATAGTTATCTATCCTTTAAAAGCAGCGGGGTAGGAGCAGTTCTCATTAAGTCCCCATGGACTAATGGTATTTAGTCGTTGATCCAATAGTCTCTTTTTGTAACAATAATTTCGATCTATCTCCTCCTTTTGGGTAGGGGGATATGGTCAATCCCAATGAATTTGAAACTGTCGGAGAATGATTCTTTGTAAATAGTTTTGCCACTGGTTTATTCTTTGGTTATCCCGAAAGGCCATTTTATTGCCGATCGGTGTCCATCAATACGTAATCTAAGACTTAAATCGGTTTTACCGATATAGGATAATCCACATGGGCATGTAGTCATATAAATCACATGTGTGGTGGTGCAGGTAATCGGATACTTATATAATAATTTCCTTCATGAGGATGTGTAAAGGTTTTACTTTGTATCTTTTGTTTGCAGGACATGCATTTACCACAAGATGTACATCCATTTTCTTCTTTGGGAGCCGGATTCCTCATTGGTGTAACTAACAATAGGGTCGGTTTTCACTAAATGTCTCTCAAGTTTTTCCTTTGCGGAAACTAATGGTGGGTTGTTTTGGTGTCATCTGATGTTAATACTTTCCAACTGGTTTTTAGACTGTTTTTCACATTGTGTCCCATATCGTTATATTGTATACTACAGAAAAAGTTCTTTGATTTTTCCTCTTTCGTATTGATGATGTTTCCCTTGTTTAAATCCTATGATGAGCCTTTACTAGAGCTATATCCAATATTCTTCTAGGGTATCCTCTAGTTAGGAATTTGTCATTTCATTTAATTGTTGTTACATATATCTCATTGGAGTTATTACGTAAAACCCTGCAGTATTGAGAGATGGGGAGAGAGTCTTTAAGTGGGGTTGGATGGCAGCTAGAATATTGTAACAGTGTATTTCTATCTGTTGTTTTGGTATATAGAGAATAACACAATTCATTACCTTGTATGCCAATGCGTAGATCCAGGAATTCAATTGCAGTTCTACTTCTGTTGCAAGTGACTCTGATAGGTGTATCAAGTCCATTAAGATAGCTCACCATCCCCTCCAGTTGTTCCTGGGTCCCCTGCCCACAACAAGAGATTGTCAATAAATCTGTAATAAGTTAATAAGTGGTCTCCATATTTAGACAGAATGTGTTTCATTTCATATGCATGCATGTATATATTGGCATAAGCCGGAGCCATGGCCGCACCCATGGCAGTGCCAGCCCTTTGTATATAATACAGATTTTCAAATCTGAAATAGTTATATTTCAAAGTTGCCTCTAGTAATTCCAACAGGAAGTTCCGAAAGGACGGTGGTTCCACTCCTATAGTGCTCTAAGTATTCCTTGACTGTTTCCAGTCCAGCTGGTGGGGATACAGGTATATAGACTAGAGACATCTAGCGTAGCTAGCCATATTTCTCTATCGTCAGGTATATTAAGTTCTCTTAACCTTTCAATAAGGTGGCCCGTATCCTGATGTATGTATTAAGTGTTCACAATTGGTTAGAGATGTCCATCCAGGAACTTACCCAATGGTTCTAATAATCCACCCTGTTGGAGCACCACTCATTGAATATGGAGGAACATATAGAATTTCAAGCTGACTATACAGAAACTTGGCATGTAACAGGGAAGATGTGGAAAGAGTCTTATGGCAGAACTCACACACTGAATACCCTGTAATCAATACCATCAAAGATGTTACAAATGAATTAACACAAATGAAGAAAAAAGAAAACTACATGGTTTGTTTTTGTCTGACTATTAGAGAGAGGCATATGCCAAGAGGCTTTCGTATTAACAATATCCCAACCATTGGACGTAATAATCCTGAATTCTGATCTGCAAAAAATGGATAGGCGTGTTGAATCGTTGCCATTAACCTAATGGCATTGGTATTGGGGAAGTAGCAAAAGAATATAAGGAGGTACAAAACAAAATACAGATATTTGAAACTGAACATTAAAACTATTTTGCAAAATGAATCTAACATGGAGCCATTGGTTAAAATGCGTGACCTTATTGAACAGCATAGACAAGATCTTCTAAAGTTCAAGAAAACAAAAATCAGAAAAGTAACGGAGACTACAATACACGCAGGGTGTACAGATGGTTGTCCGGTATGCAGGGAGAACCAACCAATAGAAATCGGAGCCGGTCAAGATCTCGGATAGGACGTAACATCCCGCGAGAACAAAGGGAAGGATGGGACGCAACAAGAACCACGAGGTCCGGGAACAGGAACAGGACTATGGCGGAGGTGCAGCGGGGGATCTCACAGTCACAAGACCGACATGTGGATATACAGTGGATCCATCGGAGGGACTGGAGTTGAAGAGACAGACCCGAAGCAACCAGGGAGCCCTTTTTCAGAGCGGGCAACACGCAGCCGAACGTGGGAAAAACAAACAATGAGGAGATATCCCATCCGAGAAGGGGGTAAGCATAAAGTAAATTAAGACAGACTATACCTATTTTCAATCTGTCCAATAGGCATTTAAAACACAAGTGAAGTCCATTACTACAAAAGGGATAACATTTTACCCACAACACAAATTCAATTTATTCAATGGAATATTGATGCATATAGAATACGAGAGACAATTAACCTTTAAGAGTATGTATGGAAGTGAAACACAAACCAATGTTTATAATCCCTATAAACTGAAAAGTACCTATGATCCACCTTTTATTAATCCTACAATTAAAACATTTCAACAAATGGTTTGCAGAGGTTACAGCTAGTAATCATAACCACAAGGATAATTTGAAACAAAAAACATCACAACCAACGGTGGGAGAAAGAAGGGCAATTAAATCCCTTGCCTCAGATAAGAACATTGTAATACGCCCTGCAGATAAGGGTGGGGGCATTGTGATATTAAATTATACTGACTATCTACGAGAAATACTCACACAACTAAGAGACACTACAACATATGAGAAACTTAAAACAGATCCTACTAAGGAGTTTCAAAAACAAATTAACCTTATTTGATCTGGCTGTGTTTCATAATGTGATTAATATTGAAACTAGAGACTATTTAAATCAAAAGCATCCAATATGGCCTATACTATATACAAACCCAAAATCCATAAAGACCTTACAACCCCCCAGGACGCCCAATCATTTCGGCTCGGGGTGGATTATTAGAACCATTGGGTAAGTTCCTGGATGGACATCTCTAACCAATTGTGAAACAACTTAATACATACATCAGGGATACGGGCCACCTTATTGAAAGGTTAAGAGAACTTAATATACCTGACGATAGAGAAATATGGCTAGCTACGCTAGATGTCTCTAGTCTATATACCTGTATCCCACACACAGCTGGACTGGAAACAGTCAAGGAATACTTAGAGCACTATAGGAGTGGAACACCGTCCCTTCGGAACTTCCTGTTGGAATTACTAGAGGCAACTTTGAAATATAACTATTTCAGATTTGAAAATCGGTATTATATACAAAGGGCTGGCACTGCCATGGGTGCAACCATGGCTCCGGCTTATGCCAATATATACATGCATGCATATGAAATGAAACACATTCTGTCTAAATATGGAGACCACTTATTAACTTATTACAGATTTATTGACAATCTCTTGTTGTGTGGCAGGGGACCCAGGACAACAGGAGGGGATGGTGAGCTATCTAATGGACTTGATACCTATCAGAGCCACTTGCAACAGAAGTAGAACTGCAATTGAATTCTGGATTTACGCATTGGCATACAAGGTAACGAATTGTGTAATCTCTATATACCAAAACAAAACAGTAAAATACACTGTTACATGTCTAGCTGCCATCCAACCCACTTAAAGACTCTCTCCCCATCTCTCAATACTGCAGGGTTTTACGTAATAACTCCAATGAAGATATATGTAACAACAATTAAATGAAATGACAAATTCCTAACTAGAGGATACCCTAGAAGAATATTGGATATAGCTCTAGTAAAGGCTCATCATAGGATACTTAACACAAAGGGAAACATCATCAATACGAAAGAGAAAAATCAAAGAACTTTTCTGTAGTATACAATACAATGATATGGGACACAATGTGAAAAACAGTCTAAAAACCAGTTGGAAAGTATTAACATCAGATGACACCAAACAAACCACCATAGTTTCCGCAAAGGAAAAAAACTTGAGAGAGACATGTTAGTGAAAACCGACCCTATTGTTAGTTACACCAATGAGGAATCCTGGCTCCAAAGAAGAAAAATGGATGTACATCTTGTGGTAAATGCATGTCCTGCAAACAAATGATACAAAGTAAAACCTTTACACATCCTCATTGAAGGAAATCATTAATATTAAGTATCCGATTACCTGCACCACCACACATGTGATTTATATGACTACATGCCCATGTGGATTATCCTATATCGGTAAAACCGATTTAAGTCTTGATTACGTATTGATGGACACCGATCGGCAATAAAAAATGGCCTTTCGGGATAACCAAAGTAATAAGCCAGTGGCAAAACACTATTTACAGAAGAATCATTCTCCGGACAGTTTCAAATTCATTGGGATGACCATATCCCCCTACCCAAAAGAGGAGGAGATAGATCGAAATATTGTTACAAAAAGAGACTATTGGATCAACAGACTAAATACCATTAGTCCATGGGGACTTAATGAGAAATGCTCCTACCGCTGCTTTTTAAAGGATAGATAACTATTTTTTAAGAATAGACAACTACTTTGGACTATTATGTATATGGCCTCTTTATTATATTTTGGGGGATATTTAGAACTAATATTTAGATATATCTTATATCATATGTTATGTTCTTTTATAAGGGATAGGCACTCTAGATAATTTCTATTTTAACTTACACTGTAATTTTACAAATAGATGGACACAATCACTTTAATTTTTAAGTTTTTAACAATGTTTAAAAGCTTTTGATTAATAATATTCAAGCACTTTATAAGGCACGGTAACACTTTAATGGTAACCATATAGCACTTTAATAGTAAGCATATAGGGCACTTTATTATTGATACATGCTGACCTGGTTAGTTCAGCTCACTAAGAGTTAATCACTATATCGTTCACCACCAATTATGTAAATGTAATTGAGTCATCACAGATTGATTTAAATGGAACAGTGTGTGTATGATTATTTAGATGAAAAAGGTCAGAAAACGGACCGAAAACGTTGTAACTACACAAAATATGTGTGAATAAAAGTTGTATTTGGATATAAGAAGTCCTTTTGTGTGCACGACTTCAATCAAATATATATGTGAAATTCTCATCGGTAGCACCAAGGCCATAATACTTGTCAAGGAGTGCCTGACCATACCCCAGATATAATATATAATATATAATTATATGCGTTCTTAACCGATGTATGAAATGTATTACATGTTTATCTATCTGTATAATATATATATATTACAGATATAATAAATATCTGTATAATGGCTTGCACTTTAGAATATTACCTATTCTATAATGTACAGCGATGTGTACCCAAGGGGCACTTTATAAATAAAGTTATACATACATACATATTGTACTACATGAATAGAGGAAGAGACCTCCAAAGAACATAGGAATTGTAACCAATTAAGGTGACATTCCCTTTAAAGGAACTGTAAAATTAAATAAGTGTTTGCCAATTGTTTCTATTATTCACAGGGAGGTGAGAACTTATTCACAGCGGCACTTACCGCGCTCCTCTCGCAGGTCCTTCTTGAAGCTTTAGGTAGCACTTTATTTACGTGTTATGGTGAATAGATATGTACATTTTTTTTTAATGACATGTGTATGTGAGCTGAGTCTACTATACTATCCATGTTGTTTGTCAAATTAATGGTTCCACCCCTATTTTCTATTTTATATAATGCTGTGTGTGCTATTAGGGGTTACTAAAAAAATTCATGGAACTTTGAGGTGAGCGATTCCACGACATTAGACCGATCCTGCCAGAACCGCCTTTCCTGTCTTCCTTGTGACCAACATGTGATCACAAAATGAATGGGATTTGCGAATGCATGTGGTCGCAAAGCAGAACGGAAAGGCGGGTTCTGGCAGGATCGGTTAATGTGGGGTCGCTCGGGAGGGTAAGTGCAATGTATGGTCACCTTAAGTATGCTAACTCCAAGCAATCAATCAAGGCTGTGTGTGCTGACATCACAGACATGATTGACTGCTGTTTGCCCTGGTGTCTCCTCTGCACATGCTCAAGCTTAAAAAAAAAGCTCATTAAGCAGAAGGAGGAGGCAGACCTTTTCCAGAACAGAATAGGATTATCATTACATATCTGATAACAATATCAGTTGGGATGTTAGCAGATAACTGGCAGGTCACCAGGTTTTTGTTTTAAGGGTGGACATGCCTTTAACATATCTTTATTTTATCTTTGCATTATCAATGGAAGTCCCTATAAATAACAACCTCCAATATCTCACAAACTCACATATCTGAGAATGGAGTTTATTAGGGGGCTGCCTGGATACATTTCATAGGATTTGGTCTGTTTGGCCTGAATATGGTTAGCTCCCTTTGATCAAACCCAAGTTTCTCAATACTTTATGCCCCACCGCCACAGAGGTTAATGGGCCAAAACAAATTGAGAGAGGAAACCCTTTTTTTTTTTTTTTTTTTAAAAATATTTATCTTGCTTTTTTGTAAGGCTGGAATCCCTGGTCAACCAATGACATGTCTTCTCCCTTCCATCAGGTTATTCACCAGTGCTGGATGTTCTCTCTCTCTTGTTCCTCGTCTACGTCCCTGGCACAAGGTTTGAAACAGATCAGTGGGCGCTTTGGCTCTAGTGTCCTTTCATACTTTGTTTTCCTGAAGACTCTTCTGGGCTTCAACATCTTCTTGTGCTTTCTGTGGTTCTTATTTATTGTCATTCCACAAGCTGTCCATCCCCAGAGCTTCCCCTACCAACGTTTTTTTGGCTTGGAACTGCTCATGGAGCGTAAGTGTCTATAATATAACGATGTGTGTAGAGGTTTTAACCTTATCATAGAGACAATCTACAGGTGTTGTATACTGCCACACACCATGTATTCCAATGGATGCATTTCTGTTTAGTTGTCTTTCTACAATAGTAACACAAATGTTGAGGCACAGGACACACAAAAACACACCAAGCCTTTGGGCCATGGCGCAGGATCTACACAAAACTAATGTACAAGTATACACAGAGAGAAAGAAGAGTACCGCACTCATGTAATTAGAATATAAGTAAAAAACCTTATTATTGGGAAATATATCCATCCTGGGGTGTACATAGAAAAATACAGATAACAACAGAACAGTGTCCCTCTCTACAGCTAATAAAGTGGCTAGTGCCCAAAACCCTCTACCCACATAAGTCAATACATCGTATAGTGGTATTGAGTCCATATACACTTATCTGTCAGTCATGCTGCAGCATGTAGACACAGAGTCGGGGGTCCAGAGTGAGAGGAGAGCCTGTAGAGAGGACACCGAAGAGGAACCGATGAGACAATGGTATCTGTCTTTCTAGCACAAGATACCATTTCTAAATATCCATCTTGACCTTCTTGTCACATTGGATCACATAGTAACATTGTTATGCATTTAAGGGTATGTTCACTGAAAAAACTTAACTTTTTCACATAATTGAAAAACTGGAGGTAAAGGAGCTAAGTCTTACCTCCCCTTTCTTTAATTAACCTATACCTACAATGCGCTCCTCTGCTGCTCCTCTAACAGGTCTGGGGGCAGTCGGGAGCTGCCAGATAAGTTTTCTTCTGACTCCTGTTATTTGACGCGCGGTAATACAATTAATGGCAGCTTGTTGACCTGAGAGAGTTCTCTCATGTGATTTAGCACGCGCTCGGGTACTAGAGATTGTCATAAAGAAGTCTTGGCCCTATTTTATACTATTGGTAAACTGCATGTTGTACATTACTGTTCTGTTATATAGTGTGGGGGATGATTTGCTGAATGACTTACAAAGATTATATATATATTATGTTTTCAGAAGAGGAAGACAATCTATGTTTGAACATTCTGTCTTGTCTTATCTCATATCCGTCTTTCTTTTAGGGTTATTTCTCCAGTACACCTATGTATTATGGGTATTACAGATAATTGACTTGAATGAGAATTGTTCTCGGATTGAACACCACAGCTGTCCATCAGGCAGGGCCTGGTTTCCTACACACATGCCACTCGCATACCTGTTTACAGTAGGAGCGCCTTTTTGAGCACCTGCATTATCTTGTGTACAGGTATTGGATCCGTTCATTATCCATTTACTTCCATCTTGTTAACCCCCCCTTTCTCTCTCTTCCTCTCCGCTCTCTCTCTCGTTATTAATTTTGTCCTATAGTGTTCTCAGCATGTAATTATCTACCCCCATTTCACTATCATGTTCTAATTCTGTTGCCCGTCTCTCTTCCTCAGGATGTCGTGTTCCTTGGTGAAAGTTTCGTGTGGGATTGTCCTCTGGAATATGGCTGCCAAAAGTTTTTAGTTCCTGGGATTTTAAAGTACACGGAACGATCAGTGCAGAGACAAAGAAATATCCACATGCAACTAAAGGTTGGTGCTCAGAATCCCAACACTTCATTCAATCCCAAATACATTTTTATGGGAGTATGTACAACTGGGCTCTGTATTCCTATTGTATTACAATTTAGATTTTAGGATTTTTTCTGTAGATTAACAATTCGCTCCCCATGCTGGTTGACCAAGCCTGTTTAATAGAATGATGTGTCTTTTAAAATTCAGATTCTACCATTTTTATTTGTCTACCAAGCCATACAAATTAAATTACAGTATTGTTTGAAATAAATAACCTTCCATAAAGAGAATGTTTTGTGCGTTTTATACTATAAGCTCCACCTGTTTATAGAGTATCTTCTATTTGGTACTGCATGAGAATAGTGTCAACAAGCTCTAAACTTATATATGATTGGGACTTTGAACATTAGGAAATGCTCTGTGAACGACTGCAGCAATTATACCCCGAATCCATAAGAAAGACGACTGAAGACTCTGTTCATTTATTTTTATCTGGACTCTGTGTATGGGAGCTGGTGGGATCTGCCATAGTTGTGTATCTGCTGTCAGAACACTTACACCAGGTAAGGAAAACAGAGCTAAAAAGGACATTGGAAGTGACTGAAGGGTTATAACCATGTATAAGGGGGAAGTTGAGCGAAGGATGAGGTTTTATTGGCCCAGCTATGAACTCTAACAGCTGCAAATGTCAAGTTAGGTTCTGGGCAAGTTATTGTGGTTTATTGGTTATATTTTTTAACTAAAACTCTTCGCGAGGCACAGTAGGTTTCCTGTACATTTGTTTAATCTGTATGACACAGGTCCACTTGTGATTTAGATTGGCCATTTGTCTTATGCTTGGACTGACACTATAAAGTGTTGGAGTCTACTCCTAATGTTCTCTCGACAGACAGATCAATCATTTGGATTGTGGTTCACCTCGTTAATGTAAACAGCTCTCCAGGGAATGGCAGCTGCTAAAGCTGCTCTGCTCGAACATTAAGATCAATTGTGATGTACAAGTGAGATGTGTAACTATTGAATATAATGCCAGGTATGGAAGAGCATTGATTTAGATAGATTGCTCATTGGTTTATATAAAATCTAATGTAATGATTGCCATACAAAGTCCTGAAAACCTGACCCCAATTTTAGATATGGCAGAATTACACTGTGATGTCAGTTCACAACGCTTGTATTGCCACATGGAGCAGAAAACACCTAATGTATCCAGCACAATAATCTCACTAATACTACAATGATGGAACATATACCTGCTGTGTGCATCTATTGAGTGAATTGGATCTCGGCTTAGCACTATCTCTGCAGAAAGTGGATTTGGTTATTGTTGGGAAAGGAACTGAAGAAACTAATAAAAAAGTTGATTCTTGGGGTGAAATAATTCTATGTAAAATGGCATTAACGCTCTTTCTGCAGGATCACCGGATCCGTGTCCGAAAGTGGAGGAGAGCAGAGGTGGAGGCCATGTTGCTCCCCTGCGTGTGGCGTTTCTGTTTGCAATCTTCTTTGCATATATGTACCATGCTCTAGGGTTGTGGGGAGAGGTGGACTCCCCCTGTCTTGAGGTTTGTCGTATATGCGGTGGTTAATGAAAGGGTTACTGTGCCTGAGACTTGTGATTGTCTATAAGAGATTTACAATAATCCTTGATTGTCTTCTCTTGATATCTTGTTTCATTTCATTTCTTAAATGATAGGAACCTTATTTTGAAGATTGTTGTCCTTGGGTTATGTGTTACCACTGGCTCATCAGAAAAACAAAGTATCTAGAGAATAAGGTACTTCTGGAACGCTTCCCTTCTGCTAGATACTTTTGTTACTATCCCATGATAACTCCCAGTACAACTTTGTGGCTAAACACCAGCACTAGAGAGAATTCTGGGTAATAACTAGGGTACCTGATTTGCATGTCTTTAAAATTAGAACACGTTTAGAGACCAGCACCAAAAAAGGATACTAAGCAGTATAGTCGGACCTAAGGTGGCCAAACACATGCTTAAGATCCAATGAAAATCACATACATTACACTGACCAACCCCCCCATATGCTGTTGTAGGATGGTCCGCTAGTGCCCATACCACAGGCTGGCTCCATCTATGCTACGAACAGGATATGTGGAATATTGGCAAGGGGTGTGTGTTGGGGGTGGGGGTAGGAGGGGCAAAAAAGTAGGTCCTTGCATTCTATATTTATATTGTTTCTAACAATCAAGAAGCTTATATGCTTACATTCCATTGACGTGGGGTACTGTATGTACAAAGAGGCTCTCATTAAGGTATATAGTATAACTAATGTCTTTTTCCCCACAGTGCTGGAGACATTTTGTGGGACAGGAATGTATCGCTTTGTCATAATGGATCTTTTTGTTCAGGTCTATTGGATACTATGTTTGGAGAGTTGCTGTGGGAGGGTCAAACACGTCCCTTCACAACGAGTGTTTCCTGCCTTGGGCCTTCCCACTCTGCTTTACATGGCTGAGCAAGGACAAAAGAAGTTGTCTTAAGCCCTAGTTATTTAAAGAGATTCTGTCATCAGCAGCTGGAAGGCCTTAAGTTTAACATTCCTACTATTAGTACTTGTCCCTGATCCATGCTTTGTGTTTAAATTTTCCTTTTATTTACAGGATCATCCTTGAGAAAAGATATAAAAAGAGATGCCGGACAGAGTTCGATATTGCACGGAAGTACTGGAGCTGATATACAGCACAAACATTGGCTGGTAAGAGGATCTAACATCAACCTGTGCAATCCCCAATGTATACCATTACGATATTGGAAAACAATAAGTATACTGCTTGTATATGTTCCAATGTATTCCTCCTAGAGTTTATGGTACGTGAGAGCCGAGTTCCCTCTGTCATCGCATGAGACAGAGATTGGGATGATTAAGTTATGATAATAGGAGATAGAAGAAGAGTAGTAGATATCTACCGCACACCTATAAGATATGTATATATGCTGGGTGCGTGCAGTGTTACCAGAGCCAATGGTGAATGTAACCCTAGAGGTCTCCCTAATTTCATTGTTAACTCCACCCTATTTAAGCCAAGCACCTAGAACTTTTTCACATGTTTGTTTGTCTGAGGAAGGTGTGCGGGTCACACTGAAAATCACGTGTTAATTAAAACCACCATTATTTCAAGTCGGGTGGGCGTCCACAATCATTTCTGTTTGTCTAATGAGTAGGGGTAAAGGGACTGTAGCACTGTCTGATGCTGGAATTCTTGTACAATATAATCCATTGAAGTCTCAGTCGTAGGAACCCAGTGGAAGAAATACTTGGGACGTTGACAAAATGACAATCTACATTTGGTCTTTATTTTAATGTATATTCATTTGATTTGTATTTTGTCCTATAACAGATGCCAAATGTTCTATGCATCTGTCCGATTGGTGATACTATTTATGACACACTTGTAAAATTGATTTGTTTATTTCCTCCCATGATTGTGCCGATGTAACCAGATTACCAAGCCTAAATCGTTTTTTCGTTTTCTGTATTCTCATAGTGTGTTCACTAATGTCCTACACTTTTTTTCCATGGTTCTTCAGGCTCGGGTCCGCTTCTGCCTCTACTGCCAGTGGTTCAGGTTCTAAAGCTCTGCTTCTTTTCTATGTGAGAAGGTGAGTTGGTAATTTCATTAAGAGAAAGGAACAGTGGAGAGAGTAATGTAGGGTACGTGTGTATTTCTTTAATTAGGGGTTTGACTGGAAAGGTGCTGGGTAAAGGGGAAGGAGAACGGGCAAAACGAAAGGAAGCAGCAGTGGGATATATTCTCATAAAAATCAATCATGTACGTGTTGATGGTTGTTTTAACAGAATTATTCCATTACTCCCATTCAAAGACCATAGACTTATCGATGATATAATAGATAATCCCTAACATTTATGGATTTATTTTTCTTGATTGTGAATGAGCCAAATCCAGTTTCCTTTTCAGGAGATTGTGTAGCTTGTTCTATGTTTCCTTCTTACAGGCTCGTGTCTGATGAGAGAAATGCAAGTCACCAGCAAACCATGGAGAGCTTCTCACTGAAAACCACTTCCTCCCACTCTCTGTTCCCTTCACTTTTGGGAGCCTGGTATTACCTACTACCGTCTATGTCGGTGTAAGTAATGATGACAGACATTAGGAGCATTGGGTGGCGCCAGATGAAAATAGTATTCTGGTTATGATGGGACCATATTTACTTAACGTACCTGTGCTTACCTGGTGCCACAACCTTCTTACTATGTAACTAGCCTGAAGATCATATCACTAAATAGTGTACTCATCTAACAACATAAGGCCCATACACGTGGTGTGCTTGTTTGAGCAAAGTACTTTCAACAAGGAGTCTAAGCAGACAAGCCCAATTAGAAGAAGCTGTCAGGCTCATACGCCAATAAGGCAAGTACCAGAAGGTGAGGACCCAGCTATAGAAAACATCCTTGGTTTGGTTGCCAAGATAATTTGTATAAATATGAACCCAATTGCTTTAATTTATCCATGGTTCATGGCAGGCTATTGAAGCACCAAAAATATGGAGATATAGCACTATGGCATTAGAATTGTTTGGGCATTAGAATTTATTGTGGATATGCACGCTACAAATCTCACAGGTGTGAAGGCTTCATCCGACACGGTTAAGGGGCTCCACCGTTTGTAGTGTAGATGCTAAATGATGTTGGGTTGATTGTGAGCGTCTCCTGGTCCTTCCACCCTGTCTTTAGGGAAATAGAAATTAAGATTGTTTGGGTTGATTCTGACATTATGGTCTCATGTATCCTAGGAACCTGTTAGACTGTGTGAGAAATTGTTGTATCTGTGTGAGAAAGACAACTTGATTGTGGTAGAGCAATGAAGCAGAGAAAGGATACTAAATTGTGTTTTAATTAGAATATTATGGATTCCAAAAATTATACTGCGTGTCTCAGATATGAAGTGGCATTTTACTGTTACTTAGTGATACTTTTTCATTAGGCCGGAAGGTTCCTTCCCTAGTTTTTTTTTCCAATATTGGTTTTCTTGTTTATCACTTTTTTCTAATTCTCCATTTCTTTTGGCACCATGGTTGAAACCTTCAGACACATGTGGCCCATTCGTTCTCAGCAGTATGTATATGAAGATGGGAGGTCTATGTGCGACAGCTAGAGAGATCTAACCCTGGTGGCGCATGGGTTAGCTGGAGTCATCTCTATCTGGTGGAGAAATAATTCTTTATATGTGGCCGTGGAGTGTATGTACGAACTGGGAAACAGAGGGGTTTGAGGTTTGGAGGACAGATTAACTGATAATGAGTTTTGACTTTAAAATGAATGCAAAAAGTGCAGAGGGGGTCTTCCAATATTCCAATACACACTTTATCTGGCGACCTGTCCTGGCCTAGAGTGGGCTAGTACCAAATTCTAATCCTGTTGGCCAAATTGGATCACATGGCCTAATCAGTGTGTTCATTGGCTAATAATGGTAGGTTACAAGCGCCTGAACCATTGTTTTGGAACCGAATTTTGTGCAAAAGTGGTTAATTTTGGCATGATGGTTCGAAATTTCAATAATTTGCACGTTTATGTGCAAAACGGTCGGTCAAGGACTACCGGTAATTTGACCTCAGTTCTCTTTTTTCTGACGGACTCAAAATATTAGTCAATCAGAATAAGATTGAATAGGAACACTATAAGCCTGCTCGGCCTGCTCTGCTATCAAGTCTCAGTGCTTGACAATGAATGAACGCTATAGTAAACAAGTCAGCATTCCATTGCTAATACATGTAACTGCACATCACGTTGCAGAAGTTTCATAAGAGAAGAATTAAGGCCAAGCAATTTACTAAGGGTCCTGGGCTTTTCAGATTTATGTGGGGCAGGCACAGCCAGCGCAGTGACAATGGGGAAGAAAGGGCTTAGGTCAATTATACATTATTTAGTTGTAAGGCATTAATTGTAAAGAACAGGTCAACTTTATATAACATGAACTCAAATTTATACAGAAGTAGGGCAGAGAGAATTATACATACCCGGTTTGGAATACTAAAATAATAGAAGCCACGGAAATATATAAACTGCATGAAATGATACTAAAATATAATGAATGCCGTGTTTAGTGTCGGGGATGATTTACAGGTCTATCCATATGCCAGAATGTTGTTATTGGGAATATCTTTCAATATCAGGCTTGAAGGCAAATTTAACTGACTCCACCCAAAGCCTCTCGCGGTCAATCACGAATGTGTCACGTGCCTAATCTAGGAGCCATGGTGAATCTCCAATTCAACATGCAGTCCACCCATTTCTTCCACAATAAAGGGGGAATCCCCACTTCGTGGGACCAATTGTTGGGCACTAGCTTTTGAATACTCAAGATTATTATCCTTTAACTGTTTACAATTGGTGGTTTTGAGACCATGGGATTTTTTTTTCCCCAAGGATTTGTATTACTTCCACATTCAAAGTGTCAATGAAGCGGAAAATAATAAACCTTCTCAAGGAACAAAGCTTAAGTGAGGACATAAAAAACCAGGCAGTAATTTTAAAGCATTCCAACATCCTGTATACAAGATTGGTAGAGTTCTTGTTGAGGGGAAGGTACCATAGGTCTATTACAGTACTGGGATCCCTTATTTACCAGGCCCATATGTCTCGTGGAGGGTGAGGACAAACGTTCCTGATGAACGATTCATCCTTCTATGAGAAGAGGAGCAAACGCCAAAGACAATTACAGTCTCAAAGGACAGAAGGTTAGATTATATTACATGCTCCATGGCAAGTGGTAGGCAAGCATGCAGGTTAATGAGAAGACCAGTACAATGATGTGTGCGACAAATGTGAAATGAATATTCTCCTTTTTAGTGCTCATATAAAGGCCTGTGGTTAGATCACTAAATTCGTTAAAAGCGGGTAAGATCATTTGAAGTCATGTGGTGGTTCTGTTTATTCTATAGGAGTTGGCAGAGTTATACGCTCTTTAAGGGTGACAGTGCTTATGTTATAAAGATCGTGTATGCGAGCAATATTTGATTTCTTTCATATTTACAGCCTCATTTTACTTCAGGAGAAACTGAAAATCCAGTGGACTGATTGGAATGATGATGTACTGAATGGGCCTTTAAGGAGCAGAAATAAATTTTGGGTTTTTTTTCTTTCCATTTTGGGGACTAGAGGATGTGCCCCATTCCCAATCAGGATGTTTTCTATTTAATAAAACCTTTTCTATACTGTATATTATCAATGGTTGGTACAGGGATACTATATAATATTGAGAATTACTGGTATTAATACATATACTGTAGTCCTGGTTGGTACAGGGATACTATATAATATTGAGAATTACTAGTATTAATACATATACTGTAGTTCTGGTTGGTACAGGGATACTATATAATATTGAGAATTACTGGTATTAATACATATACTGTAGTTCTGGTTGGTACGGGAATACTATATAATATTGAGAATTATAGGTATTGATACATATACTGTGGTTCTGATCCAGGGATATTTTCTGATTGCCATTTGGAGTCAGGAAGGATTCCCCCCCCCGTTTTTAGCTGTTTTTTTTTTTGCTTTCCTCTGGATCAGCTGGTAGGATTAAAGAGTTGGGAGTAAAGGTTGTACTAGATAGACCTCCCTGTGAATAATATTATGCTCGGGGGACCTGGAACTTACCTTACCGCCACTCCACTCGCAGCAGCTTCTTCACAGAACAGCTGTTCTCTCCCGATCGCACGCCCTATCTTTTGTATTGGCGAGCATGCGCTTAAGATAGGGCGCGCGGTCGGGACAGAGCAGCTGTCAGTGAAGAAGCGGCTGCGAGTGGATCGCGGTAAGGTAAGTTCCAGGTCCCCCGAGCGTAATCAGTGCTAATTACATTTACCTACCCTCCAACATTACACTATTGAGAAATGCATTGCACAGAGCTGTGCCGAGATCAAGTTGTATACGTTATTCTCCCCCTGCAGCCCTGCACCATGTAATTATTTAAGTTTTGCAATTATTGTGTCCTCCTCAGATCTGTTGAACTGGTCACCCAGAATGTGAGAAACAAAAGTGCCCAACATTAATTTTGTAGGAGAATCGACAGGTTTCATAAACAATAACTACTGCTCGCCAGTATCGGACAGTTTATTGTGGCTGTGTATAGCTAATGTACTCAGCATAGAAAGCATTGTACGCTACCAGGCCATCCCTACCAACATTCCGACATACATTATGTCTGAAGCCTGTTTAAGTCTAAACATTACGTATGTACTATGATAGGTTTTTTATGTTCTATTCTACTGTCTAAAGGATGCCAATCATAATGGACAATATTACATTAGTGATGGTAAATACAACGACAAATTCAACAACACTGTACTATATAACTCCGGCCCTTTAAAGTTCCTGATTAAGCGTTGCTTGCTGTATTCGGTAACTTCCCATGGAGATAATCGTTTAGGATGCAACGACATTATGCAACAACTTGCATCTAAATATGTGACTCCACTGATTTGTGGTAGATGTACGGGGTCCCCCCCCCCCTCTGAGGCATACTGTGCGTTATTGCCTGCCAATTTGGTGTTGCCCAGCACGATTCTCTGTGCGTTGTTGCGTTTTCGTTCGCCGTTTGTGGCATCTTTTCCTTCCACTTTGGTCTTCGTCTCGTTTTTGTTTTTGCCAGTTTTTTTTTGTATATGTGGACAATCGCTGCACCATAGCCACAACAAACAAAAATTTGTGAATCGAACTATTCGTTAATCCGTGGAATAAAAACGGCAACAGATATTTGCATGCGCACATGCCATTGAAATCGTGGGAATTTTTTTTTGCGTAACTGTCCTTGCTGAATCTTCCATTTTAAAGACTAAAAATCAGTTTGCTACAATAACGCGTTATGTGTGGCCTATCCCCAAGTCATTCACCTGTAGACATAAACAAATCAATTTTTAGAGGCGTGGGTACTCACACAACACAACGGTAAAGATCTTTGGTCAAAAGTCGAATATTTTTCCCAGTCCCACCTGTAGTGATGCATCGGTCTCGGGAGCATAGCATCGGTCGCAGTGGGGTCAGCAAAAGCGAAACCAGATATGATCACGGGGTGTTTGCAGCTACCAAATCAATCGAATGAGCGGTCTGGAAAGTGCCATAGGTGACCAAGCAAGCTATACGTGATGGGGTGGTGAATTAACCTTTATAAGGATCTTGATACACTAACCGTTGTCGCTGATATCTGTCATAACCTCGTGTAATGAAACTGGTCTATCAAATATTGGTTTTGTCTATTCGGTTCGTTTAGTCTATTTATATAGACTTACGGCACAAACAACTCCTACTCCCCAGCCAAGATCTCACCTTCAACCGATATTTGGCTTCTATTAACTGGCCAATGAATCTTATTACCCAGCCCTCTAACACTTCAATCTAATACAGTTCATTTGGCAAATTTTTTCTAAACAACATGGAATCAATTCAAAATATTCTTTTTTCGTGTCTGATTTAACCAACATCGATGGACATGTGTAGTAACGTCGAACAAATTCAGCTTATAGTAATCTGACAGGTTTATTTTAGCCTTTTTGATGATTGATGTTGATTGACAAAGCACTTATACTTTTGGGAAAAAGCTTTTTCACTTCTGTATTAAAAAAAGGTACTGTCCCCCCCTAGAAAATTAATTTTTAATATATCATTCCCCCTGTCCCCTCCCAGGTCCCCCCAGCCCAACCGCTATATTTATTCTTTTAAGAAATTTGCCCACAACTTTACTTACCTCCCATCTCTTCCTCCGCCTCGCGCTGCTGGCCCTCTGCTTGTGTGCGAACAGAAAAGCAATCACGAGGGGCTGTACCGGCAAGCCTTGTCTGTGATGGCTGAGCGTCAGCCAATCGCGGATGTGGCCTGCCGTCATCAGGGGCGGCGGAGGAAAAGAGGAAGGTAAGTAAAGTTCGGAGCTTTTCTAAAGAATCAATATAGCGGTTGGGGCTTGGGACAGGGTGCCAATCATATAACTAAAGGGTTTGCTCAAAGCATAGGGGGGAGAGGATATCCTGAGAGGAAGAAGAGTGAGGGAGGGGAGGGAGTGGGGGCAGAACGGCTAGAGTCAGTACCGGCCATTTCCAAAACTTCTCCGGAGAGCCATGTAGCAGGCAGAAGTCCTGATTATGTGGACTCTGCTCATCTCCTGGTGGGCAGTTTTTTGGGACTTTGGGGGTGAGGGGGAAGCCTTACAGGAGAACCTTATGGAAGCTCGGGGATTGAGGCGTAAGGATTCCCATCTTTAACACTCGAATGATGGGGGGCGTGGGTAGTGAATTGGGGGAAAGTTCATAGCTGTTTGGGGGGTGGACACCACTGCTCCTTCTAAAAAACCACCAAACCGTGGGGGAATAGACATGACGGTCATTTTTCTCTGCATTTGAACCTATAAGCAATGGGAGGAATACAGTTCTTAAAAAAAACTATGCAGACAGCACTGAACAGAACTTCATCTGGAATGTATTAGTCTATCCCTATCATTATATTCCCCAATATGTTTTGTTTTTTTTTGCTGCATCTTCTTACTTCGCAGGGTTAGGGGCTAGGGCCACACTAACAGGTTTTTACATGGAAAGTGGGGGACCGAAAAAATGTTCCTGCAATATTTTTTTTGCACATACCTCAGCGTTTTCATTTCGAAATAAGCAAATCGCCGTAAAAACGTGCCGGAGAATTGCATTAATGGCATGTGCTGTGTGAGCGGATTCTGGGCGTTGTAGTGTGGCCTCACTCGCCTCACATTGCAGTTTTTGATAAAGCTGCTGGAACTCGCAATGGCAATTTGCATTATTTGCACCGTATTTTAAAAACAACGGGATTATTCAATAAAAGTCTTATTGTGTAAAATGGGGCTAATTTTTGCCCGCAACCAATCACATGTAAGCTTTCTCAAATGGTTTAAATAAGATCTCGAGGGGTTTGGCCGCAAAGTTAGCCCATTTTAACGATAAGAACTTTAATTGAATCTCCCTGATATTTTGCCACTGTGGTAATATTGCGTTAACCAATATTGTTAACGCATTGATCGTTTTTTCAGTAATGTATAAAAATAGTCTCAGTGGACTTATTTGTATTGGGAAACCCACTATAAGAAAAGTATGTGCTGGCAAATTCCAGTAAGTAAGGTACAGTCCTGCATTGGGTCAGGTACCCCCCCGCGCGGTTACCCAATTTGCCGCTAGTTTCATGGTAACCCACATTGAGTTTGTGTAGCAGTATGCGAGCTGCGGAGAACGCAGGTTGGGTTCGGTCAATGTGCGGTGTGTATGGCACCTTTACATGACAAAATCACACTATGGCAGATACGGGCCAAATATACTAGATGCTAAAAGCCCCAGCCCTCTCTGTGTTTTTGGATGGGTAAATATTGAGTTATCAACACTCTAATGTATTTAGAATTTATATACACGATGGCATTGTGGATAGGAATACAGACAGTTTTTGTTGATTTTACGTCCCAAATATAATTTTGCGCAACCTGGAACAGCTATTAAGGGGCATTGGCCCCCACTACTGTACTCGCCATATACTAAATCAATCTTTACCTTACATGCCTGATTCCAAATGGTTCTCTTGCATATGTTCCCCACCCAAAGTCCCAAAAACTGCCACCAGGAGGAAGCAGAGTCCATATAGGACTCTGCCTCCTGTCTCTCTCCTGGGAGAATTTTGCCATCAGTAAAGCCCCCCCCACCCTCCCTCTACCTCGTTTTTTTGGTTCCCTCCCCCTAGCATAAATCCCTTTTATATTTGTAGGGCTTCCTCCTCCCCCAGCCCCAACCGCTATAATATTATACATTGCCAAAATTCCTGATTTTACTTACCTTCCCTCTCTCCTCTGCCATTCTGAACTGCCGGCAGCCCGTCGTCCTTGATTGGCTGCCCTCAGCCAATCACAGATCAGCGCCGGTCTGGCCCCCTGCTTGCAGTTCGCCTGCAAGCAGAGGCGGGCAGTGTGGTGGAGGATAGAGGGAAGGTAAGTAAGACAAGGGACTTTCTTGGCATTATAATATTGCGGTAATGTGGTACAAATTTTAGTAGAAAGACTAAAAGCAGGTCATGCGGTTTTCAGGTCCAAAACCTACCGGTTGAGGTCTGGGGTATTGAAGCGGATAAGAAGCGGGTCAAGATGTGGGTACGGTATTTTCGGGTCGGTGCTGACTGGAAAGAGACCTGTGCAGGACTCTAAAGTAAGGCCAAGGCCACACTGGGACGGATGGCAATGCACGTGTAAACGCGGAAAGTTCTTGCGCATTACCATCTGTTTGCAATGCGATTCACCAATGTTGCGCAATCGGCCAATGCCACCCGCAATACCATCGTGATTGCATGTGCTCTCATAAACAGATTGCAGCACAACGCATGCAATGTGGCATTCCACTTTGACACGCACTGCCTGCTGTATCTCACCGTGTGAATGGATCGCAAATCGTTTTGGAAGTGCCTGGGAAACACGCTACTGTGGCCTAGCCCTAATAGAACCTTACAGGATATAAGTGTAATCTCACAGATTCTTTGTGCCCACCTGTACACACGGTGCCATTGTATACCCGTGTTCCCGACTACTGATCATAACTGATATCGGGCCTAACGTTAGTCACTGAGTAAAACCCTGTGCTGGGAGTTGGTGTAGTGAGCGTTAGCACTGACTACTGTGGGTTGAGTACCACTGACACTGTACACATCTCGCCTGACCACTATTTACAATTCTGTACAGGACTCTGCCCAGACAGGCAGATAGGGAGGGCTTGGTGAGCTACACTGTCTCTTTCTTCCTCTCTGATGGTATAGGAATCGTGCCCTGAGGGTGGCGGACGAACCAAATGTTAAGGGGGTAGGGGCAGAATTCTAAACTTTACATAAGTAAGCTGTGTGTGGGTGCGATGGTGGTTGGAGGGCACAGCACAGGTGGATGGGGGAGTGCACACAGATAACAGACTGTAACCCCAGGCAGGTCCTCTGATTTCTATCCAATAGACCAACCCCCCTCCCTCCCCATTGTTTGCAGTTTCCACTAGCTGTAAAGTTTCCATTAACTCTTTGCTCTCCCGCAGCGTACACAGTGTCTCATTGCGTCTCCCTCCTGTGACCGAGGGTCCTCTCATGCCTGAACCTGTGTCACCATGTCGTCACATTCCTGCTGGACATCCCAAGTCAATGAGGAAGACAGGTGAGCGACCTGCTACCAATGAATGAAACGTCCTTTAAATGGCACAGAGGCCGGATAACCACCCTGATATTGATATTATTATCTGTACCTTGCATGGACTTTATTGGTTTCCATTGTACGTTTCTTACAAATGCCTTAACTCCTGACCTTGGATTCTATTAAATGAACTACAGCTCCCAGAGGGTCACTTAAAAGAAGCAACAGAGGGATTCTGGGTGTTGTAGTTAAATGTTTGTGTCAGCTGTTTTAAGTCTCTGCAATGTGTTTACATTTTAATTGTGCCTAGAATCACTCAAGGGCGAGCACATTCTCATATGTTGGTTTCAAAATGATTATGGGCTGTAACGCATCAGGTTTTTAAAAGAGAAAACAAAGCACCTGAACACTTTACATTAGCTATACACACAGCCACAATAAACTGTCCGATACTGGCGAGCAGTAGTTATTGTTTATGAAACCTGTCGATTCTCCTACAAAATTAATGTTGGGCACTTTTGTTTCTCACATTCTGGGTGACCAGTTCAACAGATCTGAGGAGGACACAATAATTGCAAAACTTAAATAATTACATGGTGCAGGGCTGCAGGGGGAGAATAACGTATACAACTTGATCTCGGCACAGCTCTGTGCAATGCATTTCTCAATAGTGTAATGTTGGAGGGTGGTAAATGTAATTAGCACTGATTACGTCGGGTGACTGGACTACCTTACCGCGTATCGCACCGTCTTCACTGACAGCTCTGTCCCACGCGGCCCTATCTAGCGCATTCGCCAAACCAAGATAGGGCGTGCGATCGGGGAGAGAGACAGCTGTTCGTGAAGAAGCTGCTGCTAGGGAGTGGCGGTTAAGGTAAGTTCCAGGTCCCGAGCATAATATTATTCACAGGACGGTCTATCTAGTACAACCTTACTCCAACTCTTTAATCTACAGCTGATCCAGAGCAGAAAAAAAAAAAAAAACAGCAAAAACGGGGGGGGGGGGGGGGGAATCCTTCCTGACTCCAAATGGCAATCAGAAAATATCCTGGATCAGAACAACAGACAGTGTTCTCCCAGAATTTTTCCAGCGGGGGGGGTGGCATGAAAAGATAGGGGGGGGGGTGTGACGGGAAATTTGGTGGTGGGGAAAAATGGCACTGAATTATGCTCATTATATAGCTCAGGGAGTCTAACTTTCAGTCCCACTTGATGTTTAAAAAACCATAACTCCCAGCATCCGTGGTTTTAGAAAATGCAGGGAGGTGTCGTTCGGGCACCACCCGTAAGGGGTTTTTTGTTGTTTTGTTTAGTTTCGGGAAAAATCTGAGTGACGCAACCCAGATGTAATATAGCAAGCACGACGAGGCACATGTGGCCACCATTTGGCAGAGTGCGCACCTCTTGCACCCTCGCGCTCGCCGTGACATTGAGTTTCTGAAAGCAGCTACGACACTGTTAACATGTCCCTGACCTTCACACACTTTGATTGTGTCACTGACTCCCTTCGGTCTGTCGCAGACAGTAAGGTGTCATTGGCCCCCCTATTAAACATACATTCTGTCCATAAACGTACAGGTATAGGTGCATTAATACGCCGAATAATGTAGTCTCAATATGCTATTTGTAGTATGCCGTACCAACAGAACTCAGAACATAAAATACAGTAATTCTCAGTGTATATAGTTGAGCCTATGCCGCACCCAGACCAGAACTGACGCAGGATATGTGTCATAATACCAGGTGTACGAGTCTCACTATTATAACCGTAGTGCGTCCCCGTCCGTTACCAAGCAGCCAGAAGCGAGCCAGGCATTAACGTGTACAATACCCAGTGATTTCTCAAGTAGTAAAGGTATAGCAACCCCGTACCAGCAAACGAGAGCGCACGAGGCATTATGTATTAATTACCAGTAAATTCTCAATTATATAATAGTATCCCCGTACCAACAATCAGTTCTAAAATACAGTATTCTATATATTATATCCCGAACCAACGGGGGGGGGGACTACAGATAGGATTATACCAAGTAAATTCCATATAGATCGTGTATCCCTGCCACGAACTAAATTGTTTCGTAATTTCATTTTAGTCAACCGTAATCAGAAAGCTGCCAGTAAGTGTAGCACATACCAGTAAGTCTTAACACATTATATGAGGTTAGTATCCCCGTATCCAACGCAGAGAGCTACATGTTATAGCTGTATTAATACCAGTAGCAGTTCTCAATAGCTAGTATAGTAATGCCGCCTGGTACCAATCCAGAACTCAGTATGATGTATTAATAGCCAGTATTCCAATCAATTATAGGTATGACGCTGTACCAACCAGAATGACAGGATATGTTTAATACAGTAATTCTTAATATTATATAGTATCCCATACCAACCAGAACTCCAGTCATGTTAAATACCAGCAGTTAATTCTCCAATATATATGGATACCACATACCAACCAGGAACTCACCGGTATGTATTAAGACCAGTAATTCTCGACTATTTATAGTATCCCTGTACCAACAGAAACTGCCAGATAGATTATTAAGTACCAGAATTCTCAATATTTATATAGTATCCTGTACTTAGCCCAGGACTACAGTAGTATTATGATTTTATTATAGTATCCATCAACGTCCAAAAAATACCAGTAGTTTCTCTATATTATATGAGTATCCGACACCTACCAACCAGAACTCGAGTCATATGTATTTAACGACGAACCAGTAGATCTCATGTATGACTACGTACTCCCGGTACCAAACCAGAGCACTCCAGCAGCATAGTGTTATCACAGTAATTCTCAACTAATATTAGTGATTCCCCGTAGACAACCAGAACTCCAGTGATATGATGTCATACCAGTGGAATTCTCAATAGTTATTATAGATCCTGTATACCAGGCGGAACTAACAGTAGAGTATTAATACCAGTAATTCTTGCAAATATTATATAGTTATCCCATACCAACCACGGAACATCAGAGCTATATGTATAAATACAGAATTCTCAATAGTATTAGATGCGATCCCCATACCAACCAGAGAACGTTACCAGTTAATGTATTAATACCAGTTAATTCTCAATATTATAGTAGCTCCCTTGTACCAGCACCAAGGAACTCCAGTATAGTATTCATACCAGTAATTTCAACGTTATAGTGTTATCCCTGTACCAACCAGAGACTCAGAAGTATTATAAGATACCAGTAATTCTCGATGATTTTTGTTAGTTTTAAAACGTTATCTAGTCACTTTTAAAGCTATTACATGAACTTGGGCATTACGACACATGCTGCTGGAAGAGCAGTTCGACTTTTTCTCAGTAAAGAAAGCTACTTTCTACTGAGATTGAAACTTCTGTTTGACTTCCAACCTTAAAGAATCTGTCCACCTGGTCCTCTGCGATGTGAACGAGTACGTAAACAATGCCACCAAGGAGAACGTTATTGTGAGGTGCCCCATTATGTATATTATATAAAGTGATCATTCCCCCCACACAAACAGTGCTTCTGCTTAGTTGGTAAACAGGCCCCTAACTTGTCGTAATCTGCTAGCACTAGTCACAGGAATCTCCATTCCCCTTGATTAATTTTGTTGCTTCTCCTGAATCCTTCCATTTTCCAAGATGTCCCTTTTGTATGTTTTTAACTAGACTTTGTCCCCGTTGTCCTGAGAGAATGTGCTCGCCCTTGAGTGATTCTAGGCACAATTAAAATGTAAACACATTGCAGAGACTTAAAACAGCTGACACAAACATTTAACTACAACACCCAGAATCCCTCTGTTAGCTTCTTGTTAAGTGACCCTCTGGGAGCTGTAGTTCATTTATATCAGAATCCAAGGGTCAGGATTTACAGGCATTTGTAAGACAACGTACAATGGAAACCAATAAAGTCCATGCAAGGTACAGATAATAATATCAATATCAGGGTGGTTATCCGGCCTCTGTGCCATTTAAAGGACAGTTTCATTCATTGTTAGCAGGTCGCTCACCTGTCTTCCTCATTGACTTCTGGGATGTCCAGCAGGAATGTGACGGACATGGTGACACAGGTTCAGGCCATGCAGGAGACCCTCGGTCACAGAGGAGGGAGAGCAATGAGACACTGTGTACGCTGCGGGAGAGCAAAGAGTTAATGGAAACTTTACAGCTAGTGTGAAACTGCAAACAATGGGGAGGGAGGGGGGTTGGTCTGATACTTGGATAGAAATGCAGAGGACCTGCCTGGGGTTACAGTCTGTTATCTGTGTGCACTCCCCCATCCACCTGTGTGCTGTGCCCTCCAACCACCATCGCACCCACACACAGTACTTACCTTATGTAAAGTTTAGAATTCTGCCCCTACCCCCTTAACATTTGGTTCGCTCCGCCACCCTCAGGGCACTGATTCCTATACCATCAGAGAGGAAGAAAGAGACATGTGTAGCTCACCAAGGCCCCTCCCTATCTGCCTGTCTGGGCAGAGTCCTGTACAGAATTGTAAATAGTGTGTCAGGCAGAGATGTGTACAGTGTCAGTGTACTCAACCCTACAGTATGTCAGTGCTACCGTCACTACACCAATCCCAGCGACAGGGTTTTACTCAGTGACTAATGTTAGGCCCGATATCAGTTTATTGATCAGTAGTCTGTGGAACACGGGTATACAATGGCACCGTGTGTACCAGGTGGGCACACAGAATCTGTGAGATTTACACTTATATCCTGTAAGGTTCTATTAGGGCTAGGCCACAGTAGCGTGTTTCCCAGGCACTTCCAAACGCGATTTGCGATCCATTCACACGTGAGATACAGAGCAGTGCGTGTCAAAGTGGATGACCACATTGCATGCGTTGTGCTGCAATCTGTTTATGAGAGCACATGCAATCACGATTGTTATGCGGGTGGCATTGGCTCCGATTGCGCAACATTGCGTGAATCGCATTGCAAACAGATGGTAATGCGCAAGAAACTTTCCGCTTTTCACGTGCATTGCCATCTGTCCCAGTGTGGCCTCGGCCTTACTTTAGAGTCCTGCACAGGTCTCATTTTCCAGATCAGCACCCGACCCGGAAAATCCGTAACCCACATCTTGACCCGCTTTTCTATCCGCTTCATACCCCAGACGACGGGAGGGTTGGACCTGAAACCCGACCTGACCTGCTTTTAGTCTTTCTTACTAAAATTTGTACCACATTACCGCATTATTATAATTGCCAGAAAGTCCCTTGATCTTTACTTACCTTCCCTCTATCCTCCACCACACTGCCCGGCCTTCTGCTTGCACGGAACTGCAAGCAGGGGGCCAGACCGGCAGCTGCATCTGTGATTGGCTGAGAGGCAGACAATCACGGACGCGGCTGCCGGCAGTTCAGAATGGCAGAGGATAGAGGGAAGGTAAGTAAAGATCGGGGGACTTTCTGGCAATTATAATATAGCGGTTGGGGCTGGGGGAGGAAGCCCTACAACATATTAAAAGGGATTTATGCTAGGGGGAGGGAGACCAAAACGAGAGGGGGGGGGCGCTTTACTGCGATGGCAAATTCTCCCGGAGGAGAGACAGAGGCGAGTCCTATATGACTCTGCTATCCTCCTGGTGGACAGTTTTTTGGGACTTTGGGGAACATTGCAAGAGAACCATTTGGATCAGGCATGTAAGGTAAGGATGTTTATTGCACTACAGAGTGGGGCCAGTGCCCATAGTGGGGGAAATTATAGTTTTTGGGGTGGTTAAAATTCAACATAACTGTCGGTATTCCTATCCACAATGCCATCTTGTATAACATTCAAATACATAGAAGCTGTTGATAACTCAATATTTTACCCATCCAAAAACACAGTAAAGAGGCTGGGTGCTTTGCATCTAGATATATTTTGCCGCTATTAATACTGCATAGTACAGTGAATATTTCGTGTACAGCATGGCCATACACACCGTCACAATTGAACCCGAACCCCAACTCAGTTTCTCTCGACTCGCAACCAATTCAAACTCAATGTGGGTTACCCGAACCTAAGCGGCAAATTGGGTAACCCGCGGGTACCTGACCCAATGCAGGACTGTACCTTACTTACTGGAATTTGCCAGCACATTACTTTTCCTTATAGTGGGTTTCCCAATACAAATAAGTCCACTGAGACTATTTTTATACATTTACTGAAAAAACTTACTGGAATTTGCCAGCACATTACTTTTCCTTATAGTGGGTTTCCCAATACAAAT
Organism: Hymenochirus boettgeri; assembly: GCA_019447015.1. Classification (NCBI taxonomy): domain Eukaryota; kingdom Metazoa; phylum Chordata; class Amphibia; order Anura; family Pipidae; genus Hymenochirus; species Hymenochirus boettgeri. Next base: position 31,699,090 of record CM033476.1, read on the forward strand.
AAGTCCACTGAGACTATTTTTATACATTTACTGAAAAAACGATCAATGCGTTAACAATATTGGTTAACGCAATATTACCACAGTGGCAAAAATATTCAGGGACTGTTAGTGTGGCCTAGCCCCTAATACACTGCGAAGAATGCAGCAAAACAAATTACATATTGGGAATATAATGATAGGGATCCGACTAATACATTCCATATGAAGTACTGTTCAGTGCTGTCTGCATTAGTTTTAAGAACTGTATTCGCTCCCATTCTATAGGTTCAAATGCAGAGAAAAATGACCGTCTGTTATTCCCACTGTGTGTTTTTTAAAGGGCATGTCCACCCCCAAAACTATAATCCCCCCAACTACTGGCCCCATCATGTAGTGTAGTTTAATCCTTACCTCACATCCCAGCTCCATAAGGTTCTCCTGTAGTCCCCCCCCCAGCTCCATAAGGTTCTCCTGTAGTCCCCCCCCAAAGTCCCAAAAACTGCCCACCAGGAGGATAGCAGAGTCCATATAGGACTCTGCCTGCTACCTGGCCTCCGGGAGAAGTTTGGAATGCGTACTGCAGCCCTTCTCCCCCTCCCTCATGGGAAACTTAAGCCCTCTATTTTCTATAGTTGGGAGTCAGAGTTGCCATAATAAATCAAAGTGACACTTAAGGATTGCCACCTTTCCCTTCCCTTTGAAACCCAAACCATATTAAATCGACTGCTGCAAAGCTTAAGTACACATGTCCGCAGAAGGCACACTGCCGATCGTGTGCTCACGATGGCCGATCGATGGTTCTGCTGCCGATTGTTATGTGTATGGGCTTAACACGGGCAGTTCGTAATAAAAGGGGGGAGTCGGGAAATCGGGTAACGCTTGCAATCAGTGCTAATTACATTAATACCTACCTCAACATTACACTATTGAACATGCAATATGCACCGAGAAAGCTTGGCCAAGAGATCAGGTGTTCGGTTACCGTTATTCCTCGAAACCCCTAGCAGGCCTGACCCATGTAACTTACTATAGTGTAATGTATTTCACGTTTTGTCCAAAAATTATTGGTTCCTCACTCAGATCTGTTGAACTGGTCAACCCATAGATAGTGGAAAACAAGAAAGATGAACCAACAATAATTTGTTGTACAGGAAAGAAACCACAGTATTCTAAACATAGACATATTCCTCTCCAACCAGTATCGGTGCAAAGTTTTTAATTGTGGCTGTGTATATGCTATGTAGTTGTTGCCTGTGTGAATGTAGTATATGGCTGGTGTATAGCTAATGTAAATGTTTTCATATAGTGAAGGTCAAATATAGTGTTCGGGTGTTACTTTATTTAAACTCTTTAAAAACCTGATGCGTTACAAAAACAAGCCCCGTACTCTTTTGAAACCAACAAGTCTCGCGAATAAATGTGTCGCCTCACCTTAAGAGTGGATGTCTAGGCGACCACTTTAAAATGTAAACACAATTGGCAGAGACGGGTTAAAACAGCTGACAAACAAACTTTTAAACTAACAACACACCCAACAATACAACCTCTAGTTACTTTTTGTGATACCCCGTTGGGGAGCTGGATAGATTCGGATGAATTAAATAATCAGAATCCAGGGTAGGATGTTACAAATACACTTGTGTAAGGACCAGAACGCTACAAAATGAAAACCATAAAACAGTCCCAATCAAGGTACCAAGATATAAATCAATAATACAGGGGGGTATCCGGCCGATCATAGTGGGCACATTTTAGAACAAAGGACAAATTATCGAATATCATTGTTAGCAGGTCGCTCACCTGTCTTCCTCTTGAACTTCATGGGATTTCCAGCACAGATGTAGACGGACATGGTTACAAAAAAACAGGTTCGAGGCCATGCAGGCGACCCGCGTTCACAAGAGGAGAAGGGAGGCGGACTGAGAGCCACGGTAGTGTAATGAGCTGTGAGAGCAAAGAGTTAATATAAGTGACAACTGATTTGATCATCTGATGTGACACCAGGCAACACTTGTAGAGGGAAGGGGTTGGTCCTAGAAATACAATGAAATGGAATATAAATGCAGAGGACACTTCCTAAGGGGTTACAGTGTTGGTCTGTGTGGCACTCCACCCAAAAATCCACCTGTTTGGTTCTGATGTGCCCTAACCAACCCACCGAACAAAAAATCGTCACACCAACCACAGTGATTACCTGGGTATGTAGCAGTTTAGAATTCTCCCCTAAACCCGGCAACAAAATTAGACAGTTAGTTCTAATCGAAAAAAAGGGCAGGTAAAATTCCGCCAAACCCTACAGGGCACTGATTCCTATACCATCAGAGAGGACGACCAGAGACATTTTACCGCACCAAGGGGCCCCTCCACTATCTGGGGCCTTTCTGGGCAGAGTCTGTCCTAAATTTAACTAATGATGATCATGCAGATAGTGTACCGTGTCGAGGTACGCCAAACCCTAACCGTACTGCATGACTACCGGCACTAGAAACAGCCAATCCAAGCAAGACATGGTTTTACTCATGACTAATGTTAGAGCCCTGAAAGGGGGGGGACCGATTCAATTTATTGATCTGATATCAGGCTGTGGGGTTATGGACACGGTGTATACATGTGCACTAGTTTGGTACCAGGGGTGTGGTGCACACAGAATCTGTGATATTTACACGTGGTATGATCCTGTGAGGTTCTATTAGGGCTCGCCACAGTAGCAGTTTTTTCCCCCACTGCGGCTGGTCCAAAACGCGATTTGCGACTCCATGTTCACACTGAGGATGCAGAGCAGTGGCGTAGCAGGGAGTGGATGCACACGGGACAATTGCTGGGACTTTGTAGCCAATGCAATGCTGTTTTATGGAGAGCACATTACAATCGAGGAGAACGATTTGTTGCGGGGTGTCATTCGCAATATCCGATAAGCGCACCATGCGTGAGATCGCATTGCAACAGAATGTAATAATAAGTGCAGAAAACTTGTCCGCTTTTCACAGTGCATTGCCATCCGTGACCCGATTGTGGCCTCTGGCCTTCAGAAACTTTAGATGCACTGCACAGTCTCGAATTTTCCAGATCAGCACACAAACAACGCCGCAAAAAATCCGTAACCCCCATCTGACCCGCACCCGCTTTTCTATCCATCTTCATAACCAACCAGACCCGCACGGTCACAGATTATGTCCGGACCTGGAACTCGCACCGACCTGCTTTATAGATCTTTCTTACTAAAAGGGTGTACCACATTACGCGGGAGACCATTAATATAGATTGGCCAAGAAGTCGCCGCCCCATTTTACTAATACCTCCTCTATCCTCCACCACAACCTGCCAGCCTTCTGCGCAAACGGAAACTTCAAGCAGGTGGGGTCCAGGAACCGCTGCTGCATCTGTGAATTGGCTGAGAGGCAGCCAATCCGCGTACTCTGCGCCGCAGTATAAATCAGAGTGGCAGAGGATAGAGGTACAAGGTACTAATACAATTAATCATGGGAATAAAATAGATGCAATGTATATATAGACGTTGATGTCTAGGGGGAGGAAGTCCTACAAACACCTAGTGTAAAAGAGGATTACTGCTACAGTGGGAGGGAGGGGGAGACCAAATCGCTATAGGGGAGGAGGGAACAAGGATGGGGGTTTAGGGCTTTACTAGGCGCATGGGGGGGCCAAAATTCTCCCGGGGATGAGAGACCTTAGAAGTGCAGAGTCCTATCCGGACTCATGCTATATCCTCCTGGTGGCAGTTTTTGGGACTATAATTGATAGGGACAATTGCAAGAGAACCATTTGATCAGGCCAGTAAGGTAATTATTTTTAAGTGGCACTACAGAGTGGGGGCGCAGAAATTGCCCACAATTGTAAGGGGAAATAGGTGGTAGTTGTTTGGGAAGGGTGGAACCTGCCACCTTTCAACGTGGCTTTTTTTAAACCAATAACAGTCTGCAAAAAAAACATTCCCAGAGGGCAACCCCAAAGGAGGTTAAAATATCAACAGTAGCTGTCTTTATTCGCCTATCCACAATGCCAAATATCTTGGTAATACATTCAGAAATAACATAGAGCTGTTTGAATGAGCAAATCAATATTTAACCGGCAAATAAGCCAAAACAAAACCTTAAGAAAAAGCTGGGAGCTTTTGCATCTAGATATAATTTGTCCCATGTTATCTGCCATAAAGATCCTGCTTTGCGGGATTGTAAGTGCCGAGTACACAAACCGCACATTTGACCCGAACCCACTGCGGTTCTCACTCGACTCGCAAGCCAAAATTCAAACTCAATTGTGGGGAGGTGGTACAAGGGCCGCGACCTGAGTGCGGAACAAATGGTGGGTAACCGCTCCTGTACCGGAAGAAGAACGAACCCATGTCAAAGGACTTGAATACCTATACTTCCTAGTGGACGTATGTTCCTAGCACATTAGCTTTCGCTTATAGTGGTTTTCAAAATGACAACCTACAGTCACACTGAGAAACTATTTTTATAAGTGTTACTGAAAAAACTATCAATAGCGTGTAGACGAATATTGGTTAACGGCAATTTTCCACAGTGGCAAAAATAACATTCAGGGAGTTTCAATTAAAGTTCTTATCTTGTGGTAAAAGGTTGCTAACTTTGGCGGCCCACCAATCAAATATATATTTAGACATTTGAAGGAGCATCACATCTGATTGGTTGAAGGCAAAATTAGCGACCCATTTTTAACAGAAGAGGCTTATTATAGAATATCCCTGTGGTTTGTTTTTTATGAAATTAACCTGTGCAAATAAATGAAATATGCCAATTGCGAAGAAAAAATAAAAAAATCAGCGGCGTTAAAATCAAAACTGACAATAGTTTAGTCTTAGGGGGCCAACACTACAAAAACTCGAGGGAAGAGCCAAACTCGCAGCGAAAAAACGACAGCACATGCGGAAAGGGAAAAATGCAATTCCTCCGGCAACGTTTTACATGCGATTTTGCTATTTCATAGGGAAAGATTAGGATTGTGGTCAGACAAAAATGAGAATGCGTCGAGGAATTTTTTTCGTTCCCCACGATTTCGCATGTTAAAAACTTTAGTGTGTCCTAGCCCTAATGCACACTTCGAAAAGATGTGCCAGGGCACAACCAAATGGCCCTAATATTGAATAAATAATGAAAAAGGACGTTAATCCCAACTAATCCTTCCATATGAATACTGGTTCAAGGGGTGCTGCTGACATAAGTTTTAAATCAAGACACTGGGGGTTATTCGGCAAGGGTGAAAGGGTCACAAGAGCCGATAAAATACTAGAGGCATTCAAAAATGGGCGCAGCGAGAAATGAACCGTCTGAAATAAAATAATCCCACTGTGTGGTTTTTTAAAGGAGGTCATGTAAAACAAACCGCGCGCAAAAGCTATATCCCCGCAACAACTACTGGCCGCCCTGGCATGATCTGGTGATTTTAAAAAAATCCTTACCTCACATCAAAAAAAAAAACCAGCTCCATAAGGTTCTCCTGTAGTCAACCGGGGGAAGGAAGCAAAAGCCCCCAAAGTCCCAAACTGAAAAAACTGCCCACCGGAGGGAATGCCCACCAGGAGGATAGCAGAGTCCATATAGGACTCTGCCTGCTACATGGCCTCCGGGAGAAGTTTGGAATGCGTACTGCAGCCCTTCTCCCCCTCCCTCCCCCTCCCTCTCTCTTCCTCTCAGGATTCCCTCCCCCTAGCTTAAAACCCTTTAGTTATATGATTGCCCCTGTCTCCCCAGCCCCAACCGCTATATTTATTCTTTTAGAAAGCTCCCGAAACTTTACTTACCTCCTCTCTTTCCTCCGCCGCACTGAATGACCGGCAGCCACATCCGCGATTGGCTGCCGCTCAGCCAATCACAGACAAGACTGCCGGTCCCGCCCCTCTGCTTGCATTTTCTCGCAAGCAGAGGGCCGGCAGCGCGGCGGAGGAAAGAGGGGAGGTAAGTAAAGTTTGGGGCAATTTCTAAAAGAATAAATATAGCGGTTGGGGCTGGGGGGACAGGGGGAATGATATATTAAAAATTAATTTTTAGGGTGGACATACCCTTTAATACAGAAGTGAAAACTCTTTTTCCAGAAAGTATAAGTGCTTGTCAATTCAACATCAATCAATCAAAAAGGCTAAAAAACCTGTCAGATACTATTAGCTGAAATTTGTTCGACCTTACTACCCACAATATCCATCGATTTTGGTTAATCAGACACAAAAAAGAATTTTGAATTGATAGTGGGTCCTACAGTCACACATGAACATTAAACATAGGCAAGGGCAATAGGAGAAAGTTGGATCATAAAGTAAGGGAGATGAGAAGAAAAGTGAAGAGAGGATCATGTATATCGGTTGTATTCAGTTAGTTCAACTGGACCTAAAGTTTAGTTCATGAAGACATTTCGCTATGTTTCAAGAGGGTTACCGAAAAATCGACCACTACATTCGAGGGTTACCGAACGATACATTCGAGGGTTACCGAAACTGAACGATACATTCGAGGGTTACCGAACGATACATTCGAGGGTTTCCGAAATTGAACGATATGAGAGGCCCCATTAAATGTATTTAACAGATCTGGTAGGTCGTGCATGATGTAGCCATCTCCATATCTCTTGTGGTTTCCTGTTTATGAAACGTTTGCATATAGGTACTTCCTGGTGCATTTCTCCTTTTTCGGCACTAATATGTACAAGAAGCAAACTGGAGGTTAATGAAAAATTCTATAGGACTAAAGATATGAGTTGTGGACTGGTGGCCTGGGGTGCACACACATTGAATGCTTCTACACTGCACTTGCTAATAGGATGCCATATGCTGAGGTACCTTAACCATACACTCTCCAGGAGATGCAGAAAGAGGTGCAAACATTACTGCATCTCCCTGTCTGTCTGTTCCTTTCATGTATAATTGTTTGTTTTTGCAAAATCTTGTCCTGACTTCAGACCTGGTCGAAATCTTGTAAAAGATGGAAAGTGTTGGATAGAAACAGAGAATTCAACCTATTTTAACCCCATAACAGTATTGCAGGCATTTGGGGAAATATATAAACCCATTGAGCACTTTTATTAGCACCGATTTGCACAATTTATTTTTCATTGGTGTTTTAAATTGGAGACGTTTGATTACTCTGCTCAGGTTGGAAGTATTATAATTGGTCCATGAATACGAAGAGCTATTTTATATTGTTTTATTTTCCAAAGAGACACTAAACAGTTCTTATACTTCTTTAGTTCATCTAGTGTAATGGCGGAAAGCCATCAAACTAATTAGACAAAACAAGAACAACAGCAACGACCTTCTAGGTTTGTACTTTAGACGTACAGTGAGACACGAACAAATATTAGGGTCCCATTGATTTAAGTGATTCCTACCACAAACTGAATGCCTATGTGGCACCATGAGAGTCAGTAACGGGAAGTTTTTATTCCAGGCCATACAAGATCACACTCTGTAGATACGGATAACTAGACAAACTGTTAGTAAGAGAGTCTTGTGCTTCTGAAGAAATTCCATTTACTAGATTAAATTCTTTCATTTACTTAGCTTAGTTTACTCTTATCCTTCCGCAGTGAATAGATTGTTTCCTCTCAACGCCCACATTATGGTGACATGTATCAAGCCACAAAATTACACAATGTACAGGCGAACACTTAATAAGTCACTTAAAAGAGAAGAAAAAATAGTTTTGACAGATCAGCAGGCTGAATTAGGTTGCGTACACAAGGACCAATATCTGGTCTGGTCAGACGGGTCAAATCAGTTGATCGACCCTTGTGTACACTGCCTTATTATTCTGAAATGCTTGTTTATTAGTAAATCTAAAGCTCCAAAATGTCCGACAGGACAGGGGCGATGGGTGTTTTATATTAAATTCCGTATCCTACAATCTATATGTTTGTTACTCTGTTTATGCAGGTGCCTACCTGGTAGAATGTCATTAGTGTAATGACCAAAATATCAATAAGACTCCCCTGAACAGGAGGTTCGATATGAAACCCAGAGAGGTCAGAGAGTATCCTTTATCCATGCAGAAGAAATGTCAATTAAGGTAAGAATTTAGATGATTTTGGTCAGTACTTCTAAGGCTAACCATGCACAATCGGATGCAAACAATTAATCCTTTCGGAAATGAATCTTCAATTAGTGATCTATGTAGCAGTGTGCACCAATGAACTTCTAGACAGAAAAAAATGAGAAAGCTCCCTTTAACCTACAGAAAGTAATACTGACTCATATGACAGTTCTTATACATCGATATGAGATCTATGGATGGACACCATTTAACGTGGTATGTTCAATGAAACCACATTCTAATCATGGATCTGGATTAGAGTAGCAGAACCAAGCTATCCACTAGCAGTAGGTGCAGAAACGGTGCTGTGGTTTGGTTGGGCCCAAAGGATGTAAAAATGGGAAAATAAAAACAACACTGGAATTAGTAACTGATAAATAAAAACATAAAATCACTCTAAAACCATATAATAAATGTGTAAAATCATTCACAGCAGTTAAATAGGCTCAGCAGCTCAGGTACTGGTAATGTATTAAAGGGTATCTTCAGTGGGTTCTCACTGACAGGTTCTGACTTCATCCACGCTCCCTTTCACTGTGTGCACATAATGCAAGAGAGCGTGGAATGCATTGGAACCTGTCAGTGAGAAGCTAGCACTGGACCATTTGCAGGTACATTCTCTGCTCTCTTGCAGCACTATTCCCTATCTCTGTCAATTCCTTAAAGCTAGGTACACAGAGTACCAATCTTTCAATCTAAAGCTGGGTACACACCAGCAGATATTTCCGCCCAACCGACAGTGCCGTGGATCGGTCAGTCAGGCAGAAATATCTGATGGTGTGGAGTGGACGAACAGGCGATTGGTAAATCTCGGTAGATTGTGCGGTTCCCTATGGGACCACACGATTGGTTGCGTGCACTGTCGGCTGCGGCCACTATTGCCACAACCAACAGTCATTTGTCTTGGCCAAGCGCTCTCAGCGAATGCTCGGTCCGGACCAATAATAGCGGCGTGTCTATCCAGCCTTACAGATTCTGTCTGTCATCTTTGAAAATTAGGCTACGAGTGTTCTCCCTATATAAACTAGGAACTATATAAATAGGAAGTTAGTTCATGACTGCCATACACCCTAACCATCTAGGCTCCCTATACGTAATACAGAGGCCTGACCATGACCGAGGAGAAATCCGTTGCCAGTGATGTTCATCAGCATTGGAAACCCTAGTTATGGACGTAGACACATTAGCGATAAAGGGACAATTCTGTCTTCTATTTCGTTTTTAGACCAGTGAAAGTCTAGGGAAAAAATAATGTAATGGGGAGTCGCTGGATGGATTGGGAAAGATTAGGCAGGTGCTGAGTGTGAAAAGGTGTCATTGTATTGTTTGTGACCCAGACAGAAGAGATCTAGAGACCCCAGGAGCAACTTATCGAGATCACAACAGCAGCGCCCACATCTCAAGGCCATATTGGAAAAAGGTCAGGAGCTCCTTACCTACTGCATACTATGGGAGAGGACACTAGTAGGGATCAGTGGTAAGTACATGGTAAGGAACATGTGTTTGCCTTACCGTGCGCATTACTTTAATCAGTGTGCGCATTACTTTAATCAGTGTGCGTATTACTTTAATCAGTGTGCGCATTACTTTAATCAGTTAATCCATTCAAAATCCCATGGAATATCGCGTGCGTCAGTGCCAGCATATGCTGCAATCCTTGTCATTTTGGGGGATTGCAGTACATGGAAATCGCACCAAAAATCATACCTTTTCACACAGAGAGAGGCTCCTACTCTTCACTTTTCTGGACTTTCATCAGGAAGTGCAGGACAACCATTAGGCGCGGAGGAGGAAGGTAACAGGTTTTAACACTACACAGTGGGGCCAGCAGTGGGGCAAATTTTAGTTTGGGGTGGACATGTCCTTTAAGAATTGCAGGTCTGTTCTTGGAGGCTCTTTTCTTGTCTCCCATTTTGTTTGGATCTCTTTTAAACTCGGATAAAGTTACATATTTATGTCTAGTTTCAGGTCAAGATAATATCACAATGAAGACCACTATTGATCCCATTTCTACTACAGGTGAGAATACTATTAGATTTATGGTGTTTCTATCCCCCATAATAAATAGGGAGGGGACAGAGAATTAACCGGGATATACTTGGCTTATAGCAGATTGAAAAATACAAATGTTGCCTTTTAACAATGTGGTTTGGAGTATTATTTGGCAGAACCTTAGATGAACCTTAGAAGGTCAGATTTTCACAGGTTGGATTCCTCCAAACTTTATTGGTTATTTGATAAAAGGACAAGACGTGCAGAACTCAATGGATCTGCTGCTGTGAATATGATGCAAATTACAAAAATAAAGATTAAAGGGAAAGTTCAGTGCATATATAATATATATATATTTTAAGAAGGACCGTTACAGAACCTGAAAGGTAGGCTCACTAATGTTAACAGCAGGAAATAGCAAGGGGTATAAATTTAACAGATTTTTTTAAAATGGAAGAGAATATTTAGAATGATTAAGTATGCAGAATATAAACTAAGAATTTTGAAAATAATATTTTCCACTGAACTTACCCTTTAAATTTTATTAACCCCTTTTGTTGAGGTTACAAGGAATTGTTACTGATTCATGCTGAACATGATTCCTCTTGTATGATAATGAACACCCCTTTTTAAGAGATTCAGAGACAGAATCTAGAAATATTGACATTACCATTGCTTTTTTAACGTATCTTAGCCAAACTTTTCGATCTATTTGTCCCCGGGCCCATTGACTTTAAAGGGTTTGTTTTCGAACTATCGAAGTTCGGCCATCTGTAATGATAACAACATTCCTATCAATATCCCAGATTGTGTGTGCCAACTGAAATGACTGTCTTGTAAATAAACACCTGCAGTGCCAGTCTTCCTCAGTGTTGTGGCTACCATATACTTCCATCACATCACAATGATTGTTCTCTTTATTAAATCGACGTTTCAGAGCCAACAGGGCCCCTTTCTCAAGACAAAACCGACACATAATGAAAACGAGAACAGGATGTGACCTCACACATGATGATCACACTTGGACACACCCATATTAAACACATATGTGAGCAAAACTGTTCAAGGAGATATTTGTAGTATATTAACCATAAGTGAGAATAAAGTGCTCAAAAGTTATACAGTACTTACAAAAATACATGCCCAAAAATATAGATACACAAGGTTAGTAAACATGCCACTGTGGTTAGACAATATAACTTACTATGAAAGACCAATCATTTATAGACATCTTGTGTAAAACCTGCTGTGCAGCATAAGAAATATAAAAGGATTTTTTGCACCAACTGCAATGTGTTGAATAAATGCAACATTAGTAAGTGCTGTAGTGAATAAATAATATTATTACATGTATATGTAGTACACTAAAAACATTTAATGCAGAATTATTAATAAAAACATGCTGGGAGATTCAATAAAAGTTCTTGTTGTTTAAAATGGTGCTAAATTTGCCCCAACCAATCAGATCTTATTTAACATTTGTAAGCTAACATCTGATTAGTTGGTGCAAATTTAGCACCATTTTAAACAATAAGAACTTTTATTGAATAACCCTGATAGTGTTGATAAAAAGTCAAGGTAATCATGATGGTATGGTCAGTTCATTCGTTTAAAAAAGAGGAAAACGACAGATTAGTATTGAGACCTTTGGGATAAAGTGCTTGCAAAGTATAGATCCAATATGCTTCTCTTTGTAGAAGCCTAGCTTTTCTATTATGTCATTATCATTATTATGTCATTATCATTATGTGTCGGTTTTGTCTTGAGAAAGGGGCCCTGTTGGCTCCGAAACGTCGATTTAATAAAGATAAATATTCTGTTCAAATCTGGTGTGCGGTGAACCCTTCATCATATATCTGTTATATATTGCCTCTACAGCATCAATCATCACTACGCACCCAGTGCTTATAATTTGTAAGGAGTGCAAATCCCACCCATTGGTTCTGGAATGATTGTTCTCTATGATGTTAGGATGTCTTCGGCCAGTTACAAAACCCATTGGTGATTCATTCACTTTTAATACTAGTCCAGGGCAGGGTTGGGTTCATATGAAATAGTAATTAGTGCTTGTAATAATAATTAATAATCAATATCTATTATTACTGACTAATAGGAGTTCACTACCACAGGTGTGTTTTATTTAAGAGTTTTAACTTGTATTTAGGTTTATATTTCGCTAGAAGCAAATTAAACAGATTTAAAATGTATGAAATATTGTATGATGTCAAGGAGAACTAAGCAAAACTTTAAGACCAACTTATTTATTGTACATTATAAAAGTATAAAAAAAAATATAAAAAGTATAAAAAAAAACAATGTTTTTTCCGTGAAGAAAAACATCCCTTGAATTCATTCTGACAGAATTTTATCTGCCAGACGAAAATACATTTAGCTTTCTAAAAATCAAATTTTAAGAAATAACATTTCAGGTGCTAACCTTTTAATTGGTCAGCTACTGTAAAACCAGTGAAACCATAATAAAAATGATTAAAGGAGAACTATAGTGCATATAAATAAAAAACAGTTAAAATGAAAAGTCCCTGGATTGGTGATTCCTACCTCCCAATATAATTTCTGCTTTTACCAGACTTCCTCGGTGCTTCAGTGCTATCTTTAATACAGGAAGGTCCAGGACACTAACCTGGCAATAAAACCTGTATGTGTGTAGCTCCTCAACAAAATGATATTGGGAGATAGGATTAATCCACCCTACCTCCCTGCCACAGATACTTTCCATTTTTGAAAAGATAAATTTTACAGTAAAGTTGTCTCTTTATTGCTAAGGATTACTGTTATAGAATAAAATGTATTTTTGTGCTTTTCCCAAATCAGAGTATTCGTATACTAGTATAATTATGACACATGGGCAATAAGTGTTTAACTTACTATTTCTGAGTATTAAAAATACCAGTATTGAATCATGTAGACTGGGGATATTGTAGCATTAGGAAGAATAACAATAAAATGCCATGGAAAAAGGCTCCATATGGAAGCTAAATCTATAACCTTAACTACAACCTGGCAATGTTCCTGCCATTAAAGTTGAACCTTCACCAAAATAATTGTAATCTTTGTGGGTTTGCCCAGTATTAGTACATAAGAGGTGCCTGGTCTAAGTTTATGTAATACAGTAAGTGGGAGTATGGAGAGACAAATGGCAAGGCTCCCAATGTTATGATATGGAACTTGGATCCTGGATGTATTTTGCATATATGGTGGACTTTTGCTTTACTGCTTGCTCAATACTTTCTGGAACATTAAGCTTTTTTTGATTTTTGACAGCTGGACCTCATGGCTTGACTGTATCTGCAAAAACTAAACCCATAACCATTACTTATTCTTTAACCACACGTACTGACCCTGTAACCAGTTATATAGATCATGTAAACGCACCTATGGATACCGTTACCACAATTACTAATCCTTTAACTGCACTCACATATCCTATGACTGTACACAAATATCTCATAACTCCACATACATATCCTATTACTACACGTACATATCCTATTACTACACATACATATCCTGTAACTACACGTACATATCCTATTACTACACATACATATCCTGTAACTACACCTACATATCCCCCTATTACTATCCCATACATATCCTTTAACTACACGTACATATCCTATTACTAACTACACACGTACATATCCTGTAACTACACTAATTCCTATTACTACACGTACATATCCTGTACTACTACTACACGTACAATCCTATTACTACACATACATATCCTGTAACTACCCCTACATATCCTATTATTACACGTCCATATCCTGAACTACACGTAATATCATATTCTAACACATACATATCCTGTAAACTACACATAACATATCCATTACTACCATTAATACCTGTAACACACCTACATAATCCTATCTAACTACACAACATATCCATCTCCTGTAACTACACGACATATCCTATTACTACACTACATATCCTGTAACTACACGTAAATATCCATTTACAACACTAACACATACATATCCTGTAACTACACGTACATTACCTATTACTACACTACAATTCTGTAACTACACGTAAATATCCATTACTACACGTACATATCCTGTAACTACACGTAAATATCCTATTACTACACGTACATATCCTGTAACTACACGTACATATCCTATACTCTAACAACGTACATATCCTGTAACTACACCTACAACCAACATATCCTATTACTACACGTACAATCCCTGTAACTACACGTACATATCCTATTACTACACTACATATCCTGTAACTACACGTAATATCCTCATTCTACACGTACATATCCTGTAACTACACGGACATATCCTATTACTACACGTACATATCCTGTAACTACACGGACATATCCTGTAACTACACGGACATATCCTGTAACTTTCCATTCTGATCATTTAACCCCACGTGTAGACCCTGGAAGGTCCCATACAGTTCCTATAACTATGCAAATCAATCCTGTAATATTTGACAATAAACACATAACCTCAAATATTAAACATGTAGCCACAAATACTGATCCATTAACCCTGCATACTAACCCTGTAACCATAGATTTAAATCCTGTAACCCCTCATCCTCATCACCACAGTGGCAATCTTCAACTCACTACCAAGATGAAGGCTACAGGTGAGCTTGTGTATCAAGCATTTCATTGAAAAGAAACGTTGAAAGAGCTCTCTTCCATGTGTGTGTGTGTGGCTTGTGCTGATGTATCTGAATTGACCCATTTCTAGATCCATTAATGGACCATAATTGTTCTTGGCTGTTATTGTTTGTACTATAAGATAATATATATATATATATATATATATATAGCACATAGTTTGTGATCATCAGGGATCGCCACCCCAGGTGTCACACTGTTTGTAGGCCAAGGATGGCCCATGGCCCTAAAATGTCTTAACTGTATTGGGTTTGAAGAAAGGGTTGGGCTTTGGATGTAGATCAGGGATAGGCAACCAGTAGATCTCCAGATGTTGGAAAACTACAACTCTTAGCATTCCCTTACTAAAGAGTCCTTGTAGAAGAATGCTTGGAGTTGTAGTTTTCCAACATCTGGAGATCTACTGGTTGCCTATCCCTGATGTAGATGATTGGTTCAAAAAGAGGCCATTACATTTAAGCTTGTTGGGAGGTACATGCTAGATTTGCCAACTCCCCTGAAAGATATGGGGGTGTTGACTTTGATGTTTGATGTTTAGCAGGTGATCTTTCTACTGTGGATAAAACTTCACATCCTCATCATCCAACTTCCTCCTCTCCTCCCCTGTCTACTAAAGAGATGAAGGCTGCAGGTATGTACATTGGAAATACGGGTAGAGAAAATGGCTGCAATTAAGAAATAAAAGAAAATTAATTCCTGTAAAAGAGCAGCAATGACTGTTCACTGTGTACAAACACACAACACAAAATCCTTGCGTTATATAGGCCCAATTGTATGTAGTGTACAAAACTAAATGTTGTGTTTGCACAGATGATATACAAAATGTTGGAACACACAGTAGATAATGTGGGAACATTGGTGGAAATGTTCCAAATCATTTTTTAGTTTAAGAGGATCCCAAATCCTGTGACGTTCCCATGGTGTTCCCCAGCTAGATTATATTTTACGGTCATCGTTAGAGCTGTCACATCGGGAAATGTGGTTCTGGGAATGTTGCAGGAACGTTGCAGGTAAGTTACTAATGCATTGGCACCTTTAAGCTATGCACACATGTTAAATAAATATTGTAAGGCCATGTAAACAGGTTAGATTACTGGCAGGAAAAGTGGCCAAGGGATGTCCATCTGTCCGGCAATGTAATATGTCTGGTGTCTCCCATGTTGTCTCTTAGTGATCTATCCTGCCAGAACACTAAAGGATGCCAGGGAGCTGTGAGGGGCTTATGAATGCTCCCCCTCCCCTCTCTGTTGGCTAAGACAAGCTGCTTAGCTACTGCCAATCAGCCTATTGTCTAATTATTGATCTTAACAATTAAATAGAGCTTGTGTGGATAGCCATAAAGAGCCCGTCACTTACCTGCGAATTTCCCACAACATTCACCAAACAGGAAATGTTACAGCTGTAATACCTATCGCAAAGTGAAATCTTTCCAGGGAACATAGCGAGAACATTGCAGGTAAGAACCACTGGGCAGTTAGCTGGTAAAGCCTAAAGGTGCATACACATGTGCGCTAGGCAGATCTTTAACGACCCCTGACCAAATGGCCGTTTTGAATGACAAAGTGCCCATACACGGCACCATTATTGCCCAAAATGGCCGTGCATACACATCGTGCATCATGGGTCGGCCTCGGCTTTACACCGATCGTTTGACAATCAGTCCAACAATCTTCATCTACAGACAGGCTGCTTTGCAATTAGCACCTTTGGCTACCTGACATTCTTAAGCAATCGGGCAGGTCAGATAACTTAGCAATGTTGAGTTGAGCTATCACACACATCGGATTCATTCAGGGTCATTAATTGGCCACTGTGACTAACGCTTAAGCTGGGTACACACTATCCAACAATTCTGCCCGACCGTCATTTCAGTGATTTAGTCGATAGGGTTGAAATATTGGATGATTCCTTTGAACACCGACCATTAGTTTGTCCGAATCGGACAAACAGACCTTCAAAGGCATCCAAAAACCACGGAAGATGGAAACATGCAGTCCTCTATGTCATCTATGGACTGAATGCTTGGTTGCATCGAAATGTCTTTTGCGACAGTCCTTTGTCCTGGCCAACCAATCGTAAGTGCCAAGCGATCAGCCAGGATGAAGGATATCACCGTGTGTACGTATGTATGTATGTATATGTTTATTTGTAAAGCGCCACTTGGGGACGCAGCCCTGTACAATATTATAATACAAAAAGCTCTACAAGGGGGACAATAAATAAATACATAAATATATACTGTAAATAAGTATGAGCATCATGAAATATACAAGTGCTTGAAACATGTAACATGAGGAAAGAGGTCCCTGCCCCATAGAGCTTACAATCTAATTAGGTGGGTAACATACAGATACACAGGAAAGGGTAGAAGTGCCATTGTAATAACTGGTGCAGTGTCATCGATGAGAGGTTAGATTAAAACTTTTTTATTGAGGTTTCTTGACGTAGAGAGAGGGGAATAGAATTCCAGAGGACGGGAGCTACAAGAGAGAATGGTTTAAGGCAAGAGGAATCAGTACGAATGGGGGATCTGTACAGGAGCTGGTTCTGTGATGAGCGGAGGGTATGGGCAGGAACGTATGGGTAGACTTGAGAGGGAATATAATAAGGTGCAGCAGAGCGAAGCGATTTAAATGTTAAGAGAAGGATTTTGTAAATAAAAATTTGTTTAATGGGGAGCCAGGTTGATGTGCAGCACAGAGGAGATTTAATTTCCCGATTGTTAGAGTGCGAGACAATGCGGCGCCTTTTAGTAACAGAACTAGAAAAAGGTGGGATAAGACCAGGTTTAGATGGGAAATTAATTAGTTCCATTTTAGGCTTGTACCATGCCTTATGAGTTTTGTTCCCAATGATTTGATCTGGGGAATCCTTTTAATGTTAATTCATGAATTCATATGTTTAATATAGTTTTATAATCATTTTTTAAAAAGACTTGTTTCCCAGATCTACATTCGTGTTAAACCTAATCTGACATTTTATTACTTAGGTAAAATATCCAAACCAAAAGTATCCTACAAAGTCTTATCCAATGCCACAGTCAATGTAACGTGTGTGTCAGAGACTGGATCCCTGCCCATTACATATCACGCCTTACAGAACAATGAAACATTCCAGATAAAAATACAACATTCAAAGGAGCCTGTAGAGATTTTGATTCCACTAATTCCTGGTCGAGTAAATGAGCTGAACTGCAAAGCAGAGAAAGATTCCATTGTTGAGTACGGTGAACCGTGGCATATAAATGTTCCTGCCGAGGGTGAGACTTACAGACTTACATTAGAATATTTTTGTGTTTTTATTTTAACAAAAATAATAAAACCAAAACCATTTCTACTATGGGCAACAGAGTGAAACTTCAAATGATGTGCAAGTGCTGCAAGCAGACCTAGATAGATTTAGTTTTATTACTATCTGATAAAGGTATCTGACTCCTCCCTCTGCTCAATGAGCTTTTTATAAGCTTGAGCATGTGCAAAGAAGGCAGCAGGTTAAACAGCAGTCATTGGTCGGATGTGATGTCAGTTGTCACAGCCTTGATTGAATCGATAACCTTCGAATGTAGCATTCGGTTTTGGTAACCATCCAATGTATGCTTTGGTTTCGGTATCCCTCGAATGTAGCCTTTGATTTCAGTAATCCTTGAATGTAGCCTTCGATATCGGTAACCTTCGAATGTACCATTTGTTAACCCATCGAATTCGGCTATAACCCTCGAATGTAGGAAAAACTTGATGCGGAAACCCGACAATTGCCCGATTGTAGAGAAAGTGTTTAAAGAAGTTTTGGTGATATGTACATGTTCCCCAGACCATTTCCCAGGTCCCAGAGCCATTCACAATAAGTTACTATTGCTATTTTAACTGTATTTATTCCGAACTTTTCTAACTATTTCTCCCCATTGACTTTAATGGGTTTGTTTTCGAACTACCGAACTTCTGAACTTTTACTGAAGTTCAGAAGTTCGAAACCAACTGAACTTTAGGAAGATCTAGCTAGGAAAGGTTTCTTTACAGTAGATGTGTTAATGGCAAGTTTACTAAATTCTTTCAAGAGTGGGCAGAATCTCTCTTTATCTCTTTATTCAACCTTAAATACTCTGTTACTACGTAACTGTTAGCCAGACATTTTTGGTAGGGTATAAATGTTGGACTAGATGGACGTATGTCTTTATACAACCTCCAATACTATGTTACTATGTAACTGTTATACAGGCATTATAGGTAGGGTATAAAGGTTGGACTAGATGGACGTATGTCTTTATTAAACCTCCATTACTATGTTACTATGTAACTGTTAGATAGACATTTTGGGTAGGGTATAAATGTTGGACTAGATGGACGTATGTCTTTATTCAACCTCCATTACTTTTTTACTATGTTACACTGGAGTTTATACAGAAATTTATAGACTGTTTCCCTAAATACGATTTATCTTTTTATGCCAACACATGTTTTTGTTTGCTCAGACGAATCCAACACACGCAAGGAACAGGATAAGACCAGTGAAGAGGGAGGTCCAGATCATCTTATCAGTCTGACCCGTATTTTGGTCTCTTTGGAACCTCAGGTCCAGCAACGCAACACTATAGTTCTAATTGTCTGTGGGCCAATCATACTCTTTATCCTGTGCTTATTCATCATTATCACGCTATTCAGTAAGTTCTCTGCTGTTCCTATTTCTAATCTAGATACCACTCTAATAGTATGTGATTGACATGTTGCCTGTTTCTGGATTCTGCGTTTAATAAGATTTAGTCATCATAGTCATCATACTATTCTACTTAGGATTATTATTTGTGTCAATTGATTTTTTAGGGTAAGGTTTTTACTTTGAACCTTTTTTTGGACTTCTTGGGCTCTTTCTATTACCTAGAACACTAATAGGTCCCATGCTATTATTCTTCAGCAACCAATCAAATGTTAGCTTTTTTTGGGGTTACTGCTGTTTAATAACAACCAATCAAATGTTAGCTTTTTTTGGGGTTACTGCTGTTTAATAACATTTCATTGGTTGCTGCAGCATTTTGTTTCTATGCACTAGAGATAACTGTCTGTTAACTGGCCTGCGTTGATGCTGCAATATACAGAAATAATAGCGCTGTAATGGTTGGTTTGAAGATATCAACAGATGTTACAAGGGATGTTGAGTTTTCTACATACATGGGCATTCTATGGTCATCCAAAGTACACACAAACACTTAACCATATTCCTTTCTGTACAATAGTGAACTATTCCTTTTCTACATTGATTAAAGCCAGGGAGGTTAGGGAGCTATGCCTTACCTCCTGTTCTTCAATCAATGTTTGGATAGCCAGGAACGAACTTCTGAAAATCTTACCTTTCACACGATCCAGCGGGGCCGCTCTGAAATTCCTGACCGCTTCCTGCCTCTGTTTTGCTATAGTGTGCATTATCGGGCATGCGCGTTATAGCGTAATAGAAGCAGGAAACAGTCGGGAACTGTCAGAGCGGCCCCGCTGGATTGCGTGAAAGGTAAGATTTTCAGAAGTTCGTTCCTGGCTATCCAAACATTTTCGTTCCTGGCTATCCAAACATTGATAGAAGAACAGGAGGTAGGGCATAGCTCCTTAACCTCCCAGGCTTCAAAGGAATAGTTCACTATTGCAGTGAACTATTCCTTTAATATAAATCTACAATAAAATAATAAAAATAAAGATAAAACATTGAATGAGAAGGTAGTGACTGCTAGAGCGCCCCCTACCCCAGGGATGGGAAAAGTGCTGGATCATTATAGTCACATTTTCTCAAGGGAAAACTAGACTTTGGATTCATTCAGGCTTATGCCAGGTTAAACAATTATTTAAAAAAATTTATTCAAAATTACTAATAGCAACCTCTACCTGCAATACAATTTTTGTCCTTTAGAGGGAGTTGATGATGTTGTTAACAGACACATTTTATATTAACATGTTTATACACCAAACACCCCATAGTAAGTTTTAGCATAGCCATAGCCAGGTCAGGCCTGCATGGTTAGGAAGTATTGTCTATTATTACAGAGGCAGATACTCTATAGCCCTCATGTGTCTTCTATACAGTGGCTATCACTGCATGGTACACAAAGTGACAGGGGTCTTTCACTAAACTGCACTACTTTCAATGTTGTGTCCTCTTGTATGGACATGAACAGGTTAATACAGTGCAAAACAGATACATCCAGAGTTCCAGGCCTTTTTATCAGGTTCTTTTAACCCAGTGACCCAGATGCCACCCCTGCATCTTGGGCAGACATGGCACAGTGTAGCTGCATATGGATCATAAACAAAATTACACACTATCATATAAACATCAATGCAATGTGTTTGGCAATGGGACAGTTCTGTAAACTGTGGACTCTGATTTACATTTAGAAGGAAAAGCACTAATATAAATATGGTTAACTGAAAAAGAGGACCTTAGTAGTAACCAGGAGAGGACACCTTTCAGTATACAGTATACCAGTTACAGTTTATCATATACTGAAAACCAATTAGGGCTTGTTCACACTAGGTCTGTTTTTTCGCTGCGTTCCACGATTCCTGCATGCTTCCTAGTGGGGCCTATCCCTAAATGGAGCAGTATGGTGCCTCAGTGATTGCATACCCCCCAACATTTAAAATTCACGTTGGATGGTAACATGTCTAAAATTACTCATGCCCACTTTTATAGATCATGCTATTTAAGGGGAACTAAAGCAAGCTAAGACTGACCAAATGGCTGGAAAACTGAGACTGGCTAAAAGGCTAGAAAATGGAGACTTCAGTTTTAAGGAAATCATAAGAGCAACATATGATATATTGTATATACTACAGTGCCCCTTTAACCTTTCAAAAATATGGCACTATATGGCACTAGCTTGTATGCTCCTGATTCTGTCCTGTGGTTTACAATGTTCTGCCAAAGGAAAAACTATTTTCCATCTTATTCAAAGGAAGTTCAGATATTTCACATTGCTATAAAAGAATTTCAACAATCTCTCACCTCACTGCATTGTAAAGGAATATGGCAAAGCAAAATGATTACTTACTGAATAAGGTAACTCCACCCAAAAGAATACCCTTTACATTACTAATTCCATTCATTTTATGGATTGTGTTTTATGTGTATTGTATATATAATTGCTCTCCACAGGTAATAAACACTTTTTCTTCTATTTTCCTTTCTTAAAAGAATAAACGGGCGAATGCAATAGGTGCAAAAGTTTGCATGTTCTATAAAAATGCAGTTGCCAATCAGATGTTACCTTTTTACTGGGCTACTGCAGTTAGATAACATCTGATTGGTTGCTGTAGATAAATAGCACAGGCAAACTTTTGCACCTCTTATAGCATCAGCTCCAAAATATGTGGCTTACCTGCGGGGTGTCCCTAGGGTTTTTGGCACCTGAAAACAACTGAATCCGCCCCTAACTGAGCGGCGCGCGCGAGTGTGTGGGCGTGGCTTGTGTGGGGTGTGGCTTGTCGCGCGGGCGTGGCAATTTCATAATTTTGTTTTTGAAAATGGTTATTTATACTCTTCTCTATTTTTAGAAAACATAATACAATGTGGTGCAACTGGTACATTACATTAGAAAGCCCTACCATACTCTGTAGAATAAAAGATGTTGGCCAAAGATTTGTAAGCCCTGCTACCACGTCAAGGTAGACTCTTCAGCAGGCCCTAACTATTATCTAGATTATATATTTATATATAGATTAGTATATATAATATATAGATTATTTATCTATCTCTTCTATCTGTCCTATCTATCTCTGCTATCTATGTATCTATCTATCTCTGTAGTACTGTCTATCTCTGCTATCTGTCTATCTCTGCCTATCTGTCTATCTCTGCTATCTGTCTATTCTCTGCTATCTGTCTATCTCTGCTATCTGTCTATCTCTGCTATCTGTCTATCTCTGCTCGTCTATCTCTGTCTATTCTGCTATCTCTCTGCTGATCTATCTCTGCATCTAATCTCTGCTATCTACTATGCTATGTATCTCTGCATTATATCTCTGCTATCATTCTGCTATCATCTCTGCTGTCTATTCTCTGCTATCTGTCTATCTCTGCTATCTGTCTATCTTGCTATGGTTCATATCGCTATCTGTCTATCTCTGCTATCTGTCTATCTCGACTATCTGTAGATCTATCTATTCTGCTATTTATCTATTATATGATCTATCTATCTCTGCATTTATCGATCAATCTATCTATCTATATCTATCTATCTATATCTATTATCTCTGATATTTATCTATTGCTATCTATCTATCTAATCTATTATCTCTGATATCTATCTCTTCTATCGTATATATCTCTCAGCTATCTATCTATCTCGGATATCTATCATATATCTATATCTAAGTTCTATCTATCTATCTCTGCTATCTATCTATCTCTGCTTTCTATCTATCATCTAATCTTATCTAACTAAACTATCTCTGCTATCTAACTATT
Source organism: Hymenochirus boettgeri (assembly GCA_019447015.1). Classification (NCBI taxonomy): domain Eukaryota; kingdom Metazoa; phylum Chordata; class Amphibia; order Anura; family Pipidae; genus Hymenochirus; species Hymenochirus boettgeri. The sequence continues at coordinate 31,722,247 of CM033476.1, forward strand.
ATGCTATCTATCTATCTCTGCTATTATCTATCTTGCGATCTATCATCTATGCATCTATCTCTCTATATATCTTGCTATCTATCTCTCTATCCATCTCTCTATCTATCTATATCTATTATCTATATCTATCTCTCTCTTATCATCTATATATCTATCTATGCTATATTCATCTATCGAATCTCTGTATCTATCATCTATCTATCTATCACTCTGCTATCTATCTATCATCTATCTATCTATCTATCTAGCTATCATCTATCTATCATCTATCTCTATATATATATCTCTGCATATCTATCTATCTCTGCTATCTATCTATCTTGCATCATCTCTGCTATCTATCGATCTATCTCTAACGTTCTATCTATCTATCTCTAAGTTATATCTATCTATCTCGTATCGATCGGATCCTATCTCTGTTCTAATCTACTATCTCTGCTCATCTAGTCTACTTGCTATCTATCTATCGTCTGTTCTGATCTATCTATCTAATCTATCGCTCTATCATCTATCGTCAATCTCTATCATATCTATCATCTCTAAGTTCTATTATATCATCTTCTCGTGCCTATCTAGTCTATCTACTATCTATCTTCTCTGCTTCTTTCGTATCTATCATCAAACTATCTCTGGCTTCTAACTATTCCTCTGCTATCTAAACTATGCTCTGCTATCTATATATCTCTATGACTATCTCTATCTATTCTCTGCTAGCTATTATCTCTGTATAGCTATCTATCTCTGCGCTTAGTGGATCTATCTCTGCTAATCTATCGTCTCATCTATCTCTTCTATTCGAACTATGTCTCTAATCTAGTATCTATCATATCTTATCTAAGTCTATATCTTATTATCTATATTCTCTCTCGATCTCTACATCTTCTCTATCTATCTATTATTAATACCGATCTAGTCTCTTTCTATCTATTTTCTCTATCTATCTCTCTATCTATCTCTGCTATCTATGCTCTCTAGTATCATCTTACTATTATTCTATATCTACTATCTATTATCTATCTATCTATCTAATCTATCTATCATCTCTGCTATCTATCTATCTACTATTATCTCTGCTATCTATCATCATCTATACTACTATCTATCTATCTCTGTCTATCTATCTATTACTGCTGCTATCATATACTATCGATCTATCTAGCTATCACTATCTATCTATCTCTTGCTATCTACGTTCTATCTCTGTCTTATGCTATCTATCGCTCTGCTATCTATTATCCGTATCCCCTCTGCTATCTATCTATCATCTATGCTATCTATCTATCTATTATGCTATCTATCTATCTCTAAGGTTCTATCTATCTATCTATCTTAGCTATCTATCTTATCTATCTATCTACATCTATCTATCTTAAGGTCATCTATCTATCATCTGCTATCTATCTATCTATCTCTGCTTTCTATCTATCTATCTAACATCTCCTGTATCTAACATCTCTTTGCTATCTAACTATCTGGCTACTATCGTAAACGTCTCTGCTATCTATCATCTCTGCTGCTATCTACTATCTCTGCATATATCTATTTCTGACTTCTATCTATTCGCTATCTATCTCGCTATCTAATCCGCTAATATCTCTGCTATCTATCTCTCGATCTATCTTCTATCTATTCTATCTATCTATCTAATCTATCTATACGTATCTATCTATATATCTATATCTATATCTCTCTCTCTCATCTATCTATCATCTATCTACTCTATCTATCTATCTATCTCTATCATCTATTCTAGCCCTATATAGCTATCTAGTAGCTATCTATCTATCCTATCGATTATTCATCTCTGCTATCTATCTATCTAGCTATCTATCTATCTATCTTGCTATCGTAGCTAGTCATCTATTATCGTATGTATCTATCTATATATCTGACTATCTATCTACTTCTATCATCTAAGTTCTATCTATCTATCTCTGCTAATATCATCTATGTATCTATATATCTCTGCTACTATCTATATATCTATCTATCTATCTATCTCTAAGTTCTATCTATCATCTCTGTATCTATCTATCTATCCTGCTTATATATCTATCTAACTATCTCGCTATCTAACTATCTATGTATTATCTATCTCATCTATGACTTATCATCTGCTATCTATCATCTTCTAATCTATCTATATCTCTCTCTATCTATCTATTCTATCTATCATCTATCTATATCTATCTGCCTATATATCTATCTATCTATCATCACATGCTATCTATCTATCTATCTCTGCTATCTCTGCTATCTATCTATCTATCATCTATCATCTATCTATCTCTGCTATCTATCTATCTATCTATCTAGATATCATCTATCTATCTATCTCTGCTATCTATCTCTGCTATCTTCTTCTATCTCTGCTACTTCATTCTATCGATCTCTGCTATCTATCCACTCTATATATCTATGCTATCTATCTATCTATCTATCTATCTCTGCTATCTATATATATCTATCTCTATCTATCTATCTCTGCTATCTATCTATCTCTGCTATCTATCTATCTCTAAGTTCTATCTATCTATCTCTGCTATCTATCTCTGCTATCTATCTATCTCTAAGTTCTATCTATCTATCTCTAAGTTCTATCTAATCGTATCTCGCTATCTATCTATACTCAAGTTCTATCTATCTATCTTGCTATCTATCTATTCTCTGCTATCTATCTACTCCTCTATCTATCTCGCATGCTATCTATCTATGCTATCTATCTTTCTATATCTATCTATATACTAGCTATCTAGCTATCATCTATCTATCGCTCTTCTATTATATATATCTCTGCTATCATCTATCTATCTATCTCTGTTCTATCTATCTATCTCTCATCTATCTATCTCTGCTTATTATATCTATTATATGATATCATATCTTTATCTATCTATCATCGATCTCTAGTTCTTATATCTACTCTGCATCTATCTATCTATCTCTGCTTATATCTATCTACTAAATATCTCTGCTATCTAAACTATCTTGCTATCTATCTATCCTCTGCTATCTTCATCTCTGTATCTATCTATCTCTGACTATCTATCTATATCGCTCTCTATCTAATCTATCCTATATATCATCTATCTATCTATCTATCTTGCTATCATCTATCTATCTATCATCTATCATCTAGCTATCTTCTATCTCTGCTATCTCTGCTATTCATCTATCTAGCATCATCATCTATCTACTCTCTGTCATCTATCTATCTATGCTATCTATGATATACATCTATTATCTATCTCTGCTATCTATCTCTGTCTATCTATCTATGCTATCTCTCTATCATCTGATCTATCTATCTCATCTTCGGATTATCATTATCTCTGCTATCTATCTATCTATCTATGCTATCTAGCTATCTCTATCTACTCTATCTATCTATATCTGCTATATATCTATATCTGCTAATCTATCCTATCTCTAAGTTCTATCTATCTATCTCTGACTTCCTATATGCTATCTCTGCTATCTATATATCTTATTCTATCTATATATCTCTAAGTTCTTCTATCTTATCTATCTCTGCTATCTATCTATCTCTACTATGTATCTATCTATTATCTTCTGCTATATCTATATATCTCTGCTATTATCTATCCCTATCTCTGCTATCTATCTATCTCTGCATCTATCTATCTCTAAGTTCTATCTATCTATCTCTAAGTTCTATCTATCTATCTATCTATCTATTCTCTGCTATCTATCTATCATCTATCTCTGCTATCTATCTATCTCTCCTCTATCATCTCTGCTATCTATCTATCCATCTTCTGCTATCTATCTTCTCGGCATTATCATATCTATCTTATCTATCTCTATCTATCTCTATCTCTCTATCTATCTATCATCATCATCTATCTATCTTGCTATCATCTATCTGCTATCTATATCTCTGCTACGATCTATCTATCTATTCTCTATTATCTATCTCTTGCTCTATACTCTGCATCTATCTCTGCTTCTACTCTGCTATCTATCTCTGCTATCTATCTCTGCTATCTATCTCGCTCTATCTCGCTATCTATCTGCTACTATCTCTGCTATCTCTGCTATCTATTCTATCTATCTATCTGCTATTCTATCTATCTATCTATCTCTATCTATCTATCTCTCTATCTATCTATCTCTCTCTCATCTATCTTCTAATTCTATCTATCTATCTCTAAGTCTATCTATCTATCTATGCTATCTATTACTATCTATCTTCCGGCTATCTATCTATCTCTAACGTTCTATCTATCTATCTCTACGTTCTATCACTATCTCTGCTATCTATCTATCTCGCTATCTAATCTATCTCTCTATTTATCTCTTGCTATCTATCTTCGTATCTATGCTATCACCTCTATCTATCGCATCATCTATCTTGCTATCCATCACTCTGCTATCCACCTATCTGCTATCCCCTCATCTTGCTATCCACCTATCTCTGCTTCACACATCTCTGTCATCCATCTATCTATCATCTATCTATCAATCTATCTCTGCATCTACCATATCTCTGATATAACCTATCTTGCTATCCATCTATCTCTGATCCATCAATCTATCCATCTCACTATCCATCTATCTATCATCATCTATCCATCTATCTTGTATCCACTATCTATGCTATATATCTATCCTATCTATCTATCTCTATTATCCATCTATCCCTGCTATCTGTCTATATATATATCTATCTCTGATATTTATCTATCTATCTCTGCTATCCATCTATCTAATAGCATCTATCTCTGCTATCCATCTATCATCTCTGTATCCATCTATCTTGCTATCCATCTATCTCTGCATCCATCTATATTATCTATCTATCATCTATCTCTGCTATTTATTATCTCTGCATCTATCATCGATCTATCATCTATCTAATTTATCTCTATTCTGCATCGATCTATCTATCTATTCTATCTATCTATCATATTATCTATTCGATCTATACTATCTATCTATCTCTGCTATCTATATATCTGCTATCATCTATCTATATATCTCTGTTCTATCTATCATCTATACTCTATCGATCATATCTATAGCTTCTATCTACTATCTATCTATCTATCTATCTATCTGTGCTATCTATATCTCTGATCTATCTATCTATCTTATCGTATCTCTAAGTTCTATCTATCTATCTATGCTATCTATCTATCTATCTATGCTTTTCTATCTATCTACTGAACTATATCTCGCTATCTAACTACTCTGCTATCAAACTATCTCTGCTATTAACTATCTCTGCTATACCCTAATCTATCTCTTGCTATCTATCTATATCTGTATATATCTATTTCTGGCTATTTATATATATCGCTATCTATCTCGCTATCTATCTGTATATATCTGCTATCTATATATCATCTACTATCTCTCTATATATCTCTCTATCTATCTATATCTATCTATATCTATCTATCTATATCTATCTATATCTATCTCTCTCTCTCTATCATCTATCTATCTATCTATCTATCATCTATCTAGCTATCTAGCTATCTATCTATCTATCTATCTATCTCTGCTATCTATCTATCTAGCTATCTATCTATCTATCTAGCTATCTAGCTATCATCTATCTATCTGTCTCTGCTATCTATCTATCTCTGCTATCTATCTATCTATCTATCTCTAATTCTATCTATCTATCTCTTGCATCTATCTATTCTCTGTACATCTATCTCTCTGCATCTATCTATCTATCTATCTATCTATCTATCTCTAAGTTCTATCTATCTATCTCTGCTATCTATCTATTATCTCTGCTTATATCTATCTATCTAACTATCTCTGCTATCACTCATCTCTGCTATCTATCTACTCTGCTATCTATCTATCTCTGCTATCTATCTATATCTCTCTCTATCTATCTATCTATCTATCATCTATCTATCTATCTATCTATCTCTGCGATCTATCTATCTATCTATCATCTATCCTATCTATCTATCTATCTCTGCTATCTCTGCTATCTATCTATCTATCATCTATCATCTATCTATCTCTGCTATCTATCTATCTATCTATCTATCTAGATATCATCTATCTATCTATCTCTGCTATCTATCTCTGCTATCTATCTATCTATCTCTGCTATCTATCTATCTATTCTAATCTATCTATGCTATCTATCTATCTATCTATCCTGCTATCTACTATTCTATCTATCTATCTCTATCTATCTATCTCTGCTATCTATTATCTCTAGTCATCTATCTATCTCTAAGTTCTAATCTATCTATCTCTGTCTATTGCTATCTATTCTCTAAGTCCTATCATCTATCTCTGCTATCTATCTATCTTCTGCATCTATCATCCCTATCCTTATCTATCTATCTCTGCATCTACCTATCTCTAAGTTCTATCTATCTATCTCTAAGTTCTATCTATCTCTGCTATATATCTATCTCTGCTATCTATCTATCCATCTATCTCTGCTATCTATCTATCTCTGCTATCTATCTATCCATCTATCTCTTATCTATCTATCAGGCTATCTACTATATCTATCTCTCTCTCATCATCATTATCTATCTATCTATCATCTATCTATATTATCATCTCGCTATCTATCTATCTCTGCGATCTATCTATCTATCTCTGATACTTGCTATCTATCTCTGCTACTATCTCTTGCTATCTATCTCTGCTATCTATCTCTGCTATCTATCTCTGCTATCTATCATCTGCTATCTATCTCTGCGATCTATACTCTGCTATCTATCTTGCTATCTATCTATGCTATTCTGCTATCTTTCTTCTATCTATCTCTCTGCTATCTATCTATCTCTATCTATCTCTGCTATCTATCTATCTCTGCTATCTATATCTCTGCTATCTATCTATCTCTGCTATCTATCTATCTCTAAGTTATATCTATATCTCCTAAGTTCTATCTATCTATCTCTGCTATCTATCTTCTCTGCTATCTATCTATCTCTAAGTTCTATTCTATCTCTACGTTCTATCTATCTATCTCTTGCTATCTATCTATCTCTGCATCTATCTACTCTGTATCTATCTATCCTGCTATCTATCTATCCACCTATATATGCTATCCACCTATCTATCCATCTCTGCTATCCACTCTATCTCTGCATCCATTATCTCTGCTATCCACCTATCTCTGCTATCCCACCTATCTTGTATCCCTATCTCTGCTATCCACCTATCTTTGTATCCATCTATCTTCCATTATCATCCATCTATCTCGCTATCTACCTATCTCTGCTATCCACCTATCTCTGATCCATCATCTCTGATCCATTATCATCATCTATCTACCATCTATCTATCCATCTATCTTCCATCTATCTCTGCTATCCCATCTATCTATTCTATCTATCTATCATCCTATCTACTATGCTGCTATCCATCTATCTCTGCTATCCATATTCTTCTATCTCTGATATTTATCTATCTTGTACATATATCTCTGCTATCCATCTATCTCTGCTATCCATCTATCTCTGCTATCCATCTATCTAGCTATCCATCTATCTCTGCTATCCATCTATCTCTGCTATCCATCTATATATCTACTACTATCTATACTATCTATCTCTGTATTTATCTATCTATGCTATCTATCTACTCTGTTATCCATCTATATTATCTATCTATCTATCTATCTCTGCTATGTAGCTATCTATCTATCTATCTATCTATCTATCTCTGATATTTATCTATCTCTGCTATCTATCTCTCTATCTATCTATATCCATCTATCTCTGCTATCTATCTATCTATATATATATATATATATATATATATATATATATATCTGCTATCTATCTATCGCTATATCTATCATCTATTCTCTATTATCTATCATCTCTGACTATCTATATATCTATCTATCTCTGATATTTATCTATCTATCTCTGCTATCCATTATCTATCTATCTCTGCTATTATCTATCTCTGCTATCTATCTATACTATCTCTGCTATCCATCTATCTATATATCTATCTGTCTACCTCTGCTATCTGTTACCTCTGATCTGTCTACCTCTGCTATCTGTCTACCTCTGCTATCTGCCTATCTACCTACCTACCTACCTATCCTCCTTTCTCTCATCTATCTATCACTGTCTGTTATCTATCTCCCTACATACCACCCCCTGTACCTACCTACCACCTACCTACCTACCTACTTTCTCTCATCTATCTATCACTGTCTGTTTATCTATCTCCCTACCTACCACCCCCCTGTAGCCAGCCAGCCCGACCCTGCTGTCACTGTCAGGAAGGAGTTAGAAGAAAAAAAGAAGGTAAAAGAACTTAGGCGGCAACTTAATTTTTTTAAAAAAAATTCACTTACTGTAAGTCTGTAGACTGTAACCGACTGACTTTCGGCTCCTGTCTTCGCCCCAAGTAAAGCACTGCACAGCTGCTGCCCAATCCACTGCTCCTCACTCACCAGGCCGCTGCTCCGCTCTGCAACTAACAGCCGATTCCCTCCTGGGCGCGTAAGTCAGGTGACGTCACTTACGTCCCTTACGCAATAACGCAAAGCGCGCCGCTGCGCGCGGAAACCTTTCTGGCCAATCAGAAAGGTAGCAGGGGGAAATTTAAAAAAATTTTTATTTCCAGCGCTCCTATTGGGTCCGAACTTCCGGGTTCCCGGCACTTCAACTTTGGCAGCCGCAGTTATGGGTTCTGGGTCCCGATATTCCACCGACTGATCACGGACTTATTGCTAAGGATAAGGATGCGCTGCTAAGGTAAATGCTGCGCTTTAATAGAGGGGAAATGCCGCCTATTATTTTTTTGGGTCTGGAGTGCCGCCGTGAGCAACTGTTTCACGTTGCTTCATGGTAGGAGCGGCGCTGCTTACCTGAGTCAATACATACTGCTCCTCAGACAGCCTTTCGATGACATCAAAGTGATCTGTGTCATCGACTTGTGTGAAGGTTACATTGAGACCCTGTGCTTTCAGGCCCTGAAAAACAAGATACAATTCACCACCTGAGAGCTGTAGAACATCAGCTTGTACATCCGTACACACAAATAAGGTTCATACAGGGAAATTGTTATGGAAATAGAATCCTTCTTATCAGTGTCTGGAGATTTCACAAAATGTTAAGCAACAGTTAGGGAAAGGGCGATTCGTTCAAATAAAAAGTTACAATAATATTTGTTCTTTAATAGAAGTATTTTGTTTCTTACTGGTGTGGTTGTGGAGTGTGAACTGACCATTGTGCAACCACTAGTTAACGGACTAACTAAAATACATTGTAACAGACAATAACTTAAAGGACAACTATAGTGTAAAAAGATTTACTTTTTAAAAATGAAAAGCACCTGGGGCAAGGAAGTAGGATTGATTATTCCAGCATCCCAATACTGTTTAGTTGAGGAGCTAGCGCACATACAGTTTTCATCTGTCAGGTTAGTGCCCTGGGCCTTTGAGGAAGCAGAAGTTCTGCGAAACGTGTCAGACCATGCTACTACCCCCTGATGTGTCAAGTCCTGTTCTTAATGTAGTAAACGCTAAGTTTTATCCTACTATCGTTGTTGCTGACTTTTCTCCATTGAGCTGGAGCCATACCTTTATGGCTCTCACTTGTCTATTATCGCCCATCAGCTGGACGGTGGTTGAAGCTCGCTGAAGTTGTTGATTGGAATCAGAAAGTTAGTGGTTCAAGCTCCCCACAGTAAGTGTAAACTGATTTGTGTAGTGACCTGGGACTTCCTGTATTGAAGATAGTGCTAAAGCACAATAGACTGGCAGATGCAGATTTCTTCGTGCTGCAGCTCCTCATAAAAATTATATTGGGAGGTAGAAAGTACCAATCCTACCTCCTTACCCCAGGTACTTTATATGCATTATAGTTCTCCTTTAAGGGAAAGGCAATTATAGGTTTCCAGGTGTGGACCAGGAAGTTTATTAGTCTATATCATTCAGTGGTGTAACTGGAGATCACTGCCCCCCCCCTACAGTGATAGTCTGGGGGAGGCTGTATCTGTCATAGGAGAAGAAGTTGGGGCCCCACGTTGCTCTCTGGCACCCCTGCAGTCGCTGCTACCCTGGTAGTTACCCCTCTGACCACCATGCACCCAAAAGAAAACTAAAACCACATTTATCCTAAGTTTACACCTAGAAGTTAAACTACGTGTATATTTGTTAAACTAAGTTCCAACACGTATCATTGTTTGAAAACGTTGTTACCCATTCCAGAAGCCTCTGATGTCCCTACTTGTCCTGATGTTCTAAGATACCTGAAAATATTCCAGCGATTGTCTGTGAAATTCTGGAGGATCGTGCTGGGCAACAACTACAGCAATCTGGCAAGTGCCAGCATAGGTTTTGATCTGTGTCACATATTGCATGGGGCTGTTCCTCTCAGCATCCAACCTGATAAAAGAAAGATACAAGCCCATCTAGAAACGTTCAAGTTTCGGTAATGCACGTCAGCGCGTGTAAATGTATAGCTGCGGTCGTACATTTATGCCACACGTTTATTAATCAACGAACGTTCAGTTGTAGTATACCGCGCGGTAGTTAATTACCGCAATGGCATTTAGTCGGGATCGTTATCGGTAAAAACCGATCGTAAATTAATAAACTGATTGTTAAAGGCACGGTATTGCTAAAATGCGGTACTGCGCCTATATAAATATGTCCCTATTAATCGATTGTGTGATCCATAGAAGACAACAAGGAAACTTCAATAAAAATGAATATATATAAAACAAATTTCTACATGATTGTCTGAAATTCGCCAACATGTCCAAGCAAATTTCCGTCTGATTTGAACAAAACCCAGGCCTTTCTGTGGCTAGAATATCCTTCTTCCATATGGTTGTGGGAGATTGCACATACCTTTGTTTTTTAGCAGGGCTTGGATGTCTTTCTTTGTGACTTAGGGGTTTCATCCTTTCTACTTGTGGTTATAATGGTGCCTGTCAATCTCTCCACTTTTTTGTCACTTTAGGTTTGGAAAAGTCACCCGACAACCCCTAGATTTACAGTTGGTATTTTAACCAGTTTTATGTTTAGTGCAGTTCACAACATTTTCAGCATAACTATACAGAGCCAGAGTGGAATGTTGGGCCCACCAGGAAATAAAAGACCAGTGGACCATCAAGAAGCACTTATAAGATTTCATCCTCCCTTTTTACATTCCTGTCTTTCTCCTCCTGACTCCCTATGTGTGTTAACTTGCCATTTCTTATTGTCCTATTGCCTCTGTATTCAATGTCAGGTTGAGTTGCTGGGGCCCTCCAGAAAAAACAAGACAGAGGGCCCACCAGGAATCATTAAGGAGCCTACTCATCATTTATCTTGTTATTTCTCACATATCTGCCGTGCTTCTCCTGACCTCTTAGTTTTATTTCATTGCCATTTCTTATTCTCCCCTTGTTACCGTATTTAATGTTAGACTGTTTCACTGTTTTCATGGATGAATGGGCTAAGACCCACTGGGGATTTCCCCTGTATCCTTGAAATCTACATTTTCACATGTTCCTCTGTTTTTATGGGTGAATAGAATTTGGGCCCTCTGGGGGTTGCCCTGTATCATAGAGGGCCATTCTGACCCAGTAAATATTGTCGGTTTGTACCCAAATATAAAAATGGGTGTGGTTTAGGGGTGTTGGCATTTTTAGATATGGTGTTTTGCGCCCATTGGCTTCTGGCCCTGCCTTTTGGTGTCCTCACTAACCAGTTTTGGAGAAACTTCCAAGCTTGGAACACTCACTGTTGAGACATATTTCCCCCAATTGCTGATGACGTTCACATTGCACCATGGGAAGTTTAATGCTTTAAACACTCTTTTTGTATCCCTGTCCGGACGGACACCATAATATGATAAGATCCTTTTCAAGTTTTTGAGAACGTTTTGCAAAGTAGAGTAAGATTTATCTCAGTTTCTTTATTTTATTCAGCAACGAAAACTGCCATTTTCCAAGGGTTTATTCTACATAAAGTCTACACTTTATTCCTGACCTAAGGCTACATCAGAAGAAAACAACTTTGTGTTAACATCCCACATATTGTATTATATTCCATATATTTGCCATAAAAACTCACTGTGACATCTTCAAGGCATCATTAACATATATATGGGTGATAGGGAGAAGGTCATACAATCCGCTGACAAGCATGGCTCCTGCAAGGTATAGAGGGTTAGACATTGCTCACACACAGTTTTGGTTATTAGAGTGAGTATCTTGGCTCATCGCTAACCTTTAATGTCAGGTGATACCTGGTACTCTGACCAGTCGGTGCACAGAGACATGGCAACTAGGTGAGCTCCAGCAGAGTGTCCGCAAAAATAAACTCCACTAGGCAAGAGATGACAAGATGAGCCCAAGAATGCTAAGCACATACAAACTTATTTTAGTGCAGGTACAATCCCTTCCCAACAAGACCTTATTTGACAAGCAAAGGGGAGGAGACACAGTGCAGATTGACTGACAGGTTTCAGAGCAGGAAGCAGGAAGTGCAGAGGACCTGGTGATGCTGCTGCCATATCACACACAAAAATGTAAATATCTTCAAAACTATGTAAAATAAACAATGGAAATAAATTGTAAAAACTCTCAGGGGAGCAATTCCTATCAATTTACCAATTTTTGGACCACAGTTCCTCTTTAAACACACCCACACATACATTGCCCTATAAATTATATGGGAAGTCCATTTCATTTGTAAAAACATCTCTATTCTATGTGTTTTTTTCTGTTTCCAGCATTTGTAGTAGCTGTTCCGAATAAAATTAAATTAGGTTACACGAGAAAAACTAAATTAGCATGAAATGTATTTGTGACTATTTCCTAACCCTGTTTGGTTTTATCTTCCATGTAAGCATAATCAACAAACAATTTAGGGTAAAAAACAAGCACCCCGATGCCGTTATTGGTAACCCGGTGCAAACAGCTGGCGATGCTATATGCCAATAGCGGCTCTCTGTGCATCGATAACTGACAGCTGTTAGCTGCTGTTTAAAGTGTCGCAATAGAATGCTGCTTTCAGCATATAAAATCGCTTGTGGCGGATGCGCGGTTAACTTCCGCGTTAGACCTGCAGCTGCCACAATAAAGGAGTTTAAGTCACACTAACCGTTATAACATCAGTAATCTTGACTTAAACTCCAGAACAGAAGCAATGCATTGTGCATTGCCCTGAAGGTCTTATTTTCTAAATGAGCCCTGGATCACTTCTCTAAGTGCAGGCAGCCATAAGATATGATGCTGAAAATATAGATGTTTCCTGCTTCTCGCTTTCCCTCTCCTTAATAAAACCTGTTTGATTGAAAGCATGTCATCATTTCCTACCCCCTCACTGCCCGAAGCTTTGTACTGCGAAGCAGAAGCCTAACAAAAACACCTATTTGCATGTCTCAGCCTCTATAAACCTTATACTATGGCACATTTATGACTTCAAAGTTTTAGTGCTCTACAAAAGTCATGGCACAATGAGGGGACCAGTAATAATAACATGAAGTTTTCTATCATTCAAGCAGATATTGTGTTGTTTTCCAGCAGTGAATCTTTAACAGGCATGTTTACAACAGAGGAGACCAGAAGTAGAAATCATTAATATCAATAACTGTATAGAATTCACTAATATTCACAATAAAGTTTTTATTGACATTTTGGTTACCTTATATGTGGATATTGAACCAGAGTCATTGCGATGCTTCGTCTAACCTGTGATACAATGAGATCCATGTGACCTGAAAGATGAATAAAGGTTTAATGGGCAGAATGTGAAATAATAAGACAAACATTCACCAAGTGATCTGGGTTTGCTTTAGTCTCTCCGTACCATGGCTTGAAATCTTTCTCATAATGGCCGTCTGGCTCTAACCCTGGTCAGAGTCCTAAATTTAATCAATGGGAAAACGGGTTCTGCAAAAAGCTCATCTCCCATTGAACAGCCCAGAGTCCTGAACTCTGAGACAGGGAGAAGTCAGACCATGGTATGGGGGAACTAGAGAAAACACGGGCTGGGGTTTTGATGGTTTTGAGTGTCTCTTTAATAGCTTAGCGGTTATCTTCTATTTATGGTACATATAGGTCTTTATCAACTTCCATGCCTGGTACTTTGGTTGATCAGGCTGAAAAATTAGTCATAATTACTGACATGTTGGAATGTTTTCAATCAATTTTTTAAAATATTGGTTGAATGCAAAGACCAGACATGTTTCTAGCAGATCATGCAGTCTTCAATAGGCTGCAATATCATGTCACTTTAATTTCGTCCAACTGGCTACCTATTGATATATGATTGGTAAATCACTGGACCAAAATCAGCATGGTGTATACCAGTCCTAATGCTGGCCATACACTAGGCAGACATCTGCATATGAACATGTAATCTATCTAATGTCTAAAGACTGCATTTTACAAGCAGTGGTTGTTAACTTCCTACATTCCTGCAATGTTCCTGCATGGCCCATACATTTTACGATCCCATACATTTTACGCATTTCTTTACTAACCATTGTGTTTTACGTGGACACCTTCATGGGTTTGATTTTTGGTTTCTAGCAGAAAACATACACTTGCCTTTTGGTGCAACATCATAGTCCATTACCATTACTGCAATACCACGAGCCACCAAAGGAGCCACCATGAAGCCAGATTCCTCTTTACTGTAAAAAACAAAATGAAAGCCATCATATTGTGGTACAGTCATCCAGAGAAGGGTCATAGTGTCACTCTCCAAAATAGCATCCCACTCTGTGACTATCTGTGACTATAGGTTAAGATGGTTATAGAAGGATAATGTGCTTAACAGTTTTTTTTCCTCTATAGAAAATCCTAGTCCTTATAGCAGGGCTTGTAATAATATGAAGGGTAAAATGAGGAATATTCACTATGGTTGACAGAGGGTACGGAAACAGTTAGACAAAGTTAATTAAGCCCCAGGACCTGATACATCATTGAATCTGAGAGCTTTGTCCAGTTTTATCTAGACCACTGTTCCTTTTTTCAGATTAATTTTGTCTGGAGATATACCTCTAAATTAAATAAAGCCACTGTAATACCAATGCTCAAAAAAGGTAGTCGTTCCCAGCCTGATAACTATAGACCTGTAAGTCTAATATTAGTGGTAGGAAAGATAGTGGAAACTTTGTTACCGGATCATATTATAGACTTATTTCCATAACTGATCTTATAAGTAGTAGTCAGCATGGATTTATGATAAATAGATCTCGTCAGACTAACTTTAGTTTTTATGAAACAATGAGTTAAAATTTAGAATCTGTAATAGCAGTACATGTAGTATACTTTGATTTTGATAAAGCTTTTACTGTGCCACACAGTTGACAAAAAACAACAAAGTCCCTGTTAATTATAAAAAGCCTATCCAAGCAAATCTATGTAAACAAACACAAAAGAAGTATAGAGGATATCTATGGCTAAAATAAGCTCCCAAATCATCAGGAACAATGCTATAGATGAAGGAGCCTACACATTAAGGCAAGAAAGATACAGGATGCTATAGATGAAGGAGCCTACACATTAAGGCAAGAAAGATACAGGCACATTTACGCCCACGTACGCCAATCTCTTTTTGGGATGGTGGGAAAGGGAGATCGTGTTTGCAGAAGAAAGTGGGTACTCCGTGGGCGTTAAATTGCCGATATCTTTCTGCCTTAATTGTAGGCTCTTCATCTATAGAATTGTTCCTGATGATTTGGGAGCTGTCATCCACCTTGCTTCCACATCGTTTGGGATACATCCGGAATGATGACACGAGATATATATCTGATATTCTCATTGATGATCTTCGCCTATATATGGATTGATTAGGTTTTGCTTTTCTAACCATTCAAGCGATGTATTCCGCACAGATGATTGGACATTACAGGAAGTTTCACCAGTGACCATCTAGTGATCAGATAGGGGATACATATTGGACACATTTATGAGATGATTCCTTCGATTGTCTACCGTGAGTTGGGTTATGTTCTGGACCTTTTTGTTATCGTGACTAGCATTAACTTTTTGAGATGTACTGATCTTTCTCTGTGATATTATTGTTCCGACACGATACATCCATATTCATTATTCCATGCGGGGGCAATCCAGTCCTGTTACGTATCGGGTACCCCACTCCCTCTTCTTCTTTCTACATTTTTTAATCACTATCACCCTGATGGCTACTGAATGAGTATTTTCAGGCGCCACTATGGGTGATTGTACTCGAGCTCCGGAGCTCTTATTTGCATTGCATTTCATTAGGTTCGAATGAAGTATAATCCCACTGTAATGTATATGTTTAGTATTGTGTACCTATGTTCTATCTGCTGCATCATTAATATGTGTACTATATATGACAAGTTTAAATATGTCGATCTATACGATATACTGCCTTTGATTGGTTTATACTGACAATGACGTTATGATCGCGAGATCTGGGCGATGTGATTTGTCTTAACACGTGACATGAGTTTTGTGTTGTTGATTGGTAAACAGATACTTTAAAACCGACCTCACACGGACGACAGCTAGCGCCATTGATAAAGCTATATGCGAAATGCGTTTGGGTGCTAGTCCCCCACTTTTTCTTGCTCCCACAGACTGATTGATACTTGATGTTTGGTAGCCGATACCTAGGACCTTTGACATGGAACCGTGCACGGACTTCTACCCATTGATTTGACTGATAAGTATCGTTGACTCATACTGTGATTATTATTGTGACTAAAGACTGTGTTGGAGTGCGGATTTAGGGGGTTGTTATTTTGTTTATTATGATTGTATTACACGTAAATATTGATATACTTGTGATCATATATCTGATCTTTTACTTATTTGATAAATAAATTGATTATTTTAGCCATAGATATCCTCTATACTTCTTTGGTGTTTGTTTACATAGATTGCTTGGATAGGGCTTTTTATAATTAACAGGGACTTTTTGTTTTTTGTCAACTGTGTGGCACAGTAAAAGCTTTATCAAATCAAAGTATACTACTGTACTGTATTACAGATTCTAAATTTTAACTCATTGTTTCATAAAAACTACAAGTTAGTCTGACGAGATTATTTATCATAAATCCATGCTGACTACTACTTATAAGATCAGTTTATGGAAATAAGTCTATAATATGATCCGGTAACAAAGTTTTCCACTATCTTTCCTACCACTAATATTAGACTTACAGGTCTATAGTATCAGGCTGGGAACGACTACTTTTTTGAGCCATTGGATTACAGTGCTTTTTTAATTTAGAGGTATATCTCCAGACAAAATTAATCTGAAAAAAGGAACAGTGTGGTCTAGATAAAACTGGACAAAGCTCTCAGATTCCAATGATGTATCAGGTCCTGGGCTTAATTAACTTTGTCTAACTGTCCGTACCCTCTGTCAAACCATAGTGAATATTCCTCATTTACCTTCATATTATTACAATCCCTGCTATAAGGACTAGGATTTTCTATAGAGGAAAAAAAACTGTTAAGCACATTATCCTTCTATAACCATCTAACCTATAGTCACAGATGTCACAGAGTGGGATGCTATTTTTGGAGAGTGACACTATGACCCTTCTCTGGATGACTGTAACCACAATATGATGCTTTCATTTTGTGTTTTCAGTAAAGAGGATCTGGCTTCTGGTGGCTCCTTTGGTGGCTCGTGGTATTGCAGTAATGGTAAGGACTATGATGTTGCACCAAAAGGCAAGTGTTATGTTTGCTGCTAGAAACCAAAAATCAAACCCATGAAGGTGTCCACAGTAAAACCACAATGGTTAGTAAGATGCGTAAAATGTATGGGATCGTAAAATGTTATGGGCCATGCAGGAACATTGCAGGAATGTAGGAAGTTAACAACCACTGCTTGTAAAATGCAGTCTTAGACATAGATAGATTTACATGTTCAATGCAGATGTCTGCCTAGTGTATGGCCAGCATTAGGCTGTGTGTATACACCATGGATTTGGTCCAGTGATGTTACCAATCATATATCAATAGTAGCCAGTGGACGAAATTAAAGTGAATGATATTGCAGCCTATTGAAGACTGCATGATCTGCTAGAAACATGTCTGGTCTTTGCATTCACCAATATTTTAAAAATTGATTGAAACATTCCAACTGTCAGTAATTATGACTAATTTTTCAGCCTGATAACCAAAGTACCAGGATGGAAGTGTAAAGACCTAATTGTACCATAAATAGAAGATAAAACCCGCTAAAGTATTAAAGAGACACTCAAAACATAAACCCCACACCGTGTTTTTCTCTAGTTCCCCCATACCATGGTCTGAACTTCCCCCTGTCTCAGAGTTCAGGACTCTGGGCTGTTCAATGGGAGGATGAGCTTTTGCAGAACCGTTTTCCCATGATTAAATTAGGACTCTGACCAGGGTTAGAGCCAGACGGCCATTGAGAAAGATTTCAAGCCATGGTACGGAGAGACTAAGCAAACCAGATCCTTGGTAATGTTTGTCTTATTATTTCACATTCTGCCCATTACCTTTATTCATCTTTCAGGTCACATGGATCTCATTTGTATCACAGGTTAGACGAAAGCAATCGCAATGATCTGGTTCAATATCCACATATAAGGTACCAAAATGTCATAAAAACTTTATTGTGAATATTAGTGAATTCTATACAGTTATTGATATAATGATTTCTACTCTGTGGTTCCTCTGTTGTAAACATGCCTGTTAAAGATTCACTGCTGGAAAGAACAAACAATATCGCTTGAATGATAGAAAAATCATTGTTTATTATTACTGGTCCCCTATTGTGCCATGACTTGTTGTAGAGCACAAAACTTTGAAGTCATAAATGTGCATAGTATAAGGTTTATAGAGGCTGAGACATGCAAATAGGTGTTTTTGTTAGGCTTCTGCTTCGCAGTACAAGCTCGGGCAGTGGGGGGTAGGAAATGATGACATGCTTCAATCAAACAGGTTTATTAGGAGAGGGAAAGCGAGAAGCAGGAAACATCTATATTTTCAGCATCATATATTATGGCTGCCTGCACTTAGAGAAGTGATCCAGGCTCATTTAGAAAATAGACCTTCAGGGCAATGACAATTGCATTGCTTCTGTGGAGTTAAGTCAAGATTACTGATGTTATAACGGTTTAGTGTGACTTAAACTCCTTTATTGTGGCAGCTGCAGGTCTAACCGGAAGTTAAACCGCGCATACCGCCACAACGCGATTTTATATGCTGAAAGCAGCATTCTATGGCGACACTTTAAACAGCAGCTAACAGCTGTCAGTTATCGATGCACAGAGAGCCGCTATTGGCTATTAGCATCGCCAGCTGTTTGCACCGGGTTACAATAACGGCATCGGGGGTGCTTGTTTTTTTACCCTAAATGTTTGTTGATTTGCTTACATGGAAGATAAAACCAAACAGGGTTAGGAAATAGTCACAAATACATTTCATGCGATATTTAGTTTTCTCGTGTAACCTAATTTAATTTTATTCGGAACAGCATACTACAAATGCTGGAAACAGAAAAAAAACACATAGAATAGAGATGTTTTTACAAAGAAAATGGATTCCCCTATAATTTATAGGGCAATGTATGTGTGGGTGTGTTTTAAAGAGGAACTGTGGTCCAAAAATTGGTAAATTGATAGGAATTGTCCCCTGAGAGTTTTACAATTATTTCCATGTGTTTATTTTACATAGTTTTGAAGTATTTACATTTTGTGTGTGTGATATAAGGCAGCAGACATCACCCGGTCTCTGCACTTCCTGCTTCCTGCTCTGAAACCTGTCGTCAATCTGCACTGTGTCTCCTCCCCTTTGCTTGTCAAATAAGGTTCTTGTGGGAAGGATTGTACCTGCACTAAATATAAGTTGTATGATGCTTTAGATTCTTGGGCTCATCTTGTCATCTCTTGCCTAGTGGAGTTTAGTTTTGCGGACCACTCTGCTGGAGCTCACCTAGTTGCCAGTCTCTGTGCACCGACTGGTCGAGTACCAGGTATCACCTGACATTAAAGGTTAGCGATGAGCCAAGATACTCACTCTAATAACCAAAACTGTGTGTGAGCAATGGGGGTCTAACCCTCTATACCTTGCAGGAGCCATGCTTTGTCAGCGGATTGTATGACCTTCTCCCTATCACCCTATATATGTAATGATGCCTTGAGATGTCACAGGAGTTTTATGGCAAAATATGGAATATAATACAATATGTGGGTGTTAACACAAAGTTTTTTTCTTCTGATGTAGCCTTAGTCAGGAATAAAGTGTAGACTTTATGTAGAATAAACCCTTGGAAAATGGCAGTTTTCGTTGCGTGATAAATAAAGACAACTGAGATAAATCTTTACTCTACTTGCAAAACGTTCTCAAAAACTTGAAAAGGATATTATCATATTTGGTGGTCCGTCCGGAAGGGATACACAAAGAGTGTTTAAGCATTAAACTTCCATGTGCAATGTGAACGTCATCAGCAATGGGGAAAATATGTCTCAACAGTGAGTGTTCCAAGCTTGGAAGTTTCTCCAAAACGGTTAGTGAGGACACCAAAGGCAGGGCCAGAAGCCAATGGGCGCAAACACCATATCTAAAAATGCCAACACCCCTAAAACCACACCCATTTTTATATTTGGGTACAAACGACAATATTTACTGGGTCAGAATGGCCCTCTATGATACAGGGCACCCAGAGGGCCAAATTCTATTCACCCATAAAACAGAGGAACATGTGAAAATGTAGATTTCAAGGATACAGGAAAATCCCCAGTGGGGTCTTAGCCCATATCATGCACATGAAAACAGTGAAACAGTCTAACATTAAATACGGTAACAAGGAGGAATAAGAAATGGCAATGAAATAAAACTA
Organism: Hymenochirus boettgeri; assembly: GCA_019447015.1. Lineage (NCBI taxonomy): Eukaryota > Metazoa > Chordata > Amphibia > Anura > Pipidae > Hymenochirus > Hymenochirus boettgeri. The sequence goes on from CM033476.1 coordinate 31,743,041, forward strand.
AGAGGTCAGAGAAGCACGGCCAGATATGTGAGAAATAACAGATAAAGATGAGTAGGCTCTTAGATGATTCCTGGGGGCCCTCTGTTTGTTTTTTCTGGAGGGCCCAGCACCAACCTGACATTGATACAGAGGCAATAGGACAATAAGAATGGCAAGTTAACACACATAGGGAGTCAGGAGGAGAAGACAGGAATGTAAAAAGGAGGGGATGAAAAATCTTATAGAATGCTTCTGATGGTCCACTGGTCTTTTATTTCTGGTGGGGCAACATTCCACTATGCTATGTAAGTATGCTGAAAATGTTTGTGAACGGCACTAAACATAAAACTGGTTTAAATACCAACTGTAAATCTAGGGTGGTTGTCGGGTGACTTTTCCAAACTAAAGTGACAAAAAAGTGGAAGATTGACAGGCACCATTGATACCAACAAGTTAGAAAGGATGAAACCCTAAGTCACAAAGAAAGACATCCAAGCCCTGCTAAAAAACAAAGGGATGTGCAATCTCCCACAACCTATGGAAGAAGGATATTACTATCCACAGAAAGGCCTGGGGTTTGTTCAAATCAGACGGAATTTGCTGGACATGTTGGCGAATTTCAGACATCATGTAGAAATTTGTTTTATAATATTCATTTATGAAGTTTCCTTGTTGTCTTCTATGGATCACACAATCGATTAATAGGGACATATTTATATAGGCGCAGTACGCATTTTAGCAATACCGTGCCTTTACAATCAGTTTATTAATTTACGATCGGTTTTTACCGATAACGATCCCGACTAAATGCCATTGCGGTAATTAACTACGCGCGGTATACTACAACTGAACGTTCGTGATTAATAAACGTGTGGCATAAATGTACGACCGCAGCTATACATTACACGCGCTGACGTGACATACCGAAACTTGAACGTTTCTAGATGGGCTTGTATCTTTCCTTTTATCAGGCTGGATGCTGAGGGAACAGAAGATGCAATAGGTGGAAACAGATCAACAAAACTATGCTGGCCACTTGCCAGATTGTGGTAGTTGTGGCCCAGCACGGGGGGGGATTCCTCCAGAATTTACACAGCAATCGCGTGGAATTTTCAGGTAATCTTAGAAAATCAGGACAAGTAGGGACATCAGAGGCTTCTGGAATGGGTAAAAACGTTTCAAACAATGATAAGGGTTGAACTTAGTTTAACAAATATTACACGTAGTTTAACTCTAGGGTGTAACTTGGAAATGTGGTTTAGTTTTCTTTGGTGCATGGTGTGGCAAGAGGGTAACTACCGGGTAGCAGCGACTGCAGGGGTGCCAGAGAGCAACGTGGGCCCCAACTTCTTCTCCTATGAAGTACAGCCTCCCCCAGACTAGCAAGTAGGGGGGGGGCAGTGATCTCCAGTTACAAAACCATGATGATATAGGACTAAATAAACTTTCCGGTCCACCCTGGAAAACCTATTAATTTGCCTTCCTTAAAGGAGAACTAGAATGCATATAAAGTACCGGGGTAAGGAGTAGGATTGGTACTTCTACCTCCCAATATCAATTTTGATGAGGCTGAGTGCCGCACGAAGAAAAAGAAATTGCATCGCCAGTCTTGTGCTTTAGACTTATCTTCAATAACAGGAAGTCCAGGTCACACACACATCAGTTTTACAATTACTGTGGGGGAGTGAACCACTAACTTTATTGATTCCAATCAACAACTTCCGCGAGCTGCAACCACCGTCCAGCTGATGGGCGATTAATAGACAAGTGAAGAGCCCTAAAGGTTAGGCTCCAACTCATGGAGAAAAGTACAGCAACAACGATAGTATGATACGTTTTTTTTTTTATAAAAACTTTAGAGTTTAACATCTAGAACAGGACTTGACACATCAGGGGGTAGTAGCAGGATGACACGTTTCGCAGAACTTCTGACTTCCTCAACGGCCCAGAGAGCTACTAACATGGACAGATGAAAAAAAGGTTTTTAAATGTGCGGCTAGTAGCTCCTCAACTAACAGTATTGGGATGAGGGACTAATCAATCTCTATTCCTTGCCCAGGTGCTTTTCATTTTAAAAAGTGAATCTTTTTACACTATAGTTGTCCTTTAAGTTATTGTCTGTTAACAATGTATTGTAGTAGTCCGTTAACTAGTGGTTTGCACAATGGTCAGTTCACACTCCACAAACCACACCAGTAAGAAAGAAACAAAATACTTCTAGTAAAGAACAAATATTATTGTAACTTTTTATTTGAACGGAATCGCCCTTTCCCTAACTGTTGCTTAACATTGTGAAATCTCCAGACACTGATAATAAGGAATTTCTATTTCCAATAACAATTTCCGGTATGAACCTTATTGGTGTTCGGAGTACAAGCTGATGTTTACAGCTCTCAGGTGGTGAATTGTATCTTGTTTTTAGGGCCTGAAAGCACGGGTATCAATGTAACCTTCACACAGCGATGACACAGATTCAACTTTGATGTCATCGAAAGGCTGTCTGAGGATGCCAGTATGTATGACTCAGTACAAGCACATATTTTGGAGATGATGCTATAAGAGTGCAAAGTTTGCTGTGCTAATTATTACAGCAACCAATCAGATGTTATCACTGCAGTAGCCAGTAAAAAGGTAACCAAATCTGATTGGCAACTGCATTTATAGAACATGCAACTTTTGCACCTATTGGCATTCGCCGTTATCTTTAAGAAAGGAAAATAGAAGAAAAAGTGTTTATTACATGTAGGAGGCAATTATATATACAAATACACATACAACACAATCCATTCAAATGAAGGGGAATTAGTAATGTAAAGGGTTATTCGTTTTTGTGTTGGAGTTACCTTATTCATTAAGTAATCATTTTGCTTTGCCTTATTCATTTACAATGCAGTGAGGTGAGAGATTGTTGAAATTCTTTTATAGAATGTGAAATATCTGAAACTTCCTTTGAATAAAGATGCGAAAATAGGTTTTCCCTTTGGCAGCAGCCATTGCACACCACAGGACAAGAATCCGGAGCATACAAGTAGTGCCATATAGTGCCATATTTTTGAAAGGTTAAAGGGGGGCCACTGTAGTAGATACAAATATCATATGTTGTATTATGATTTCTAAAAAACTGAAGTCTCCATTTTTCTAGCCTTTAGCCAGTCTCAGTTTTCCAGGCCATTTGGTCAGTCTTAGCTTGCTTTAGTTCCCCTTACATTAGCATGATCTATAAAGTGGGCATGAGTAATTTTAGACATGTTACCATCAACGTGATTTTAAAGTTGGGGGATTGCGAATCACTGAGGACCATTACTTGCTCCATTTAGGGATAGAGCCCACTAGGAAGGCATTTGCAGGAATCGTGGAACGCAGCGAAAAAAACAGTACCTAGTGTGAACAAGCCTAATTGGTTTCAGTATATGATAAACTGGAAGAACTGGTTATACTGTAACGGAAAGGTTGTCCTCTCTGGTTACTACTAACGGTCCGATTGTTCGGTAACCATATTATATAGTGCTTTTCTTCTAAATGTAAAATCAAGAGGAGTCCACAGTTTACAGAAACTGTTCCCATTGCCAAACACATGCATTGATTGTTTATATGTAGTGTGTAATTTGTTATGATCCAGATGCACGCGACACTGTTGCCATGTCTGCCCAAGATTGCAGGGGTGCATCTGGGTCACTGGGGTTAAAAAGAACCTGATAAAAAGGCCTGGAACTATGAGTATCGTTTTGCACTGTATAACCTGGTCATGTCCATACAAGAGGACACAACATTGAAAGTTAGGCAGTTTAGTGAAAGACCCCTGTCACTTGTGTTACCATGCAGTATAGCCACTTGTTAGAAGACACATGAGGGCTTATGAGTATCTGCCTACGTATAATAGACATACTTCCTAACTAGGCGGCCTGATGGCTATGGCTATGCTAAAACTATATGGGGTTGTGTCGAAACATGTGTAATATAAAATGTGTCTGATTAACAAAATCATCCAACTCCCGCTAACGGGCAAAAATGTATTGCAGGTAGAGGTTGCTTATTGTATGTGGTGAATAAATTTTTTTAAATTAAATGTTAACCTGGCATAAGCCTGAATGAATCCACAAGTCTAGTCTTTTCCCTGAGAAAAGTGACTATAATGATCAGCACTTTCCCATCCCTGGGTGGGGGGGCGCTTCTAGCAGTACTACTTCTCATTCAATGTTTATCTTTATTTTTATATTATGGTAGATTTATATTAAAGGAATAGTTCAATGGGCAATAGGGAACTAGTCTTTGAAAGCTTGGGAGGTAGAGGAGCTATGCCCTACCTACTGTTCTTCTATCAGTTGGATAGCCAGGACGAATTCTGAAAATTTACCTTTCACGCAACAGCGGGGGCCGCTCTGACAGTTCCGACTGTTTCCTGCTTCTATTACGCTATAACGCGCATGCCCGATGCTAATGCACACGTATAGCAAAAAAGAGCAGGAAGCGGTCAGGAATTTCAGAGCGGCCCCGCTGGATCGTGTGCAAAGTAAGATTTCAGGAAGTTCGTCCGGCTATCCAAAACATTGATTGAAAGAAGAACAGGAGGGTAAGCCAGAGCTCCCTAACCTCCCTGGGCGTAATCAAGGTAGAAAGAAAAGCATAGTCACGTATTGTACAGAAAGGGATATGGTTAAGTGTTGTGTGTACTTTGGATGACATGAATGCCCATGTATGTAGAAAACTCAACATCCCCCCTTGTAACATCTTGATATCTTTGCTTGTCTATTTAAGATGATTTTGGAATATGATGAAGAGAAGTCAGAAGTGACATGTGATTCCAAGAGCCCTGGGCAGAAGATTAGGTGTCATTTTCCATAATTAAGGACTTTATCTAAATTGGATTTTGTTCTAATTATTACAGCAATAAACCAATGACCAGAAACAGGGGGATGTATTTCTGTGTTCTTGTAGATTAGACAATCGAATGGATGATAATCTCAAATAAGTACTGAAGGTGTTAACGGGGACGTAAGAAGAGAATAAACATAGATTCAGAGATGGGGAGGAAGAGATTGAAGACAAGTAGTGGAGAAGGGTGGAGGGAGGCGAGACAGGGAAAGTGTAGGGAAACCATCCAGCTTGTACAGGGAAGTCTCTGTTATATGCTTATGTGGTCATTGTCGAGCACCATGGTCACAGAGTGAGGCTTAAAAATCCCATAATTCTAAAAGATGAACAGGGACTGTGTACACGTTCATGGAACCATTAAACACATTAATTACATTACAGCCCATGGTCATTTGAAAGCCAGGGCAGTAATTGACAAGAAAAATAATAGAAAATCTTTTTTAAGCAACCACATGAGCCGTGACCAAAACCAGACCAACCATTATGTACAATTCCACCTAGATCAGACCTAATAAATTACAACAAACAAGCACTTGTACAAACTCATCCATGCAGGTCAATAAATGGTCTAATCAACACAGTACCAAACAAACATTACAGCGCTATTATTTCTGTATATTGCAGCATCAACGCAGCCAGTTAACAGACCAGTATCTCTGTGGATAGAAAACCAAAATGCTGTACAGCCAGGTGCTACGTATTATTTCATGGATGTGCAGGTTTTCTATAGACTTTAAAGATCTACAGTAGGCAGAATATTAGAATGTTCTAGGAAAGGATACAGTAACGTTACACAGTTTGAAAATATACCTAAAAATTACGCATGCAGAAAAGATTAGGGGCAGATGCAATAAGACATGCAAAAAGGTTTTGTTCTCTTTTTCTTTGCAGCAACTAATAAGATGCAATCTTTGTATGGGTTACTGTTTAAATTAAAATTTCGATGGTTGATTAGTAGCACAGGCCCAAATTCTTGCACTCAGCCCCTTAGCGGTTGAGGTGTATCATCAAAAATTCCCCCAGATGTATATGTTCAAAGCTTTATGAGATATAATTTACACAACAGTTTTGTGATAATAAAACTAGACTTGTCTTTGTACTGAAACTGATGTGTGTTGTTTGTTGCTAAACACCTATTTGTGCATATTAGAATGGATATAAATAGGTTTCACAATTGCAGGGGATATAGGGCTGTTTGGAAAAGTTTTACTGGGACAGGTGATACATAAGTGAATGTACGTGAACTGGAACTGGTTCCAGGCAAAAAAACATCTGATGAAATTGCAATGCTGGCAAGGCCCCACTATTGAGCTTTTTATGCAATCCGATCACGCTGTTATTAAAGCGAACACTAGTGTGGCCCATTGATTGTGGCTACACTAGTGTGCAGCCATTCTGATTTGCAGTCAGGCTGTGGCTCAGCTTACGATAGTTGAAGCTGGATTGACACAGAAATTTCCATAGTTTTACATAGCAAAGCGTTTGTCCGTTCTAAGAAAACCCACCAGCAGAACGAACTACGGTAGGCCCTGCATCTTTAGTGCACCCTAGTGCATCTTTTACAATCTCCTCATTCCCACATGTTAACAATGCTTTCAAAATAAACAAACATGTAAATCGTGTATTGTTGGAAGATGTAGCCTTTTACTGACAGCAGCATGGACATGTTTAATCTGTTTTTATGAGAAAACTTAAGTAGTGGTCCTTACTATTGTTGCCTTTTTGGGAATAAATTTTGTCTGGGAAAATATATGTCTCTCTAGCGCGGTTTTTAGGAAACATTGTAAGGCTCTGGTGAACGCTTTCTGGATCGTGTTTTTTTTGTGTATTCTTTTATTTTCCTAAAGGAATATTGAAGGGTTTTACAGCGTGTAATAAAGTTCTTTTTAAGAAAAATGGCTAATGAGTAGACATTAATACACAGAGAAATACAGAATCTGCTGGCTGCCATCGTTGTTCCTCCTCCTGTACCAAAAGGGACATTGCACATGCCATGGTTTGGTTTGCCCTTGACCAGTGCTGGGTTTGATTCAGTGCTCAGTAGAGATCTGAGCATGTTGACCATCAACATCAATCAGTTACTGTTAGTGGAAATTTAGTATATCACTGAGAATTCTTGTATATACTTTTTTCACTGATGTTTACTTTATTTGAAGTCCATATAAAATATTGCTCACAGTAAAAAAAATTCCAGGCACTATTTACATTGTCCAACCAAAATATCGCACCAGGCAGTTGGATTTGCCAAAAAAGTGGTTGTGACCTCTAAGATGCAAGATTCCCAAATTGTGTGTTCAGCTTAGCTAGTAAAAAAATCCAGCGAAACCTAAACCAATCTATTGAATGTCCAATTTTAAAAAAGATTTAGACTTTTAGATTTAGATTTTAAAGCCACTATGGACAGTTTTGTGCACAGTAAATAGGTGCATTACTTTTCTAATCTATGGAGGTGCTGCAGCATTAAGTAGTTTTCACAGATATTTAAGAATTATTATTGCCAATTATGGCCAGAGTAAGCTGCCTCCTCCCTCAAGGCTGTGATTGCTGGCATTACAACCATGAGTAACTGCTGTTTACTGCTGCCTCCTCTGCACATGCTTAAGCATAACAAAAGCTCTTAGCGTAGAGGCGGAGGAAGACACTTTTGCTCGAACCTATCATTAATATCTGGTTACAATAACATGTAATAAACATAGGGAAAAATAAACAGTGGGGGTTGCAGTCAGGTAACCAGTTCTTTTTAAGGGTGGACATGCCATTTAAAGGAATTCCCATAACAAATAAAATTACAATATTTCCATTAACTTAGTTTTATGTTGGTTATATATTTCACCTTTCTAAATATTGCAGGTTTTGGGGATAGGGGTGATTTATCCAATTTTTCATTTAGGGTTGGACTTGCCCGTTAGTCGGAAAATACGCCATGTGGGATTTCAGCGCTTTTCAAGCCAGCTCACCAGTCAGTTTTCTAGCCGATATTGTTTATTATAATTGGTATTATAAAGGTGTGGAACTGTGATTAGGAAATCGTTTTTAGAAATATACAAGTACCTGTCGCCAGTTTGAAGCTTTTATATGTTTTAGAATTGTTTAGCATGTTAGAAGTTTTCTGACTAAAATTTTACCCTATATTGAAGTTTCTGAAGTTTTTTTTTACGGGGCGGAATTTTGGATTTTGAAACATATAGAACATTTCTAAGAGTTCTCCTCCAGTCATACTCACCATTTAATGTAACTCAGCCAATCAGTATCTTTGCTTTTGTGCTGCTCCTGTAGACTGAAAGTAGAAAAAAGAGCGAGAAACAATTTAATCCAAGACAGACCTAGAGCGCAAATCTAGGGGTGAGGCAATTTAAAAGGTATAAACTTGATGTCCATTACAAATTTAAATCTGCAGCAACCAATGAAATGAATCTATTAAACAGCAGTAAACCCAAAAAACAGTAAAACATTTGATTGGTTGATGAAGGAATAATAGCATGGGAAAATTTCAGACTCCTATCAATCAGCCTATTAGTGGTTGGTAATAGAAAGAGACCAAAGAAGTCCAAAAAAAGTTCAAAGTAAAACCTTACCCTAAAAACCAATTGACACAAATATAATCGACGTAGAATAGTATGATGGACATGATGGACTAAATCTTATAAACGCAGAGGAATCAAGGAAAACAGGCAACATGTCAATCCACCCACTATTAGAGTGGTATCTAGATTAGAAATAGGAACGCAGAGGAACTTACTGAATCAGCGTTGATAATGTGAATACGCACAGGATAAGAGTATGATTGGCCACAGACAATTAGAACTATAGGTTGCGTTGCTGGACATGAGGTTCCACAGCAGACCAAATAAGGGTTCAGACTGATAAGATGACCTGGACATCCCTCTTTACTGGTCTTATCCTGTTCCTTGTGTGGGTGGCATTCGTCTGAGCAAACAAAAACATGTGTTGGCATATAAAAGATAAATCGTATTTAGGGAAACAGTCTATAAATTTCTGTATAAACTCCAGTGTAAATAGTAAAAAAGTAATGGAGGTTGAATTAAAGACATAGTCAATCTAGTCCAAACATTATACCCTACCAAAAATGTCTACTTATAACAGTTACATAGTAAACATATTTATGGAGGGTTTAAATAAAGAACAGATGTCCATTAGTCCAACCTTTAGACCCTTCCCATAATGTTGTGAACAGTTACATAGTAACAGATTATTTAAGGTGAAGAACGAGATAAGAGAGATTCTGCCCACTCTTGAAAGAATTTAGTAAAACTTGCATTAACAATCTACTGTAAAGAAACCTTCCTAGCTAAGGCTGGCCGATCTTCCTAAAGTTCAGTTGGTTTCGAAACTTCTGAACTTCAGAAAAATTCAAAGGTTCGGTAGTTCGAAAAACCAAACCAATTAACTCAATGGGGAACGAAATAGTTCGAAAAAGTTTGAATAAATCAGTTAAAAATAGCAATAGTAACTTATTGTGAAATGGCTCTGGGACCGGGAAATGGTCTGGGAACAGTTACATATCACCAAAAACTTCTTTTAAACATTTTCTCTGTACAATCGGGGATTCGGGGTATAGACGACTTCGTGGTAAAAAAATGTACATTCGAAGGTTACCGATATCGAAGGCTACATCAAGGATTATGAAATCAAAGGCTAATTCCGAGGGATACGAAACCAAAGCATACAATTGGATTGGTTACCAAAACCGCAATGCTACATTCGAAGGTTATCGGAGTCAATCAAGGCTGTGACAACTGACATCACATAGACATGACTGCTGGAAACCTGCTGCTTCTTTGCACATGCTCAAGCGTATTAAAAAAGCTATTGAGCAGGGGAGAGCAGCTACCTTATCAGATTCGTAATTAAAACTAAATCTATCTAGGTCTGCTTGCAGCACGTGCACCTCATTTGAAGTTTCCTCTGTGGCCCATAGTAGAAATGGTTTGGTGTTATTATTTTTGTTAAAATCAAAGCACAAAAATATTCTAAGTAAGTCTGTACGTCTACACCTCGGCAGGAAACATTTATATGCCACGGTTCACCGAACTCAACAATGGAATCTTCTCTCGTTGCAGTTCAGCTCATTTACTCGACCAGGAATTAGTGGAATCAAAATCTCTACAGGTCTTTGAATGTTGTATTTTATCGGAATGTTTCATTGTTCTGTAAGGCTGTGGATAGGTAATGGGCAGGGATCCAGTCTCTGACACACACGTTACCTTGACTGTGGCATTGGATAAGACTTTTGTAAGATACGTTGGTTTGGAGATTTACCGCAACAAAGAGTAATAAAATGTTCAGATTAGGTTTTTACACGAATGTGAGCTGGGAAACAAATCTTTTTTAAAAATGATATAAAAACTATATTAAAACATATGAATTTCAGCCTTTAACATTAAAAGGATCCCCAGATCAAATTAATTGGGAACAAAAACTCATAAGGCATGGTACAAGCTAAAATGGAACTAATTAATTTCCCATCTAAACATTGGTTTGTATCCCACCTTTTTTAGTTTCTGTTACTAAAGGCGCCGCATGTCTCGCACTCTAACAATCGGGAATTAAATCTCCTCTGTGCGGAACATAAACGGTCCACCATTAAACAAGTTTTATTTACCAAATACTTCTCTAAACATTTTACATCGCTCGCTCTGCTGCACCTTAGTATATCCCTATCAAGTCTTTACCCATACTTTCCTGCCCAACCCTCCGCCTCATACAGAACCAGCTCCGGTACAGATCCCCCATTGTAATGATTCCTGGGCGCCTTAAACGCATTCTTCTTGTTAGCCCCGTTCTCTGGAATTCATCCCCTCTCTAGACGTAAGAAACATCCAAAAAAAAAGTTTTAATCTAACCGCTCATCGATGACACTGCCCCAGTTATTACAATGGCATTCTAACCGTTCCTGTGTATTTGATGTTTACCCACATTAGATTGTAAAGCTTATTGGGGCCGGAGACCTATTTCCTCATGTTACATGTTTCAAAGCACTGTTAATTTCATGATGCTCATACTTATTACGAGTATATATTTATGTATTATTTTTATGTCCCCCTGGTAGAGCTTGTGTATTATAATATTGTACAGGGCTGCCGTCCCAAGTGGCGGCTTTTACAAATAAACATCTTACATACATACATACGTGACCAAACGGGTGATTATCCTTCATCCTGGGATGATCGCTTGGCCACTTACGATCTGGTTGGCCAGACAAAGACTGTCGCAAAGACATTCGAGCTGCAACAAGCTTTCAGTCCATAGCAATGAAATAGAGGGGATGCATGGTTTCATCTTCCGTTGGTTTTGGATGCATTTGAAGGGTCTGTTTGTCCGATGCGGAAAAACTAATGGTCAGGGTGTTCAAAGGAATCACCCAATATTTCAACCCTATCGACTCTAAAATCACTGAAAATGAGGTCGGGCAGAATTGTTGGATAGTGTGTACCCAGCTTTAAGCGTTAGTACAGGGCCAATTAAGGACCTGAATGAATCCGATGTGTGTGATAGCTCAAACTCAAAACATTGCTAGTTATCTGACCTGCACGAATTTTGCTTAAGAATGCTCAGGTAGCCAAAAGGTGCTAATTGCAAGACAGCCTGTCTGGAGATGAAGATTGTGGACTGATTGTAAAAGACGGTTGTTAAAGCCGAGGCGACCATGATGCAACGCTGTGTATGCACGGCCATTTTGGGCAATAATGGTTTGCCGTGTATGGGCATTTGTCATTGCAAAAGGGGCAGACATGGTCAGGGGATCGTTAAAGATCTGCCCTCCTAGCCGCACATGTGTATCACCTTTACTACAAGCTAAATGCCAGTGGTTATTACCTGCAGTTTCGCTATGTCCTGGAAAGCTTTCACTTTGCGATAGGTATTACAGCTTGTTGTAAACATTTCCTGTTTGTTGAATGTTGTGGGAAATTCGCAGGTAAGTGACGGGCTCTTTATGGAGATCCACACAAGCTCTCTTAATGTAGATCAATAATTGAGACAATAGGCTGCTGATTGGCAGTAGCGAAGCAGCTTGTCTTAGCAAAAGAGAGGGGAGGAGGGGCATTCATAAGCCCCTCACAAGCTCCCTGGCATCTTAGTGTTCTGGCAGGATACGATCAATAAGAGGACAAATGGGAGACACCGACCCTATTACTTGCGGACAGATGGACATCCCTTGGCCACTTTTCCGCAGTAATCTAACTGTTTACATGGCATTACATATTTATGTAAACATGTGTGAAGAGCGCTTAAAGGTGCCCATTGCATTAGTTAACGTACCTGCAACGTTCTGCCACCTCCAAGAACAACATTCCTGATGTGGACAGCTCAACGCTGACCGTTTAATAAAAATAAGCTAGCTGGGAACACCATGGGAACGTCACAGGATTTGGGCTCCTCCTTAAACTAAAAAATGATTTGGAAACCTTCACCAATGTTCCCCCAAGTATCTAATGGTGTTCCCAACATTTTGTATCTCATCTGTGCAAACGCAAACATTAGTTTTGTACACTAAATAAAATGGGCCTATATAACGCAAGGAATTTGTGTTGTGTGTTGTACACAGGAACAGTCATTGTGCTCTTTTAGGAATAATTTTATTTTATTCTAATTGCACGCATTTTCTCTACCAGTATTTCCAATGTAATACCTGCAGCCTTCATCTGTAGTTAGACAGGGGAGGATGAGGAGGAAGTTGGATGATGAGGATGTGACGAGTTTTATCACAGTATGGAAAGAAATTCACCGGCTAAAAATCAAAATCAAAGGTCCAACCACCCCCATATCTTTCGGTGAGTTGGCATAATTACACATGTACATCCCAAAAAGCTTAAATGTAAGGGCCCATCATTTTTGGAATAACCATCATTACATCAGGGATAGGCCACCAGTAGTCTCCAGATGTGAAAAACTACAACTCCAAGCATTTCTTCTACAAGGACTCTTAGTAAGGGATGGCTGGGAGTTGGAGTTTTCCAACATCTGGAGATTAAGGTGCCTATCCCTGATCTACATCCAAAGCCCAACCCTTCTTCAAACCCAATCAGTAAGGATACTTAAGGGGCCAGGGCTATCCTGGCCTTAACAAAACAGTGAGTGTGACACCGGGGTGGCGATCCATGATGATCACAACCTATGTGCTAATATATATTATATAATATATATAATATAATATATATATATATATACAAACATAACAGCAAAGAACAATTATGGTCCATTAAGGAATCTAGAAATTTCTAGATTCCTTAATGGACCATAATTGTTCTTTGCTGTTATGTTTGTATATATATATATATATTATATTATATATATTATATAATATATATTAGCACATAGGTTGTGATCATCATGGATCGCCACCCCGGTGTCACACTCACTGTTTTGTTAAGGCCAGGATAGCCCTGGCCCCTTAAGTATCCTTACTGATTGGGTTTGAAGAAGGGTTGGGCTTTGGATGTAGATCAGGGATAGGCACCTTAATCTCCAGATGTTGGAAAACTCCAACTCCCAGCCATCCCTTACTAAGAGTCCTTGTAGAAGAAATGCTTGGAGTTGTAGTTTTTCACATCTGGAGACTACTGGTGGCCTATCCCTGATGTAATGATGGTTATTCCAAAAATGATGGGCCCTTACATTTAAGCTTTTTGGGATGTACATGTGTAATTATGCCAACTCACCGAAAGATATGGGGGTGGTTGGACCTTTGATTTTGATTTTTAGCCGGTGAATTTCTTTCCATACTGTGATAAAACTCGTCACATCCTCATCATCCAACTTCCTCCTCATCCTCCCCTGTCTAACTACAGATGAAGGCTGCAGGTATTACATTGGAAATACTGGTAGAGAAAATGCGTGCAATTAGAATAAAATAAAATTATTCCTAAAAGAGCACAATGACTGTTCCTGTGTACAACACACAACACAAATTCCTTGCGTTATATAGGCCCATTTTATTTAGTGTACAAAACTAATGTTTGCGTTTGCACAGATGAGATACAAAATGTTGGGAACACCATTAGATACTTGGGGGAACATTGGTGAAGGTTTCCAAATCATTTTTTAGTTTAAGGAGGAGCCCAAATCCTGTGACGTTCCCATGGTGTTCCCAGCTAGCTTATTTTTATTAAACGGTCAGCGTTGAGCTGTCCACATCAGGAATGTTGTTCTTGGAGGTGGCAGAACGTTGCAGGTACGTTAACTAATGCAATGGGCACCTTTAAGCGCTCTTCACACATGTTTACATAAATATGTAATGCCATGTAAACAGTTAGATTACTGCGGAAAAGTGGCCAAGGGATGTCCATCTGTCCGCAAGTAATAGGGTCGGTGTCTCCCATTTGTCCTCTTATTGATCGTATCCTGCCAGAACACTAAGATGCCAGGGAGCTTGTGAGGGGCTTATGAATGCCCCTCCTCCCCTCTCTTTTGCTAAGACAAGCTGCTTCGCTACTGCCAATCAGCAGCCTATTGTCTCAATTATTGATCTACATTAAGAGAGCTTGTGTGGATCTCCATAAAGAGCCCGTCACTTACCTGCGAATTTCCCACAACATTCAACAAACAGGAAATGTTTACAACAAGCTGTAATACCTATCGCAAAGTGAAAGCTTTCCAGGACATAGCGAAACTGCAGGTAATAACCACTGGCATTTAGCTTGTAGTAAAGGTGATACACATGTGCGGCTAGGAGGGCAGATCTTTAACGATCCCCTGACCATGTCTGCCCCTTTTGCAATGACAAATGCCCATACACGGCAAACCATTATTGCCCAAAATGGCCGTGCATACACAGCGTTGCATCATGGTCGCCTCGGCTTTAACAACCGTCTTTTACAATCAGTCCACAATCTTCATCTCCAGACAGGCTGTCTTGCAATTAGCACCTTTTGGCTACCTGAGCATTCTTAAGCAAAATTCGTGCAGGTCAGATAACTAGCAATGTTTTGAGTTTGAGCTATCACACACATCGGATTCATTCAGGTCCTTAATTGGCCCTGTACTAACGCTTAAAGCTGGGTACACACTATCCAACAATTCTGCCCGACCTCATTTTCAGTGATTTTAGAGTCGATAGGGTTGAAATATTGGGTGATTCCTTTGAACACCCTGACCATTAGTTTTTCCGCATCGGACAAACAGACCCTTCAAATGCATCCAAAACCAACGGAAGATGAAACCATGCATCCCCTCTATTTCATTGCTATGGACTGAAAGCTTGTTGCAGCTCGAATGTCTTTGCGACAGTCTTTGTCTGGCCAACCAGATCGTAAGTGGCCAAGCGATCATCCCAGGATGAAGGATAATCACCCGTTTGGTCACGTATGTATGTATGTAAGATGTTTATTTGTAAAAGCCGCCACTTGGGACGGCAGCCCTGTACAATATTATAATACACAAGCTCTACCAGGGGGACATAAAAATAATACATAAATATATACTCGTAATAAGTATGAGCATCATGAAATTAACAGTGCTTTGAAACATGTAACATGAGGAAATAGGTCTCCGGCCCCAATAAGCTTTACAATCTAATGTGGGTAAACATCAAATACACAGGAACGGTTAGAATGCCATTGTAATAACTGGGGCAGTGTCATCGATGAGCGGTTAGATTAAAACTTTTTTTTTGGATGTTTCTTACGTCTAGAGAGGGGATGAATTCCAGAGAACGGGGCTAACAAGAAGAATGCGTTTAAGGCGCCCAGGAATCATTACAATGGGGGATCTGTACCGGAGCTGGTTCTGTATGAGGCGGAGGGTTGGGCAGGAAAGTATGGGTAAAGACTTGATAGGGATATACTAAGGTGCAGCAGAGCGAGCGATGTAAAATGTTTAGAGAAGTATTTGGTAAATAAAACTTGTTTAATGGTGGACCGTTTATGTTCCGCACAGAGGAGATTTAATTCCCGATTGTTAGAGTGCGAGACATGCGGCGCCTTTAGTAACAGAAACTAAAAAAGGTGGGATACAAACCAATGTTTAGATGGGAAATTAATTAGTTCCATTTTAGCTTGTACCATGCCTTATGAGTTTTTGTTCCCAATTAATTTGATCTGGGGATCCTTTTAATGTTAAAGGCTGAAATTCATATGTTTTAATATAGTTTTTATATCATTTTTAAAAAAGATTTGTTTCCCAGCTCACATTCGTGTAAAAACCTAATCTGAACATTTTATTACTCTTTGTTGCGGTAAATCTCCAAACCAACGTATCTTACAAAAGTCTTATCCAATGCCACAGTCAAGGTAACGTGTGTGTCAGAGACTGGATCCCTGCCCATTACCTATCCACAGCCTTACAGAACAATGAAACATTCCGATAAAATACAACATTCAAAGACCTGTAGAGATTTTGATTCCACTAATTCCTGGTCGAGTAAATGAGCTGAACTGCAACGAGAGAAGATTCCATTGTTGAGTTCGGTGAACCGTGGCATATAAATGTTTCCTGCCGAGGTGTAGACGTACAGACTTACTTAGAATATTTTTGTGCTTTGATTTTAACAAAAATAATAACACCAAACCATTTCTACTATGGGCCACAGAGGAAACTTCAAATGAGGTGCACGTGCTGCAAGCAGACCTAGATAGATTTAGTTTTAATTACGAATCTGATAAGGTAGCTGCTCTCCCCTGCTCAATAGCTTTTTTAATACGCTTGAGCATGTGCAAAGAAGCAGCAGGTTTCCAGCAGTCATGTCTATGTGATGTCAGTTGTCACAGCCTTGATTGACTCCGATAACCTTCGAATGTAGCATTGCGGTTTTGGTAACCAATCCAATTGTATGCTTTGGTTTCGTATCCCTCGGAATTAGCCTTTGATTTCATAATCCTTGATGTAGCCTTCGATATCGGTAACCTTCGAATGTACATTTTTTTACCACGAAGTCGTCTATACCCCGAATCCCCGATTGTACAGAGAAAATGTTTAAAAGAAGTTTTTGGTGATATGTAACTGTTCCCAGACCATTTCCCGGTCCCAGAGCCATTTCACAATAAGTTACTATTGCTATTTTTAACTGATTTATTCAAACTTTTTCGAACTATTTCGTTCCCCATTGAGTTAATTGGTTTGGTTTTTCGAACTACCGAACCTTTGAATTTTTCTGAAGTTCAGAAGTTTCGAAACCAACTGAACTTTAGGAAGATCGGCCAGCCTTAGCTAGGAAGGTTTCTTTACAGTAGATTGTTAATGCAAGTTTTACTAAATTCTTTCAAGAGTGGGCAGAATCTCTCTTATCTCGTTCTTCACCTTAAATAATCTGTTACTATGTAACTGTTCACAACATTATGGGAAGGGTCTAAAGGTTGGACTAATGGACATCTGTTCTTTATTTAAACCCTCCATAAATATGTTTACTATGTAACTGTTATAAGTAGACATTTTTGGTAGGGTATAATGTTTGGACTAGATTGACTATGTCTTTAATTCAACCTCCATTACTTTTTTACTATTTACACTGGAGTTTATACAGAAATTTATAGACTGTTTCCCTAAATACGATTTATCTTTTATATGCCAACACATGTTTTTGTTTGCTCAGACGAATGCCACCCACACAAGGAACAGGATAAGACCAGTAAAGAGGGATGTCCAGGTCATCTTATCAGTCTGAACCCTTATTTGGTCTGCTGTGGAACCTCATGTCCAGCAACGCAACCTATAGTTCTAATTGTCTGTGGCCAATCATACTCTTATCCTGTGCGTATTCACATTATCAACGCTGATTCAGTAAGTTCCTCTGCGTTCCTATTTCTAATCTAGATACCACTCTAATAGTGGGTGGATTGACATGTTGCCTGTTTTCCTTGATTCCTCTGCGTTTATAAGATTTAGTCCATCATGTCCATCATACTATTCTACGTCGATTATATTTGTGTCAATTGGTTTTTAGGGTAAGGTTTTACTTTGAACTTTTTTTGGACTTCTTTGGTCTCTTTCTATTACCAACCACTAATAGGCTGATTGATAGGAGTCTGAAATTTTCCCATGCTATTATTCCTTCATCAACCAATCAAATGTTTTACTGTTTTTTGGGTTTACTGCTGTTTAATAGATTCATTTCATTGGTTGCTGCAGATTTAAATTTGTAATGGACATCAAGTTTATACCTTTTAAATTGCCTCACCCCTAGATTTGCGCTCTAGGTCTGTCTTGGATTAAATTGTTTCTCGCTCTTTTTTCTACTTTCAGTCTACAGGAGCAGCACAAAAGCAAAGATACTGATTGGCTGAGTTACATTAAATGGTGAGTATGACTGGAGGAGAACTCTTAGAAATGTTCTATATGTTTCAAAATCCAAAATTCCGCCCCGTAAAAAAAAACTTCAGAAACTTCAATATAGGGTAAAATTTTAGTCAGAAAACTTCTAACATGCTAAACAATTCTAAAACATATAAAAGCTTCAAACTGGCGACAGGTACTTGTATATTTCTAAAAACGATTTCCTAATCACAGTTCCACACCTTTATAATACCAATTATAATAAACAATATCGGCTAGAAAACTGACTGGTGAGCTGGCTTGAAAAGCGCTGAAATCCCACATGGCGTATTTTCCGACTAACGGGCAAGTCCAACCCTAAATGAAAAATTGGATAAATCACCCCTATCCCCAAAACCTGCAATATTTAGAAAGGTGAAATATATAACCAACATAAAACTAAGTTAATGGAAATATTGTAATTTTATTTGTTATGGGAATTCCTTTAAATGGCATGTCCACCCTTAAAAAGAACTGGTTACCTGACTGCAACCCCCACTGTTTATTTTTCCCTATGTTTATTACATGTTATTGTAACCAGATATTAATGATAGGTTCGAGCAAAAGTGTCTTCCTCCGCCTCTACGCTAAGAGCTTTTGTTATGCTTAAGCATGTGCAGAGGAGGCAGCAGTAAACAGCAGTTACTCATGGTTGTAATGCCAGCAATCACAGCCTTGAGGGAGGAGGCAGCTTACTCTGGCCATAATTGGCAATAATAATTCTTAAATATCTGTGAAAACTACTTAATGCTGCAGCACCTCCATAGATTAGAAAAGTAATGCACCTATTTACTGTGCACAAAACTGTCCATAGTGGCTTTAAAATCTAAATCTAAAAGTCTAAATCTTTTTTAAAATTGGACATTCAATAGATTGGTTTAGGTTTCGCTGGATTTTTTTACTAGCTAAGCTGAACACACAATTTGGGAATCTTGCATCTTAGAGGTCACAACCACTTTTTTGGCAAATCCAACTGCCTGGTGCGATATTTTGGTTGGACAATGTAAATAGTGCCTGGAATTTTTTTTACTGTGAGCAATATTTTATATGGACTTCAAATAAAGTAAACATCAGTGAAAAAAGTATATACAAGAATTCTCAGTGATATACTAAATTTCCACTAACAGTAACTGATTGATGTTGATGGTCAACATGCTCAGATCTCTACTGAGCACTGAATCAAACCCAGCACTGGTCAAGGGCAAACCAAACCATGGCATGTGCAATGTCCCTTTTGGTACAGGAGGAGGAACAACGATGGCAGCCAGCAGATTCTGTATTTCTCTGTGTATTAATGTCTACTCATTAGCCATTTTTCTTAAAAAGAACTTTATTACACGCTGTAAAACCCTTCAATATTCCTTTAGGAAAATAAAAGAATACACAAAAAAAACACGATCCAGAAAGCGTTCACCAGAGCCTTACAATGTTTCCTAAAAACCGCGCTAGAGAGACATATATTTTCCCAGACAAAATTTATTCCCAAAAAGGCAACAATAGTAAGGACCACTACTTAAGTTTTCTCATAAAAACAGATTAAACATGTCCATGCTGCTGTCAGTAAAAGGCTACATCTTCCAACAATACACGATTTACATGTTTGTTTATTTTGAAAGCATTGTTAACATGTGGGAATGAGGAGATTGTAAAAGATGCACTAGGGTGCACTAAAGATGCAGGGCCTACCGTAGTTCGTTCTGCTGGTGGGTTTTCTTAGAACGGACAAACGCTTTGCTATGTAAAACTATGGAAATTTCTGTGTCAATCCAGCTTCAACTATCGTAAGCTGAGCCACAGCCTGACTGCAAATCAGAATGGCTGCACACTAGTGTAGCCACAATCAATGGGCCACACTAGTGTTCGCTTTAATAACAGCGTGATCGGATTGCATAAAAAGCTCAATAGTGGGGCCTTGCCAGCATTGCAATTTCATCAGATGTTTTTTTGCCTGGAACCAGTTCCAGTTCACGTACATTCACTTATGTATCACCTGTCCCAGTAAAACTTTTCCAAACAGCCCTATATCCCCTGCAATTGTGAAACCTATTTATATCCATTCTAATATGCACAAATAGGTGTTTAGCAACAAACAACACACATCAGTTTCAGTACAAAGACAAGTCTAGTTTTATTATCACAAAACTGTTGTGTAAATTATATCTCATAAAGCTTTGAACATATACATCTGGGGGAATTTTTGATGATACACCTCAACCGCTAAGGGGCTGAGTGCAAGAATTTGGGCCTGTGCTACTAATCAACCATCGAAATTTTAATTTAAACAGTAACCCATACAAAGATTGCATCTTATTAGTTGCTGCAAAGAAAAAGAGAACAAAACCTTTTTGCATGTCTTATTGCATCTGCCCCTAATCTTTTCTGCATGCGTAATTTTTAGGTATATTTTCAAACTGTGTAACGTTACTGTATCCTTTCCTAGAACATTCTAATATTCTGCCTACTGTAGATCTTTAAAGTCTATAGAAAACCTGCACATCCATGAAATAATACGTAGCACCTGGCTGTACAGCATTTTGGTTTTCTATCCACAGAGATACTGGTCTGTTAACTGGCTGCGTTGATGCTGCAATATACAGAAATAATAGCGCTGTAATGTTTGTTTGGTACTGTGTTGATTAGACCATTTATTGACCTGCATGGATGAGTTTGTACAAGTGCTTGTTTGTTGTAATTTATTAGGTCTGATCTAGGTGGAATTGTACATAATGGTTGGTCTGGTTTTGGTCACGGCTCATGTGGTTGCTTAAAAAAGATTTTCTATTATTTTTCTTGTCAATTACTGCCCTGGCTTTCAAATGACCATGGGCTGTAATGTAATTAATGTGTTTAATGGTTCCATGAACGTGTACACAGTCCCTGTTCATCTTTTAGAATTATGGGATTTTTAAGCCTCACTCTGTGACCATGGTGCTCGACAATGACCACATAAGCATATAACAGAGACTTCCCTGTACAAGCTGGATGGTTTCCCTACACTTTCCCTGTCTCGCCTCCCTCCACCCTTCTCCACTACTTGTCTTCAATCTCTTCCTCCCCATCTCTGAATCTATGTTTATTCTCTTCTTACGTCCCCGTTAACACCTTCAGTACTTATTTGAGATTATCATCCATTCGATTGTCTAATCTACAAGAACACAGAAATACATCCCCCTGTTTCTGGTCATTGGTTTATTGCTGTAATAATTAGAACAAAATCCAATTTAGATAAAGTCCTTAATTATGGAAAATGACACCTAATCTTCTGCCCAGGGCTCTTGGAATCACATGTCACTTCTGACTTCTCTTCATCATATTCCAAAATCATCTTAAATAGACAAGCAAAGATATCAAGATGTTACAAGGGGGGATGTTGAGTTTTCTACATACATGGGCATTCATGTCATCCAAAGTACACACAACACTTAACCATATCCCTTTCTGTACAATACGTGACTATGCTTTTCTTTCTACCTTGATTACGCCCAGGGAGGTTAGGGAGCTCTGGCTTACCCTCCTGTTCTTCTTTCAATCAATGTTTTGGATAGCCGGACGAACTTCCTGAAATCTTACTTTGCACACGATCCAGCGGGGCCGCTCTGAAATTCCTGACCGCTTCCTGCTCTTTTTTGCTATACGTGTGCATTAGCATCGGGCATGCGCGTTATAGCGTAATAGAAGCAGGAAACAGTCGGAACTGTCAGAGCGGCCCCCGCTGTTGCGTGAAAGGTAAATTTTCAGAATTCGTCCTGGCTATCCAACTGATAGAAGAACAGTAGGTAGGGCATAGCTCCTCTACCTCCCAAGCTTTCAAAGACTAGTTCCCTATTGCCCATTGAACTATTCCTTTAATATAAATCTACCATAATATAAAAATAAAGATAAACATTGAATGAGAAGTAGTACTGCTAGAAGCGCCCCCCCACCCAGGGATGGGAAAGTGCTGATCATTATAGTCACTTTTCTCAGGGAAAAGACTAGACTTGTGGATTCATTCAGGCTTATGCCAGGTTAACATTTAATTTAAAAAAATTTATTCACCACATACAATAAGCAACCTCTACCTGCAATACATTTTTGCCCGTTAGCGGGAGTTGGATGATTTTGTTAATCAGACACATTTTATATTACACATGTTTCGACACAACCCCATATAGTTTTAGCATAGCCATAGCCATCAGGCCGCCTAGTTAGGAAGTATGTCTATTATACGTAGGCAGATACTCATAAGCCCTCATGTGTCTTCTAACAAGTGGCTATACTGCATGGTAACACAAGTGACAGGGGTCTTTCACTAAACTGCCTAACTTTCAATGTTGTGTCCTCTTGTATGGACATGACCAGGTTATACAGTGCAAAACGATACTCATAGTTCCAGGCCTTTTTATCAGGTTCTTTTTAACCCCAGTGACCCAGATGCACCCCTGCAATCTTGGGCAGACATGGCAACAGTGTCGCGTGCATCTGGATCATAACAAATTACACACTACATATAAACAATCAATGCATGTGTTTGGCAATGGGAACAGTTTCTGTAAACTGTGGACTCCTCTTGATTTTACATTTAGAAGAAAAGCACTATATAATATGGTTACCGAACAATCGGACCGTTAGTAGTAACCAGAGAGGACAACCTTTCCGTTACAGTATAACCAGTTCTTCCAGTTTATCATATACTGAAACCAATTAGGCTTGTTCACACTAGGTACTGTTTTTTTCGCTGCGTTCCACGATTCCTGCAAATGCCTTCCTAGTGGGCTCTATCCCTAAATGGAGCAAGTAATGGTCCTCAGTGATTCGCAATCCCCCAACTTTAAAATCACGTTGATGGTAACATGTCTAAAATTACTCATGCCCACTTTATAGATCATGCTAATGTAAGGGGAACTAAAGCAAGCTAAGACTGACCAAATGGCCTGGAAAACTGAGACTGGCTAAAGGCTAGAAAAATGGAGACTTCAGTTTTTTAGAAATCATAATACAACATATGATATTTGTATCTACTACAGTGGCCCCCCTTTAACCTTTCAAAAATATGGCACTATATGGCACTACTTGTATGCTCCGGATTCTTGTCCTGTGGTGTGCAATGGCTGCTGCCAAAGGGAAAACCTATTTTCGCATCTTTATTCAAAGGAAGTTTCAGATATTTCACATTCTATAAAAGAATTTCAACAATCTCTCACCTCACTGCATTGTAAATGAATAAGGCAAAGCAAAATGATTACTTAATGAATAAGGTAACTCCAACACAAAAACGAATAACCCTTTACATTACTAATTCCCCTTCATTTGAATGGATTGTGTTGTATGTGTATTTGTATATATAATTGCCTCCTACATGTAATAAACACTTTTTCTTCTATTTTCCTTTCTTAAAGATAACGGCGAATGCCAATAGGTGCAAAAGTTGCATGTTCTATAAATGCAGTTGCCAATCAGATTTGGTTACCTTTTTACTGGCTACTGCAGTGATAACATCTGATTGGTTGCTGTAATAATTAGCACAGCAAACTTTGCACTCTTATAGCATCATCTCCAAAATATGTGCTTGTACTGAGTCATACATACTGGCATCCTCAGACAGCCTTTCGATGACATCAAAGTTGAATCTGTGTCATCGCTGTGTGAAGGTTACATTGATACCCGTGCTTTCAGGCCCTAAAAACAAGATACAATTCACCACCTGAGAGCTGTAAACATCAGCTTGTACTCCGAACACCAATAAGGTTCATACCGGAAATTGTTATTGGAAATAGAAATTCCTTATTATCAGTGTCTGGAGATTTCACAATGTTAAGCAACAGTTAGGGAAAGGGCGATTCCGTTCAAATAAAAAGTTACAATAATATTTGTTCTTTACTAGAAGTATTTTGTTTCTTTCTTACTGGTGTGGTTTGTGGAGTGTGAACTGACCATTGTGCAAACCACTAGTTAACGGACTACTACAATACATTGTTAACAGACAATAACTTAAAGGACAACTATAGTGTAAAAAGATTCACTTTTTAAAATGAAAAGCACCTGGGCAAGGAATAGAGATTGATTAGTCCCTCATCCCAATACTGTTAGTTGAGGAGCTACTAGCCGCACATTTAAAAACCTTTTTTTCATCTGTCCATGTTAGTAGCTCTCTGGGCCGTTGAGGAAGTCAGAAGTTCTGCGAAACGTGTCATCCTGCTACTACCCCCTGATGTGTCAAGTCCTGTTCTAGATGTTAAACTCTAAAGTTTTTATAAAAAAAAAAACGTATCATACTATCGTTGTTGCTGTACTTTTCTCCATGAGTTGGAGCCTAACCTTTAGGGCTCTTCACTTGTCTATTAATCGCCCATCAGCTGGACGGTGGTTGCAGCTCGCGGAAGTTGTTGATTGGAATCAATAAAGTTAGTGGTTCACTCCCCCACAGTAATTGTAAAACTGATGTGTGTGTGACCTGGACTTCCTGTTATTGAAGATAAGTCTAAAGCACAAGACTGGCGATGCAATTTCTTTTTCTTCGTGCGGCACTCAGCCTCATCAAAATTGATATTGGGAGGTAGAAGTACCAATCCTACTCCTTACCCCGGTACTTTATATGCATTCTAGTTCTCCTTTAAGGAAGGCAAATTAATAGGTTTTCCAGGGTGGACCGGAAAGTTTATTTAGTCCTATATCATCATGGTTTTGTAACTGGAGATCACTGCCCCCCCCCTACTTGCTAGTCTGGGGGAGGCTGTACTTCATAGGAGAAGAAGTTGGGGCCCACGTTGCTCTCTGGCACCCCTGCAGTCGCTGCTACCCGGTAGTTACCCTCTTGCCACACCATGCACCAAAGAAAACTAAACCACATTTCCAAGTTACACCCTAGAGTTAAACTACGTGTAATATTTGTTAAACTAAGTTCAACCCTTATCATTGTTTGAAACGTTTTTACCCATTCCAGAAGCCTCTGATGTCCCTACTTGTCCTGATTTTCTAAGATACCGAAAATGTCCACAGCGATTGCTGTAAATTCTGGAGGAATCCCCCCCCCGTCTGGGCCAACTACACAATCTGCAAGTGGCCAGCATAGGTTTTGTATCTGTTTCCACTATTGCAATGGGTTCTGTTCCCTCTAGCATCCAACCTGATAAAAGGAAAGATACAAGCCCATCTAGAAACGTTCAAGTTTCGGTATTCACGTCAGCGCGTGTAATGTATAGCTGCGGTCGTACATTTATGCCACACGTTTATTAATCACGAACGTTCAGTTGTAGTATACCGCGCGTAGTTAATTACCGCAATGGCATTTAGTCGGGATCGTTATCGGTAAAAACCGATCGTAAATTAATAAACTGATTGTAAAGGCACGGTATTGCTAAAATGCGTACTGCGCCTATATAAATATGTCCCTATTAATCGATTGTGTGATCCATAGAAGACAACAAGGAAACTTCATAAATGAATATTATAAAACAAATTTCTACATGATGTCTGAAATTCGCCAACATGTCCAGCAAATTCCGTCTGATTTGAACAAACCCCAGGCCTTTCTGTGGATAGTAATATCCTTCTTCCATAGGTTGTGGGAGATTGCACATCCCTTTGTTTTTTAGCAGGGCTTGGATGTCTTTCTTTGTGACTTAGGGTTTCATCCTTTCTAACTTGTTGGTATCAATGGTGCCTGTCAATCTTCCACTTTTTTGTCACTTTAGTTTGGAAAAGTCACCCGACAACCACCCTAGATTTACAGTTGGTATTTAAACCAGTTTTATGTTTAGTGCCGTTCACAAACATTTTCAGCATACTTACATAGCATAGTGGAATGTTGCCCCACCAGAAATAAAAGACCAGTGGACCATCAGAAGCATTCTATAAGATTTTTCATCCCCTCCTTTTTACATTCCTGTCTTCTCCTCCTGACTCCCTATGTGTGTTAACTTGCCATTCTTATTGTCCTATTGCCTCTGTATCAAGTCAGGTTGAGTGCTGGGCCCTCCAGAAAAACAAACAGAGGGCCCCCAGGAATCATTGAAGAGCCCTACTCATCTTTATCTGTTATTTCTCACATATCTGGCCGTGCTTCTCTGACCTCTTAGTTTTATTTCATTGCCATTCTTATTCCCCTTGTTACCGTATTTAATGTTAGACTGTTTCACTGTTTTCTGTGCATGAAATGGCTAAGACCCCACTGGGGATTTCCTGTATCCTTGAAATCTACATTTTCACATGTTCCTCTGTTTTTATGGGTGATATAATTTGGGCCCTCTGGGTTGTCCCTGTATCATAGAGGGCCATTCTGACCCAGTAAATATTGTCGGTTTGTACCCAAATATAAAAATGGGTGTGGTTTAGGGGTGTTGGCATTTTTAGATATGGTGTTTTGCGCCCATTGGCTTCTGGCCCTGCCTTTTGGTGTCCTCACTAACCGTTTTGGAGAAACTTCCAAGCTTGGAACACTCACTGTTAGACATATTTTCCCCATTGCTGATGACGTTCACATTGCACATGGAAGTTTAATGCTTAAACACTCTTTTGTACCCTTTCCGGACGGACACCATAATATGATAAATCCTTTCAAGTTTTTGAGAACGTTTTGCAAAGTAGAGTAAAGATTTATCTCAGTTTCTTTATTTATCAGCAACGAAAACTGCCATTTTCCAAGGGTTTATTCTACATAACGTCTACACTTTATTCCTGACCTAAGGCTACATCAGAAGAAAAACAACTTTGTGTTAACATCCCACATATTGTATTATATTCCATATTTTGCCATCAAAACTCCCTGTGACATCTCAAGGCATCATTACATATATAATGGGTGATAGGGAGAAGGTCATACAATCCGCTGACAAGCAGGGCTCCTGCAAGGTATAGAGGGTTAGACCCATTGCTCACACACAGTTTTGGTTATTAGAGTGAGTATCTTGGCTCATCGCTAACCTTTAATGTCAGGTGATACCTGTACTCGACCAGTCGGTGCACAGAGACTGGCAACTAGGTGAGCTCCAGCAGAGGGTCCGCAAAACTAAACTCCACTAGGCAGAGATGACAAGATGAGCCCAAGAATGCTAAAGCACATACAAACTTATTTTAGTGCAGTACAATCCTTCCCACCAAGAACCTTATTTGACAGCAAAGGGGAGGAGACACAGTGCAGATTGACTGGACAGGTTTCAGAGCAGGAAGCAGGAAGTGCAGAGACCGGTGATGCTGCTGCCATATCACACACACAAATGTAAATACTTCAAAACTATGTAAAATAAACCATGGAAATAAATTGTAAAACTCTCAGTGGACAATTCCTATCAATTTACCAATTTTTGGACCACAAGTTCCTCTTTAAAAACACACCCACACATACATTGCCCTAATAAATTTATAGGGGAAGTCCATTTCTTTGTAAAAACCTCTATTCTATGTGTTTTTTTTCTGTTTCCAGCATTTGTAGTAGTCTGTTCCGAATAAAATTAAATTAGGTTACACGAGAAAACTAAATTGCATGAAATGTATTTGTGACTTTTCCTAACCCTGTTTGGTTTTATCTTCCATGTAAGCATAATCAACAAACAATTTAGGGTAAAAAAAACAAGCACCCCCGATGCCGTTATTGTAACCCGGTGCAAACAGCTGGCGATGCTAATAGCCAATAGCGGCTCTCTGTGCATCGATAACTGACAGCTGTTAGCTGCTGTTTAAAGTGTCGCCAATAGAATGCTGCTTTCAGCATATAAAATCGCGTTGTGGCGGTATGCGCGGTTAACTTCCGGTTAGACCTGCAGCTGCCACAATAAAGGAGTTTAAGTCACACTAAACCGTTAAACATCAGTAATCTTGACTTAACTCCAACAGAAGCAAAGCAATTGTGCATTGCCCTGAAGGTCTTATTTTCTAAATGAGCCCTGGATCACTTCTCTAAGTGCAGGCAGCCATAATATATGATGCTGAAAATATAGATGTTTCCTGCTTCTCGCTTTCCCTCCCTAATAACACCTGTTTGATTGAAGCATGTCATCATTTCCTACCCCCTCACTGCCCGAGCGTTGTACTGCGAAGCAGAAGCCTAACAAAAACACTATTTGCATGTCTCAGCCTCTATAAACCTTATACTATGCCATTTAGACTTCAAAGTTTTGTGCTCTACACAAGTCATGGCACATAGGGGGACCAGTAATAATAAACATGATTTTTCTATCATTCAAGCGATATTGTTGTTCTTTCCAGCAGTGAAGTCTTTAACAGGCAGTTTACAACAGAGGAACCATAGAGTAGAAATCATTATATCAATAACTGTATAGAATTCACTAATTCACAATAAAGTTTTTTGACATTTTTGGTTCCTTATATGTGGATATTGAACCAGATCATTGCGATTGCTTCGTCTAACCTGTGATACAAATGAGATCCATGTGACCTGAAAGATGAATAAAGGTAATGGGCAGAATGTGAAATAATAAGACAAACATTACCAAGGATCTGGGTTTGCTTATCTCTCCGTACCATGGCTTGAAATCTTTCTCAATGGCCGTCTGGCTCTAACCCTGGTCAGAGTCCTAATTTAATCATGGGAAAACGGTTCTGCAAAAGCTCATCTCCCATTGAACAGCCCAGAGTCCTGAACTCTGAGACAGGGAGAAGTCAGACCATTGGTATGGGGGAACTAGAGAAAAACACGGGCTGGGGTTTATGGTTTTGAGTGTCTCTTTAATACTTTAGCGGGTTTATCTTCTATTTATGGTAAATAGGTCTTTCAACTTCCATCCTGGTACTTTGGTTATCAGGCTGAAAAATTAGTCATAATTACTGACATGTTGGAATGTTCAATCAATTTTTAAAATATTGGTGAATGCAAAGACCAGACATGTTTCTAGCAGATCATGCAGTCTTCAATAGGCTGCAATATCATTCACTTTAATTTCGTCCACTGGCTACCTATTGATATATGATTGGTACATCACTGGACCAAATCCATGGTGTATACACAGTCCTAATGCTGGCCATACACTAGGCAGACATCTGCATTGAACATGTAATCTATCTATGTCTAAAGACTGCATTTTACAAGCAGTGGTTGTTAACTTCCTACATTCCTGCAATGTTCCTGCATGGCCCATACATTTTACGATCCCATACATTTTACGCATCTTACTAACCATTGTGTTTTACGTGGGACACTTCATGGTTTGATTTTTGGTTTCTAGCAGAAACTAACACTTGCCTTTTGGGTGCAACATCATAGTCCTTACCATTACTGCAATACCACGAGCCACCAAAGGAGCCACCAGAAGCCAGATCCTCTTTACTGAAAAACACAAAATGAAAGCATCATATTGTGGTACAGTCATCCAGAGAAGGGTCATAGTGTCACTCTCCAAAAATAGCATCCCACTCTGTGACATTCTGTGACTATAGGTTAGATGGTTATAGAAGATAATGTGCTTAACAGTTTTTTTTCCTCTATAAAAATCCTAGTCCTATAGCAGGGATTGTAATAATATGAAGGTAAATGAGGAATATTCACTATGGTTGACAGAGGGTACGGAACAGTTTAGACAAAGGTTAATTAGCCCCAGGACCTGATACATCATTGGAATCTGAGAGCTTTGTCCAGTTTTATCTAGACCACATGTTCCTTTTTTTCAGATTAATTTTGTCTGGAGATATACCTCTAATTAATAAAGCCACTGTAATACCAAGCTCAAAAAAGTAGTCGTTCCCAGCCTTGATACTATAGACCTGTAAGTCTAATATTAGTGGTAGGAAAGATAGTGGAAACTTTGTTACCGGATCATATTATAGACTTATTTCCATAAACTGATCTTATAAGTAGTAGTCAGCATGGATTTATGATAAATAGATACTCGTCAGACTAACTTTAGTTTTATGAAACAATGAGTTAAAATTTAGAATCTGTAATAACAGTACATGTAGTATACTTGTGACTTTTGATAAAGCTTTTACTGTGCCACACAGTTGACAAAAAACAAAAAGTCCCTGTGTAATTATAAAAACCTATCCAAGCAATCTATGTTAAACAAACACCAAAGAAGTATAGAGGATATCTATGGCTAAAATATATCAATTTATTTATCAAATAAGTAAAAGATCAGATATATGATCACAAGTATATCAATATTTACGTGTAATACAATCATAATAATACAAAATAACAACCCCCTAAATCCGCCTCCAACACAGTCTTTAAGTCACATAATAATCACAGTATGAGTCAACGATACTTATCAGTCAAATCAATGGGTAGAACGTCCGTGCACGGTTCCATGTCAAGGTCCTAGGTATCGAGCTACACAAACATCAAGTATCAATCAGTCTGTGGGAGCAAAAAAGTGGGGGACTAGCACCCAAACGCGTTTCGCTATATCTTTATCTAATGGCGCTAGCTGTCGTCCGTGTGAGGTCGGTTTAAAGTATCTGTTTAACCAATCAAAACACACAAACTCATGTCACGTGTTAAGACAATCACATCGCCCAGATCTCGCGATCATAACGTCATTGTCAGTATAAACCAATCAAGGCAGTATATCGTATAGATCGACATATTTAAACTTGTCATATATAGTACACATATTATGATGCAGCAGATAGAACATAGGTACACAATACTAACATATACATTACAGTGGGATTATCCTTCATTCGAACCTAATGAAATGCAATGCAAATAAGAGCTCCGGAGCTCGAGTACAATCACCCATAGTGGCCGCCTAAAATACTCATTCAGTAGCCATCAGGGTGATAGTGATTAAAAAATGTAGAAAGAAGAAGAGGGAGTGGGGTACCCGATACGTAACAGGACTGATTGCCCCCGCATGGAATAATGAACTATGGATGTATCGTGTCGGAACAATAATATCACAGAGAAGATCAGTACATCTCAAAAAGTTAATGCTAGTCACGATAACAAAAGGTCCAGAACATACAATCCCAAATCCAACGGTAGACAATCGAAGGAATCATCTCATAAATGTGTCCAATATGTATCCACTATCTGATCACTAGATGGTCACTGTGTGAAACTTCCTGTATGTCCATCATCTGTGCGGAATACATCGCTTGAATGGTATAGAAAAGCAAAACCTAATCAATCCATTATATAGGCGAAGATCATCAATGAGAATATTCAGATATATATACTCGTGTCATCATTCCGGATGTATCCCAAACGATGTGGAAGCAAGGTGGATGACAGCTCCCAAATCATCAGGAACAATTCTATAGATGAAGGAGCCTACCATTAAGGCAGAAAGATACAGGCCATTTACGCCCACGAGTACCCACTTTCTTTTTGGATGGTGGGAAAGGGAGATCGTGTTTGCAGAAGAGAATATTTGCCATACAACAAACGTTGACATCTGGTATAGGTATATAGATGAATTTTCATTCTTTGAAGGTAACTACATGATTTTTCCCTCTTCTTGCACAAATTAACCATAATGATATAATATCTTTCTGACTCATCATTGTCTAATTACACAGGTCGAATTCCTGGACCTTACAGTCACCAAAAGAACAAGGGAAACTCTATACCAGCCTATATCGGAACCCACGGCTACTAACACTTATTACACTACAAGTGCCCTACCCCGGGGCTCCTTAAGGGATCCCCAGAGGTTCAATTTTTGAAGTCCGTCGAAACTGCACGAAAACTATTGATTTTTGACATAGAAGCTAGCCACCTACAGGATAGGTTACGTAAAATATACCCTAATCATATATTAAAAAAGCAATTTTGCAGCCGCACGCCGTACACAGGCAGAGCTTCTTCAACCGATGAACACACGCTGACCACACAGGTAACAATGTGAGTTTTTTACTCAATATAATGATTGCTGGCCAGAACCAAAAAGTCCTTAAAAAGAACTGGCACCTGTTAACTAATGACACCACCTTAAACAGTTTATTATGGACTTTCCGGCCAGCAATCATTATATTGAGTAATAAACCTCACATTGTTACCTGTGTGGTCAGCGTGTGTTCTCGGTTGAAGAAGCTCTGCCTGTGTACGGCGTGCGGCTGCAAATCTGCTTTTTCTCAATATATGATTAGGGTATCCTCTTTTACGTAACCTATCCTGTAGGTGGCTAGCTTCTATGTCAAAATCAATAGTTTTCGTGCAGTTTCGACGGACTCTCAAAAATTGACCTCTGGGGATCCCCTTAAGGAGCCCCGGGGTATGGGCACTTTTGTAGTGTAATAACGTGTTAGTAGCCGTGGGTTTCCGATATAGGCTGGTATAGAGTGGAAAGTCCATAATAAACTGTTTAAGGTGTGTGTCATTAGTAACAGGTGCCAGTTCTTTTTAAGGACTTTTTGGTTTCTGGCCAGCAATCATTATATTGAGTAAAAAACTCCACATTGTTACCTGTGTGGTCAGCGTGTGTTTCGGTTGAAGAAGCTCTGCTGTGTACGGCGTGCGGCTGCAAAATTGCTTTTTCTAATATATGATTAGGGTATCTTTTACGTAACCTATCCTGTAGGTGGCTAGCTTCTATGTCAAAATCAATAGTTTTCGTGCAGTTTCGACGGACTCTCAAAAATTGACCTCTGGGGATCCCCTTAAGGAGCCCGGGGTAGGGCACTTTTGTAGTGTAATAACGTGTTAGTAGCCGTGGGTTTCCGATATAGGCTGGTATAGAGTTTCCCTTGTTCTTTTGTGACTGTAAGGTCCAGGAATTCGACCTTGTAATTAGACACATGATGAGTCAGAAAGATATTATATTCATTATGGTTAATTTGTGCAAGAAGAGGGAAAAATCATGTAGATTACCTTCCAAAGAATGAAAATATCATCTATATACCTATACCAGATGTCAACGTTGTTGTATGGCAAATATTCTCTTCTGCAAACACGATCTCCCTTTCCCACCATCCCAAAAAGAGATTGGCGTACGTGGGCGTAAATGTGCCTGTATCTTTCTTGCCTTAATGTGTAGGCTCCTTCATCTATAGCATTGTTCCTGATGATTTGGGAGCTGTCATCCACCTTGCTTCCACATCGTTTGGGATACATCCGGAATGATGACACGAGATATATATCTGAATATTCTCATTGATTGATTCTTCGCCTATATAATGGATTGATTAGGTTTTGCTTTTCTAACCATTCAAGCGATGTATTCCGCACAGATGATTGGACATACAGGAAGTTTCACCAGTGACCATCTAGTGATCAGATAGGGATACATATTGGACACATTTATGAGATGATTCCTTCGATTGTCTACCGTTGGATTGGGTTATGTTCTGGACCTTTTTGTTATCGTGACTAGCATTAACTTTTTGAGATGTACTGATCTTCTCTGTGATATTATTGTCCGACACGATACATCCATATTTCATTATTCCATGCGGGGGCAATCAGTCCTGTTACGTATCGGGTACCCCACTCCCTCTTCTTCTTTCTACATTTTTTAATCACTATCACCCTGAGGCTACTGAATGAGTATTTTAGGCGCCACTATGGGTGATTGTACTCGAGCTCCGGAGCTCTTATTTGCATTGCATTTCATTAGGTTCGAATGAAGATAATCCCACTGTAATGTATATGTTTAGTATTGTGTACCTATGTTCTATCTGCTGCATCATAATATGTGTACTATATATGACAAGTTTAAATATGTCGATCTATACGATATACTGCCTTGATTGGTTATACTGACAATGACGTTATGATCGCGAGATCTGGGCGATGTGATTGTCTTAACACGTGACATGAGTTTGTGTGTTTGATGGTAAACAGATACTTTAACCGACCTCACACGGACGACAGCTAGCGCCATTAATAAAGATATATGCGAAACGCGTTTGGGTGCTAGTCCCCCACTTTTTTGCTCCCACAGACTGATATGATACTTGATGTTTGTAGCCTCGATACCTAGGACCTTTGACATGGAACCGTGCACGGACTTCTACCCATTGATTTGACTGATAAGTATCGTTGACTCATACTGTGATTATTATTGTGACTTAAAGACTGTGTTAGGAGGCGGATTAGGGGGTTTGTTATTTTATTTTATTATGATTGTATTACACGTAAATATTGATATACTTGTGATCATATATCTGATCTTTTAACTTATTTGATAAATAAATTATATATTTTAGCCATAGATATCCTCTATACTTCTTTGTGTTTGTTTACATAGATTGCTGGTAGGGTTTTTATAATTAACAGGGACTTTGTTGTTTTTTGTCAACTGTGTGGCACAGTAAAAGCTTTATCAAAATCAAAGTATACTACTGTACTGTATTACAGATTCTAAATTTAACTCATTGTTTCATAAAACTAAAGTTAGTCTGACGAGATATTATTTATCATAAATCCATGCTGACTACTACTTATAAGATCAGTTATGGAAATAAGTCTATAATATGATCCGGTAACAAAGTTTCCACTATCTTTCCTACCACTAATATTAGACTTACAGGTCTATAGTATCAAGGCTGGGAACGACTACCTTTTTTGAGCCTTGGTATTACAGTGGCTTTTTAATTTAGAGGTATATCTCCAGACAAAATTATCTGAAAAAAGGAACATGTGGTCTAGAATAAAACTGGACAAAGCTCTCAGATTCAATGATGTATCAGGTCCTGGGGCTTAATTAACTTTGTCTAACTGTTTCCGTACCCTCTGTCAACCATAGTGAATATTCCTCATTTACCCTTCATATTATTACAAGCCCTGCTATAAGGACTAGGATTTTTATAGAGGAAAAAAACTGTTAAGCACATTATCCTTCTATAACCATCTTAACCTATAGTCACAGATAGTCAAGAGTGGGATGCTATTTTGGAGAGTGACACTATGACCCTTCTCTGGATGACTGTACCACAATATGATGGCTTTCTTTTGTGTTTTCAGTAAAGAGGATCTGGCTTCATGGTGGCTCCTTTGGTGGCTCGTGGTATTGCAGTAATGGTAATGGACTATGATGTTGCACCCAAAAGGCAAGTGTAGTTTTCTGCTAGAAACCAAAAATCAAACCCATGAAGGTGTCCACGTAAAACCACAATGGTTAGTTAAAGAAATGCGTAAAATGTATGGGATCGTAAAATGTATGGGCCATGCAGGAACATTGCAGGAATGTAGGAAGTAACAACCACTGCTTGTAAAATGCAGTCTTTAGACATTAGATAGATTACATGTTCATATGCAGATGTCTGCCTAGTGTATGGCCAGCATTAGGACTGTGTATACACCATGCTGATTTGGTCCAGTGATTTACCAATCATATATCAATAGGTAGCCAGTTGGACGAAATTAAAGTGACATGATATTGCAGCCTATTGAAGACTGCATGATCTGCTAGAAACATGTCTGGTCTTTGCATTCACCAATATTTTAAAAATTGATTGAAACATTCCAACATGTCAGTAATTATGACTAATTTTTCAGCCTGATAACCAAAGTACCAGGCATGGAAGTGTAAAGACCTAATGTACCATAAATAGAAGA
The DNA here is from genome assembly GCA_019447015.1 of Hymenochirus boettgeri. Lineage (NCBI taxonomy): Eukaryota > Metazoa > Chordata > Amphibia > Anura > Pipidae > Hymenochirus > Hymenochirus boettgeri. The sequence continues at coordinate 31,778,592 of CM033476.1, forward strand.
TAACCGCTAAGCTATTAAAGAGACACTCAAAACCATCAAACCCCAGCCCGTGTTTTTCTCTAGTCCCCCATACCATGGTCTTGACTTCTCCCTGTCTCAGAGTTCAGACTCTGGGCTGTTCAATGGGAGATGAGCTTTTTGCAGAACCGTTTTCCCATTGATTAAATTTAGGATCTGACCAGGGTTAGAGCCAGACGGCCATATGAGAAAGATTTCAAGCCATGGTACGGAGAGAATAAAGCAAACCCAGATCACTTGGTGAATGTTTTGTCTTATTATTTCACATTCTGCCCATTAAACCTTTATTCATCTTTCAGGTCACATGGATCTCATTGTATCACAGGTTAGACGAAAGCATCGCAATGACTCTGGTTCAATATCCACATATAAGGAACCAAAATGTCATAAAAACTTTATTGTGAATATAGTGAATTCTATACAGTTATTGATATTAATGATTTCTACTCTCTGGTCTCCTCTGTTGTAAACTGCTGTTAAAGATTCACTGTGGAAAACAAAACAATATCTGCTTGAATGATAGAAAAATCATGTTTATTATTACTGGTCCCCTCATGTGCCATGACTTTGTAGAGCACAAAACTTTGAAGTCATAAATGTGCATAGTATAAGGTTTATAGAGGCTGAGACATGCAAATAGGTGTTTTTGTTAGGCTTCTGCTTCGCAGTACAAAGCTCGGCAGTGAGGGGGTAGGAAATGATGACATGCTTTCAATCAAACAGGTTATTAGGAGAGGGAAAGCGAGAAGCAGGAAACATCTATATTTTCAGCATCATATTTATGGCTGCCTGCACTTAGAGAAGTGATCCAGGCTCATTTAGAAATAGACCTTCAGGGCAATGCACAATGCATTTGCTTCTGTCTGGAGTTAAGTCAAGATTACTGATGTTATAACGGTTAGTGTGACTTAAACTCCTTTATTGTGGCAGCTGCAGGTCTAACCGGGAAGTTAACCGCGCATCCGCCACAAGCGACGATTTTATATGCTGAAAGCAGCATTCTATGCGACACTTTAAACAGCAGCTAACAGCTGTCAGTTATCGATGCACAGAGAGCCGCTATTGGCATAGCATCGCCAGCTGTTTGCACCGGGTTACCAATAACGGCATCGGGGTGCTTGTTTTTACCCTAAATTGTTTGTTGATTATGCTTACATGGAAGATAAAACCAAACAGGGTTAGGAAATAGTCACAAATACATTTCATGCTAATTTAGTTTTTCTCGTGTAACCTAATTTAATTTTATTCGGAACAGCTACTACAAATGCTGGAAACAGAAAAAAAACACATAGAATAGAGTGTTTTTACAAATGAAATGGACTTCCCATAAATTTATAGGGCAATGTATGTGGGGTGTGTTTTAAAGAGGAACTGTGGTCCAAAAATTGGTAAATTGATAGGAATTGCTCCCTGAGAGTTTTTACAATTTATTTCCATGTTTATTTTACATAGTTTTGAAGTATTTACATTTTGTTGTGTGTGATATGGCAGCAGATCACCCGGTCTCTGCACTTCCTCTTCCTGCTCTGAAACCTGTCCAGTCAATCTGCACTGTGTCTCCTCCCCTTTGCTTGTCAAATAAGGTCTTGTGGGAAGGGATTGTACCTGCACTAAAATAATTGTAGTGCTTAGCATTCTTGGGCTCATCTTGTCATCTCTTGCCTAGTGGAGTTTATTTGCGGACCCTCTGCTGGAGCTCACCTAGTTGCCATGTCTCTGTGCACCGACTGGTCGAGTACCAGGTATCACCTGACATTAAAGGTTGCGATGAGCCAAGATACTCACTCTAATAACCAAAACTGTGTGTGAGCAATGTCTAACCCTCTATACCTTGCAGGAGCCTGCTTGTCAGCGGATTGTATGACCTTCTCCTATCACCCATATATATGTTAATGATGCCTTGAAGATGTCACAGTGAGTTTTTATGGCAAAATATGGAATATAATACAATATGTGGGATGTTAACACAAAGTTGTTTTTCTTCTGATGTAGCCTTAGGTCAGGAATAAAGTGTAGACTTATGTGAATAAAACCCTTGGAAAATGGCAGTTTTCGTTGCTGATAAATAAGAAACTGAGATAAATCTTACTCTACTTTGCAAAACGTTCTCAAAACACTTGAAAAGGATTATCATATTATGTGTCCGTCCGACAGGGATACACAAAGAGTGTTTAAAGCATTAAACTTCCCATGGTGCAATGTGAACGTCATCAGCAATTGGGGAAATATTCTGACAGTGAGTGTTCCAAGCTTGGAAGTTTCTCCAAAACTGGTTAGTGAGGACACCAAAAGGCAGGGCCAGAAGCCAATGGGCGCAAAACACCATATCTAAAAATGCCAACACCCCTAAACCACACCCATTTTTATATTTGGGTACAAACCGACATATTTACTGGGTCAGAATGGCCCTCTATGATACAGGGCACCCCCAGAGGGCCAATTCTATCACCCATAAAAACAGAGGAACATGTGAAAATGTAGATTTCAAGGATACAGGAAATCCCCAGTGGGTCTTAGCCCATTCATCCATGAAAAGTGAAACAGTCTAACATTAAATACGGTAACAAGGGGAGAATAAGAATGGCAATGAAATAAAACTAAGAGGTCAGAGAAGCACGGCAGATATGTGAGAAATAACAGATAAATGATGAGTAGGCCCTTAATGATTCCTGGTGGGCCCTCTGTCTTGTTTTTTCTGGAGGGCCCCAGCAACTCAACCTGACATTGATACAGAGGCAATAGGACAATAAGAAATGGCAAGTTAACACACATAGGGAGTCAGGAGGAGAAAGACAGGAATGTAAAAAGGAGGGGATGAAATCTTATAAGTGCTTCTTGATGGTCCACTGGTCTTTTATTTCTGGTGGGCAACATTCCACTCTGGCTCTGTATAGTTATGCTGAAAATGTTGTGACGCACTAAACATAAAACTGGTTTAAATACCACTGTAAATCTAGGGGGTTGTCGGGTGACTTTTCCAAACCTAAAGTGACAAAAAAGTGGAGAGATTGACAGGCACCATTATAACCACAAGTAGAAACGGATGAAACCCTAAGTTCACAAAGAAAGACATCCAAGCCCTGCTAAAAACAAAGGTATGTGCAATCTCCCACAACCATATGGAAGAAGGATATTCTAGCCACAGAAAGGCCTGGGTTTGTTCAAATCAGACGGAAATTTGCTGGGACATGTTGGCGAATTTCAGACAATCATGTAGAAATTTGTTTTATATATATTCATTTTATTGAGTTTCCTTGTTGTCTTCTATGGATCCACAATCGATTAATAGGGACATATTTATATAGGCGCAGTACCGCATTTTAGCAATACCGTGCCTTTAACAATCAGTTTATTAATTTACGATCGGTTTTTACCGATAACGATCCCGACTAAATGCCATTGCGGTAATTAACTACCGCGCGGTATACTACAACTGAACGTTCGTTGATTAATAAACGTGTGGCATAAATGTACGACCGCAGCTATACATTTACACGCGCTGACGTGATACCGAAACTTGAACGTTTTCTAGATGGGCTTGTATCTTTCTTTTATCAGGTTGGATGCTGAGAGGAACAGCCCCATGCAATAGTGTGACACAGATCAAACCTATGCTGGCACTTGCCAGATTGCTGTAGTTGTTGCCCAACGATCCTCCAGAATTTCACAGCAATCGCTGGAATATTTTCAGGTATCTTAGAAATCAGGACAAGTAGGGACATCAGTAGGCTTCTGGATGGGTAACAACGTTTTCAAACATGATAGGTTGGAACTTAGTTTACAAATAATACACGTAGTTTAACTTCTAGGTGTAACTTGGAAATGTGGTTTTAGTTTTCTTTTGGTGCATGGTGTGGTCAAGAGGGTAACTACCGGGTAGCAGCGACTGCAGGGGTGCCAGAGAGCAACGTGGGGCCCCAACTCTTCTCCTATGAAGATACAGCCTCCCCCAGACTATCAGTAGGGGGGGGGCAGTGATCTCCAGTTACAAACCACTGATGATATAGACTAATAACTTCCGTCCACACCTGGAAAACCTATAATTGCCTTCCCTTAAAGGAGAACTAAATGCATATAAAGTACCGGGGTAAGGAGTAGGATTGGTACTTTCTACCTCCCAATATAATTTTATGAGTGGTGCCAGCACGAAGAAATCTGCATCTGCCAGTCTATTGTGCTTTAGACTATCTTCAATACAGGAAGTCCAGGTCACTACACAATCAGTTTTACCTTACTGTGGGGAGCTTGAACCACTAACTTTATCTGATTCCAATCAACCACTTCCAGCGAGCTCACACCACCGTCCAGCTGATGGGCGTTAATAGACAGTGAGAGCCATAAAGGTTAGGCTCCAGCTCAATGGAGAAAAGTCAGCAACAACGATAGTAGGATAAAAACTTAGGTTTACTACATCTAAGAACAGGACTTGACACATCAGGGGGTAGTAGCATGGTGACACGTTTCGCAGAACCTTCTGCTTCCTCAAAGGCCCAGGGCACTAACTGACAGATGAAAACCGTATGTGCGCTAGCTCCTCACGAACAGTATTGGGATGCTGGATAATCAATCCTACTTCCTTGCCCCAGGTGCTTTTCATTTTAAAAAGTAATCTTTTTACACTATAGTTGTCCTTTAAGTTATTGTCTGTTACAATGTATTTTAGTTAGTCCGTTAACTAGTGGTTTGCACAATGGTCAGTTCACACTCCACAACCACACCAGTAAGAAACAAAATACTTCTATTAAAGAACAAATATTATTGTAACTTTTTATTGAACGAATCGCCCTTTCCCTAACTGTTGCTTAACATTGTGAAATCTCCAGACACTGATAAGAAGGATTTCTATTTCCATAACAATTTCCCTGTATGAACCTTATTTGTGTTCGGATGTACAAGCTGATGTTCTACAGCTCTCAGTGGTGAATTGTATCTTGTTTTTCAGGGCCTGAAAGCACAGGGTCTCAATGTAACCTTCACACAAGTCGATGACACAGATCACTTTGATGTCATCGAAAGGCTGTCTGAGAGCATATGTATTGACTCAGGTAAAGCACATATTTTGGGATGATGCTATAAGAGGTGCAAAGTTTGCCTGTGCTATTTATCTACAGCAACCAATCAGATGTTTCTACTGCAGTAGCCCAGTAAAAGGTAACATCTGATTGGCAACTGCATTTATAGAACATGCAAACTTTTGCACCTATTGCATTCGCCCGTTTTATCTTTTACGAAAGGAAAATAGAAGAAAAAGTGTTTATTACCTGTGGAGAGCAATTATATATACAAATACCCAAAAACACAATCCATAAATGAATGGAATTAGTAATGTAAAGGGTATTCTTTTGGTGTGAGTTACCTTATTCATTAAGTAATCATTTTGCTTTGCCTATTCCTTTACAATGCAGTGAGGTGAGAGATTGTTGAAATTCTTTTATAGCAATGTGAAATATCTGAACTTCCTTTGAATAAGATGGAAATAGGTTTTCCTTTGGCAGACACATTGTAACCACAGGACAGAATCAGGAGCATACAACTAGTGCCATATAGTGCCATATTTTTTGAAAGGTTAAGGGGCCTGTAGTATATACAAATATCATATGTTGCTATTATGATTTCCTAAAACTGAAGTCTCCATTTTCTAGCCTTTAGCCAGTCTCAGTTTTCCAGCCATTTGGTCATCTTAGCTTGCTTTAGTTCCCCTTAAATAGCATGATCTATAAAGTGGGCATGAGTAATTTTAGACATGTTACCATCCACGTGATTTTAAATGTTGGGGGTTGCAATCACTGAGGCACCATACTGCTCCATTTAGGGATAGAGCCCCACTAGGAAGCATCAGGAATCGTGGAACGCAGCGAAAAAACAGACCTAGTGTGAACAAGCCCTAATTGGTTTTCAGTATATGATAACTGTAACTGGTTATACTGTATACGAAAGGTGTCCTCTCTGGTTACTACTAAGGTCCCTCTTTTCAGTAACCATATTTATATTAGTGCTTTTCCTTCTAAATGTAATCAGAGTCCACAGTTTACAGAACTGTTCCCATTGCCAAACACATTGCATTGATTGTTTATATGATAGTGTGTAAATTTGTTTATGATCCAATGCAGCTACACTGTTGCCATGTCTGCCCAAGATGCAGGGTGCATCTGGGTCACTGGGTTAAAAGAACCTGATAAAAAGGCCTGGAACTCTGGATGTATCGTTTTGCACTGTATTAACCTGTTCATGTCCAACAAGAGACACAACATTGAAAGTTAGTGCAGTTTAGTGAAAGACCCCTGTCACTTTGGTTACCATGCAGTGATAGCCACTGTATAGAAGACACATGAGGGCTATAGAGTATCTGCCTCGTATAATAGACAACTTCCTAACCATGCGGCCTGACCTGGCTATGGCTATGCTAAAACTACTATGGGGTGTTTGTGATAAATGTTAATATATAAATGTGTCTGTTACAACATCATCAACTCCCTCTAAGGCAAAAATGTATTGCAGGTAGAGGTTGCTATTGTATTTTGAATAAATTTTTTTAAATAATTGTTTAACCTGTGCATAAGCCTGAATGAATCCCAAGTCTAGTTTTTCCCTTGAGAAAATGTGACTATAATGATCAGCACTTTCCCATCCCTGGGGGGGGGGCGCTCTAGCAGTCACTACTTCTCATTCAATGTTTTATCTTTATTTTTATATTATGTGTAGATTTATATTAAAGGAATAGTTCAATGCAATAGGAACTATTCTTTGAAGCTGGGAGGTTAGAGGAGCTATGCCCTACCTCCTGTTCTTCTATCATGTTTGGATAGCCAGGACGAATTCTGAAAATCTTACCTTTCACGCAACCGGGTGGCCCGCTCTGACAGTTCCCGACTGTTTCCTGCTTCTATTACGCTATAAACGCGCATGCCCGACTAATGCACACTATAGCAAAACAGAGGCAGGAAGCGGTCAGGAATTTCAGAGCGGCCCGCTGATCGTGTGAAAGGTAAGATTTTCAGGAAGTTCGTTCCGGCTATCCAAACATTGATTGAAGAACAGGAGGGTAAGGCATAGCTCCCTAACCTCCCTGGCTTTAATCAGTAGAAGAAAAGTAGTTCACTATTGTACAGAAAGGATATGGTTAAGTGTTTGTGTGTACTTTGGATGACATAGAATGCCCATGTATGTAGAAAACTCAACATCCCCTTGTAACATCTTGATATCTTTGCTTTGTCTATTTCAGATGATTTTGAATATGATGAAGAGAAGTCAGACAGTGACATGTGGATTCCCAAGAGCCCCTGTGCAGAAGATTAGTTTCATTTTCCATCATTAAGGACTTTATCTAAATTGGATTTTGTTCTAATTATTAAAGAATAAACAAATGACCAGAACAGTGGGGATGTATTTTCTGTGTTCCTTTGTAGATTAGACAATCGAACTGGATGATAATCTCAATAAGTATGAAGGGTTAACGGGACTAAAGAAGAGAATAAACATAGATTCAGAGATGTGGGAGGAAGAGATGAAGACAAGTAGTGGAGAAGTGGGGGACGAGACAGGGAAAGTGTAGGGAACCTCCAGCTTGTTACAGAGAGTCTCTGTTATATTGCTTATGTGGTTCATTTCCGAGCATCCTGGTCACAGATTGAGGCTTAAAATTCCCATAGATTTCTAAAAGATGAACAGGACTGTGTACACGTTCATGAACCATTAACACATTAATTACAATTACAGCCATGGTCATTTGAAAGCCAGAGTAATTGCAAGAAAAATAATAGACAATCTTTTTTAAGCAACCACATGAGCCGTGACCAAACCAGACCACCATATGTACAATTCCACCTAGATCAGACCTATAAATCAACAACAGCACTTGTACAAATCATCCCATGGCAGGTCAATAAATGGTTCTCATCAACACAGTACAAACCAACATTACAGCGCTATTATTTCTGTATATGCAGCATCAACGCAGCCAGTTAACAGACAGTTATCTCTAGTGATAGAAAACAAAATGCTGTACAGCCAGTGCTACGTATTATTTCATGGATGTGCAGGTTTTCTATAGACTTTAATAGATCTACAGTATGCAGAATATTAGAATGTTCATAGGAAAGGATACAGTAACTTACACAGTTTGAAAATATACCTAAAAATACGAACTGCAGAAAAGCATTAGGGGCAGATGCAATAAGACTGCAAATTTTGTTCTTTCATTTGCAGCAACTATACAGATGCAATCTTTTACTGGGTTACTGTTTAATTTAATAATCTGATTGGTTATTAGTAGCACAGGCCCAAATTTTGCATCAGCCCCTTACGGTTTGAGGTGCTATCATCAAAAATTCCCACAGATGTAATATTTCAAAGCTTTATTGAGATATAATTTACACAACAGTTTTGGGATAATTTAAAAATAGACTTGTCTTTGTACTGAAACTGATGTGTGTTGTTTTTGCTAAACACCATTTGTGCATATTAGAATGGATATAATAGGTTTCACAATTGCAGGGATATAGGCGTTTGGAAAAGTACTGGGACAGGTGATCATAGGAATGTACTGAACTGAACCTGGTTCCAGGCAAAAACATCTGATAAATTGCAATGCTGGCAAGGCCCACTATTGAGCTTTTTAATGCAATCCGATCACGCTGTATAAAGCGAACACTAGTGTGGCCCATTTGATGTGGCTACACTAGTGTGCAGCCCATTTCTGATTTTGCACGTCAGGCTGTGGCCTCAGCCTTACCGATAGTTGAAGCTGGGATTTGACACAGAAATTCCATAGTTTCATAGCAAAGCTTTTGTCCGTTCTAAGAACCCACCAGCAGAACGAACTACGGTAGGCTCCTGCATCTTTAGTGCACCCCTAGTGCATCCTTTTACAATCTCCTAATTCCCACATGTAACAATGCTTTCCAAAATAAACAACATGTAAATCTTGTTGGAATATGTAGCCTTTTACTGCAGCAGCATGGACATGTTTAATCTGTTTTTATGAGAAAACTTAAGTAGTGGTCCATTACTATTGGGTGCCTTCTTTGGGATAAACTTTAGTCTGGGAAAATATATGTCTCTCTAGCCCGTTTTCAGGAACATTGTAAGGCTCTGGTGAACGCTTTCTTGGATCCGTTTTTTTGTGTATTCTTTTATTTTCCTAAAGGAATATTGAAGGGTTTTACAGCTGTAATAAATTTTTTAAGAGAAAATGGCTAATGAGTAACATAATACACAGAGAAATACAGAATCTGCTGGCTGCCATCGTTGTTCCTCCTCCTTTACCAAACGGACATTGCACATGCCCTGGTTTTGGTTTGCCCTTGACCCAGTGCTGGGTTGATTCAGCTGCTCAGTAGAGATCTGAGCATGTGACCCATCAACACACATCAGTACTGTTAGTGGAATTTAGTATTATCACTGAGAATTCTTTGTTATACTTTTTTACTGATGTTACTTTATTTGAATTCCATAAAATATTGCTCACAGTAAAAATTCCAGGCACTATTTCACATTGTCCAACCAAAATATCGCACCAGGCAGTTGGATTTGCCAAAAAAGTGGTCTGTGACCTATAAGATGCAAGATTCCCAAATTGCTTTGTTCAGCTTAGCTAGTAAAAAAAATCCAGCGAACCTAACCAATCATATTAAATGTCCCAATTTAAAAAAGATTTAGACTTTTAGATTTAGATTTTAAAGATCCACTATGGACAGTTTTGTGCACAGTAAAAGTGCATTACTTTTTCTAATCTATGTAGTGTGCAGCATTAATTAGTTTTTCACAGATATTTAAGAATTATTATTGTCCCCATTTGGCAGAGTAAGCTGCTCCTCCCTCAAGGCGTGATTGCTGGCATTACAACCATGAGTAACTGCTGTTTTACTGCTGCCTCCTCTGCACAGCTAAGCATAATAAAAGCTCTTAGAGTAGAGGGGAGGAAGACACTTTTGGCTCGAACTATCATTAAATATCTGGTTACAATAACATGTAATAAATAGGGAAAATAAACAGTGGGGTTGCAGTCAGGTAACCATTTTTCTTATTTTAAGGGTGGACCATGCCATTTAAAGGAATTCCCATAACAAAAAAATTACAATATATTCCATTACTTATTTTTATTGTTGGTTATTCTTTCACCTTTCTAACTATTGCAGTTTTGGGGATTAGGGGTGATTATCAATTTTTCATTTCAGGGTTGGACTTGCCCTTTATCTGGAATACGCCATTGGGTATTTCAGCGCCATCTTTCCAGCCAGTCACCAGTCAGTTTTCTAGCCGATATTGTTTCATTTATATTGGTATTATACATGGGTGGAGACTGTATTAGAAATCGTTTTAGAAATATACAAGTACCTGTGGCCATTTGAAGCATTTTATCATGTTTAGAATGTTTAGCATGTTTAGAAGTTTTCTGTAAAATTTTTACCCTCTATTGAAGCTAGTTTTATGGGGGGAATTTTGGATTTTGAAACATTAGAACATTTCTAAGTAGTTTCCTCCATCCTACTCACCATTATGTAACTAGCCAATCAGTATCGCTCTTTGTGCTGCTTCCTGTAACTGAAAGTAGAAAAAGAGCAAAACAATTTAATCCAAGACAGACCCTAGAGCGCAAATCTAGGGGCTGATGCAATAAAAGGTATAAACTTATGTCATTCCAAATATCTGCAGCAACCAATGAAATGTTATTAAACAGCAGTAACCCAAAAAACAGCTAACATTTGATTGGTTGCTGAAGAATAATAGCATGGGAAAATTTTCAGACTCCTATCACATCAGCCATTAGTGGTTCTAGGTAATAGAAAGAGCCAAGAAGTCCAAAAAAGGTTCAAAGTAAAAACCTTACCCTAAAAATCAATTGACACAAATATAATCCAGTAGAATAGTATGATGACTATGATACTAAACTCTTATAAACGCAAGAATCAGAAAACAGCAACATGTCAATCACCACTATTAGAGTGGTATCTAGATTAGAAATAGGAACGCAGAACTTACTGAATAGCGTGATAATGATGAATAGCACAGGATAAAGAGTATGATTGGCCCACAGACAATTAGAACTATAGTGTTTGCGTTGCTGGACTGAGGTTCCAAAGAGACCAAATAACCGGGTCAGACTGATAAGATGACCTGGACCTCCCTCTTTCACTGGTCTTATCCTGTTCCTTGTGTGGTGTTGGATTCGTCTGAGCAACAAAAACATGTGTTGGCATATAAAAGATAAATCGTATTTAGGGAAACAGTCTATAAATTCTGTATAAACTCCAGTGTAACATAGTAAAAAGTAATGGAGGTTGAATAAAGACATAGTCCATCTGTCCAACATTTATACCCTAACCAAAAATGTCTACTAACAGTTACATAGTAACATATTTATGGAGGTTTAATAAAGACAATGTCCATTAGTCCAACCTTATACCCTTCCCAAATGTCTGTGTAACAGTACATAGTAACAGAGTATTTAAGGTTGAATAAAGAGATAAGAGAGATTCTGCCCACTCTTGAAAGAATTTAGTAAACTTGCCATTACACAATCTACTGTAAAGAAACCTTTCCTGCTAAGATGGCCGATCTTCCTAAAGTTCAGTTGGTTTCGAACTTCTGAACTTCAGAAAAGTTCAAAGTTCGGTAGTTCGAAAACAAACCATTAAATCATGGGGACGAAATAGTTCGAAAAGTTTTGGAATAAATACAGTTAAAATAGCAATAGTAACTTATTGTGAATGGCTCTGGACCTGGGAAATGGTCGGGGAACATGTACATATCACCAAAACTTCTTTAAACATTTTCTCTACAATCGGGGATTCGGGGTATAGCCGACATTCGATGGTAAAAACAATGGTACCTTCGAAGGTTACCGATATCGAAGGCTACATTCAAGGATTACTGAAATCAAAGGCTACATTCGAGGGATACCGAAACCAAAGCATACATTGGATGGTTACCAAAACCGAATGCTACATCGAAGGTTATCGAGTTCATCAAGGCTGTGACAACTGACATCACATACCGACCATTGACTGCTGATTTACCTGCTGCCTTCTTTGCACATGCTCAAGCTTAAAAAAGCTATTGAGCAAGGAGGAGTCAGTACCTTATCAGATAGTAATAAAACTAAATCTATCTAGGTCTGCTTGCAGCACTTGCACCATCATTTGAAGTTTCACTCTGTGTGCCCTAGTAGAAATGGTTTGGTGTTTATTATTTTTGTTAAATCAAAAGCACAAAAATATTCGAAGTAAGTCTGTAAGTCTACACCCTCGGCAGGAACATTTATATGCCACGTTCACCGTACTCAACATGGAATCTTCTCTCTGTTGCAGTTCAGCTCATTTACTCGACCAGGAATTAGTGGAATCAAATCTCTACAGGCTCCTTTGAATGTTGATTTTATCTGGAATGTTTCATTGTTCTGTAAGGCGTGATAGTATGGGCAGGGATCCAGTCTCTGACACACACGTACATTGACTGTGGCATTGGATAAGACTTTTGTAAGATACTTTTGGTTTGGATATTTACCTGCAACAAGAGTATAAATGTCAGATTAGGTTTAACACGAATGTAGACTGGGAAACAATCTTTTTAAAAATGATTAAAAACTATATTAAACATATGAATTCATAATTAACATTAAAAGGATCCCCAGATCAAATCATGGGAACAAACTCATAAGCATGGTACAAGCCTAAAATGGAACTAATTAATTTCCCATCTAACCTGGTCTTATCCCACCTTTTTCTAGTTTCTGTTACTAAAGGCGCCGCATTGTCTCGCACTCTAACAATCGGGAATTAATCTCCTCTGTGCTGCATAACCGGCTCCCATTAAACAAATTTTATTTACAAATATCCTTCTCTTAACATTTAATCGCTTCGCTCTGCTGCACCTTATTATATTCCCTCTCAAGTCTTACCCATACTTTCCTGCCCAACCCTCCGCTCATACAGAACCAGCTCCGTACAGATCCCCCATTCGTACTGATTCCTCTTGCCTTAAACCATTCTCTCTTGTAGCTCCCGTTCCTCTGGAATTCTATTCCCTCTCTCTACGTAAGAAACCCAAAAAAAAAGTTTTAATCTAACCCTCATCGATGACACTGCACCAGTTATTACATGGCACTTCTACCCTTTTCCTGTGTATCTTGTATGTTACCCACCTAATTAGATTGTAAGCTTCATGGGGCAGGGACCTCTTTCCTCATGTTACATGTTTCAAGCACTTGTATATTTCATGATGCTCATACTTATTTACAGTATATATTTATGATATTTTTATTGTCCCCCTGTAGAGCTTTTTGTATTATAAAATTGTACAGGGCTGCGTCCCCAAGTGGCGCTTTACAAATAACACTATACATACATACATACGTACCAACGGTGATATCCTTCATCCTGCTGATCGCTTGGCACTTACGATTGGTTGGCCAGGACAAAGGACTGTCGCAAAGACATTTCGATGCACCAAGCATTCAGTCCATAGATGAACATAGAGGGACTGCATGTTTCCATCTTCCGTTGGTTTTGGATGCTTTGAAGGTCTGGTTTTGTCCGATTCGGAAAACTATGGTCGGGTGTTCAAAGGAATCACCAATATTTCAACCCTATCGACTAAATCACTGAAATGACGGTCGGGCAGAATTGTTGGATAGTGTGTACCCAGCTTAAGCGTTAGTACATGGCCAATTAAGACCCTGAATGAATCCGATGTGTGTGATAGCTCAACTCACATTGCTAGTTATCTGACCTGCCCGATTGCTTAAGAATGTCAGGTAGCCAAGGTGCTAATTGCAAACAGCCTGTCTGTAGATGAAGATTGTTGGACTGATTGTCAAACGATCGGTGTAAAGCCGAGGCCGACCCATGATGCAACGATGTGTATGCACGCCATTTTGGGCAATAATGGTGCCGTGTATGGCATTTGTCATTCAAACGGCCATTGGTCAGGGGTCGTTAAAGATCTGTCCTAGCGCACATGTGTATGCACCTTGTAGCTTTACCAGCTAACTGCCAGTGGTTCCTTACCTGCAGTTCTCGCTATGTTCCCTGGAAAGTTTTCACTTTGCGATAGGTATTACAGCTGTAAACATTTCCTGTTTGTTGAATGTTGTGGGAAATTCGCAGGTAAGTGACGGGCTCTTTATGGATCCACACAAGCTCTTTAATTTGTTAGATCAATAATGAGACAATAGTGCTGATTGGCAGTAGCAAGCAGCTTGTCTTAGCAACAGAGAGGGGAGGGGGAGCATTCATAAGCCCCTCACAAGCTCCCTGGCATCCTTAGTGTTCTGGCAGGATAAGATCACTAAGAGACAAATGGGAGACACCGACCCTATTACTTGCCGGACAGATGGACATCCCTTGGCCACTTTTCCGCAGTAATCTACCTGTTTACATGGCCTTACATATTTATTAACATGTGTGCAAAGCGCTTAAAGGTGCCATGCATTAGTTAACTACCTGCAACGTTCTGCCAACTTCCAGAACACATTTCCTGATGTGGACAGCTCTAACGATGACCGTAATAAAAATAACTAGCTGGGAACACCATGGGAACGTCACAGGATGTTGGGATCCTCTTAAACTAAAAAATGATTTGGAACTTTTCCACCAATGTTCCCACATATCTACTGGTGTTCCAACATTTTGTATCTCATCTGTGCAACCAAACATTTTAGTTTTGTACACAACATAAAATTGGGCCTATATAACGCAAGGATTTTGTGTTGTGTGTTTGTACACAGTGAACAGTCATTGCTTCTCTTTTAGGAATAATTTTATTTTATTCTTAATTGCACGCCATTTTCTCTACCGTATTTCCAATGTAATACCTGCAGCCTTCATCTCTTTAGTAACAGGGGAGGAGAGGAGGAAGTTGGATGATGAGGATGTGAGAGTTTTATCCACAGTATGAAAGATCACCTGCTAAATATCAAAATCAAAGTCACCACCCCCATATCTTTCAGGTGAGTTGGCAAATCTACACATGTACACTCCCAAAAAGCTTAAATGTAGGCCTCTTTTTGTAACCATCATACATCAGGGATAGGCACCAGTAGATCTCCAGATGTTGAAAACTACAACTCCAAGCATTTCTTCTACAAGGACTCTTAGTAAGGGAATGGCTTGGGAGTTGGAGTTTTCCAACATCTGGAGATCTAGTGCCTATCCCTGTATCTACATCCAAAGCCCAACCCTTCTTCAACTTAACCCCAATCACGTTAAGATCAGCCTTAAGGGCCAGTGCATCCGTGCCTAACAAACATGAGTGTGACACCCTGGTGGCGATCCCTGATGATCACAACACTATGGGTGCTATATATAGTTATATATATATATAATATAATATGATATAATATAATATACAAACAAACAGCCAAGAACAATTATGGGTCCATTAGGATCTAGAAAAATCTCTTTTTGGGATGGTGGGAAAGGGAGATCGTGTTTGCAGAAGAGAATATTTGCCATACAACAAACGTTGACATCTGGTATAGGTATATAGATGATATTTTCATTCTTTGGAAAGGTAATCTACATGATTTTTCCCTCTTCTTGCACAAAATTAACCATAATGAATATAATATCTTTCTGACTCATCATGTGTCTAATTACAAGGTCGAATTCCTGGACCTTACAGTCACAAAAGAACAAGGGAAACTCTATACCAGCCTATATCGGAAACCCACGGCTACTAACACGTTATTTCCCGTTGTTCTTTTGTGACATGTAGTCAGGGAATTCGACCTTGTGTAATTAGACACATGGATGAGTCAGAAAGATATTATATTGTCATTAGCGTTTAATTTGTGCAAGAAGAGGGAAAAATCATGTAAGTTACCTTCCAAAGAATGAAACTATTCATCTATATACCATACCAGATGTCAACGTTTGTTTATGGCAAAATATATTCTTCGTGCCAACACGATCTCCCTTTCCCACATCGCCAAAAAAGAAAGGGGTATCGTGGGCGTTTAAATGCCGATCTTTACGTGCCTTAATTGTAGGCTCTTCATCTATAGAATTGTTCCTGATGATTTGGGAGCTGTCATCCACCTTGCTTCCACATCGTTTGGGATACATCCGGAATGATGACACGAGATATATATCTGATATTCTCATTGATGATCTTCGCCTATATATGGATTGATTAGGTTTTGCTTTTCTAACCATTCAAGCGATGTATTCCGCACAGATGATTGGACATTACAGGAAGTTTCACCAGTGACCATCTAGTGATCAGATAGGGGATACATATTGGACACATTTATGAGATGATTCCTTCGATTGTCTACCGTGAGTTGGGTTATGTTCTGGACCTTTTTGTTATCGTGACTAGCATTAACTTTTTGAGATGTACTGATCTTTTCTCTGTGATATTATTGTTCCGACACGATACATCCATATTCATTATTCCATGCGGGGGCAATCCAGTCCTGTTACGTATCGGGTACCCCACTCCCTCTTCTTCTTTCTACATTTTTTAATCACTATCACCCTGATGGCTACTGAATGAGTATTTTCAGGCGCCACTATGGGTGATTGTACTCGAGCTCCGGAGCTCTTATTTGCATTGCATTTCATTAGGTTCGAATGAAGTATAATCCCACTGTAATGTATATGTTTAGTATTGTGTACCTATGTTCTATCTGCTGCATCATTAATATGTGTACTATATATGACAAGTTTAAATATGTCGATCTATACGATATACTGCCTTTGATTGGTTTATACTGACAATGACGTTATGATCGCGAGATCTGGGCGATGTGATTTGTCTTAACACGTGACATGAGTTTTGTGTTGTTGATTGGTAAACAGATACTTTAAAACCGACCTCACACGGACGACAGCTAGCGCCATTGATAAAGCTATATGCGAAACGCGTTTGGGTGCTAGTCCCCCACTTTTTCTTGCTCCCACAGACTGATTGATACTTGATGTTTGGTAGCCGATACCTAGGACCTTGACATGGAACCGTGCACGGACTTCTACCCATTGATTTGACTGATAAGTATCGTTGACTCATACTGTGATTATTATTGTGACTAAAGACTGTGTTGGAGTGCGGATTTAGGGGGTTGTTATTTTGTTTATTATGATTGTATTACACGTAAATATTGATATACTTGTGATCATATATCTGATCTTTTAATTATTTGATAAATAAATTGTATTATTTTAGCCATAGATATCCTCTATACTTCGTTTGTGTTTGTTTACATAGATTGCTTGGATAGGGTTTTATAATTAACAGGGACTTTTTGTTTTTTGTCAACTGTGTGGCACAGTAAAAGCTTTATCAAAGTCACAAGTATACTACATGTACTGTATTACAGATTCTAAATTTTAACTCATTGTTTCATAAAAACTAAAGTTAGTCTGACGAGATTATTTTCATAAATCCATGCTGACTACTACTTATAAGATCAGTTTATGGAAATAAGTCTATAATATGATCCGGTACAAAGTTTTCCACTATCTTTCCTACCACTAATATTAGACTTACAGGTCTATAGTATAAGGCTGGGAACGACTACCTTTTTTGAGCCTTGGATTACAGTGGCTTTTTAATTTAGAGGTATATCTCCAGACAAAATTAATCTGAAAAAAGGAACAGTGGTCTAGATAAAACTGGACAAAGCTCTCAGATTCAATGATGTATCAGGTCCTGGGCTAATTAACCTTTGTCTAAACTGTCCGTACCCTCTGTCAACCATAGTGAATATTCCTCATTTACCCTTCATATTATTACAACCCTGCTATAAGGACTAGGATTTTCTATAGAGGAAAAAAAACTGTTAAGCACATTATCTTCTATAACCATCTAACCTATAGTCACAGATAGTCACAGAGTGGGATGCTGATTTTTGGAGAGTGACACTATGACCCTTCTCTGGATGACTGTAACCACAATATGATGCTTTCATTTTGTGTTTTACAGTAAAGAGGATCTGGCTTCATGGTGGCTCCTTTGGTGGCTCGTGGTATTGCAGTAATGGTAAGGACTATGATGTTGCACCAAAAGGCAAGTGTTAGTTTCTGCTAGAAACCAAAAATCAAACCCATGAAGGTGTCCCACGTAAAACACAATGGTTAGTTAAGATGCGTAAAATGTATGGGATCGTAAAATGTATGGGCCATGCAGGAACATTGCAGGAATGTAGGAATTAACAACCACTGCTTGTAAAATGCAGTCTTTTAGACATTAGATAGATTTACATGTTCATATGCAGATGTCTGCCTAGTGTATGGCCAGCATTAGGCTGTGTATACACCATGTGATTTGGTCAGTGATTTACCAATCATATATCAATAGGTAGCCAGTGGACGAAATTAAAGTGAATGATATTGCAGCCTATTGAAGACTGCATGATCTGCTAGAAACATGTCTGGTCTTTGCATTCACCAATATTTTAAAAATTGATTGAAACATTCCAACATGTCAGTAATTATGACTAATTTTTCAGCCTGATAACCAAAGTACCAGGCATGAAGTTGAAAGACCTATTTACCATAAATAGAAGATAAAACCCGCTAAAGTATTAAAGAGACACTCAAAACATAAACACCCCACCCGTGTTTTCTCTAGTTCCCCCATACCAATGGTCTGACTTCCCCTGTCTCAGAGTTCAGACTCTGGGCTGTTCAATGGGAGATGAGCTTTTTGCAGAACCGTTTTCCCATGATTAAATTAGGACTCTGACCAGGGTTAGAGCCAGACGGCCATATACGAGAAAGATTTCAAGCCATGGTACGGAGAGAACTAAGCAAACCCAGATCCTTGGTAATGTTTGTCTTATTATTTCACATTCTGCCCATTACCTTTATTCATCTTTCAGGTCACATGGATCTCATTGTATCACAGGTTAGACGAAGCAATCGCAATGATCTGGTTCAATATCCACATATAAGGACCAAAAATGTCAAAAAACTTTATTGTGAATTTAGTGAATTCTATACAGTTATTGATATAATGATTTCTACTCTCTGGTCTCCTCTGTTGTAAACCATGCCTGTTAAAGATTCACTGTGGAAGAGAACAAACAATATCTGCTTGAATGATAGAAAAATCATTGTTTATTATTACTGGTCCCCCTCATTGTGCCATGACTTGTTGTAGAGCACAAAACTTTGAAGTCATAAATGTGCATAGTATAAGGTTTATAGAGGCTGAGACATGCAAATAGTGTTTTTGTTAGGCTTCTGCTTCGCAGTACAAGCTCGGGCAGTGGGGGTAGGAAATGATGACATGCTTCAATCAAACAGGTGTATTAGGAGAGGGAAAGCGAGAAGCAGGAAACATCTATATTTTCAGCATCATATATTATGGCTGCCTGCACTTAGAGAAGTGATCCAGGGCTCATTTAGAAAATAGACCTTCAGGGCAATGACAATGCATTGCTTCTGTGGAGTTAAGTCAAGATTACTGATGTTTAACGGTTTAGTGTGACTTAAACTCCTTATTGTGGCAGCTGCAGGTTCTAACCGGAAGTTAACCGCGCATACCGCCACAAGACGATTTTATATGCTGAAAGCAGCATTCTAGGCGACACTTTAAACAGCAGCTAACAGCTGTCAGTTATCGATGCACAGAGAGCCGCTATTGGCTATAGCATCGCCAGCTGTTTGCACCGGGTTACAATAACGGCATCGGGGGTGCTTGTTTTTTTACCCTAAATGTTTGTTGATTTGCTTACATGGAAGTAAAACCAAACAGGGTTAGGAAAAGTCACAAATACATTTCATGCGAATTTAGTTTTCTCGTGTAACCTAATTTAATTTTATTCGGAACAGCTATACTACAAATGCTGGAAACAGAAAAAAACACATAGAATAGAGTGTTTTACAAAGAAAATGGACTTCCCTATAATTTATTAGGGCAATGTATGTGTGGGTGTGTTTTTAAAGAGGAACTTGTGGTCCAAAAATTGGTAAATTGATAGGAATTGTCCCCTGAGAGTTTTTACAATTATTTCCATGGTTTATTTTACATAGTTTTGAAGTATTTACATTTTTGTTGTGTGTGATATAGGCAGCAGACATCACCGGTCTCTGCACTTCCTGCTTCCTGCTCTGAAACCTGTCGTCAATCTGCACTGTGTCTCCTCCCCTTTGCTTGTCAAATAAGGTCTTGTGGGAAGGATTGTACTGCACTAAAATATAAGTTGTATGATGCTTAGATTCTTGGGCTCATCTTGTCATCTCTTGCCTAGTGGAGTTTAGTTTTGCGGACCCTCTGCTGGAGCTCACCTAGTTGCCATGTCTCTGTGCACCGACTGGTCGAGTACCAGGTATCACCTGACATTAAAGGTTAGCGATGAGCCAAGATACTCACTCTAATAACCAAAACTGTGTGTGAGCAATGGTCTAACCCTCTATACCTTGCAGGAGCCCTGCTTGTCAGCGGATTGTATGACCTTCTCCCTATCACCCTTATATATGTTAATGATGCCTTGAGATGTCACAGGAGTTTTAATGGCAAAATATGGAATATAATACAATATGTGGGTGTTAACACAAAGTTTTTTCTTCTGATGTAGCCTTAGTCAGGAATAAAGTGTAGACGTTATGTAGAATAAACCCTTGGAAAATGGCAGTTTTCGTTGCGTGATAAAATAAAGAAACTGAGATAAATCTTACTCTACTTGCAAAACGTTCTCAAAAACTTGAAAAGGATATTATACATATTTGGTGGTCCGTCCGGAAAGGGATACAAAAGAGTGTTTAAGCATTAAACTTCCCATGTGCAATGTGAACGTCATCAGCAATGGGGAAAATATGTCTAACAGTGAGTGTTCCAAGCTTGGAAGTTTCTCCAAAACGGTTAGTGAGGACACAAAGGCAGGGCCAGAAGCCAATGGGCGCAAACACCATATCTAAAAATGCCAACACCCCTAAAACCACACCCATTTTTATATTTGGGTACAAACCGACAATATTTACTGGGTCAGAATGGGCCCTCTATGATACAGGGCACCCAGAGGGCCCAAATTCTATCACCCATAAAACAGAGGAGAACATGTGAAAATGTAGATTTCAAGGATACAGGAAAATCCCCAGTGGGGTCTTAGCCCATTCATGCACATGAAACAGTGAAACAGTCTAACATTAAATACGGTAACAAGGGGAATAAGAATGGCAATGAAATAAAACTAAGAGGTCAGAGAAGCACGGCCAGATATGTGAGAAATAACAGATAAAGATGAGTAGGCTCTTCAGATGATTCCTGGGGGCCCTCTGTTTGTTTTTTCTGGAGGGCCCCAGCACCAACCTGACATTGATACAGAGGCAATAGGACAATAAGAATGGCAAGTTAACACACATAGGGAGTCAGGAGGAGAAGACAGGAATGTAAAAAGGAGGGGATGAAAAATCTTATAGAATGCTTCTGATGGTCCACTGGTCTTTTATTTCTGGTGGGGCAACATTCCACTATGCTATGTAAGTATGCTGAAAATGTTTGTGAACGGCACTAAACATAAAACTGGTTTAAATACCAACTGTAAATCTAGGGTGGTTGTCGGGTGACTTTTCCAAACTAAAGTGACAAAAAAGTGGAAGATTGACAGGCACCATTATACCAACAAGTTAGAAAGGATGAAACCCTAAGTCACAAAGAAAGACATCCAAGCCCTGCTAAAAAACAAAGGGATGTGCAATCTCCCACAACCTATGGAAGAAGGATATTCTATCCACAGAAAGGCCTGGGGTTTGTTCAAATCAGACGGAATTTGCTGGACATGTTGGCGAATTTCAGACATCATGTAGAAATTTGTTTTATAATATTCATTTATGAAGTTTCCTTGTTGTCTTCTATGGATCACACAATCGATTAATAGGGACATATTTATATAGGCGCAGTACGCATTTTAGCAATACCGTGCCTTTACAATCAGTTTATTAATTTACGATCGGTTTTTACCGATAACGATCCCGACTAAATGCCATTGCGGTAATTAACTACGCGCGGTATACTACAACTGAACGTTCGTGATTAATAAACGTGTGGCATAAATGTACGACCGTCAGCTATACATTACACGCGCTGACGTGATATACCGAAACTTGAACGTTTCTAGATGGGCTTGTATCTTTCCTTTTATCAGGTGGATGCTAGAGGGAACAGAAATTGCAATAGTGGAACAGATCACAAAACCTATGCTGGCCACTTGCAGATTGTGGTAGTTTGGCCCAGCACGGGGGGGGGATTCCTCCAGAATTTACACAGACCAATCGCGGTGGACTATTTTCAGGTAATCTTAGAAAATCAGGACAAGTAGGGACATCAGAGGCTTCTGGAATGGGTAAAAACGTTTCAAACAATGATAAGGGTTGAACTTAGTTTAACAAATATTACACGTAGTTTAACTCTAGGGTGTAACTTGGAAATGTGGTTTAGTTTTCTTTGGTGCATGGTGTGGCAAGAGGGTAACTACCGGGTAGCAGCGACTGCAGGGGTGCCAGAGAGCAACGTGGGCCCCAACTTCTTCTCCTATGAAGTACAGCCTCCCCCAGACTAGCAAGTAGGGGGGGGGCAGTGATCTCCAGTTACAAAACCATGATGATATAGGACTAAATAAACTTTCCGGTCCACCCTGGAAAACCTATTAATTTGCCTTCCTTAAAGGAGAACTAGAATGCATATAAAGTACCGGGGTAAGGAGTAGGATTGGTACTTCTACCTCCCAATATCAATTTTGATGAGGCTGAGTGCCGCACGAAGAAAAAGAAATTGCATCGCCAGTCTTGTGCTTTAGACTTATCTTCAATAACAGGAAGTCCAGGTCACACACACATCAGTTTTACAATTACTGTGGGGGAGTGAACCACTAACTTTATTGATTCCAATCAACAACTTCCGCGAGCTGCAACCACCGTCCAGCTGATGGGCGATTAATAGACAAGTGAAGAGCCCTAAAGGTTAGGCTCCAACTCATGGAGAAAAGTACAGCAACAACGATAGTATGATACGTTTTTTTTTTTATAAAAACTTTAGAGTTTAACATCTAGAACAGGACTTGACACATCAGGGGGTAGTAGCAGGATGACACGTTTCGCAGAACTTCTGACTTCCTCAACGGCCCAGAGAGCTACTAACATGGACAGATGAAAAAAAGGTTTTTAAATGTGCGGCTAGTAGCTCCTCAACTAACAGTATTGGGATGAGGGACTAATCAATCTCTATTCCTTGCCCAGGTGCTTTTCATTTTAAAAAGTGAATCTTTTTACACTATAGTTGTCCTTTAAGTTATTGTCTGTTAACAATGTATTGTAGTAGTCCGTTAACTAGTGGTTTGCACAATGGTCAGTTCACACTCCACAAACCACACCAGTAAGAAAGAAACAAAATACTTCTAGTAAAGAACAAATATTATTGTAACTTTTTATTTGAACGGAATCGCCCTTTCCCTAACTGTTGCTTAACATTGTGAAATCTCCAGACACTGATAATAAGGAATTTCTATTTCCAATAACAATTTCCGGTATGAACCTTATTGGTGTTCGGAGTACAAGCTGATGTTTACAGCTCTCAGGTGGTGAATTGTATCTTGTTTTTAGGGCCTGAAAGCACGGGTATCAATGTAACCTTCACACAGCGATGACACAGATTCAACTTTGATGTCATCGAAAGGCTGTCTGAGGATGCCAGTATGTATGACTCAGTACAAGCACATATTTTGGAGATGATGCTATAAGAGTGCAAAGTTTGCTGTGCTAATTATTACAGCAACCAATCAGATGTTATCACTGCAGTAGCCAGTAAAAAGGTAACCAAATCTGATTGGCAACTGCATTTATAGAACATGCAACTTTTGCACCTATTGGCATTCGCCGTTATCTTTAAGAAAGGAAAATAGAAGAAAAAGTGTTTATTACATGTAGGAGGCAATTATATATACAAATACACATACAACACAATCCATTCAAATGAAGGGGAATTAGTAATGTAAAGGGTTATTCGTTTTTGTGTTGGAGTTACCTTATTCATTAAGTAATCATTTTGCTTTGCCTTATTCATTTACAATGCAGTGAGGTGAGAGATTGTTGAAATTCTTTTATAGAATGTGAAATATCTGAAACTTCCTTTGAATAAAGATGCGAAAATAGGTTTTCCCTTTGGCAGCAGCCATTGCACACCACAGGACAAGAATCCGGAGCATACAAGTAGTGCCATATAGTGCCATATTTTTGAAAGGTTAAAGGGGGGCCACTGTAGTAGATACAAATATCATATGTTGTATTATGATTTCTAAAAAACTGAAGTCTCCATTTTTCTAGCCTTTAGCCAGTCTCAGTTTTCCAGGCCATTTGGTCAGTCTTAGCTTGCTTTAGTTCCCCTTACATTAGCATGATCTATAAAGTGGGCATGAGTAATTTTAGACATGTTACCATCAACGTGATTTTAAAGTTGGGGGATTGCGAATCACTGAGGACCATTACTTGCTCCATTTAGGGATAGAGCCCACTAGGAAGGCATTTGCAGGAATCGTGGAACGCAGCGAAAAAAACAGTACCTAGTGTGAACAAGCCTAATTGGTTTCAGTATATGATAAACTGGAAGAACTGGTTATACTGTAACGGAAAGGTTGTCCTCTCTGGTTACTACTAACGGTCCGATTGTTCGGTAACCATATTATATAGTGCTTTTCTTCTAAATGTAAAATCAAGAGGAGTCCACAGTTTACAGAAACTGTTCCCATTGCCAAACACATGCATTGATTGTTTATATGTAGTGTGTAATTTGTTATGATCCAGATGCACGCGACACTGTTGCCATGTCTGCCCAAGATTGCAGGGGTGCATCTGGGTCACTGGGGTTAAAAAGAACCTGATAAAAAGGCCTGGAACTATGAGTATCGTTTTGCACTGTATAACCTGGTCATGTCCATACAAGAGGACACAACATTGAAAGTTAGGCAGTTTAGTGAAAGACCCCTGTCACTTGTGTTACCATGCAGTATAGCCACTTGTTAGAAGACACATGAGGGCTTATGAGTATCTGCCTACGTATAATAGACATACTTCCTAACTAGGCGGCCTGATGGCTATGGCTATGCTAAAACTATATGGGGTTGTGTCGAAACATGTGTAATATAAAATGTGTCTGATTAACAAAATCATCCAACTCCCGCTAACGGGCAAAAATGTATTGCAGGTAGAGGTTGCTTATTGTATGTGGTGAATAAATTTTTTTAAATTAAATGTTAACCTGGCATAAGCCTGAATGAATCCACAAGTCTAGTCTTTTCCCTGAGAAAAGTGACTATAATGATCAGCACTTTCCCATCCCTGGGTGGGGGGGCGCTTCTAGCAGTACTACTTCTCATTCAATGTTTATCTTTATTTTTATATTATGGTAGATTTATATTAAAGGAATAGTTCAATGGGCAATAGGGAACTAGTCTTTGAAAGCTTGGGAGGTAGAGGAGCTATGCCCTACCTACTGTTCTTCTATCAGTTGGATAGCCAGGACGAATTCTGAAAATTTACCTTTCACGCAACAGCGGGGGCCGCTCTGACAGTTCCGACTGTTTCCTGCTTCTATTACGCTATAACGCGCATGCCCGATGCTAATGCACACGTATAGCAAAAAAGAGCAGGAAGCGGTCAGGAATTTCAGAGCGGCCCCGCTGGATCGTGTGCAAAGTAAGATTTCAGGAAGTTCGTCCGGCTATCCAAAACATTGATTGAAAGAAGAACAGGAGGGTAAGCCAGAGCTCCCTAACCTCCCTGGGCGTAATCAAGGTAGAAAGAAAAGCATAGTCACGTATTGTACAGAAAGGGATATGGTTAAGTGTTGTGTGTACTTTGGATGACATGAATGCCCATGTATGTAGAAAACTCAACATCCCCCCTTGTAACATCTTGATATCTTTGCTTGTCTATTTAAGATGATTTTGGAATATGATGAAGAGAAGTCAGAAGTGACATGTGATTCCAAGAGCCCTGGGCAGAAGATTAGGTGTCATTTTCCATAATTAAGGACTTTATCTAAATTGGATTTTGTTCTAATTATTACAGCAATAAACCAATGACCAGAAACAGGGGGATGTATTTCTGTGTTCTTGTAGATTAGACAATCGAATGGATGATAATCTCAAATAAGTACTGAAGGTGTTAACGGGGACGTAAGAAGAGAATAAACATAGATTCAGAGATGGGGAGGAAGAGATTGAAGACAAGTAGTGGAGAAGGGTGGAGGGAGGCGAGACAGGGAAAGTGTAGGGAAACCATCCAGCTTGTACAGGGAAGTCTCTGTTATATGCTTATGTGGTCATTGTCGAGCACCATGGTCACAGAGTGAGGCTTAAAAATCCCATAATTCTAAAAGATGAACAGGGACTGTGTACACGTTCATGGAACCATTAAACACATTAATTACATTACAGCCCATGGTCATTTGAAAGCCAGGGCAGTAATTGACAAGAAAAATAATAGAAAATCTTTTTTAAGCAACCACATGAGCCGTGACCAAAACCAGACCAACCATTATGTACAATTCCACCTAGATCAGACCTAATAAATTACAACAAACAAGCACTTGTACAAACTCATCCATGCAGGTCAATAAATGGTCTAATCAACACAGTACCAAACAAACATTACAGCGCTATTATTTCTGTATATTGCAGCATCAACGCAGCCAGTTAACAGACCAGTATCTCTGTGGATAGAAAACCAAAATGCTGTACAGCCAGGTGCTACGTATTATTTCATGGATGTGCAGGTTTTCTATAGACTTTAAAGATCTACAGTAGGCAGAATATTAGAATGTTCTAGGAAAGGATACAGTAACGTTACACAGTTTGAAAATATACCTAAAAATTACGCATGCAGAAAAGATTAGGGGCAGATGCAATAAGACATGCAAAAAGGTTTTGTTCTCTTTTTCTTTGCAGCAACTAATAAGATGCAATCTTTGTATGGGTTACTGTTTAAATTAAAATTTCGATGGTTGATTAGTAGCACAGGCCCAAATTCTTGCACTCAGCCCCTTAGCGGTTGAGGTGTATCATCAAAAATTCCCCCAGATGTATATGTTCAAAGCTTTATGAGATATAATTTACACAACAGTTTTGTGATAATAAAACTAGACTTGTCTTTGTACTGAAACTGATGTGTGTTGTTTGTTGCTAAACACCTATTTGTGCATATTAGAATGGATATAAATAGGTTTCACAATTGCAGGGGATATAGGGCTGTTTGGAAAAGTTTTACTGGGACAGGTGATACATAAGTGAATGTACGTGAACTGGAACTGGTTCCAGGCAAAAAAACATCTGATGAAATTGCAATGCTGGCAAGGCCCCACTATTGAGCTTTTTATGCAATCCGATCACGCTGTTATTAAAGCGAACACTAGTGTGGCCCATTGATTGTGGCTACACTAGTGTGCAGCCATTCTGATTTGCAGTCAGGCTGTGGCTCAGCTTACGATAGTTGAAGCTGGATTGACACAGAAATTTCCATAGTTTTACATAGCAAAGCGTTTGTCCGTTCTAAGAAAACCCACCAGCAGAACGAACTACGGTAGGCCCTGCATCTTTAGTGCACCCTAGTGCATCTTTTACAATCTCCTCATTCCCACATGTTAACAATGCTTTCAAAATAAACAAACATGTAAATCGTGTATTGTTGGAAGATGTAGCCTTTTACTGACAGCAGCATGGACATGTTTAATCTGTTTTTATGAGAAAACTTAAGTAGTGGTCCTTACTATTGTTGCCTTTTTGGGAATAAATTTTGTCTGGGAAAATATATGTCTCTCTAGCGCGGTTTTTAGGAAACATTGTAAGGCTCTGGTGAACGCTTTCTGGATCGTGTTTTTTTTGTGTATTCTTTTATTTTCCTAAAGGAATATTGAAGGGTTTTACAGCGTGTAATAAAGTTCTTTTTAAGAAAAATGGCTAATGAGTAGACATTAATACACAGAGAAATACAGAATCTGCTGGCTGCCATCGTTGTTCCTCCTCCTGTACCAAAAGGGACATTGCACATGCCATGGTTTGGTTTGCCCTTGACCAGTGCTGGGTTTGATTCAGTGCTCAGTAGAGATCTGAGCATGTTGACCATCAACATCAATCAGTTACTGTTAGTGGAAATTTAGTATATCACTGAGAATTCTTGTATATACTTTTTTCACTGATGTTTACTTTATTTGAAGTCCATATAAAATATTGCTCACAGTAAAAAAAATTCCAGGCACTATTTACATTGTCCAACCAAAATATCGCACCAGGCAGTTGGATTTGCCAAAAAAGTGGTTGTGACCTCTAAGATGCAAGATTCCCAAATTGTGTGTTCAGCTTAGCTAGTAAAAAAATCCAGCGAAACCTAAACCAATCTATTGAATGTCCAATTTTAAAAAAGATTTAGACTTTTAGATTTAGATTTTAAAGCCACTATGGACAGTTTTGTGCACAGTAAATAGGTGCATTACTTTTCTAATCTATGGAGGTGCTGCAGCATTAAGTAGTTTTCACAGATATTTAAGAATTATTATTGCCAATTATGGCCAGAGTAAGCTGCCTCCTCCCTCAAGGCTGTGATTGCTGGCATTACAACCATGAGTAACTGCTGTTTACTGCTGCCTCCTCTGCACATGCTTAAGCATAACAAAAGCTCTTAGCGTAGAGGCGGAGGAAGACACTTTTGCTCGAACCTATCATTAATATCTGGTTACAATAACATGTAATAAACATAGGGAAAAATAAACAGTGGGGGTTGCAGTCAGGTAACCAGTTCTTTTTAAGGGTGGACATGCCATTTAAAGGAATTCCCATAACAAATAAAATTACAATATTTCCATTAACTTAGTTTTATGTTGGTTATATATTTCACCTTTCTAAATATTGCAGGTTTTGGGGATAGGGGTGATTTATCCAATTTTTCATTTAGGGTTGGACTTGCCCGTTAGTCGGAAAATACGCCATGTGGGATTTCAGCGCTTTTCAAGCCAGCTCACCAGTCAGTTTTCTAGCCGATATTGTTTATTATAATTGGTATTATAAAGGTGTGGAACTGTGATTAGGAAATCGTTTTTAGAAATATACAAGTACCTGTCGCCAGTTTGAAGCTTTTATATGTTTTAGAATTGTTTAGCATGTTAGAAGTTTTCTGACTAAAATTTTACCCTATATTGAAGTTTCTGAAGTTTTTTTTTACGGGGCGGAATTTTGGATTTTGAAACATATAGAACATTTCTAAGAGTTCTCCTCCAGTCATACTCACCATTTAATGTAACTCAGCCAATCAGTATCTTTGCTTTTGTGCTGCTCCTGTAGACTGAAAGTAGAAAAAAGAGCGAGAAACAATTTAATCCAAGACAGACCTAGAGCGCAAATCTAGGGGTGAGGCAATTTAAAAGGTATAAACTTGATGTCCATTACAAATTTAAATCTGCAGCAACCAATGAAATGAATCTATTAAACAGCAGTAAACCCAAAAAACAGTAAAACATTTGATTGGTTGATGAAGGAATAATAGCATGGGAAAATTTCAGACTCCTATCAATCAGCCTATTAGTGGTTGGTAATAGAAAGAGACCAAAGAAGTCCAAAAAAAGTTCAAAGTAAAACCTTACCCTAAAAACCAATTGACACAAATATAATCGACGTAGAATAGTATGATGGACATGATGGACTAAATCTTATAAACGCAGAGGAATCAAGGAAAACAGGCAACATGTCAATCCACCCACTATTAGAGTGGTATCTAGATTAGAAATAGGAACGCAGAGGAACTTACTGAATCAGCGTTGATAATGTGAATACGCACAGGATAAGAGTATGATTGGCCACAGACAATTAGAACTATAGGTTGCGTTGCTGGACATGAGGTTCCACAGCAGACCAAATAAGGGTTCAGACTGATAAGATGACCTGGACATCCCTCTTTACTGGTCTTATCCTGTTCCTTGTGTGGGTGGCATTCGTCTGAGCAAACAAAAACATGTGTTGGCATATAAAAGATAAATCGTATTTAGGGAAACAGTCTATAAATTTCTGTATAAACTCCAGTGTAAATAGTAAAAAAGTAATGGAGGTTGAATTAAAGACATAGTCAATCTAGTCCAAACATTATACCCTACCAAAAATGTCTACTTATAACAGTTACATAGTAAACATATTTATGGAGGGTTTAAATAAAGAACAGATGTCCATTAGTCCAACCTTTAGACCCTTCCCATAATGTTGTGAACAGTTACATAGTAACAGATTATTTAAGGTGAAGAACGAGATAAGAGAGATTCTGCCCACTCTTGAAAGAATTTAGTAAAACTTGCATTAACAATCTACTGTAAAGAAACCTTCCTAGCTAAGGCTGGCCGATCTTCCTAAAGTTCAGTTGGTTTCGAAACTTCTGAACTTCAGAAAAATTCAAAGGTTCGGTAGTTCGAAAAACCAAACCAATTAACTCAATGGGGAACGAAATAGTTCGAAAAAGTTTGAATAAATCAGTTAAAAATAGCAATAGTAACTTATTGTGAAATGGCTCTGGGACCGGGAAATGGTCTGGGAACAGTTACATATCACCAAAAACTTCTTTTAAACATTTTCTCTGTACAATCGGGGATTCGGGGTATAGACGACTTCGTGGTAAAAAAATGTACATTCGAAGGTTACCGATATCGAAGGCTACATCAAGGATTATGAAATCAAAGGCTAATTCCGAGGGATACGAAACCAAAGCATACAATTGGATTGGTTACCAAAACCGCAATGCTACATTCGAAGGTTATCGGAGTCAATCAAGGCTGTGACAACTGACATCACATAGACATGACTGCTGGAAACCTGCTGCTTCTTTGCACATGCTCAAGCGTATTAAAAAAGCTATTGAGCAGGGGAGAGCAGCTACCTTATCAGATTCGTAATTAAAACTAAATCTATCTAGGTCTGCTTGCAGCACGTGCACCTCATTTGAAGTTTCCTCTGTGGCCCATAGTAGAAATGGTTTGGTGTTATTATTTTTGTTAAAATCAAAGCACAAAAATATTCTAAGTAAGTCTGTACGTCTACACCTCGGCAGGAAACATTTATATGCCACGGTTCACCGAACTCAACAATGGAATCTTCTCTCGTTGCAGTTCAGCTCATTTACTCGACCAGGAATTAGTGGAATCAAAATCTCTACAGGTCTTTGAATGTTGTATTTTATCGGAATGTTTCATTGTTCTGTAAGGCTGTGGATAGGTAATGGGCAGGGATCCAGTCTCTGACACACACGTTACCTTGACTGTGGCATTGGATAAGACTTTTGTAAGATACGTTGGTTTGGAGATTTACCGCAACAAAGAGTAATAAAATGTTCAGATTAGGTTTTTACACGAATGTGAGCTGGGAAACAAATCTTTTTTAAAAATGATATAAAAACTATATTAAAACATATGAATTTCAGCCTTTAACATTAAAAGGATCCCCAGATCAAATTAATTGGGAACAAAAACTCATAAGGCATGGTACAAGCTAAAATGGAACTAATTAATTTCCCATCTAAACATTGGTTTGTATCCCACCTTTTTTAGTTTCTGTTACTAAAGGCGCCGCATGTCTCGCACTCTAACAATCGGGAATTAAATCTCCTCTGTGCGGAACATAAACGGTCCACCATTAAACAAGTTTTATTTACCAAATACTTCTCTAAACATTTTACATCGCTCGCTCTGCTGCACCTTAGTATATCCCTATCAAGTCTTTACCCATACTTTCCTGCCCAACCCTCCGCCTCATACAGAACCAGCTCCGGTACAGATCCCCCATTGTAATGATTCCTGGGCGCCTTAAACGCATTCTTCTTGTTAGCCCCGTTCTCTGGAATTCATCCCCTCTCTAGACGTAAGAAACATCCAAAAAAAAAGTTTTAATCTAACCGCTCATCGATGACACTGCCCCAGTTATTACAATGGCATTCTAACCGTTCCTGTGTATTTGATGTTTACCCACATTAGATTGTAAAGCTTATTGGGGCCGGAGACCTATTTCCTCATGTTACATGTTTCAAAGCACTGTTAATTTCATGATGCTCATACTTATTACGAGTATATATTTATGTATTATTTTTATGTCCCCCTGGTAGAGCTTGTGTATTATAATATTGTACAGGGCTGCCGTCCCAAGTGGCGGCTTTTACAAATAAACATCTTACATACATACATACGTGACCAAACGGGTGATTATCCTTCATCCTGGGATGATCGCTTGGCCACTTACGATCTGGTTGGCCAGACAAAGACTGTCGCAAAGACATTCGAGCTGCAACAAGCTTTCAGTCCATAGCAATGAAATAGAGGGGATGCATGGTTTCATCTTCCGTTGGTTTTGGATGCATTTGAAGGGTCTGTTTGTCCGATGCGGAAAAACTAATGGTCAGGGTGTTCAAAGGAATCACCCAATATTTCAACCCTATCGACTCTAAAATCACTGAAAATGAGGTCGGGCAGAATTGTTGGATAGTGTGTACCCAGCTTTAAGCGTTAGTACAGGGCCAATTAAGGACCTGAATGAATCCGATGTGTGTGATAGCTCAAACTCAAAACATTGCTAGTTATCTGACCTGCACGAATTTTGCTTAAGAATGCTCAGGTAGCCAAAAGGTGCTAATTGCAAGACAGCCTGTCTGGAGATGAAGATTGTGGACTGATTGTAAAAGACGGTTGTTAAAGCCGAGGCGACCATGATGCAACGCTGTGTATGCACGGCCATTTTGGGCAATAATGGTTTGCCGTGTATGGGCATTTGTCATTGCAAAAGGGGCAGACATGGTCAGGGGATCGTTAAAGATCTGCCCTCCTAGCCGCACATGTGTATCACCTTTACTACAAGCTAAATGCCAGTGGTTATTACCTGCAGTTTCGCTATGTCCTGGAAAGCTTTCACTTTGCGATAGGTATTACAGCTTGTTGTAAACATTTCCTGTTTGTTGAATGTTGTGGGAAATTCGCAGGTAAGTGACGGGCTCTTTATGGAGATCCACACAAGCTCTCTTAATGTAGATCAATAATTGAGACAATAGGCTGCTGATTGGCAGTAGCGAAGCAGCTTGTCTTAGCAAAAGAGAGGGGAGGAGGGGCATTCATAAGCCCCTCACAAGCTCCCTGGCATCTTAGTGTTCTGGCAGGATACGATCAATAAGAGGACAAATGGGAGACACCGACCCTATTACTTGCGGACAGATGGACATCCCTTGGCCACTTTTCCGCAGTAATCTAACTGTTTACATGGCATTACATATTTATGTAAACATGTGTGAAGAGCGCTTAAAGGTGCCCATTGCATTAGTTAACGTACCTGCAACGTTCTGCCACCTCCAAGAACAACATTCCTGATGTGGACAGCTCAACGCTGACCGTTTAATAAAAATAAGCTAGCTGGGAACACCATGGGAACGTCACAGGATTTGGGCTCCTCCTTAAACTAAAAAATGATTTGGAAACCTTCACCAATGTTCCCCCAAGTATCTAATGGTGTTCCCAACATTTTGTATCTCATCTGTGCAAACGCAAACATTAGTTTTGTACACTAAATAAAATGGGCCTATATAACGCAAGGAATTTGTGTTGTGTGTTGTACACAGGAACAGTCATTGTGCTCTTTTAGGAATAATTTTATTTTATTCTAATTGCACGCATTTTCTCTACCAGTATTTCCAATGTAATACCTGCAGCCTTCATCTGTAGTTAGACAGGGGAGGATGAGGAGGAAGTTGGATGATGAGGATGTGACGAGTTTTATCACAGTATGGAAAGAAATTCACCGGCTAAAAATCAAAATCAAAGGTCCAACCACCCCCATATCTTTCGGTGAGTTGGCATAATTACACATGTACATCCCAAAAAGCTTAAATGTAAGGGCCCATCATTTTTGGAATAACCATCATTACATCAGGGATAGGCCACCAGTAGTCTCCAGATGTGAAAAACTACAACTCCAAGCATTTCTTCTACAAGGACTCTTAGTAAGGGATGGCTGGGAGTTGGAGTTTTCCAACATCTGGAGATTAAGGTGCCTATCCCTGATCTACATCCAAAGCCCAACCCTTCTTCAAACCCAATCAGTAAGGATACTTAAGGGGCCAGGGCTATCCTGGCCTTAACAAAACAGTGAGTGTGACACCGGGGTGGCGATCCATGATGATCACAACCTATGTGCTAATATATATTATATAATATATATAATATAATATATATATATATATACAAACATAACAGCAAAGAACAATTATGGTCCATTAAGGAATCTAGAAAACAGGTAACGGCCAGGAGAAGTGCTAATCTCCGTGACAAACTTGTCCGGAGTCACTTTGTGAGAGAACCAGTGACACTACAGAGAGGTGAGAAACTGATAGGTACCTATGCCTGTGGAGAGTGCACCTGTTGTCAATATATGGACTCAAGAAAAACTCTTTACAGTACCTCAAATAACTTTAAAGTATATGTGAAAAACTATTTCAACTGTAAATCTCAGAACGTAGTGTATGCCCTTATCTGTCCCTGCAACCTGATCTATATAGGAAAAACGAGACAACTACTTAAACAGAGACTTTCTAGTCACCTTTCTAATATCAGATTAGCGGGTCGCCCACGACTGAATGATACTCCTCTCACAAGTGTAGCTACACATTTCTTAAAATATCATCAGTGCAAAACAGCAGGACTGAAATGTATGGGGCTACAAAAGGTATCATTAAATATCAGAGGTGGCGACATAGATAACGTATTATTACGCACTGAGACCAGGCATATTTTTAATCTTAATACGGTCCAGCCAGCCGGTTTGAATGAAGAGATGAACTTTACCTCATATATTTAATTTAATTTATTTATTTATATTCACTACCTGTATCTTTCTTGCCTTAATGTGTAGGCTCCTTCATCTATAGCATTGTTCCTGATGATTTGGGAGCTGTCATCCACCTTGCTTCCACATCGTTTGGGATACATCCGGAATGATGACACGAGTCTATATATCTGAATATTCTCATTGATGGATTCTTCGCCTATATATGGATTGATTAGGTTTTGCTTTTCTATACCATTCAAGCGATGTATTCCGCACAGATGATTGGACATTACAGGAAGTTTCACCAGTGACCATCTAGTGATCAGATAGTGGATACATATTGGACACATTTATGAGATGATTCCTTCGATTGTCTACCGTTGGATTTGGGTATTATGTTCTGGACCTTTTTGTTATCGTGACTAGCATTAACTTTTTGAGATGTACTGGATCTCTTTTCTCTGTGATATTATTGTTCCGACACGATACATCCATATTTCATTATTCCATGCGGGGCAATCCAGTCCTGTTTACGTAGCGGGTACCCCACTCCTTTCTTCTTCTTTCTACATTTTTAATCACTATCACCCTGATGGCTACTGAATGAGTATTTTCAGGCGCCACTATGGGTGATTGTACTCGAGCTCCGGAGCTCTTATTTGCATTGCATTTCATTAGGTTCGAATGAAGTATAATCCCACTGTAATGTATATGTTTAGTATTGTGTACCTATGTTTCTATCTGCTGCATTCATTAATATGTTTACTATATATGACAAGTTTTAAATATGTCGATCTATACGATAACTGCCTTTGATTGGTTATACTGACAATGACGTTATGATGGCGAGATCTGGGCGATGTGATTTGTCTTAACACGTGACATGAGTTTGTGTGTTGATTGGTAAACAGATACTTTAATAACCGACCTCACACGGACACAGCTAGCGCCATTGAAAAGCTATATGCGAAACGCGTTTGGGTGCTAGTCACCCCACTTTTTCTTGCTCCCACAGACTGATATGATACTTGATGTTTTGTAGCCTCGATACCTAGGACCTTTGACATGGAACCGTGCACGACTTCTACCCATTGATTTGACTGATAAGTATCGTTGACTCATACTGTGATTATTATTGTGACTAAAGACTGTGTTAGGATGCGGATTTAGGGGGTTTGTTATTTTGTATTTATTATATTGTATTATCACGTAAATATTGATATAATTGTGATCATATCTGATCTTTTTACTTATTTGATATAAATTTATATATTTTAGCCATAGATATCCTCTATACTTCTTTTGTGTTTGTTACACAGTTGACAAATGCATAAACTGAGGTCTGTTGGCCTAGAAAAAAACATTTGTACATGGATAGAGACCAAAACTATGCATAGTTTTGGAAATGTGGTACAATGAGATTCAGTGTTGATAAATGTAAGGTTATGCATTTGGGGTTTAACAATCCTTGCTCCAGTGCTAAGTGAATCTCTGTTGGAAAAAATATAGCAGCAGTGCCAAACAGCAATGGTTAGAGCTAGCAAGATATTGTCTTATATAAAGAGGGCAATAATAATATTTTTTCCTCTTTACAAGGCACTGGTAGACCTAATTTGGAATATGTGGTGGTTTTGGAAACCCATATATAAAAGTGACATCTTGGAAATTAAAAGAGTTTAAGAGAAGGACAACTAAATTAAACAAGGGGAATGGAGGAGATGGACTATTTAATAAAGTCTCTTTACAGTGAAAACTGTGAAACTGTCTTCCAGCAGATGTGGTAATGGCAAGTTCATTGAATAGCTTTTAAAGTGGCCTAATAGTTTTCTAAAACTAAAAAATATTGGAATTACTGGTATTAATACATTATTGTAGTTATGGTTGGTACAGGGGATAATATATAATATTGAGAATTACTGGTATAATACATATACTGTAGTTCCAGTTGATACGGGATACTAAATAATATTAAGAATTACTAGTATTAAACCATATACTGTAGTTCCGGTTGTTTACGGGGATCACTAAATAATATTGAGAATTACTGGTATTAATACATATACTGTAGTTCTGGTTGGTACAGGGGATAATATATAATATTGAGAATTACTGGTAATAATACATATACTGTAGTTCCAGTTGGTACGGTGATACTAATAAAATAATTGAGAATTACTGGTATTAATACATATATGTAGTTCTGGTTGGTACAGGGGATCCGGTATATATAATTGAGATTACATTACTGGTAATAATACATATACTGAGTTCTGGTTGGTATGGGGATAATATATAAATATTGAGAATTACTGGTAATAATACATATCCTGTAGTTCCGGTTGGTCAGGAACTAATAATATTAGAGATTACTGGTATGAATCCATATCACTGTAGTTCTGGTTGATACGGGGATACTAAAATTGAGAATTACTGGTATTAATACATATACTGTAGTTCTGGTTGGTACAGGGGATAATATATAATATTGAGAATTACTGGTAATAATACATATACTGTAGTTCCGCTTAGTACGGGATACTAAAAATATTGAGATTACTGGTATTAAACATATTCTGTAGTTCCGGTTGGTACGGGGATACTAAATAATATTGAGAATTATTGGTATTAATACATATACTGTAGTTCTGGTTGGTACAGGGGATAATATTATATTGAGAGTTACTGGTATAACATATACTGTAGTTCTGGTTGGTACAGGGATAATATTAATATTGAGAATTACTGGTAATAATCCATATACTGTAGTTCTGGTTGGTACGGGGATACTAAATAATATTGAGAATTACTGGTATTAAATACATATACTGTATTTCTGGTTGGTACAGGTATAATATAATATTGAGAATTACTGGTAATAATACATATACTGTAGTTCCGCTTGGTACAGGGTACTAATAATATTGAGAATTACGGGTATTTATACATATACTGTAGTTCTGGTTGGTACAGGGGATAATATATAATATTGAGAATTACTGGTATTAATACATATTCTGTAGTTCCGGTTGGTACGGGGATACTAAATAATATTGAGAATTACTGGTATTAATATATATACTGTATTCTGGTTGGTACAGGGATAACTATATAATATTGAGATTACTGGTATTTATATACATATACTATAGTTTCTGGTTGGTACGGGGATACTAATATATTGAGAATTATGGTATTAATACATACATATACAGTAGTTCTGGTTGGTACAGGGGTAATATATAATATTGAGAATTACTGGTAATAATACATATACTGTTGTTCTGGTGGGTACGGGATCTATATAATATTGAGAATTACTGTATTAATACATATACTGTAGTTCTGGGGGGTACGGGGATACTATATAATATTGAGAATTACTGTAATAATACATATACTGTAGTTCTGGTGGGTACGGGG
The DNA here is from genome assembly GCA_019447015.1 of Hymenochirus boettgeri. Classification (NCBI taxonomy): domain Eukaryota; kingdom Metazoa; phylum Chordata; class Amphibia; order Anura; family Pipidae; genus Hymenochirus; species Hymenochirus boettgeri. Next base: position 31,816,795 of record CM033476.1, read on the forward strand.
ATACTATAATAAATTGAGAATTACTGGTATTAATACATATACTGTAGTTCTGGTGGGTACGGGGATACTATATAATATTGAGAATTACTGGTATTAATACTATACTGTAGTTCTGGTGGGTACGGGGATACTATATAATATGAGATATTATACAATTCTGTAGTTCTGGTTGACCAGAAATAAATTCCGATTGCCATTTGGAATTATTGGCAATCCTACTGTGGATGAAAGATGTAATGTGGGTTGAATAGACCCAGTTTTGAATCGAATCCAGGTTTCGAAGTCCCGACGAAACTTTAGGAACTCCCAATTTCACAGAATCCGGAAAATCGAAAGTAGAACAGTTTCGAACATCTCTATGGATGAACTGTTAGGTAGGGTTATTAAAGCTATAAAGCTGGATTGGATGGACGTATGTCTTTATTCAACCTCCAATTATATTGTTAATATGTAATTTCCCTTTTATAAGGAGCACTTAAATGTGCGAAACAGTGCCACTCGGGGTAGGGAAGAATATGAACAGTGGTTCCAAATTATATCAGATGTCATGATGCTAACAGCACTCTGTGTTTTCTTAATGCTTTATTATTTACCCATATTCATGTCTTAACAGTGTACATTGTAATAAATGTAAATCTCATCAGTTAAAAAAAGAACATCAGAAGTGGCTTCTAACACTGGAGCCTAAAAAGTGAGGTAAGCTTCAAAATTCCTATAATCATTCTATTTAATGCCATTTCTCTTCTAAGGAACTGCCAGTACCCCCATGAATGTAGACAACAACTGGAAACCCTAAAACATAAACATTGTCATAAATTCAGAGTTCTACTCTAACATGTGGCTGAGCCGGTTAGCCACTGGAGTCAACTACCACCGGATTTTTGCTTCCAGCATATATTGTCTGTCTGTCCGCAAAAACGACCAATATCTACAAAATACAAGTTTCATGCAAATTGGGCGACATATTGGCTGAAAAAGTTGTGAAAATTCTTGCTAATATTTTGCACTGGGCCATTGTTTGGCATATGTACCTGCCTTTTTGCAGATTTTACTGCAATGTCAAAGAATAAGATGCAAAAAGGGGTGCAAGTTTTAAAGTATCTGCACCATTTTTGGCTTTAATTTCTCTTCTCTTAGTTGGGGGGTAGGGGAAATTTAACATGATGTTATCGAGGAATTTTCATTTTCCTTACAAATCGTACATGCTATTATTTTCAATGACAAAGACTAATCTGTACATTCCATAATCTACTGGAAGTGCAAAGTTATAGCAATACAATTAATCTTGCATTATCCCCAGTGCAGAAGTAGAGTAAATGTTTTAGGCTGGGTACACATGAGGGGACAAATTGTCCCAGACTGGCCGTTCGCTACTAGTGATCGCTCGGCCGGGACAAATTTGCCTGAACAATCGTGTGTCCCATAAGGAACTGCACCATCAGCCGTGATTTACCAACAGTCCTGATCACTTGTTCATCTGATCTGGACAACGGGCACCTGAGTTTGGTGTGGGCCGCGGATTTTTCGCCCCAACCCATCGATACAGGTATTAGTCGATTGGCACGAAAAATCTGCCCTGTGTACCCCGTGTAATCCCATGTGCTTAGGATAGTAAATGTTAATGTAACAGAAGAATTTCAAGGTACATTGGTCATAAGAGATTTTTATCTCCAAATGGTAGAATCTAGAGAGAAATTCTTTAAATTTTGATTGATATTGGTCCCTTTAATTGGTCCCTTTAAAATAGCTTTTATTTATTTTTTTACATAATTATGTTACCCTTGTGTAACCACCTGTAGAAGTGCATGTGGAAGATACATATCTAGTTTCTCACTATCTTTTTTCCCATACTGAATGTTCATATATGGTCTTCCCCATTGCCCGAGATTTCTTGTTCCTAAAGAACTTAAGACAGGGCCTAATGTACCTGCAATGTGTTACCAACCTTTCCTACATAAATATACCATTAGTAGACCCCTAGCATTAAGCAGATGGATTTCAAAGCAGTTCCCCACCTTCTGTGGTTCTTGACATGGGCTTCAACCACTGCATCCTTATCCATGCGGGTGACCACCGCTGGGAAGTAATGGATGCCAACTCCTAGTAATAAAAAAAAAAACATACAGTACAGCTCAGTACTTTCTACTATAAGGATGTTTAACATGTGTGGCCTCCAAAATATACTCCACCACTCCACTGTCCCTGAGATAATAGTGCAAAATATCAATGGCTGGGCACTTGTAGAACAGAATAAGAATTGATAACATCAGTAGTAGCTATTTAGTATTTCATTTTGCCTGGGTGCATTTCCTCAACCCGGATCTTAATAGGTAATTTCGTACTCAAATCCCCGTAAACCCATCAGAAGATAAGGATCGTCCAGGAGAGTGTATCCATTGCAGGCCTTTATCAAGCAAGTGTAAAAAAGAGTAAAAAGTGTTAAAAATCCAAGTATAAAGTGTTTTTATACTTGGCTTGATAAATGCCTGGAACTAAGGGTCGAAACGTTGTCTATTGGTTTGTTATGTAGCCATTAAAGGCATTTTGATTACAATCCCCTAGTGGGCCTGGACTCTGTTGGTACTTATATATTTCAATCCAAACATATATTCCAACAAGACAATAGTACACTCCAGGTCTTTTTAACATGTGTTTATTTTCACATTATAGTGCAGGCAACATTTCAGTTCCTTTCTAGGAGCCTTTCTCAGGCCAAATACAAACAACTATGAGAACGGAAATTTCCCTTGCCCACGATAGTCTCCCTATAGGGGAGGAAACTCAAGTCCTGTGTGTTCACTGTTTGCTGTTCACTGACAGTGTGTTCACCGATCTTTGAAAAATAACAGACAGGATCTTGCAATCCTGTCTGTCATCTTTCAAACATATTTACTGTGTGTACCCAGCTTTACAATCTTTATTTGTATAAAAGAGACTTCAAAAAGCATGAAAACTGCCCACGTTGGTCTCTCAAAAGTCATTCATGCAAAGCACCAGGAAGACTTAATGCCAAAAGCTAATTATTCATTCAACCAAGTGTTGTTTTTTTCCTGTTCATCTAGAAAACTATAGTAAACCTTACCATGACAGTTGTACTCATTAGAAGTCTAGTGCTGCATAGTATTGGCCTGTCTGGAGTTATATATAGAAGAGTTATATAGTGTTGTACAGCTATATTACTATTCTGTTTGCACTTAGTGTTAGGCCCCACTACAAGTTATTGGACTGTCTATTGTTTTTTTATATTGTCCATACACATGAGGACAATTTTATCCACTCCTTTTACTATAGTAGAGCGATTCCGATGGAGACTTACGTCGTTGTTGTCCGTTCTGCCCCCCATACCTTGCCGATACTTGCCTTTGGATCCATAGGATATGTCGTATATTGGCAAGGTAATGGCACCTTAGCTTTCATATTCCACAACTCGGTTTACTTTGGTATTGCCACATATTGGTTTATATCTACAATACGCTGCTGTACAAATCCCTGGTTAAAGTACTAAAACTTAATGCCTTATTATATGTTACCATTGGTCAAGTCACCAGTACTTTGGCAATTTGCTTATTGTGCTGTATTGGTAGATGGAGCCTGCTAAATGACATGGTTGGTCTGGCTGGTGTTAATCAGCGTGAACAGAATGAGATATTTCTGTATGTGTCATGATTACCTGATGGTGATTCTAAAGTCCTGATGGAAACCAGGCTAGGTTTATGTGTTGTTTTAACATTTCATTGTTTGTTCAATTATATATTATATTTGGTTTTAATATTCAGCAGTTTCTGAAACTGCACCGATGCATGGATTGTGATCAAGAAGGACACATATTAACACTTAACCCTTCCCCTTGGCAAGAGAAATGTACTGCAACTTAGAGGACATGGTGTCCATACACACAGCACAAATAAGACATTAACTATATAATTGGTTCTGTGGTACACACGCTAGAACCTTATCCCTTAAGTACACTTCCGCTGTCTGCTTGGATCTACTGCACACAGGCCAATCAGTTGAATGCTCTCTGTCTGATGTGACGGCTGGAAATTATAGTAACATGGGCAGAGTTATCGGGCCCAAATTAATGAGCAGCCTTTTGTAGATTTTGCCTAAAATTCTGTCAAAACACATGACATAGACGTTGATTTTGTCTCAATTGACCAAAATATTGAACCGGCCATCATCAATTTATTGCCCTTACTGATGTTTCCTATTCATGCACACACCTCTTGATTGGTTTTATTAACAGCAATTGCTATATCCAGGAGGCAAGCTGAAAAAATGTGCTCAGGCACTGGCTACCTGGAACTCACACCAAAGGCCCCTGCAAAGGGGTCAAGAGACAGAGACATTTCATTTCCTTGTTTATTTGTATAGTGTATATACAAAAAGAAATGGTTGGTATGTAACACTCAGATTTAACTTTACTAATACACAGATTAGATCTTTTTCAAAAATTGAAAGAATGAATGGTTCAGAACAGTGCAGGCACAAAAGAATGTTCTAGGAGTCTCAACCCCAGCTTAGAGCCAGATAACTATCAGACAATCAGGGACAGAATGGATGGAGTGATCTAGATTTTACAAGAGGAAGTGTTGCAAAAACCCATTTAAACCCATTATTACATCGGTATGAAGGGGGTCATTTCATATAGCATTTTTAGGTTTTTGGCAGTGGCGTAACTACCACTCCCCGCCACCCCCCGCAGGGGGCCTGAACGTAGCAGGGCACGCCACAAGCCCAAAATAACTTCTGTGATCAGATTTTTTTAAACAGCTGATCACACGATGAAGGAGACATATGTGCAATCACCTGTTTAAAAGACCGGACCGAACTTCCGGCGGAGGACAAGAGATCAGGTAAGTTCTGTAATTCGTTCCTGCTCCTGTACGTTTTATTGAAGAATGAGAGGTAAGACACAGCTCCTTTACCCTCCTGTTCTTCAATAAAACTGAATACAAATAATATTTCACCCTTTAAGGTTACATAACTTTTATTTTTATATTTGTATTGGAAAAAAGTATTTACATGAACTGTATGTAGAATTTAATATCTCTGTACCCTCTTTCCCCAGCTCTTTCCAGCTTCTCTTCTCCATGTTGTTAATGTCCTGTCACAGTGAGACTTTGCTCTGAATAAACTGTGTGTAGGAGGGAGCAGGGGGGCAAATGTTATAAAGTTTTAAGCTTGCGCTAGTGGCACTTCTAATTCCCTCCTACATGTATGAATTTACAACATCCCCAAACCCCTCCCCAGAAATCCCATATAAATACAAAGACACAAACTAAGCCTGGCAGGCAAAGCAACTGATCAGATGCACATTACAGTCAGAGCTTTTAGGAACATATTGAGGAACTTTCTGTTCTTTTTCATTTCCTCTCTTTTTCTAGTAGAACAGTCTCTAAATAAAATAGTTCTGGTTATCCAGGTGTGTACACTTGGTGTGCACACTCGTTGATGATGTATTAAGCGATAATACACATCAAGGAGATGCAGTTGGGTGTGCTTAAATGTTGCTCTTAAACCCAAGCAAACCTGTTAATGCTGATGATGAACTTTACATTACTGTGCACGGACGTTTTTGTAGGAACGCGATGTGTTAATCAAGAGGTGGTAACTAAATGTCCATAAAGGTGGAAAAACTGTGATAATGGATGTGGATTACTAAAAAAGGAGGCAATATCGCCAACTTAAAGGGTATCTCCACTGATAAAAGTCACCTGGGTTTGTAAGGATAGTATGTGTAAGGTGGATATGTACCTGCAGTATCCTGTGTCTTTGAGCAGTAGTTTAGAAGAAATCCAATGAGTTTCCCCCAGAACGCTGTGGATGGTGCAGGTCCGCCCACTTTTAGTGACTGCCTGCATGGGAATGTCCGACGCGTGTTTTCCTTTACGTGCATGCGCAAATGTGAGAGGATCCGTCGGGACTGCTGTCTGTGGTGATCTGACTGGTTGGTCGATTCAACACACACACACACTCCCTCCCATACCAGATTGCCTCATATCCCAGCATCCCCTAGGAAATCAATCATTGATCAATTTTTCAACCATCCCTCTCAGAGTTGACCACAAAAAAAATCTTTATTAAAAACAACAAGTTTCCCCCTACTATACAGTAGTGTGGGATGAGGGTTTTAACTTTTTCTCCCCTGTCCTCTCCTCTGTGATCAGCTGAAAAATGAACTTAGAGAGTCAGGGAGGAAAGGATTTCTTACTGCAGCCAAGTGGGTGTGTCTGCTACCATGATGATGCACATTGAGTGACAGCTCTCTCAGCACAGGGGAAGACACACCCCCAGGAACCTGCACAACTTTCCCATGCTGCTGCAATCAAACGAAAGGAATTCTGGGAAAAAAAGTAGGGGGAGGGTTGAGGGATGGCGTACTTTAAAATAAACCAAAAAAAAAATGCTTTTCCTCCCCTCTTTCAATCAATATGAAAAGTTACAGACAACCCAATCATGAAGGTTAAAATCCATGAAGTTTTGTCAAGGGCTCTTAGTGAGAAGTTCATAACTGAAATTAATTTAACTTTGTTTGTACAACACCCTCCATTCCATGCCTATTTTGTCAACCGAAGCTCCATAAGGACTCCAAAATACCCTTGGGTGACCATAATCTCAGGGGTAGGTAGTCCGAAGGAGATGATCACTAGATATGTTAAAAAATTGCTGAGACCTTTATAGTAGAATAACCATCTTACTTAAGGGCACCGTGATGTGTTGAGAAGTTTGGAACCAATCCAGGTCAAAAAGTCTGCCATACTTATAGCTATGGATGGTGGAGGCACTTTATCTCTCTATCCCCACATAAAGGGAATAGAAGTGATTGAAAATATCTTGCTTCAAGGGAAAGTACAAATCACAGAATTCTATGTTTATTCTACAACTGTTGGATATACAGTAAATTCTTAAAAACGATTTTAACTTTTAATAATGGCTATTACCATCAAAAGCTAGGGACGGCGATGGGGAAGGCTTGCACCCTCACATACACTGGGCTATACCTGGGGGAATGGGAAAGACAAATCTTTGCTGATGAACTTTGCACTTGGGCCAATGATAACATCAGTTTACAGGCTAGATACATTGATGACTTAATTATTTTATGGAATGGTCGCTAAGGAGCAGATAAAGTTCCACGCCCCAACTTAATATCAATGATTGGAATTTGAAGTTCACATACCAAATGAATCTTAAACAGGTCCCACTCCTTAATTTGACCATCCATCTTAACTATCCCTGAGGCAGACAGTATGCATACAAGCTCTCTTTTGAATGCATTTCAGTAGGTCAGTATCTGGGGCCAGCATAAATTTTTTCGACATTGAATGATTTTCATGAGATTTATAATAGGGGTACCCTAAAGCATGGCTTAAAAGACATATAAATGCCCAAATACTCTAAAAAGATGATGTGATGTTCAAAGATAAATTAAAAAAGGACTCCCAGCCATTAGAGTAATAAACACATATAATAATGATTGCCATTTTGTACAATCAACCTTGAGAATTTCTGGCATGTAGTTTTTTTCAGAAGGACAAAAAATTTGGCAATTTCCAAGGCCTGACTGTACTGTAATAAATAAGACCCTGGAGTTCTGAAATAGGAGCACGGCACTGGATCATTAGAGGAGGAGACCAGGGGTGTGTTTAGGAGGGATTACTGGTGCCTGGATTACCCCTTTCTGCCTGCTCATCGCAGTCTGCTGTTCTACTTGTCCCTGGTGCCATAAACTGTTACATAGACTGTTACACAGATTGTTACATAGACTGTTGCATAGACTGTTGCATAGCTTGTTACATGACGTTTACATAGACGGTTACATAGACTGTTACATAGACGGTTACATAACTGTTACATAGACTGTTACATGACTGTTACATAGACTGTTACTAGACTGTTACATAGACTGTTCATAGACTGTTTACATAGACTGTTACATAGACTGTTACATAGATTGTTTTGTTACATTGTCAACAGGTGTGAGGGAAAAGAAGCATTTTTCTTTGTTTGAAAAATGTATCCAGACTGCCCGTTTGACAGCAGCATAGAGATCTGTATCAACATCAACTCAGGCAGCTGCCTGTGGTGATTGAGACTGGGTTTATATACAGAACTTACTGTACCTACTGCCACTGTGATGGAGCTTAGTGAGCAGTGAATAGGGACATTATTATTCCTGGAGGTGGGTTTTACAGCTTTTCAAAATTAAAGTAGTTGCACCTGTGACTCCAGGTATAGTTGGCTGGCTCCACGCCTTCTGACTGCTCCGACCAGGCAGTTAGCATTAATATCACAAAAAATATAAGGAGTTAATTTTCAAGCAATCCTTGCAGTCCCGCAAAAAACCTGTTGCAATAAAGTTTTGTTTATGCAGACCTATACTGTTTGGACCCCCTTACATTTTCTATATTTTGGTGGTTGTGTAGCTAACTGTCAGCATTGTCCACAATCTACCAACAAATATCCGATTCACTAAAAATAAGTAAGGTCCAGATGGAATTTCTGGACTTACTATTATACATTGTAATGACAGATTGGCGTACACCTTGTTTCGCAAGAACTGATAGAAACACTCTACCTCTCCAATATGACATTTTCATCCTCCCATCCCATTGAAAAGATCCCTACCAATTTCACAGTTCTGTAGGGTGATCAGAATAATTCTGACCCATTGACTAGGGTACACAGCTGCAAGAGATGCATGACAGATTTAACTACGAGGTTACCCGGAGAAAGTCCTAAAAGTAGCACTCATTAAACTAGTCAAAGATGTGGAAAATTGGGTACTTGAGGGAGCCTAAAGATGACAAATTCATCGTGTAGCTTTAAATTTGATACACAAGGATAGAGATACAGAAGGTCTATATAGGAACTGAAGGTCACTCTTATCAGACCCCACTCTGTCCAAAATCTTGCCACCAGACCCACAGTAGGATTTCCGCAAGGGAGGAATCTGAGAGACCTGTTGGTCAAGCGGATCTGAACACTACGGAGACCCCCACAGGCTACCTAATCCGAAACCCGGCAGCCATAAGTGTCCCAAGTGTCAATCATGTAATACATATTGACAGAGAAACATATCTTCACCCACATACAGGCGTAAATAAATATCAACACGCTATTAGGTGTACAACTACACATGTAGTTATGTGGTACCTGCCCTTGTGGAATGTTTATACGTGGGGAAAACAGATTTAATGCTCAGGACTAAAATTGACGCCAATAGGTCTGCCATTAACACGGCCTTTCGTGACAACAAGACTTCTAAACCTGTGGGCGAAACACTTTTTAGAATCTGACACCGATTATTGATTTCAGATTTTGGGCAATCGACCATGTAACCGAAACCGAGACGTGGAGGCCAATTCACGGATGCTTTTACAGAGGAGACATTCTGGATCCGGACTTTGGACAACTGTAGCCCCTAGGGGACTTAACGATAATTGCCTCTTTAGTGTTCTTACAGGATAGATAAACACTAGATTTTTCCTTGGGAATACGTATACTTGAATGATGTCTGAATTATGCTATATGACCTTTAAGCCTCTATCCCTATTGTTTTCCCACAGCTTCTATCACTTGCTTTTATATTTATGACCTCTCACTCTTACTACTCTTTATACTATTTTTGTCACTAGTCCACTTCAACAGGCACCTATGCCTGTATGTTGCACTTTATTAGCAGTGCACTTTACACAATTGATTGATATGTTTTATATATATGTTTTAGTGCTTTTTAACCACAAGATATATTTATAACACTGGTGAGTGTTTATGGGATACAATTTTGTATGTTGGTTCAACACTGTTATTGTTGACTCCTCCCACAGAATAGTCCACAGGGGTGGTGTATCACTATTACCTCTATAAGAGATATTGCACGTGTAACTGTGTGTAGGCTTGATAAAGGTCCAAGACCAGGGACCGAAACGTTGCCATTGTTGTGATGTGAATAAACCCCTTGTTTATAAGACCAAGAGTGCCTGGATTCACTGGCATTTTATATATATATATATATACACACAAAGTGATTGTTCCCTATATTCTTTATACAGAATGATTGTTCAATGTCCCCGTTATCGTGACTAGCATTAACTTTTTGAGATGTACTGGATCTCTTTTCTCTGTGATATTATTGTTCCGACACGATACATCCATATTTCATTATTCCATGCGGGGGCAATCCAGTCCTGTTACGTATCGGGTACCCCACTCCCTTCTTCTTCTTTCTACATTTTTTAATCACTATCACCCTGATGGCTACTGAATGAGTATTTTCAGGCGCCACTATGGGTGATTGTACTCGAGCTCCGGAGCTCTTATTTGCATTGCATTTCATTAGGTTCGAATGAAGTATAATCCCACTGTAATGTATATGTTTAGTATTGTGTACCTATGTTCTATCTGCTGCATTCATTAATATGTGTACTATATATGACAAGTTTAAATATGTCGATCTATACGATATACTGCCTTTGATTGGTTATACTGACAATGACGTTATGATCGCGAGATCTGGGCGATGTGATTTGTCTTAACACGTGACATGAGTTTGTGTGTTGATTGGTAAACAGATACTTTATACCGTAGTTCTGGTGGGTACGGGGATATATAATATTGAGATATTAATACATATTCGTAGTTTCTGGTTGATCCAGAAATAAATTCCGATTGCCATTTGAATTATTGGCAATCCTACTGTGGATGAATAGAGATGTAATGTGGGTTTGATAGAACCCAGTTTTGAATCGAATCTCAGTTTTTTCGAAGTCCCGACGAAACTTTAGGAACTCCCGAATTTCACAGAATCCGGAAAATCGAAAGTAGTCAACAGTTTCGAACATCTCTATGGATGAACTGTTAGGTAGGGTTATAGAAGGCTATAAACTGGATTGGATGGACGTATGTCTTATTCAACCTCCATTATATTGTTAATATGTTATTTCCCTTTTATAAGGAGCACTTAAATGTGCAGAACAGTGCCACTCTGGGTAGGGGAAGAATATGAAACAGGTTCTCAAATTATATCAGATTTGTCATGCTAACAGCACATCTGTGTTCTTAATGCTTTTTATTTACCCATATTCATGTACTTAACAGTGTACATTGTAATAAAATGTAAATATCATCATTTAAAAAAGAACATCAAAAGTGGCTTCTAACACTGGAGCCTTAAAAAGTGAGGTAAGCTTCAAAATTCCATATAAATCATTTCTATTTTAATGCCATTTCTCTCCCTAAGGAACTGCCAGTACCCCCCATGAATTAGACAACAACTGGAAACCCTAAAAACATAAAGCATTGTCAGTAAATTACAGAAGTTCTACATTCTAACATGTGGCTGGCCGGTTAGGCCACTGGAGTCAACTACCACCGGATTTTTGCTTCCAGCAATATATTGTCTGTCTGTCCTGCAAAAACGACCAATATCTACAAAATACAAGTTTTCATGCAAATTGGCGACATATTGGCTGGAAAAGTTGTGAAAATTCTGGCTAATATTTTGCACTGGCCATTGTTTGGCAATGATCCTGCCTTTTTGCAGATTTTACTGCAAATGTCAAGAATAAGATGCAAAAAGGGGGTGCAAGTTTTAAAGTATCTGCACCATTTTTTGGCTTTAAATTTTCTTCCTAGTTGGGGGTAGGGGAAATTTAACATGATGTTATCAGGGAATTTTCATTTTCCTTACAATATCGTACATGCTATTATTTCAATGACATAAGACTAATCTGTTACATTCCTAATCTACTGGAAGTGCAAAGTTATAGCATACAATTAATCTTGCATTATCCCCAGTGCAGAAGTAGAGTAGAATGTTTTAGGGGGTACACATGAGGGGACAAATTGTCCAGACTGGCCGTTCGCTACTAGTGATCGCTCGGCCGGGACAAATTTGCCTGAACAATCGTGTGGTCCCATAAGGAACTGCACCATCAGCCTGATTTACCAACAGTCCTGATCACTTGTTCATCTGATCTGACAACGGGCAACTGAGTTGGTTGTGGCCGCGGATTTTTCGCCCCAACCCATCGATACAGGTATTAGTCGATTGGCACGAAAAATCTGCCTGTTACCCCGTGTATATCCCATGTGCTTAGGATAGAATGTTAATGTACAGAAGAATTTCAAGTACATTGGTCATAAAGATGTTTTTTATCTCCAAATGGAGAATCTAGAGAAAAATCTTTAAATTTTGATTGATATTGTCCCTTTAATTGGTCCCTTTAAAATAGCTTTTTATTTATTTTTTACATAATTATGTTACCCTTGTGTAACTCACCTGTAGAAGGTGCATGTGGAAGATACATATCTAGTTTCTCACTACTTTTTCTCCATACTGAATGTTCAATATGGTCTTCCCCATTGCCCGAGATATCTTGTTCCTAAAGACATTAAGACATGGCCTATGTACCTGCAATGTGTTACCAAACCTTTCCTACGATAAATATACCATTATATGACCCCTAGCATATAGCAGATGGATTTCAAAGCAGTTCCCACCTTCTGTGGTTACTTTGACATGGGCTTCAACCACTGCATCCTTATCCATGCGGGGTGACCACCGGCTGGAGAGTAATGGTATGCCAACTCCTAGTAAAAAAAAAAACATACAGTACAGCTCAGTACTTCTACTATAGGATGTTTAACATGTGTGCCTCAAAAATATACTCCACCACTCCACTGTCCCTGAGATAATAGTGCAAAATATCAATGGCTGGGCACTTGTAGAACAGAATAAGAATTGATAACATCAGTATTAGCTATTTAGTATTCATTTTGCCTGGGTGCATTTCCTCAACCCGATCTTAATAGGTAAATTCGTACTCAATCCCCTTAAACCCATCAGAAGATGAAGGATCTTCCAGGAGAGTGTATCCATTGCAGGCTTTATCACCAAGTGTAAAAAAGAGTAAAGTGTTAAAATCCAAGTATAAAGTGTTTTTATACTTGGCTTGATAAATGCCTGGAACTAAGGGTCGAAACGTTTGTCTATTGGTTGTTTATGTAGCCAATTAAAGGCATTTTGATTACAAATCCCCTAGTGGGCACTGGACTCTGTTGGTACTTATATATTTCCAATCCAAACATATATTCCAACAAGACAATAGTACACTCCAGGTCTTTTTAACATGTGTTTATTTTCACATTATAGTGCAGGCAACATTTCAGTTCCTTTCTAGGAGCCTTTCTCAAGCCAAATACAAACAACTAATGAGAACGAAATTTCCCTTGCCCACGATAGTCTCCCTATAGGGAGGGAAACTCAAAGTCCTGTGTGTTCACTGTTTGCTGTTCACTGACAGTGTGTTCACCGATCTTGAAAAATAACAGACAGGATCTTGCAGATCCTGTCTGTCATCTTTCAACATTTTACTGTGTGTACCCAGCTTACAATCTTTATTTGTATAAGAGACTTCAAAAGCATAAAAACTGCCCACGTTGGTCTCTCAAAAGTCATTCATGCAAAGCACCAGGAAGACTTAATCCAAACTAATTATTCATTCAACCAAGTGTTGTTTTTCCTGTTCATCTAAAAACTATAGTTAACCTTACCATGACAGTTGTACTCATTAGAAGTCTAGTGCTGCATAGTAGTGGCCTGTCTGGAGTTAATATATAAGGAAAGTTATATAGTGTTGTACAGCTATATTACTATTCTGTTTGCACTTAGTGTTAGGCCCCACTACAATTTATTTGGACTGTCTATTGTTTTTTATATTTGTCCATACACATGAGGACAATTTTATCCACTCCTTTTACTATAGTAGAGCGATTCCGATGGTAGACGTACGTCGTTGTTGTCCGTTCTCGCCCCCATACCTTGCCGATACTTGCCTTTGGATCCGATAGGATATGTGTCGAGTATTGGCAAGGTAAGGGCACCTTAGCTTTCATATTCACAAACTCGGTTTACTTTGTATTGCCACATATGGGTTATTATCTCCAATACGCTGCTGTACAAATCCCTGGTTAAAGTACTAAAACTTAATGCCTATTATATGTTACCATTGGTCAAGTCACCAGTACTTTGGCAATTTGCTTATTGTGCTGTATTGGTAGATGGAGCCTGCTAAATGACATGGTTGGTCTGGCTGGTGTTAATCAGCGTGAACAGAATGAGATATTTCTGTATGTGTCATGATTACCTGATGGTGATTCTAAAGTCCTGATGGGAAACCAGGCTAGTTTATGTGTTGTTTTAACATTTCATTGTTTGTTCAATATAATATATATATTTGGTTTTAATATTCAGCAGTTCTGAAACGCACCGATGCATGGATTGTGATCAGAAGGACACATATTAACACTTTACCCTTCCCCTTGGCAAGAATGTACTGCAAACTTAGAGACATGGTGTCCATACACACAGCACAAATAAGACTATTAACTTATATAATTGGTTCTGTGGTAACAACACGCTAGAACCTTATCCCTTAAAGTACACTTCCGCTGTCTGCTTGGATCTACTGCAACAAGGCCAATCAGTTGAATGCTCTCTGTCTGATGTGTGACGGCTGGAATTATAGTAACATGGGCAGAGTTATCGGGCCAAATTAATGAGCAGCCTTTTGTAGATTTTGCCTAAAATTCTGTCAAAAACAATGACATAGACGTTGATTTTTTTGTCTCAATTGACCAAAATATTGAACCGGCCATCAATCAATTTATTGCCCTTACTGATGTTTCCTATTCATCACACACCTCTTGATTGGTTTTATTAACAGCAATTGCTATATCCGGCAAGCTGAAAAATGTGCTCAGGCACACTGGCTACCTGGGAACTCACACCAAAGGGCCCCTGCAAAGGGGTCAGAGACAGAGACATTTCATTTCCTATGTTTATTTGTATAGTGGTATATACAAAAAGAAATGGTTGGTATTAACACTCAGAATTTAACTTTACTAATACACAGATAGTCTTTTTCAAAAATTGAAAGAATGAATGGTTCAGAACAGTGCAGGCACAAAAATGTTCTAGGAGTCTCAACCCCAGCGTAGAGCCAGATAACTATCACAACAGGGACAGAATGCCGATGGAGTGATCTAGATTTTACAAGATGAAGTGTTGCAAAAACCCATTTAAACCATTATTACATCGGTATGAAGGGGGTCATTTCATTAAGCATTTTTAGGTTTTTGGCATGGCGTAACTACCACTCCCGCCACCCCCGAGGGGGCCTAACGTAGCAGGGCACGCCACAAGCCCAAAATAACTTCTTTGATCAGATGTTTTTAAACTCTGATCACACGTATGAAGGAGACATATGTGCAATCACCTGTTTAAAAGACCGGACCCGAACTTCCGGCGGAGGAGCAGAGATCAGGTAAGTTCTGTAATTCGTTCCCTGCTCCTGTACGTTTATTGAAGAATGAGAGGTAAGACACAGCTCCTTTACCTCCTGTTCTTCAATAAAACTGAATACAAATAATATTTCCCCCTTTAAGTTTACATAAACTTTTATTTTATATTTGTATTGGAAAAAAGTAATTTACATGATCGTATGTAGAATTAATATCTCGTTACCTCTTCCCCCAGCTCTTTCCAGCTTCTCTTCTCCATGTTGTTAATGTCCTGTCACAGTGAGACTTTGCTCTGAATAAACTGTGTGTAGGAGGGAGCAGGGGGGCAAATGTGATGAGAAGTTTTAAGCTTGCGCTAGTGGCACTTCTAAGTGCCCTCCTACATGTATGAATTTACAACATCCCCAACCCCTCCCCGAAATCCCATTAAATACAAAGACACAAACTAGCCTGGCAGGCAAAGCAACTGATCAGATGCACATTACAGTCAGAGCTTTTAGGAACAATTGAGGAACTTTCTGTTTCTTTTTCATTTCCTCTCTTTTTCTAGTAGACAGTCCCTAATATAAAATAGTTCTGGTTATCCGGTGTGTACACTTGGTGTGCACACTCGTTGATGATGTATTAAGCGGATAATACACATCAAGGAGATGCAGTTGGGGTGCTTAATGTTGCTCTTAAACCCAAGCAAACCTGTTTAATGCTGATGATGAACTTTACATTACTGGCACGGAACGTTTTGTAGGAACGCGTTGTGTTATCAAAGAGTGTGAACTAAATGTCCAATAAGGTGGAAAACCTGTGATAATGGTGTGGATTACTATAAAAAGGAGGCATATCGCCAACTTAAAGGGTATCTCCACTGATAAAAGTCACCTGGGTTGTAAGGATAGATATGTGTAAGTGTGATATGTACCTGCAGTATCCTGTGTCTTTGAGCAGTAGTTTAGAAGAAATCCAATGAGTTTCCCCCAGAACGCTGTGATGGTGCAGGTCCGCCCACTTTTAGTGACTGCCTGCATGGGAAATGTCCGACGCGTTTTTCCTTTAGTGCATGCGCAGAATGTGAGAGGATCCGTCGGGACTGCTGTCTGTGTGTCTGACTGGTTGGTCGATTCAACACACCCACACACTCCCTCCCATACCAGATTGCTCTATTCCCAGCATCCCTATGAAATCAATCATTGATCAATTTTTTCAACCATCCCTCTCAGAGTTAGACACAAAAAAAATCTTTTAAAAACAACAAAGTTCCCCCTACTTACAGTAGTGTGGATGAGGGTTTTAACTTTTTTCTCCCCTGTCTCTCTCTGCTGATCAGCTGTAAAAATGAACTTAGAGTCAGGGAGGAAAGGATTTCTTACTGCAGCCAATTGGGTGTGTCTGCTACCATGATGATGCACTTGAGTGACAGCTCTCTCAGCCAGGGAAGACACACCCCCAGGAACCTGCACAACTTTCCCATGCTGCTGCAATCAAACGAAAGGGAATTCTGGGGAAAAAAGGTAGGGGAGGGTTGAGGGATGGCTTACTTTAAAATAAACCAAAAAAAAAATGCTTTTTCCTCCTTTCATCCCATATGAAAAGGTTACACAACCCAATCATGAAGGTTAAAATCCATGAAGTTTTGTCAAGGGCTCTTAGTGAGAAGTTCATAAAACTGAAATTAATTTAACTTTGTTTGTACAACACCCTTCCATTCCATGCTCTATTTTGTCAACCGAAGCTCCATAAGGACTCCAAAATACCCTTGGGTGACCCATAATCTCAGGGGTAGGTAGTCCGAAGGAGATGATCACTAATATGTTAAAAAATTGCTGAGACCTTTTATAGTGAATTAACCATCTTATCTTAGGGCACCACGTGATGTTTTGAGAAGTTTGGAACCAATCCAGGTCAAAAAGTCTGCCATACTATAGCTATGGATGTGGAGGCACTTTATCTCTCTATCCCCCACATAAAGGGAATAGAAGTGATTGAAAAATATCTTGCTTCAAGGAAAGTACAAATCAGCAGAATTCTATGTTTATTCTACAACTGTTGGATATACAGTAATTCTTAAAAACGATTTAACTTTTAATAATGGCTATTACCATCAAAAGCTAGGGACGGCGTGGGGAAGGCTTGCACCCTCACATACACTGGGCTATACCTGGGGGAATGGGAAAGACAATCTTTGCTGATGAACTTTGCACTTGGGCCAATGATAACATCAGTTTACAGGCTAGATACATTGATGACGTAATTATTTTTGGAATGGGTCAGCTAAGGAGCAGATAAAGTTCCACGCCCAACTTAATATCAATATTGGAATTTGAAGTTCACATACCAAATGAATCTTAAACAGGTCCCACTCCTTAATTTTGACCATCCATCTTAACTATCTCCTAGAGCAGACAGTATGCAACAAGCTCTCTTTTGAATGCATTTCAGTAGGTCAGTATCTGGGGCCAGCATAAATTTTTCGACATTGAATGATTTTTCATGAGATTTATAATAGGGGTACCCTAAAGCATGGCTTAAAGAGCATATAAATGCACCAAATACTCTAAAATAGATGATGTGATGTTCAAAGATAAATTAAAAAAGGACTCCCAGCCATTAAGAGTAATAAACCATATAATAATGATTGCCATTTTTGTACAATCACCCTTGGAAATTTCTGGCATGTAGTTTTTTTTCAGAAGGACAAAAAAATTTGGCAATTTCCAAGGCCTGACTGTACTGTAATAAATAAGACCCTGGAGTTCTGAAATAGGAGCACGGCCACTGGATCATTAGAGGAGGAGACCAGGGGTGTGTTTAGAGGGATTACTGGGCATGGAATTACCCCTTTCTGCCTGCTCATCGCAGTCTGCTGTTCTACTTGTCCCTGGTGCCCATAAACTGTTACATAGACTGTTACACAGATTGTTACATAGACTGTTGCATCCTGTTGCATAGCTGTTACATAGACGGTTACATAGACGGTTACATAGACTGTTACATAGACGGTTACATAGACTGTTACATAGACTGTTACATAGACTGTTACATAGACTGTTACATAGACTGTTACATAGACTGTTACATAGACTGTTACATAGACTGTTACATAGACTGTTACATAGATTGTTTTGTTACATTGTCAACAGAGCTGTGAGGGAAAAGCAGCATTTTCTTTGTTTGAAAAATGTATCCAGACTGCCCTGTGATTGACAGCAGCATAGAGATCTGTATCAACATCAACCTTGCAGCTGCCTGTGGTGATTGAGACTGGGTTTATATACAGAACTTACTGTACCTACTGCACTGTGATGGAGCTTAGTGAGCAGGAATAGGGACATTAGTAATTCCTGGAGGTGGGTTTACAGCTTTTCAAAATTAAAGTAGTTGCACCTGTGACTCCAGGTATAGTTGGCTGGCTCCACGCCTTCTGACTGCTCCGACCAGGCAGTTAGCATTAATATCACAAAATATATAAGGAGTTAATTTTCAAGCAATCCTTGCAGTCCGCAAAAAACCTGTTGCAATAAAGGTTTTGTTTATGCAGACCTAGTACTGTTTGGACCCCCTTACATTTTCTATATTTTGGTGGTTGTGTAGCTAACTGTCAGCATTGTACCAACAATCTACCAACAAAGATCCGATTCACTAAAAAGTAGTAAGGTCCAGATTGAATTTCTGGACTACTATTATACATTGATAATGACAGATTGGCGTACACCTGTTTCGCAGAGACTGATGAAACACCTCTACTCCAATATGACGTTTTCATCCTCCCTCATTGAAAAGATCCCTACCAATTTCACAGTTCTGTAGGGTGATCAGGAATAATTCTGACCCATTGACTAGGGGTACACAGCTGCAAGAGATGCATGACAGATTTAAACTACGAGGTACCCGAGAAAGTCCTAAAGTAGCACTCATTAAAGCTAGTCAAAGATGTTGGAGAATTGGGTACTTGAGGGAGCCTAAAGATGACAAATTCATCTGTAGCTTTAAATTTGATACACAAGGGATAGAGATACAGAAGGGTCTATATAGGAACTGGAAGGTACTCTTATCAGACCCCACTCTGTCCAAAATCTTGCCAGCCAGACCCACAGTAGGATTTCGCAGAGGGAGAATCTGAGAGACCTGTTGGTCAAGACGGATCTGACCACTACGGAGACCCCCACTGGCTACCTAAGCCGAAACCCGGCAGCCATAAGTGTACCAAGTGTCAATCATGTAAATACATATTGACAGAGAAACATATCTTCACCCCACATACAGGCGTAGAAATAAATATCAACACGCTATTAGTGTCAACTACACATGTAGTATATGTGGTACTCTGCCCTTGTGAATGTTATACGTGGGAAAACAGATTTAATGCTCAGGACTAGAATTGACGGCCATAGGTCTGCCATTAACACGGCCTTCGTGACACACAACTTCTAACCGTGGCGAAACATTTCTTTTAGAATCTGGACACCGATTATGTGATTTCAGATTTTGGGCAATCGACCATGTACCGAAACCGAGACGTGAGGCAACAGATCACGGATGCTTTTCAAGGGAGACATTCTGGATCCGGACTTTGGACACTGTAGCCCCTAGGGGACTTACGAGAATTGCCTCTTTAGATTTTCTTACAGGATAGATACACTAGATTTTTCCTTGGGAATACGTATACTTGAATGATGTCTGAATTATGCTATATGACCTTTAAGCCTCTATCCCATTGTTTTCCCAGCTTCTATCACTTGCTTTTAATATTTATGACCTCTCACTCTACTATCTCTTTTATACTATTTATTGTCACTAGTCACTTCACACAGGCACCTATGCCTGTATTTGCCCTTTATTAGCAGTGCACTTTACAAATTGATTGATATGTTTTAGATATATGTTTTAGAGCTTTTTAACCACAATAATATTTATAACACTGGTATGTTTTATGGGATACATTTTGTAGTTGGTTCAACACTGTTATTGTTGACTCCTCCCACAGGAAATAGTCACAGGGGTGTGTATCACTATTACCTCTATAAGAGGATATTGCACGTGTAACTGTGTGTAGGCTTGATAAAGGTCCAAGACCAGGGACCGAAACGTTGCCATTGTTGTGATGTGAATAAACCCACTGTTTTATAAACCAGGAGTGCCCTGATTCACTGTGCATTTTATATATATATAATATATACACACAAATGTATTGTTCCCTATATTCTTTATACAGAATGATGTTCAATGTGCCCATACATGGTCTGATGTTATCGTTTCCCTCTACTGTAGTGAAGGACCCGTCTTGCTCAAAAGGACCCAATACCACAATATTCGCTAATTCTGTCAGATCCATCGTCAATGTCACAGGTCTGACTGAATGGTATGTAGTGGAATTGTGGATTTATCTCAGTAAACATTAGGCTGGGTACACTTGGACTAACACGGACGAAGCACTGTCGGTTGCTGCTGACTGTACGATAAAAGGAATATCACCGTCGGCACGCGATAAATCTGTGTACCAACCTTAATGAATATACTTTATAACAAAAGTATAGGGATATGTGTATTGGCCAACTGTGAGTGATGATAATCATGGCAGTAGATAATATATATAAATCATTTTATAATCCATATATAATAGACACATGGATGTATTCAGTCCATGAGCCTTCTTCTGCTTGTTGAGTGGTAACCAATTTAGCCCCCTCCCCCCCTTGAAAATCCTGCGCCTGCCTGTGGAGACTGGAGAGAATACATGTGAAGCAGAATAC
Organism: Hymenochirus boettgeri; assembly: GCA_019447015.1. Classification (NCBI taxonomy): domain Eukaryota; kingdom Metazoa; phylum Chordata; class Amphibia; order Anura; family Pipidae; genus Hymenochirus; species Hymenochirus boettgeri. The sequence continues at coordinate 31,837,848 of CM033476.1, forward strand.
TGGTGGAAATTTGAAAATTCGAAAATTCAAAATCGGACCCATAGAAGTCAAGGGAGAATTTTTTTTTAAAGTTTCTGTCCATTTTGAGGGACAAATAGTAAGTAGGTTACTGTAAATGACACAGAGACCTGGGGAATGGTCTGGGGAACCCCTAAATAGAACAAAAAAACTTATTTTAAAAACTATCTTTCCTCACAATATTGGGCTGTCTTCGAGCTTCCGCATTCTATTTTCGAGAGTTAGCGAAATCGATCATTACTTTCGGGATTCGATTTTCGATAATGGTCTACTTTCCATTTTCGATAATCATCTACTTTCCTTTTCGATAATCATCTACTTTCATTTTCGTCTACTTTCGGTTTTCGATAATCGTCTACTTTCCAATTTTTGATAATTGTCTACTTTCGGTTTCGATAATTGTCTACTTTCAATTTTCGATAATCGTCTACTTTCGGTTTTCGATAATCGTCTACTTTCGGTTTTCGATATCGTCTACTTTCGATTTTTGATAAAAAAAATTAAAAGATCCGGGTTCCGTGAAACCCGAGAGTTCTGAAAGTTTCGTCAGGACTTCAAACCCTCAGATTCGACTGGATTTTAGTCGGGACTTGAAAACCCTCAGATTCTATTTGAAACCCCCATTGCATCTCTACTTGCTACTTTTTATAGGAGTAGTTCACAGAAAGTGAACTAATCCTCTAATGCATTGATTGAGGAACGGAGATTAAGGAGCTATGCCTTACCTCCCTTTCTTCAATCAATTTCTGTGGAGACAGAAACAAAGAAACTTACCTTTTCCGCGTGATCCTCCCCTGTCACATTAACACAGTGGTGGCAAACCTATGGCACGCGTGCCAGGGTGGCACTCAAGTGCTCTCTGTGGGCACTCATGACACACAGCCTGGTCTGCTCCCCTATCATCAACCCAGAGCTGTGAGTGGACTCATAATAGCATCAAAGAACTCATGTGATATCCATCCCTCTCTCCAGCTTCTGGAAGGGAGGGGGAGTGCAGTAATACGAAACTGCTGCGAATGAGCACTCTGTACCATGGCTGACACGGCATGCTAAGGAGGTGAGGAATATCAAATAACTTAGTTTAATGTACTTTTTTCTCTGCTCTGCATAAACTACTGCTGCCATCCACCAAATACAGCTTCAGTTATCAGGTAAAATTATTGTGTTGACATTATGCGATAATAAATGGGATATGGGTTTTCAGTTTGGGCACTCGGTCTTTAAAAGGTTCGCCATCACTGCACTAACATGTCACGACCTTCTTTGGTTCTGTTCATCTATAGCGCGCCATAGATAAGACACAGAACCAGGAAGCGTTCAGGATTTCGATGAACAGAACCAGGAAGCGGTCAAAATTTCAGAGTGACAGCAGAGGATCACGTGAAAGTAAGTTTCTTCTAACTTCGTTTCAGTGCCCTCTACCCTTCCAGTGCCCTAACAGTTGGCCTAGAGTGATTATGCCTAGAAATGCCCCTATATGATGCTCCCATATTAATTCAAGCCTTTAAACAAGTGGAAATATTGTAGCACATACCACGCTATATGCTCTGTGTTACTTGCTACACTATTTGCACTTTTTGAAGTTTTGAAGTAGAGATGGACGAGAACTCGAACCCGAGTTTGAGCGAACTATTCGAATTCAAACGAATTCGGACTTCTCGAACTATCCTGGACCCGGATTTTATATTTTTCGGTCTTTCGATAAATATTGAATTTTCGACCGTCACGAATGTGCAAGTAAAATACTATATACCTATACGCGAGCATCGAATCTGCGAGTAAGGGTTCAATAAAACCTATACGCGAGCATCGAATCTGCGAGTAAAGTGTCCATTAAAACCTATAAACGCGAGCATCGAATCCCGAGTAGAGTGTCCATTAAAACCTACATGCGAGCATCGAATCCGCAATTAAATGTACATGGTATCTAGGTGCGAATGCGAGCATCGAATCCGCGAGTAAATTGTCCATGGTATCTAGGTGCGAATGCGAGCATCGAATCCGCAAGTAAAGTGTCCATTAAAACCTATACGCGAGCATCGACATCCGCAGTAAAGTGTCCATTAAAACCTATATGCGAGCATCGAATCCGCAAGTAAAATGTTCCATGGTATCTAGGCACAAACGAGCTCGAAAATAGCGCGAGTGAGAGTAAATAGATTTTCTAATGTCCTGGATATTGTAACATGTTCCCCAGACCATTCCCCAGGTCCATGGTATCTGGCCGAACGAGCTCGAAAAGCGCGAGTGAGAGTAAAATTGATTTTTCAAATGTCCTGGATATTGTAACATGTTCCCCAGACCATTTCCCAGGTCCCACAGCCATTTACAATTAAATTACTATTGATATTTTATTGTATTTCATTAGAACTTTTCGAACTATTTGACTCCCATTGACTTTAATGGGTCCGTTTTTGAACTTTCCATATAGTTTGAAAACGGACCGAACTTTCGAAAGTTCGGCCATCTCTAGTTTGAAGTAATTTGTTCTTGTCACAAAACAAAGATTGTAAATTGGTTGATCCATGATGACCACCTTTACACTGCACTTACACAGTCCCAAAACACGCTAAAATATCACTTAAGTATGTTAAATAAGTGAAAAAATAGCAAGGCTAGTAAATGATTTACTAGATAACATGTAAACATGTGGATTTGGAAAGAAAAAGAGACAATAGATCCTTCCATTATGAGCAAGTCCAATTGAGTGTATGGCATTTTGGAGGTGTTATAACATAGTAACATAGTATTAAGGTTGAATAAAGACATTCTTCCATCAAGTCCAACCATTTCACTTTTTTCTTTAACCCTACCTAACAGTTGATCCAGAGGAAGGCAAAAAACCCCAGCTAAAAAGGGGGGAAAAATTCCTTCCTGACTCCAAACGGCAATCGGAAACAAACTCATAATAGGTGTGCACACTAGGAAAACCAAAATCAAGTGTGTTTGTCCAGTTTGCATACCTCTTTCTTTAACATATATACATATACATTATACAGTTGATAGAAGTGTTTGCCCAAGTGAAAGAGCTAGGGACTGAAAGCAAAGTGTCTGGGCAGTGCCACTTAGGGCTAGGCCACACTAAAGCGATTTTAAGCGCGATCCGATTGCGCTTTTTAATAGCGCACACTAGTGTGGCCCAGTTGATGTGGCCACACTAGTGCGCTAGGGAGTGCTGCGTGTGCATCCTTAAATTGGAGCGCATGCGATCCGTATTTTTTGCGCAATCGCATGTGCTCCGATTGCAAATCAATGCCGATCACAATTGCCACAAGCGCGTTACAGTGCGGCCTCAGCCCTAATTGAGAATACCCGCTAATGCATGTCACAGAGCATGGCCTTACAATTACACTTTTTCCTTGATTTGATTATGACAAACAGTCCCATAATCACATAAGTGTAAAGCTACACTGAAGAAATTAAGTATACTGAAGTTTTTAAAGCTAGGGAAGAAGCACCGTAAGGGGATCGGAGGTGGGGAGGAGGGAGGGCTCCTCTTCGCATGCCAGTTTCCTCATGGAGGACAAGGAAGAAAGCAGGGAACAGATGACACATTAAGCTCCTATTTTCACTTTTCATAACTTTGAACAGGCACTGCAGGAGAGCCATAAGGAGCAGAGATGTAAGGTAAGGATCTTTTAACAATACACAGCGGGACCTGTAGTGGTTTAAGTTTTGGGGGGACATGCCCTTTAATAATATTACCGGTACTATGGAAATAAAAGACAGCAATGAAAGACATGGAAGTGCAGCGCAGTTTTCCTGCTAATTTTCCCCCCTGCAACAGGTAATGATGGTTCACTTGTATTTTATGCCAATTCAGTTATTTAACTAACAAGGAGTGGCTATCCAGCCATCGCTATCCCATAACATGCCTCCACAGGAAGGGACATCTGTCAATTACTTGTCAGGCAACCTTGCCTAAGGTTCATCTGCGAAGGGGGTGGGAACCTAGTCTGGGTCCACAATCAGCATTTAAATATCTGCAGCAGAATATGCTCTAGATCTGTATTTACCTTTCATTTTGATCAGGCAGGTTCACATTTATTAGAGTTTAGGCACACGCTGCTTGCTCTTTGTCTCCAATACAAACATGGCTTGCTGCTTTTGCAGCCATTCTTGTTCTGACCGTCTGTTAAGCAGGCAACAGGGGGTATAAATAGAATTGTTTCTCTTTAGATCAGGGATGTCCGACCTGCTGGCCCTCCGTATGAAAAATTTGAAAACTCCAGCATTCCTGACTATTAAACTTGCCGCCACTCAGATTATTTGAAAACTACAACTCCCAGCATTCTCCCAGACTATTTAAACTTGCCACCGCCCAGATGTTTGAAAACTACACACTCCCAGCATTTGCTGACTATTAAATTGCTGCTGTCCAGATGTTTGATAAACTACAACTCCCAGCATTCCTGACATTAAAGGAACTGTAAACTTAAAAAATAAGTGTTTGCCAATCGTTTCTATTATCACAGGAGGTTGAGACGCTAAATCGGGGACACAGTCGGACTTACGCTACCTGCGCTCCACTCGCAGGTCCTTCTGATCTGACAGCCGCGCTGTCCTGCTCTCCCGATCGCGCGCCCTATCTTTTGTATTGGCGCACATGCGCCAAGATAGGCGCGTGGTCGGGAGACAGAGGCAACCGGCTGTCAGATCATAAGGAGCGAGTGGAGCACCAGGTAAGGTAAGTGCCGCTGTGTCCCCTGAGCAACTATTATTCACAGGAGGTGAGAATAAGCGTTCTCACGCTCCTGTGAATAATAAAACTATTGGTAAATGCTTATTTTTTGGAGTTCGCAGTTCTTTAAACTAGCCACCACCCAGATGTTTGAAAACTACAACTCCCACATTTCCTGGCTGTATATGCTGGCATTGATGTTTAACATCCCTGCATAAGATGGTGTTGAACTGTATTTTATTTTAGTGAAAAAAGAGTTTGGTATAAAGGTTTCCTGCATTGGTGTTGGCTGGTTATAAAACAGACAAAAGTGAACTATGGGCTAAGCCACACTGATGCGATTTCCATGCGATTCCAGATTGCTTTTGTGTCTGTATCACTGTATTTCCAAGTAGCAGATCATATTTTTATATTAGCAAACTAGCAGTTAGTAAGCTCGTTAACATAACGGGACTAGATATCTCTCTCTCTCTCTCAGGGAACTTTCTCCGGGTCATGGAACGTGTCTTCTCACAGGTTTGGTTTGTTTTCACATATCCGAAGACTCCTCCTCGCGCATGCGCACTACAAAAAGCCACACTAATTCACGGACGCACATTAGGGCTTTAATTATATTTATGGACGATAGTGTGGCCGCACCCTACGGCTTTATTGTAGATATTTCTATATGACATAGGCCTTCAATATTAAATTGTACGATATCGGCCGTAAATGTACAATCGTATATTCCCAATGCCCATACCATGTGGTATTTTGGTACCACACGGTATTGTACGACAAATGTACTGCAATGGCACTTTTCTGATAACATACGGTTTCCACGGGAGATTGTGCAGCCCTCTATTGTGCGGCTCCTCCCACGCTCGCCCTGGCTAACTGTTGGACACGGCTGCTTTTGCGCGTGACTGACAATCCTTACCATCCTGAAAGACCGTCTGAGCCTTGAAAGGTTGGTCAGGCGTAAGGATGGAACATGTGTACCATCTTGAGAGGGTTTCCTATAATGCAAGAGAACATGTTCTGATCCCAGGGGCATGTGGGAAGGACAGAGGATTATGGAAATACCATCCCTATATACTGTGGTTACCAACAGAATCTTCTAAACCCATAAGGATCTTATAGCAGTCCCCATGCGTTTTTCACCCTGACTAAGGGACCGGCCACTGTATATTTACCCACACTCCCTGACAAAGGGGACCCGCACTGTATATTTACCCACACTCCCTGACTGAGGGAACCCCACTGTATATTTTACCCACACTCGCCTGACAAGGGGACCCGCACTGTATATTTACCCACACTCCCTGACTGTGGGGACCACTGTATATTTACCCACCACTCCCTGACTGAGGGGCGGAGCCCATGTGGATTTCAGGTGGGCGTGTTATTAGTACCCGGAAATGTCCTGAGTGTACAGGACGGAGCAGTGGGGAGGCAGAATGGAGACGGGAGCGTAGCGGGGCACCTAAAGCGGCGGCAGTTTCAACTTGGAAAGTTTTTCTCAAACGGCCGGAGACCGTCCTGAGGATTATCAGTCTGTGTGAGTTACCCATCCCGGCTTTCCTTCTCTCCGGGTGCTGTTTTGGTTAAATAGTTTACAACGTAGTGTACAACGTTGTGTGACCGTACACCTCACCCTAATAATCCCCCGGGCTCCTCCCAGTGCATAGGATTAGAGTCACGTGCAATTCATGGCATCACGTGATTACTTGGTTGGGCACGTGCTCCTGTTTACGGTGTTCAAGGAGGGCATTGCCCACGTGACCACTCCCCTCTTTGTGATAGCAGAGCAGAGGGACTGTCGTAAGGAAGGTTTGTAGGCTCTTGTGCAGTGTTTGGGCTTACACAGGATTTAGCATCCTGATATTTGTTTGTGACATCTGTAGGGCCCCAGAACTCATTTGAATTAGATAAAATTGAGGGCCGCACTCCAATACTGTTAAACTTTTATTAGTGACCAAATCATATACACAACGTTCGCGGGGTGAATAACGTGCTCCCTTCCTCGGGTGTGGTCCCCCCGAAACGTTGTGTGATATGATTTTGTGTCACTAATAAAAGTTTAACATATTGGAGTGCAACCCTCATTTTATCTCTACTTTGGATGTCTACTATCCACCAGGGTTGGATTTTAGTTGGACAAAGCGCATAGGACTTTCTACTTTATTGGATTGCATTCTCCAGAATACTTCTCTTTGCTGTAAATTCTTCTTCCCCCATACAGAGCCTTGTAATTATATCAGTGCTACATATTTATGTAATTTTATCCACACAACTTTTTTATTAATATTTCCGTAACTGTATTAATCCACAATAAAAAGGTGTCGCCATACACAATTAATATGTTTAGTTCTAGTATGCGGAAAACTTAATAAGCTGTACTTTATAATTAGTTAACATAAGTCCTGCCCCTGAAGTATTTAAATCTAAGTAACCTTCTCACACACTGCCTATTGTTATATTTATTTTATCCAGTTGTCGAAAAGTACCACTTAATACCATTTAGTGATCTGCCAAGGGTGTATCGCCTCACCGTAAGTGAATGTGTTATTCTGTATAGTACTCATGATATTCGGTCACCTAAGACCATTTCTGAAACAGTCAACAGTATAATATATGTAACTCATCGAAATTATCATTTAGTATGTATGTATAATTTTATTTATAGGGAGCACTTGGGCATTTAGATAGATTGAGTTTAGGCGTTGGTGCTCCATCCAGGAAGAGGTGGACATAATTTGGGTATCAGTGATATATAGAAAGAACCGCAAGGGTCCTAAACAGAGCCCTGCAGACCCCACACTAAGCAACAGGAGAGGAAGTCTTATTAGCAAAGAGGCAGAGAAAGATCTGTTAAGAGATCAGAGATAAGGAAGACAACCACGCAGCAGCTGATTTCGGATGCCCAGAGAATAGAATTTGCATAAAAAGAGTGGTCCACAGTATCAAAGGCAGATAGGTCGAGGAAATGTGGACCAAGAACTGTCCTTTGCTTTGACAGCTTGTAGGTCATTTGAGAACTTGGCAGAGGGCCATTTCAGTTTAATGACCCGGTCGGAATCCTGACTGCAATGGTCCAATAAGTTATTAGCATGGAGGTATTTAGTAATGCCATGAGAGACCAGACATTCTAAGAGATTTGATGCAAATGGTAAAGGGAGACAGGGAGGTAGTTTGAGAGACTGGTTTGATACATGCATTTTAAAGGCAAAGGAAAAATCCAGCAGGGTCAGGGAGGAATTAAATGTGAGTCTACAAATTGGAGAACGCAGAATCTGTCAATTTCTCAGACTATATTCAAGTCAATGAAATATGTTAAATGAACGCTCTACCATATGGCTCAGATCAATTTAAAGCTATTTGACAATATCTCATTCATTCAAAACTCCGCACCTCTTGTCCCTACGAGTAGCTGGGGTGTACAGACCGCCGTCTCCATCTCCGTCTGCATTCCTCTCCGACTATGAAACTTGGCTCACTTTCTTCCTCTCTGCTGACTGTCCTGTTCTTATATCTGGGGGGACTTTAACAACTGTTACATTGATGACTCCTCCTCTCTCCTGCCCTCTCGCTCCTACAATTAACCTCCTCGTTCGATTTTCAGAAATGGACTAACGCTAGTACTAACAAGGATGGCCACTTCCTGATCTTTTTTTCACTAAACTCCTCAGTCTTGTCTTTTCCATCTAACCCTTCTCCGCGTTCTGATCATCATCTTATTACTTTCAGGCTCACACCCTCTTCTTCCTCCTGTCCCATCTGTGGCGTCTGTCCGTAATACTTAGATCCATAGATCTCCCGACACTTCGCCTTATCCTGTCCTCTAGCCTCTCCTCCCTTTTGACAGTTGATGACGCCTGCTCTCTTCGTCTGATTCCTATATTCTATCCTGACTACCACGATAGACTCTTTTGCCCCCTTGCTTCCCGCAGCGAGAACCTCTAATCCTCATCCGTGGCTCACCTCTTCCTTTTTTTTTACGTCAAGTGCACGCATGCTGCGACGTGCGTGGAGAAAGTCCTTACAAAGGCTGACTTTCTCCATTACCAAGTTCATGCTGTGCAATGTCTCGGCTCTGGTTCCTGCGTGGCAAACAGAACTGTTTACAGGAAACATATAAATAACAACAAATCGACCCACGTTGCCTGTTCTCCATCTTCAACTCCCTTCTGCCCCTTCTTCTGCCGTCATAATACATATACTGTAGTTCTGGTTGGTACAGGGGATACCGGTAATATATAATATTGAGAATTACATTACTGGTAATAATACATATACTGTAGTTCTGGTTGGTATGGGGATAATATATAATATTGAGAATTACTGGTAATAATACATATACTGTAGTTCCATATAATATTGAGAATTACTGGTAATAATACATATACTGTAGTTCCGGTTGGTACAGGGATACTAAATAATATTGAGAATTACTGGTATGAATCCATATACTGTAGTTCTGGTTGATACGGGGATACTAAAATTGAGAATTACTGGTATTAATACATATACTGTAGTTCTGGTTGGTAATTTAGTATCACCGTACCAACGGAACTACAGTATATGTATATTACCAGTAATTCCAATATTATATATTATCCCCTGTACCAACCAGAATACAGTATATGTATTAATACCATAATTCTCAATATTATTGTATCCCCGTACAACCGGAACTACAGTATATGTATTAATACCAGTAATTCTTAATATTATTTAGTATCCCCGTACCAACGGAACTACAGTATATGTATTATTACCAGTAATTCTCAATATTATAATTATCCCCTGTACCAACCAGAACTACAATATATGTACATATATTGTAGTTTGGTTGGTACAGGGGATAATTATAATATTGAGAATTACTGGTAATAATACATATACTGTAGTTCCAGTTGGATACGGGGATACTAAATAATATTAAGAATTAGTATTAATACATATACTGTAGTTCCGGTTGTTACGGGGATACAATAATATTGAGAATTACTGGTATTAATACATATACTGTATTCTGGTTGGTACAGGGGATAATATATAATATTGGAATTACTGGTAATATACATATACTGTAGTTCCGTTGGTACGGTGATACTAAATATATTGAGAATTACTGGTATTAATACATATACTGTAGTTCTGGTTGGTACAGGGGATACCGAATATATAATATGAGAATTACATTACTGGTAATAATACAATACTGTAGTTCTGGTTGGTATGGGGATAATATATAATATGGAATTACTGGTATAATACATATACTGTAGTTCCGGTTGGTACAGGGATACTAAATAAATTGAGAATTACTGGTATGAATCCATATACTGTAGTTCTGGTTGATACGGGGATACTAAAATTGAAATATACTGGTATTTATTAAGACATATATACTGTAGTTCTGGTTGGTACAGGGGATAATATATAATATTGAGAGTTACTGGTAATAATACATATACTGTAGTTCTGGTTGGTACAGGGGATATGTATTAATCTATCTCAATTATATAGTATCCCCCGTATCACCAGAACTACAGGTATGATCATACCAAGTAATTCTCAATATATTAGTACCCGTACCAACCGGAACTACAGATAGTATTATACCAGTAATTCTCAATATTATATATTATCCCCATACCACCAGAACTACAGATATGTATTATACCAAATGTAATTCCATATTATATATTAGATCCCCTGTACCAACCAGAACTACAGTATATGTATTATTACCAGTAATACTCTCAATATTATATAGTTATCCCCTGTACCCAACCAGAACTACAGTATATGTTATTACTACATATTCTCAATTATTTAGTATCCCGTACCAACCGAACTACAGAATATGTATTAATACAGTAATTCAATATATTAGTATCCCGTACCAACGAACTACAGTATAAGTATTATTACCAGTAATTTCAATATTATATAGTATCCCCTGTACCAACCAGAACTACAGTATATGTATTAATACCAGTAATTCTCAATTTTAGTATCCCCGTACAACCAGAACTACAGTATATGGATTATACCAGTAATCTCAATATTATTAGTATCCCTGTACCAACCGAACTACAGTATATGTATTATACCAGTAATTCTCAATATTATATATTACCCCTACAACCAGAACTACAGTATATGTATTATTACCAGTAGTAATTCTCAATATTATATTAGTATCCCCGTACCAACCAGAACTACAGTATATGTATTAATACCAGTAATTCTCAATATTAATAGTATCCCTGTACCCCCAGAACTACAGTATATGTATTATTACCAGTAATTCTCAATATATATATTATCCCCGTACAACCAGAACTAGTAATGTATGTATACCAGTAATTCTCAATATTATTTAGTATCCCCGTACCAACCGGAACTACAGTATATGTATTAATACCAGTAATTCTCAATATTATATATATCCCTGTACCAACCAGAACTACAGTATATGTATTAATACCAGTAATTCTCAATATATTTAGTATCCCTGTACCAACGAACTACAGTATATGTATTATTACAGTATCTCAATATAATATTATCCCCGTACCAACCAGAACTACAGTATATGTATTATACCAATAATTCTCAATATTATTAGTATCCCCGTCCAACGGAAACTACAGAATATGTATAATACCAGTAATTCTCAATATTATTTAGTACCCCCGTACTAAGCGGAAACTACACGTATATGTATATTAACAGTAATTCTCAATATTATATATATCCCCTGTACCAACCAGAACTACAGTATATGTATAATACCAGTAATTCTCAATTTTAGTATCCCCGTATCAACAGAACTACAGTATATGGATTAATACCAGTAATTCTCAATATTATTTAGTATCCCTGTACCAACCGGAACTACAGTATATGTATTATTACAGTAATTTCAATATTATATATTATCCCCATACCAACCAGAACTACAGTATATGTATTATTACCAGTAAGTAATTCTCAATATTATATTACGGTATCCCCTGTACCAACAGAACTACAGTATATGTATTAATACCAGTAATTCTCAATATTATTTAGTATCACCGTACCAACTGGAACTACAGTATATGTATTATTACCAGTAATTCTCAATATATATATTATCCCTGTACCAACCAGAACTACAGTATATGTTTAATACCAGTAAATCTCAATATATTTAGTATCCCCGTAACAACCGGAACTACAGTATATGTATTAATACTAGTAATTCTTAATATTATTTAGTATCCCCGTATCAACTGGAACTACAGTATATGTATTATTACCAGTAATTCTCAATATAATATATTATCCCCTGTACCAACCATAACTACAATATATGTATTAATACCAGTAATTCTCAATATTTTTTAGTTTTAGAAACTTATCTAGGCCACTTTAAAAGCTATTCAATGAACTTGCCATTACCCCATCTGCTGGAAGACAGTTTCACAGTTTTTCACTGTAAAGAGACTTTATTAAATAGTCCATCTCCTCCATTCCCCTTGTTAATTTAGTTGTCCTTCTCTTAAACTTTTTAATTTCCAAGATGTCACTTTTATATATGGGTTTCCAAAACCACCACATATTCCAAATTAGGTCTTACCAGTGCCTTGTAAAGAGGAAAAAATATTATTATTCTGCCCTCTTTATATAAGACAATATCTTGCTAGCTCTAACCATTGCTGTTTGGCACTGCTTGCTATATCTTTTTCCAACAGAGATTCACTCTAGCATGGAGCCAAGGATTGTTAAACCCCAAATGCATAACCTTACATTTATCAACACTGAATCTCATGTACCACTTTTCCAAAACTATGCATAGTTTTGTGTCTCCATGTACAAATGTTTTTTTCTAGGCCAACAGACCTCAGTTTATGCATTTGTCAACTGTGTAACAAACACAAAAAAGTATAGAGGATATCTATGGCTAAAATAATAAATTTATTATCAAATAAGTAAAAAGATCAGATATATGATCACATTATCAATATTTACGTGTAATACAATCATAATAAATACAAATAACAAACCCCCTAAATCGCATCCTAACACAGTCTTTAAGTCACAATAATATCACAGTATGAGTCAACGATACTATCAGTCAAATCAATGGGTAGAAGTCCGTGCACGGTTCCATGTCAAAGGTCCTAGGTATCGGGCTACAAAACATCAAGTATCATATCAGTCTGTGGGAGCAAGAAAAAGTGGGGTGACTAGCACCCAAACGCGTTCGCATATAGCTTATCAATGGCGCTAGCTGTCGTCCGTGTGAGGTCGGTTATAAAGTATCTGTTACCAATCAACACCACAAACTCATGTCACGTGTTAAGACAAATCACATCGCCCAGATCTCGCGATCATAACGTCATTGTCAGTATAACCAATCAAAGGCAGTATATCGTATAGATCGACATATTTAAACTTGTCATATATAGTACACATATTATGAATGCAGCAGATAGAACATAGGTACACAATACTAAAATATACATTACAGTGGGATTATACTTCATTCGAACCTAATGAAATGCAATGCAAATAGAGCTCCGGAGCCGAGTACAATCACCCATAGTGGCGCCTGAAAATACTCATTCAGTAGCCATCAGGGTGATATGTGATTATAAAAATGTAGAAAGACAGAAGAAGGGGTTGGGGTACCGATACGTAACAGGACTGGATTGCCCCCCCATGGAATATGAAATTGGATGTATCGTGTCGGAACAATAATATCACAGGAAAGAGATCCAGTACATCTCAAAAAGTTAATGTAGTCACGATAAACAAAAGGTCCAGAACCTAATACCCAAATCCAACGGTGACAATCGAAGGATCATCTCATAAATGTGTCCAATATGTTATCCAATATCTGATCACCTAGATGGCACTGGTGAATAACTTCTCTGTAATGGCCACATCATCTTGCGGAATACTCGCTTGAATGGTATAGAAAAGCAAAACCTAATCAATCTCATATATAGGCGAAAGAATCCATCAATGAGAATATTAGATATATAGACTCTGTGTCATCATTCCGGATGTGATCCAAACCCGATGTGGAAGCCAAGGTGGGATGAACAGCTCCCCCAAATATCAGGAACAATGACTATAGATGAAGGAGCCTACACAGTCAATTAAGGACAAGACAAGATGCATAAGGTAGTGAAGTATAAAACTAAATAAATCAAATTAAATTATATGGAGTGGTAAAGTTCTCCTCTCATTACAAACTCCGTCGCAAGGATTTCCTGGTTTGCCTTTTGTAGCCTATTAAGATATCACAAAATTGTCTATCCAGGCATTGTTAATAGATCGTTCCTAGTCGCACACCTTCTGATATATTTAATGTCACTTTTTGTACCCCCATACATTCAGTCGCTGCTGTTTGCACTGATGATTAGTTTTAAAGCAAATGGTGTAGCTACAAACTTTCCTGACCGAGAGTATCATTCAGTCGTGCCGCGTTTCCCCCCCGCCCTAATCTCTTTTTGGGATGGTGGGAAAGGGAGCATCGGTTTGCAGAAGAGAATATTTTGCCAACACCAACGTTGAACAAATTTCATGGTATTAGGTATCTATTGATGCCGATATTCTCATTCTTTGGAAAGGTAATCTACATGATTTTTCCCTCTTCTTGCACAAAATCAACCATCAATGAATCTAACTACTCTTTCCTGACTCATCACCCCTGTGTCTATACTTGACAAGGTCGAATTCCATGGACTGTTACGTCCAAAAGAACAGGGAGGGGAAACCCTCTATACTATAGCACCCTAATATCGGAAAACCCACGGCTACTAACACCGTTATCGGCTTGACTAGCATTACTTTTTTGATATGTATCTGCGCATCTCTCTTTTCTCTGTGATTTATGTCCTTGACCCCGTATAACATACCATATTGCTCTTATTCACATGCGGGGACCAATCTAGTCTGTGTTATCCGGGTTATCCCCACTCCCTTCCTTCTGTTTAGCTCTCACATTTTTTAATCACCCCTTCACCCTGGACTGGCTCACGTGATGAGTATTTTCAGGCGCCATATGGTTGACTTCGGTACTCGACGCTCCGTGAGCCTTCTTGTCTTCTTGCATTTGCATTGGCTCATTAGTTATCGCAATGAAGTATTAATCCCACCCGTAATGATTATTGTTTAGTATGTTCTGTTAACTATGTTTTTTTTTTCTATCTGCTGCTTCACCTCTAATATGTGTACTATTATACAAGTTTTAAATTTTTATTGTCGATTCATATACCGAATGCATTACTGCCTTTGATTGGTTTTCCTTTATACTGACAATGACGTTTATGTATCGCTGACGAAATCTGGCGATGTGATTTGTCTATAACACGTGATTTTCATGAGTGTGTGTGTTTTGTTGATTGGTTAAACAGATACTTTATGAATTACGATTCCGACCTCACACGGAAACAGCTAGCGCCATGTATAAGCTATATGCGAAATGCGTTGGTTGCTAGTCCCCACCCCCTTTTTCGCCTTCCCCACAGATTCTGATTGATACTTGACATGTTTGTAGCCTCGCAACCTATGGATCTTTGACATTGGTATACCGTGCACGGGGACTTCTACCATTTGATGTTACTGATAAGTATCGTTGACTCATAACTCTCCCGATTTTATTTGTGATTACAAGACGCTGTTACCTGGACTGGCCGATTTACCGGGGCGTTGTTCCTTTTGTACTTATTACTGATTGTTACAAACCTTAAATATGAATATTCTGTGATCCATATATCTGATCTTTTTACCTTATTTTGATAATAAATTTATATTTATTTAGCCATGTAGATATCCTCTATATTCTTTTGTTTGGTTTACATAATTTTGCTTGGCATAGGTTCTTTTTCATAATTAACTAGGGACTTTCTGTTTTTTTGTCAACTTTGTGGCACATTAACGAATCTTTATCACAAAGTCAAAGTATACTTACAATGTATGTCTAATTAACAGATTCTAATATTTCATTAATCATTGTTTCAATTATTAAAACCTCAACGTTAGTCGACGAGATCTATTATCATAATCCTGCTGTTACCTACTACTATAAGATCTAGTTATCTGGAAATCCAAGTCTTTTATCCCCTAACAACAGTATTATCCTGCCGGTTGGTTTTTAAAATTTACTATACTTTCTACCACTAATTACCTTCAGACCTTCACCACGGTCTTAGTCGATTCATCCGCGGGAACGTACACCTTTTTTGAGCATGGTTATTACAGTGCGCTTTATTTAATTCCCTGTTGGTGATATCTCCAGACATAAATTAATCTGAAAAAACCAGAACAGTGGTCTAGATTAATAACTGTGACATAAGTCTTCAGAATTCAATGACTGTATCCAACGCGTTCCTGGGGCTAATTAACTTGTTCCTATTTGTCTAACTGGTTTCCGTATCCACCCTCTGTTGTCAACAATACGGGATTATACCATACTTCATCACTTTCCCCCTTTCACTATTCATTAAACCAGCCCTGCCTATAAGGACCTTGGGACCTTTCTCTATAGAGTTGAACAAAAAAAACTGTGTTTTAAGCACCAATGAACCTGCGCCATCAACATCCTTACCTTTACGTCACAGATCCCCGTACACAGAGCTGCGGATGAATTTTGCCCGATCCCTTTGCGCAGTTGAACTAGACCCCTTTCTGGATGACCTGCTACCACAATTATGAGGCATTCATTCGTGCTTTTTCTCATTTACAAGCTGAAAGAGGAATCTGGCTTTTCTCATGTTGGGGGCTTTTGGTGGCTCGGGGTATTGCATCCGTATTTTATTGTAAATGGTACCCATGACGTGTCACCAAAAGCAAGTGTATGTTTCGTTTTTCCTGCCCCTACCCGAACCACCAACAAATCAAACCCATGCAAGGTCTGTCCCACCCCGGTAAAAACAATGGTATAGTAAAGAACCCTTTTTAAAGAATGCGTAATAATGTATGGGATCGTTAATAAACCCTGTATTGCCGCTCACTGCAGGACACATGCATGTGAATCGGAGCGGTTTTAGTTGAGCCTAACAACCCAATGCTCGGTAAAATGCTACAGTCTCTTACGTTAATGTTAGAACGTTAGCACCGTTTTACCCCCACTGTTCATATCCGCAGCAGTTGTCTGGCTCAGGTTCATTGGCCAGCATTAGGACCCTGGTATACACACACTCGCTGATTTTGGGCTCACCAGTGACTTACCAATTCATTCATGTCACTATACTGTAGTTCTGGTTGGTACAGGGGATAATATATAATATTGAGAATTACTGGTAATAATCCATATACTGTAGTTCTGGTTGGTACGGGGATACTAAATAATATTGAGAATTACTGGTTACTGGTATTAATACATATACTGTAGTTCTGGTTGGTACAGGAGATAATATAATATTGAGAATTACTGGTAATAATACATATACTGTAGTTCCGTTTAGATCCCCTACCAACCAGAACTACAGTATATGTATTAATACCAGTAATTCTCATATTATATAGTATCCCCGTACCCACCAGAAACTACAGTTATGTATTATTACCAGTAACTCTCAATATTATTATTATCCCGTACCACCAGAACTACAGTATATGTATTAATACCATAATTCTCAATATTATTTAGTTATCCCCGTACCACCGAACTACAGAATAGTATTAATACCATAATTCTCAATATTATATAGTATCCCCGTACCAACGAACTACAGTATATGTATTATTACCAGTAATTCTCAATATTATATAGTATCCCCTGTACCAACCAGAACACAGTATATGTATTAATACCAGTAATTCTCAAATTATTAGTATCCCCGTACACCAGAACTACAGTATATGATAATACCAGTAAATTCTCAATATATATATTACCCTGTACCAACCGGAACTACAGATAGTATTATACCAGTAATTCTCAATATTATATTAGTCCCCTGACCAACCAGAACTACAGAATATGTATTATACCAGTAAGTAATTCCATATTATATATTTAGATCCCCTGTACCAACCAGAACTACAGTATATGTATTAATTACCAGTAAATCTCAATATTATATATTATCCCCTGTACCAACCAGAACTACAGTATATGTATTATACCATATTCTCAATTATTTAGTATCCCGTACCAACCGAACTACAGATATGTATTAATACCAGTAATTCAATATATTAGTATCCCGTACCAACGAACTACAGTATAGTATTATTACCAGTAATTCTCAATATTATATATATCCCCTGTACCAACCAGAACTACAGTATATGTATTAATACCAGTAATTCTCAATATTTTAGTATCCCCGTACAACCAGAACTACAGTATATGGATTATACCAGTAATTCTCAATATTATTAGTATCCCTGTACCAACCGAACTACGTATATGTATTAATACCAGTAATTCTCAATATTATATATTCCCCTTACCAACCAGAACTACAGTATATGTATTATTACCAGTAGTAATTCTCAATATTATATAGTATCCCCGTACCAACCAGAACTACAGTATATGTATTAATACCAGTAATTCTCAATATTAATAGTATCCCTGTACCCCAGAACTACAGTATATGTATTATACCAGTAATTCTCAATATATATATTATCCCCGTACAACCAGAACTAGTAATGTATTATACCAGTAATTCTCAATATTATTTAGTATCCCCGTACCAACCGGAACTACAGTATATGTATTAATACCAGTAATTCTCAATATTATATATATCCCGTACCAACCAGAACTACAGTATATGTATTAATACCAGTAATTCTCAATATATTTAGTATCCCTGTACCAACGAACTACAGTATATGTATTATTACAGTCATCTCAATATAATATTATCCCCGTACCAACCAGAACTACAGTATATGTATTAATACCAATAATTCTCAATATTATTAGTATCCCCGTACCAACGAAATACAGAATATGTATAATACCAGTAATTCTCAATATTATTTAGTATCCCCCGTACTAAGCGGAAACTACAGTATATGTATATTAACAGTAATTCTCAATATTATATATATCCCCTGTACCAACCAGAACTACAGTATATGTATTAATACCAGTAATTCTCAATTTTAGTATCCCCGTATCAACCAGAACTACAGTATATGGATTCATACCAGTAATTCTCAATATTATTTAGTATCCCTTTACCAACCGGAACTACAGTATATGTATTATTACAGTAATTTCAATATTATATATTATCCCCATACCAACCAGAACTACAGTATATGTATTATACCAGTAAGTAATTCTCAATATTATATTACGGATCCCCTGTACCAACAGAACTACAGTATATGTATTAATACCAGTAATTCTCAATATTATTTAGTACACCGTACCAACTGGAACTACAGTATATGTATTATTACCAGTAATTCTAATATATATATTATCCCTGTACCAACCAGAACTACAGTATATGTTTAATACCAGTAATATCTCAATATATTTAGTATCCCCGTAACAACCGGAACTACAGTATATGTATTAATACTAGTAATTCTTAATATTATTTAGTATCCCCGATCAACTGGAATACGTATATGATTATTACCAGTAATTCTCAATATATATAATTATCCCCTGTACCAACCATAACTACAATATATGTATTAATACCAGTAATTCTCAATATTTTTTAGTTTTAGAAACTATCAGGCCACTTTAAAAGCTATTCAATGAACTTGCCATTACCCATCTGCTGGAAGACAGTTTCACAGTTTTCACTGTAAAGAGACTTTATTAAATAGTCCATCTCCTCCATTCCCCTTGTTAATTTAGTTGTCCTTCTCTTAAATTTTTAATTTCCAAGATGTCACTTTTATATATGGGTTTCCAAAACCACCACATATTCCAAATTAGGTCTTACCAGTGCCTTGTAAAGAGGAAAAATATTATTATTCTGCCCTCTTTATATAAGACAATATCTTGCTAGCTCTAACCATTGCTGTTTGGCACTGCTTGCTATATCTTTTTCCAACAGAGATTCACTTAGCATGGAGCCAAGGATTGTTAAACCCCAAATGCATAACCTTACATTTATCAACACTGAATCTCATGTACCACATTTTCCAAAACTATGCATAGTTTTGTGTCTCTATCCATGTACAAATGTTTTTTTCTAGGCCAACAGACCTCAGTTTATGCATTTGTCAACTGTGTAAACAAACACAAAAGAAGTATAGAGGATATCTATGGCTAAAATATATAAATTTATTTATCAAATAAGTAAAAAGATCAGATATATGATCACAATTATATCAATATTTACGTGTAATACAATCATAATAAATACAAATAACAAACCCCCTAAATCCGCATCCTAACACAGTCTTTAAGTCACAATAATAATCACAGTATGAGTCAACGATACTTATCAGTCAAATCAATGGGTAGAAGTCCGTGCACGGTTCCATGTCAAAGGTCCTAGGTATCGAGGCTACAAAACATCAAGTATCATATCAGTCTGTGGGAGCAAGAAAAAGTGGGGTGACTAGCACCCAAACGCGGTTCGCATATAGCTTATCAATGGCGCTAGCTGTCGTCCGTGTGAGGTCGGTTTATAAAGTATCTGTTTACCAATCAACACCACAAACTCATGTCACGTGTTAAGACAAATCACATCGCCCAGATCTCGCGTCATAACGTCATTGTCAGTATAACCAATCAAAGGCAGTATTATCGTATAGATCGACATATTTAAACTTGTCATATATAGTACACATATTATGAATGCAGCAGATAGAACATAGGTACACAATACTAAAATATACATTACAGTGGGATTATACTTCATTCGAACCTAATGAAATGCAATGCAAATAGAGCTCCGGAGCCGAGTACAATCACCCATAGTGGCGCCTGAAAATACTCATTCAGTAGCCATCAGGGTGATAGTGATTAAAAAATGTAGAAAGAAGAAGAAGGGGTTGGGGCACCGATACGTAACAGGACTGGATTGCCCCCCCATGGAAGATATTGAAATTTGGATGTACGTGTCGGAACAATAATATCACAGGAAAAGAGATCCAGTACATCTCAAAAAGTTAATGTAGTCACGATAAACAAAAGGTCCCAGAACTAATACCCAAATCCAACGGTTAGACAATCGAAGGAATCATCTCATAAATGTGTCCAATATGTATCCAATATCTGATCACCTAGAGTGGCACTGGTGAATAACTTCCTGTAATGGCACATCATCTGTGCGGAATACTCGCTTGAATGGTATAGAAAAGCAAACCTAATCAATCTCATATATAGGCGAAGAATCCATCAATGAGAATATTAGATATATAGACTTGTGTCATCATTCCGGATGTGATCCAAACGATGTGGAAGCAAGGTGGATGACAGCTCCCCAAATCATCAGGAACAATGCTATAGATGAAGGAGCCTACACATTCAATTAAGGACAAGACAAATGACTAAGTATGAATATAACATAAATAATATAAGTTAAATTATATGATGTCGGTAAAGTTCATCTCTCATTCAAACTCCCCGCAGGTTTCTGGTTTCTACCCTTTTGTATGTTTAAGATTATGCACATTGCCCCTCGTATCCAGTGCTTTGTAATAGACGTTCCTAGTCGCACACCTCTGATATATTTAACTGATCCACTTTTGTACGCCCATACATTTCAGTCACTG
Organism: Hymenochirus boettgeri; assembly: GCA_019447015.1. Classification (NCBI taxonomy): domain Eukaryota; kingdom Metazoa; phylum Chordata; class Amphibia; order Anura; family Pipidae; genus Hymenochirus; species Hymenochirus boettgeri. Next base: position 31,859,251 of record CM033476.1, read on the forward strand.
CTGTTTTGCACTGATGATATTTTAAAGAAATGTTAGCTACAAACTTGTCCTGACGAGGAGTATCATTCAGTCGTGCCGCGATCCCCGCCTTAATCTCTTTTTGGGATGGTGGGAAAAGGGATTTGATTTCGGTTTGCAGAAGAGAAATTTTGCCTATACACCAACGTTGAACATATTTTTTCTGGTATGGTATCTATGATGATATTCTCATTCTTTGGAAAGGTAATCTACATGATTTTCCCTCTGTCTTGCACAAAATAACCATAATGAATCTAACTACTCTTTCCTCGACTCATCACCCCCTGTGTCTACTTGAAAGGTCGAATTCCTGGACTGACGTCACAATAGAACAAGGAGCGCCAGGAAATCCCCTATACTCAGCACCTATTCGGAAAATCCCACGGCTACTAAACCCGTTTATCCGCCTATTAGCATTAACTTTTTTGATATGTACGGCCATCTCTTTTTCTCTGTGATTTATGTCCCTGACCCGTATTACTCCATTATTGCATTCCTTATTCCATGTGCTGGGGACAATCTAGTCCTGTGTACTATCCGGGTTTACCCCACTCCCTCCTTCTGTCTTCTCTCACATTTTTAATACCCCCTATCACCCTGCGATGGCTCACGTGATAAGAGTATTTTCAGGCGCCACTATGGGTGACTGTAGACTCGAGCATCCGGACCTTCTTCTCTTGCATTTGCATTCTCATTAGGTTTCGAAATGAAAGTATTAATCCCAACCGTAATGTATATATTGTTTAGTATGTCTGTTACTATGTTTTTCTAGCTGCTGCATTCACCTCTCTAATATGCTGTACCATTCATTACAAGTTTTAAATTTTATTGCGATTCTTTACCGATAGCCATTACTGCCTTTGATTGGTTTTTTCTTTATACTGACAATGACGTTTATGTACTCGCTGACGATCTGGCGATGTGGATATTGTCTTAACACGTGATCATGAGTCGTGTGTGTTTGTTGATTGGTTAAACAGATACTTTAATAACTAATTCCCCTCACACGTACAACAGCTAGCGCCCTTGATAAGCTATATGCGAAATGCGTTGGTGCTAGTCCCCACCCCACTTTTTCTTGCCTTCCCCACAGATTCTGATATGATACTTGATATGTTTGTAGCTCGAACCACCTATGGATCGTTGACATTGGAATACCGTGCACGGCGAACTTCTACAATTTGATTGTCTTGATAAGTATCGTTGACTCATAACTGCTGTATTTTATTTTATCTTAAAGACCTGGCGTTACTGGACTCGAGCGATCTCTACGGGCGGTTTGTTCTTTTGTACTTATTATGGATTGTTACACTTAAATATGTATAATTCCTGTGATCCATATATCTGATCTTTTTACTTATTTTGATAATAAATTTATATTATTTTAGCCATAGAATCCTCTATACTTCTTTTGTTTGTGTTTACATAATTTTGCTTGGCCATAGGTCTTCTTTATAATTAACAGGGACTTTCTGTTTTTTGTCAACTGTGTGGCACATTAACCTTTATACAAAGTCAAAGTATACTTACAAATGTATGTCTAATTAACAGATTCTAATATTTATTAATCATTGTTTCATTCATTAAAACCTAAGTTAGTCGACGAGATCTATTTAATCATAATCCATCTGTACCTACTACTATATAGATCTAGTTTCATGGCAAATCAAGTTTATTGATCCCCTGTATACAAATAATATCCTCCGGTGGTGTGGTGTAATTTTATCCTCATCTTTCCTACCACTATATACCTTCAGACCTTCCACACGGTCTTATCGTTTCCGCGGAACGACATCACTTTTTTGAGCATGGTTTTTACAGTGCGCTGTTATTTAATTTGTTTGGTATATCTCCAGACAAACATTAAATCTGAAAAAACAGGAACAGTTGGTCGTAGATTAATCAACATGGGTGACATAAGTCTTCAGAATTCAATGACTGTATCAACGCGTCCTGGGGCTTAATTAACTTTTCTATTGTCTAAACTGGTTTCCGTATCCACCCTCTGTTGTCAACAATACGGGATTATACCATACTTCATCACTTTCCCCCTTTCACTATTCATTAAACCAGCCCTGCCTATAAGGACCTTGGGACCTTTCTCTATAGAGTTGAACAAAAAAAACTGTGTTTTAAGCACCAATGAACCTGCGCCATCAACATCCTTACCTTTACGTCACAGATCCCCGTACACAGAGCTGCGGATGAATTTTGCCCGATCCCTTTGCGCAGTTGAACTAGACCCCTTTCTGGATGACCTGCTACCACAATTATGAGGCATTCATTCGTGCTTTTTCTCATTTACAAGCTGAAAGAGGAATCTGGCTTTTCTCATGTTGGGGGCTTTTGGTGGCTCGGGGTATTGCATCCGTATTTTATTGTAAATGGTACCCATGACGTGTCACCAAAAGCAAGTGTATGTTTCGTTTTTCCTGCCCCTACCCGAACCACCAACAAATCAAACCCATGCAAGGTCTGTCCCACCCCGGTAAAAACAATGGTATAGTAAAGAACCCTTTTTAAAGAATGCGTAATAATGTATGGGATCGTTAATAAACCCTGTATTGCCGCTCACTGCAGGACACATGCATGTGAATCGGAGCGGTTTTAGTTGAGCCTAACAACCCAATGCTCGGTAAAATGCTACAGTCTCTTACGTTAATGTTAGAACGTTAGCACCGTTTTACCCCCACTGTTCATATCCGCAGCAGTTGTCTGGCTCAGGTTCATTGGCCAGCATTAGGACCCTGGTATACACACACTCGCTGATTTTGGGCTCACCAGTGACTTACCAATTCATTCATGTCACTAATATTGAGAATTACTGGTAATAATACATATACTGTAGTTCCGCTTGGTACAGGGATACTAAATAATATTGAGAATTACTGGTATTTATACATATACTGTAGTTCTGGTTGGTACAGGGGATAATATATAATATTGAGAATTACTGGTATTAATACATATTCTGTAGTTCCGGTTGGTACGGGGATACTAAATAATATTGAGAATTACTGGTATTAATATTCTCAATATTATTTAGTATCCCGTACCAACGAACTACAGAATATGTATTAATACCAGTATTCTCAATATTATATATATCCCCTGTACCCAACCAGAATACAGTATATGTATAAAACCAGTAATTCTCAATATTATTTAGTATCCTGTACCAAGCGGAACTACAGTATATGTAATTACCAGTAATTCTCAATATATATATCTCCTGTACCAAACAGAACTACAGTATATGTATTAATACCAGTAATTCTCAATATTATTTAGTATCCCCGTACCAACCAGAAACTACAGTATATGGATTATACCAGTAATTCTCAATATTATATATATCCCCTGTACCAACCAGAACACAGTATATGTATTATTACCAGGAACTCTAATATTATTATTATCCCCGTACCAACCAGAACTACAGTATGTAATACCAATAATTCTCAATATTATTAGTATCCCCGTACCAACCGGAACTACAGAATATGTATTATACCAGAATTCTCAATATTATTTAGTATCCCCGTACAACGGAAACTACCGTATATGTATTATTACCAGTAATTCTCAATATTATATATTATCCCCTGTACCAACCAGAAACTAGTATATGTATTAATACCAGTAATTCTCAATTTTAGTATCCCGATCAACCAGAACTACAGTATGATTATATCCAGTAATTCTCAATATTATTTAGTATCCCTGTACCAACCGGAACTACAGTATATGTATTATTACCAGTAATTCTCAATATTATATATTATTCCCTACCAACCAGAACTACAGTATATGTATTATTACCAGTAATTCTCAATAAATATTAGTATCCCCGTACCAACCAGAACTACAGTATATGTATTATTACAGTAATCTCAATATTATTTATATCCCCTGTACCAACCAGAACTACAGTTATGTATTAATACCAGTAATTCTCAATATATATTTGTATCCCCGTACCAACCGAAACTACAGATATGTATTAATACAGTAATTCTCAATATTATTTAGTATCCCGTACAAGCGGAAACTACAGTATTGTATTATTAAAGTAATTCTCAATATTATATATTATCCTGTACAACCAGAACTACAGTATATGTATTAATACACGCTAATTTCATATTTAGTATCCCGTACAACCAGAACTACAGTATAGTGGATTACAACAGTAATTCTCAATATTATTTAGATCCCCTGTACCAACCGGAAAACAGTATATGTATTATTACCAGTAATTCTCAATATTAATATTATCCCTGTACCAACCAGAACTACAGTTATGTATTATTACCAGTAATTATCCAATATTAGTATACCGGATCAACTGTACAACCGAAACTACAGTATATGTATTAATACTAACCAGTTATTTCTCAATATTATTAGTATCCCCGTACCCACCAGAACAAGTATGTATTATTACCAGTAATTTCAATTATATATATCCCCTGTACCAACCAAGAAACTATATGTTTATATACCAGTAATTCTCAATATTATTTAGTATCGAATTACTGGTATTAATACATATACTGTAGTTCTGGTTGGTACAGGGATACTATATAATATTGAGATTTACTGGTATTTATACATATACTATAGTTCTGGTTGGTACGGGGATACTAAATAATATTGAGAATTACTGGATATAAAATTATATAGATTATATACTATATTTATATATCTATATATTATATATATATATATCGTATATATATATATATATATATATATATATATATATACATATACAAGAGAATCTAAAATCCAGAGACACAAATGGCAAGCTAGATAAAACTCACCTTTTTCCAGAAAAATTGGTCCAAATATCACCTAAACGATAAAGAGGAAATTTGTAATAATGAACCAATCCATATTCAAGGTTCACAGTAGCACAAGTTAATCGTTGTATTGCTCTTCTTTTAAGATGTTGCACATCTGCAGCGTCTGATTACTCTAGCTCAGTTACAATTACAAATACCATATGTCAGAAAGATGAATGCACTGTGGCTCCTGCAGCCCAAATCTGGGATGTGCATAATAAAGCCAAGGGTAAGATGTTTGGTTGAGGAACATTCAGACTCAGTTTTTTTGTAAAAATTGTTTAGCTTTCAATTGCTTTAATAGCAATGCAAATTAAAATAACCACGGGGAAGCAGCCTGAATTCCTTTATGCAGGCCATACATGTTCTGACAAACACCAGGACCAATCAATATAATGCTGTAGTATTAATAGCAAATGAATGTAAGGAGACAGGACTGTCATCCAACAGAACCGCTCAAAATTTAGATCATTTAAATGATTAAGTATTGGGCCATTGTAATGCTGGCATTAGGTTGGGGTCCCATTGTACCAGTCTATAAAAGTATCGGCCATTGTATGGCGGGCATTAGGTTGGGGTCTCATTGTACCAGTCTATAAAAGTATCGTCCATTGTATGGCGGGCATTAGGTTGGGGTCCCATTGTACCAGTCTATAAAAAGTATCATCCATGTATGGCTGGCATAGGATGGGGCCGCATTGTACCAGTCTATAAAGTATCGGCCATTGCATGGCGGGCATTAGGTTGGGGTCCATTGTACCAGTCTATAAAAGTATCGGCCATTGCATGGCTGGCATTAGGTTGGGGCCCCATTGTACCAGTCTATAAAGTATCGGCATTGCATGGCTGGCATGGTGGGGACCCATTGTACCAGTCTATAAAAGTATTGGGCATTGTATGGGGGCATTAGGTGGGTCCCATTGTCCAGTCTATAAAAGTATCATCCATTGTATGGCTGGCATTAGGATGGGGTCCATTGTACCAGTCTATAAAAGTATCGGCCATTGCATGGCTGGCATTAGGTTGGGGACCCATTGTACCAGTCTATAAAAGTATCGGCCATTGTATGGCTGGCATTGGTTGGGGTCCCATTGTCCAGTCTATAAAAGTACGTCCATTGTATGGCTGGCATTAGGTGGGCCCCATTGTACCAGTCTATAAAAAGTATCGGCATTGCATGGCGGCATTAGGTTGGGGCCCCATTGTACAGTCTATGAAGTATCTGGGCCATTGTATGGCGGGCATTAGGTTGGGGACCCATTGTACCAGTCTACGAAAGTATCGGGCCATTGTAGTGCAGGGCATTAGGTTGGGGACCCATTGTACCAGTCTATGAAAGTATCGGGCCATTGTATGGCGGGCATTAGGTTGGGGTCCCATTGTACCAGTCTATAAAAGTATCATCCATTGTATGGCGGGCATTAGGTTGGGGTCCCATGTACCAGTCTATAAAGTATCATCCATTGTATGGCTGGCATTAGGTTGGGGTCCCATTGTACCAGTCTATAAAAGTATCGTCCATTGTATGGCGGGCATTAGGATGGGGCCGCATTGTACCAGTCTATAAAAGTATCATCCATTGTATGGCTGGGCATTAGGATGGGGTCCCATTGTACCAGTCTATAAAAGTATCGGCCATTGCATGGCGGGCATTAGGTTGGGGCCCCATAGTACCAGTCTATAAAAGTATCGGCCATTGTATGGCTGGCATTAGGTTGGGGTCCCATGTACCAGTCTATAAAGTATCGGCCATTGTATGGCTGGCATTAGGTTGGGTCCCATTGTACCAGTCTATAAAAGTATCGTCCATTGTATGGCTGGCATTAGGTTGGGGCCCCATGTACCAGTCTATTAAAGTATCGGCCATTGCATGGCAGGCATAGGTTGGGGCCCCATTGTACCAGTCTATGAATAAAGTATTGGGCCATTGTATGGCAGGCATTAGGTTGGGGACCCATTGTACCAGTCTACGAAAGTATCGGCCATGTATGGGCGGGCATTAGGTTGGGGACCATTGTACCAGTCCGAAAGTATCGGGCCATTGTATGCGGGCATTAGGTTGGGGACCCATTGTACCAGTTACGAAAAGTATCGGGCCATTGTATGGCGGGCATTAGGTTGGGGTCCCATTGTACCAGTCTATGAAAGTATTGGGCCATTGTATATTGTATGGCGGGCATTAGGTTGGGGACCCATTGTTCCAGTCTATGAAAGTATCGGCCATTGTATGGCTGGCATTACGTTGGGGACCCATTGTACCAGTCTATGAAGTATTGGGCCACTGTATGGCGGGCATTAGGTTGGGGTCCCATTGTACCAGTCTATAAAAGTATCAGCCATTGTATGGCAGGCATTAGTTGGGGCCCCATTGTACCGTACTTTAAAAGTATCAGGCATTACGTTGGGGACCCATTGTACCAGTCTATAAAAGTATTGTCCATTTGCATGGCTGGATTAGGTTGGGGCCCCATTGTACCAATCTATAAAAGTATTGTCCATTGTATGGCGTGGCATTAGGTTGGGGCCCCATTGTATCAGTCTATGAAAGTATTGGGCCATTGTAGGTGGGCATTAGGTTGGGGTCCCATTGTACCAGTCTATAAAAGTATCATCCATTGTATGGCTGGCATTAGGTTGGGGACCCATTGTACCAGTCTACGAAAGTATCGGGCCATTGTATGGCTGGCATTAGGTTGGGGCCCCACTGTACCAGTCTATGAAAGTATTGGGCCATTGTATGGCGGGCATTAGGTTGGGGCCCCATAGTACCAGTCTATAAAAGTATCGGCCATTGTATGGCGGGCATTAGGTTGGGGCCCCATTGTACCAGTCTATAAAAGTATCGGCCATTGTATGGCGGGCATTAGGTGGGGCCCCATTGTACCAGTCTATAAAAGTATCGGCCATTGTATGGCTGGCATTAGGTTGGGGCCCCATTGTACCAGTCTATAAAAGTATCGGCCATTGTTATGGCTGGCATTAGGTTGGGGCCCCATGTTACCAGTCTATAAAGTATCGGCCATTGTATGGCTGGCATTAGGTTGGGGGCCCCATTGTACCAGTCTATAAAGTATCGGCCATTGTATGGCGGCATTAGGTTTGGGGTCCCCATTGTACCAGTCTATAAAAGTATCGGCCATTGTATGGGCTGGGCATTAGGTTGGGGCCCCATTGGCTACCATGTGTATAAAAAGTAGGTCCAGTAAAATCATCTGGTTCATAGGTGTGCCATTGTAACATAAAGTAATAAAAACATAGGTAAAGGTCATTTCTACTCAGTCGTGTATTATATTAAACATAATAGACCAGGGATGGCAAACTTGCTACCAAATGTGAAAAACTACAACTCCCAGCATTGCCCTGTTACACCTGCCTGGATTATAGACTATATATAGTACCAGGTGGGAGGAAATAATTACATATCCTTATTGTCCAATGTCTTCACCCAATAGCAGTGATCCCACCTCTCCAGTCCCTTTCCTAGCCTACTAACTGCAACACAGCTATAACCCGTTAGGCACTACACTTCCCAGAATCCTTTCCAGACACAGTTAGAGCAATGCTGTGGACTTACCTGAATCTGCCCACGGATTATTGGGGGAACTTGCAGGATTTCGGGAACATTGAGACAGTTCATGTTGCAGCTGATTATAGCGCGGGAATGAGTAGGGGAACCGTCTAGCGACTATCAATATAGACTGAGACTGCCCGCAATCATCTTCCGTCAATCTCCCTCCCGCCAAACGGGTAAGTTTCAATCAACCAGTCAGAATCCAGTAAAACGTCACCCAGACCCTCATTCTTATTCTATGAAAAAAGGCCGAAGCGCGAGAGGGGCGGGGCGTATAGGGAGAAGGGAGAGCGAGAGACAGACAGACTGACTGACTGACTATGAGACTAGGGGAACTACTAGTATATTTTAATAGGCTGTGAACTGTCATAATGGGACCAGGGTGGGGGGAGTAATACTATTAATTGGACTAGCATCCAGGGTAGGGGGCGTAATTACTTTGAATGGATCAGGTGGGGGGTAGTAGGTGGAGAATACTTAAGGGACCAGGGGGGTAGTAATAACTGTGAATGGGACCAGGGTGGTGGAGTAATACTCTGAATGGACCAGGGTGGGGGGAGTAATACTGTAAATGGACCAGGTGGTAGAGTAATACTCTGAATGGGGCCAGGGTGGGGGAGTAATACTGTGAATGGGACCAGGGTGGTGGGGAGTAATACTCTGAATGGGACCAGGATGGGGGGAGTAATATGGAAGTTGTGGGACCAGGGTGGGGTAGTAATAGTGAATGGGACCAGGGTTGTGGAGGGTGTATACTGTGAATGGGACCAGGGTGGGGGGGAGTAATACTGTGAATGGGACCAGGGTGGGGGAGTAATTGGGTGGGGGGAGTAATACTGTGGATGGGACCAGGGTGGGGGAGTAATTGGGTGGGGGGAGTAATACTGTGGATGGGACCAGGGTGGGGGGAGTAATACTGTGAATGGGACCAGGGTGGGGGGGAGTAATACTGTAATGGACCAGGGTGGGGGAGGAGTGAGTAATACTGTGAATGGGACCAGGGTGGGGGGAGTAAGATACAGTGAATGGGACCAGGGTGGGGTTGGGAAGTAATACTGTGAATGGAACCAGGGTAGGGGGAGTAATACTGTGAATGGAACCAGGGTAGGGGGAGTAATACTGTGAATGTGACCAGGTGGGGGGCGTAATACTTGAATGGGACCAGGTAGGATAATAACTGTGAATGGGACCACAGTGGGGGGGAGTAATACTGTGAATGGAACAGGGTAGGGGGTGTAATACTGTGAATGAACCAGGGTAGCGGGAGTATACTGTGAATGGACCAGAAGTGGGGGCGGTAATTCTGTGAATGGGACCAGGGTGGGGGGGAGTATACTGTGAATGGGACCAGGTGGGGGAAGTAATACTGTGAATGGGACCAGGGTGGGGGCGTAATACTTTGATGGGCCAGGATGGGAATAATACTGTGAATGGGACCAGGGTGGGGGGAGTAATACTGTGAATGGACCAGGTGGTGGTGGTGGGGTAATACTGTGAATGGGACCAGGGTGGTGTGGTGGTGGGGGGTAATACTGTGAATGGACCAGGGTGGTGGTGGTGGGGGGTAAAAATGTGAATGGGACCAGGGTGGGGAGTAATACTGTGAATGGGACCAGGTAGGGAATAATACTGTGAATGGGACTAGGGTGGGGGGATAATACTGTAATGGGTCCAAGGGGGGGGGAAGCAATACTGAAAATGGTAACATGGTAGGGGGAGCAAATGTAAATGGGACCAGGGTGGGGGAACAATACTGTAAATGGGACCAGGGTGGGGGAACAATACTATAATGGTTCTAAGGGTGGGGGTACTGTAGATGGGACAGGGTAGGAGGGGAGCAAAGCAATACTGTAAATGGACGGGGTGGGACAATACGTAAATGGATCCAAGGGAGGGACAATACTATAATGGTCCAAGGGGGGGGGGGGAGCAATACCATAAATAGACCAGGAGGGGAAACAATGCTGCCAATTGGGGACCAGGGTAGGGGATATTGCTCCCCCCACCTTGGTCCTATTTACAGTATTGCTGTCCCAGTTACGGTATTGCTTCCCACACTGGTCCATTTACAGTATTGCTTCCCACCCCAGTCCTTTTTAAGCTATTGCTCCCCACCCCGGTACCGTTTACAGTATTGCTAACCCCCCCCCCCCCACACACAGATTGCATGTGCTCTGATGTGCACGCTCTTGCAACGTTTTAATGTGCGTTGCCGTCTTTCATAGTGAGGCCTCAGTCTGAATGCAAAGCTTGATGAATTCCCTAACAATTCAATGTATAATATTGGACCATTATAGATTCCTCTCTCCTTTTCTAACGTTATTAACAATGTTTATAAAGCTTTTTCCTTCACATTGTTGCAAAAATCTGTAGGTCTCTGTTCGACCATTACAATCCTAATGTTCTCATTCCATTATACCTGGACTATTGTAACTTTTACTTGATGCTCTTCCTGCTTTCCATCTTTCTCGCCTTCAGTCAATACAAACTTTCATGCAAGCATTGTTTCACTCTACACTAAACAGGACATAAAAGGCATTCCACCCCTCTTACAAAAATTTAGTATGTGACAGATCACCCCCCAAAAGCTAGGTTCCGTTTTAACTTAAAGGGCATGTACACCCCTTTTTACAACTTTTATATAATGTAGGTATTGGTCCCCAGCCCCAACCGCCATAATAGAAAATTTGAGAAAGTCCCCTGATTTAACTACCTCTCTCCTCCGCCGCACTCTCAGGTCCCGACACGGAACTTCAGCAGGGAACGGGACGCGCAGCTGTGTCCCTGATTGGCTGAGAGGCAGCCGGCTGCTCCGAACGTCGGGGGAGAGAGAGTATGGTAAGTAACTATCGGGATTTTCTAAATTCTATTAAGGCGGTTGGGGCTGGGGACCTATACCTACATTATATACAAGGGGTTTAGAGCTAGGGGGAGGGAGAGAAAAACGGGAGGGAGAGGAAGTTTTCCTGGCTTTGGAGGGGCATAGCAGGAGAACCGTTTGGAGCAGAGATGTAAGGTAAGGATTTTTGTACACTACACAGGTGGGGCCAGTATGGGGTTAAATTTCAGTTTGGGGGTGGACATGCCTTTAATTTAGCAAAGATGCTCCCAAGCTGTGTACGGATCGGTAGTGGTGGGTATTTAAAAGATTCAGGTGCCAAAAACCCTAGGAACACCCCTGCAAATAATCAAAGTAAAGGCAAATTAACATGTTTTTTTCTCAATTAAAAGCAAAGATGTATTAGCTAAGATAGGAAGGCAGAGGTAAGTATTCTTAATGCATAGACATAGAATAGAATTATTTACTCCTGGTAATGAAATGTGGATCAGAGCACTGTATCCTAGTACCCCAATCACTAAGAAGGAGGGCCTATGCAAATAAAATAGCACTGATTGGCTGGAGGATGGAAGAGAGAATGTACATGGCAGTGCCAGCATTAATATGCTGGGGTGGAGGGAGTGAACAGATTGCAGACCAGACAGCACGGGCAGTTTGGGAGCAATCATGATGGTATTTCCAGCTTTTAGAATTGTACGGATCATTATAATGGACTGAACTTACCTGTAATAGACTGGCCATCATTTGTCCTCTAGGTGGAGCAGATGGTTTGCAGTGTTTGTGTCTCCGAAGCCATGAGAACAATCCACTGATATTTTTTTTGTCTACCGATTCTAGCAAATCTACCATTCCCAGTCGTACGTTACATTCACGAAAAAAGAAATTCAACAATAAGAACTGCACATTGTATATTGCAACTTGTGTACAACAAGCAGCCAGTGATACACAACATTCTATGTGACACAGGGACCAAGGAAGAGAACACATAAACCCCACCCCCTGATGTCACAGCAGTTTCCAGCTGAGACACCTCTAGGGTGATGTGACAGCTTCATCTAACATACACACACTTTCCAGCTCTCACTCGGGGACCAAGACCCAGGTATATGATACACATCACCCTCCTCTTCCTGGAAGTGCTACCAAGCTGGGGATCACAATCCTATGTCAGCTGGAAGGAATCCCATCAACCTCCCGCCCTATCCAGCCCTGCTAGATTCATTCCTAGCAGAGAAACAGAGAGGGATGGTGGTAGTTCAGGGCATCTGGAAGCCACAGGGACCACAGACGATGCATGTCGACCTCTGATGCTGAAGATGAGCTGATCGAGGCCTGCCACGCCTACCCCAAGCAATGCTGCCTTTTCTCTGGAGACAAGGTTCACCCCCTGCAGGTGAGGGTAGTGCCAAGCTGATGCTCTCAATAGGGAGAGAGGTTAAGGAATTAATTCACAGTTACAGTCTACAAGTAGTCCTTCCCAATATTTGCTGCTATTGGCTTTTGCGAGATAAACAGGCAAACTAGTAATTTGCAGGCAGCTATGTGTGTGTACTTGTGTCTGTCTATTTGCAAGGTGGGCTGGTCCCTTTGTTACTTGGTCCAGGGCACCCAATTTGAATTGAAGAGAACTAGTGCTGGCTGGTGCATCTTATTCTGATGTCGTCGGCACATACAGGTTGCATGGGACTTTAGAAGGCAAGCATTCACGTTCTTGTATGTGTTTGAATCAATATGCAGGGATAGAAAACTTGCTCCAATAAAAACTTTTAAAAAGTTGGAAAAATACTAATATAAGCAATGAAAATTCTCCAAATGAAGGATGAACGTTTTTATATTCTTTCTGGTTGTCAGGGTCAGTGTGCGTAGAAAATGTGTATTTTATATTTCTTCTAAAGGGGAAAGCACACCCCTCATCACCCCCCAAAACTGCAAAAGTTCCAACCCACCTCTCAGCTTTCTGCTTCATGTTCTTCCAGTAGCATCTGTCAGTTGATTTACCCATTTTTCATTAAGGGGTCCAACACGCCTATTAAGAAGGCAAGACAGAATAATTATTGAAAAGTAATTTATAGTCACGTGCAAACTTAACACTACTTAACATCTTGAAACATAGAAGTAATTTTCTGGTAAACATTCCTTTTAATAAAAGTTATGTGTGTCTTGTAATGAGGTAAAATAAGGTAATTGAAGATAATTGTAGTGGACCGGGAGTCGGTATTTGCAGCTTTGCGGTTAGAAACATTACATTACCCGATATTGTATTGCCCAACACATGGCAGATCCGTACAATAAGTGCAGAGGAGCCTGCAAAGGAAATTCATTTGCTTAAAACACAGTAAAGTAATTATGAATTTCTTATGCCCTGTACACATGCTATTAATCAGGGCCATTTCTTGGCATAGGCAACCTAAGCGAAAAGCTAGGGGCCTAGGGCACCATTAAAGTAGAGGGCGCCATTCATGTTTTTTTCAGCAATAGAGCAGCAATCTGTTACCAATCTAGTTTCCTGTAGCACACTCTTTGCATACAATCTTAAGCTAGGTACACTGTCACACCTTGCAATTCTTTGTCCCGCCCATTTGACACTTCCAACCAGTCAGCCAGGACGAAGGACTGTCGACCCCGGTAAAATTAGATGTGACCGACGTTTGCCATGACTAAGCATGCGGTCCATAGAGGACCACACGATTGACGATTGTTTTCAGACACGTCCAATCGCCCTTTTGGCCAATTTGGGCAAACGAAAGATCAGAATCAGTTGCATACAGCCAAAAACCCATGCAATGTTTTCTGCCCAATTGACCGATACACCGAAGTGTCGACAAAAAATTGCATAGTGTGTACAGGCCTTAGCTGAGTTTCCCAATCTATAATAAAACTAATCCATAGGTGGTTGGGGGAAGGCACCATGGGAAACTCACCTAGTGCACAACATGGATAGTAGATATTGCCAACCAAAATTTTAAACCTTGTTCCCTGATACCAAGGAGGTTTCCGTTTGCCCCTTCTCCGTATAGTAATAGTACAGGATGCTCGGCTATTTCCAAGCAGTCTGTGATGCTCGCCTATTGCCAAGATAGATCCCTTATGTATCGTTAGCACCAAAATGAGATTTATCTAACTTGTGTTTGAGGCTTTTAGGTTTTAGAAGATGCAGAACCTTTACTAATGCTTTTGCAAAAATTTCTCAGGTCTTTTGAGTTTTTTTTGAGTGTAAAGTTGTTGGTAAGGGAACCTGATCAGGATGTTCAGGAAGCAGAAGGCTGCGGAATATATTCCAATAAAAACAGCACAGAACAATGACCCAGACTGTAGGGCTGTGCACTGCATCTACTGCAGATCTATTTGCTATGTTGTGTCCCTAGGGAAATTGTAACATCAGCACTGCTGGCTGCCAGGGTATCTCCCAGATTGCTGACCTGGAAGGCCTGACATATTGTTCTTCTGATAAATATTTTTATCAAAATTACCATCAGTGCAAATCCTGAAGGCTAGAGCTAGAGCCTTCACCTGTGTTTAAAGTAGAATGAAAGCAAAAACATTACATGGATAATCCAGTAAGCCATCACTTTATTTGGTGTCCTAAACGTTGGAAAGTTCATGTAGAGTCCACTGAAATTTTAAAAAAAATGTAAAAATAAGGCTCTATCCAAAATGTAATTTCAAACCACTAAAAAGTGCACAACTCTTTGGAGCTTATTTAAAGGGTATGTTCACCCTTAAAGGGACACTATACTGAAAAAAATGACTTTGCCTCATCTTAATCTATAATTGAATACAGTAAGTAGCACTTACTGATTTGTGTGTGTTGCTGCATGTCTTCAATCCAGCACACATTTGTTTAGGAGCAGTATCCACTCTCCCTCTTTTAACCACTCCCACTTCCATCCGACTTTTCCCCCCACCAAAATCACTGTCAAGTCCTGCGCACAGCAAACCCCATTCCACGTCAAAACTCTGTCACCATTCCGACTACAGTAAACTACTCACAGAAGATAGTTTTTTGAGAGCAAGGAACTTGATTGATAGCTTAAATATAATTAGTTTTAGATTAGATACCTTAGAAAAGAAATAGTTTCCAGTTATGGTCAATTATAAAAAACCTAATTATTTCAGTATACCATGCCCAAACAACTTAATGTGAGAATATAGTTTGCATATACCTGCATTACTAACCAGATATTAAGGGGAAGTTCAGTGGAAATACATATTCTTTTCATAAAAAATAGCAGTATTTTATCATACCAATGACCTAAACCGTCCATTCAGTATTTTGTGTATAAATAAATGCAACCAAAATACTAACTTCCTGTTTGTTAGGACCCCTAATAGAGGACTGTTATGGTCTTGCCAGTAGAGATCTGAGCATCTGTACCCATCCAACAGCCAATCAGTAGAAATTATGGTTAGGAACATTCCAAGCTAGTGGTGCATCCTGGGAGAAGAAGGATCGTTAGAGACCTGAAAGTTCAGCTCACTAATGTCAACAGTCAGGGAGTAGCAAAGGGTATGAAATCAGACTGATTTTTCAAAATGAGGAGAGAATATGTAAAAATAACTAGGTTGTTATGTACACAAACGTACCAATTTAACAAATATTGATAATTTGCAGCTGAACTGTCCCTTTAGGATTATTTTACCCCATTCTGGCAGAGAAGCTGGTCCCTCCCTTCATGCAATTTATTTAAAGGGTATGTCACCCTTAAATATAAATTTTAATATGTTTCCCCATGTCTCCCAGCCCCAACCGCTATATTTTTTTTTTGCGAAAAGCCCCCCAAACTCTACTTACCTCCCCTCTTTCCTCCGCCGCGCTGCTCCCGCCTCTGTTGCGAGGGGGGGAAATGCAGCAGAGGGGCGGGACCGGAGTCACGCTGTGATTGGCTGAGCGGCAGCCAATCACGGGGCGGCTGCCGGTCATTCAGTGGCAGCGGAGGAAGAGGAGGATGTATGTAGTAGAGTTTGGGGAGCTTTCTAAAAATAAAAAATATGCGGTTGGGGGCTGGGAGACATGGGGGGAATACTGTATTAAGGGGTTTTATGCTAAGGAGGGAAGTGAGTAGAACGGGAACGGGGGAGGAGGGAGGGGGCGAGAGAAGGGCTTGCAGTACGCATGCCAACTAAAATCCAGAGACACAAATGGCAAGCTAGATAAACTCACCTTTTTCCAGAAAACATTGGTCCAAATATCACCTAAACGATAAAGAGGATAATTTGTAATAAATGAAACCAATCCATATTCAAGGGTTCACAGTAGCACAAGTTAATCGTTGTATTGCTCTTCTTTTAAGATGTTGCACATCTGCAGCGTCTGATTACTCTAGCTCAGTTACAATTAACAAATACCATATGTCTAGAAAGATGAATGCACTGTGGCTCCTGCAGCCCAAATCTGGGATGTGCAATAAATGCCAAGGGTAAGATGTTTGGTTTGAGGCAACATTCAGACTCAGTTTTTTTGTAAAAATTGTTTAGCTTTCAATTGCTTTAATAGCAATGCAAATTAAAATAACCACGGGGAAGCAGCCTGAATTCCTTTATGCAGGCCATACATGTTCTGACAAACACCAGGACCAATTAGGTTGGGGCCCCATTGTACCAGTCTATAAAAGTATCGGCCATTGCATGGCAGGCATTAGGTTGGGGCCCCATTGTACCAGTCTATGAAAGTATTGGGCCATTGTATGGCAGGCATTAGGTTGGGGACCCATTGTACCAGTCTACGAAAGTATCGGGCGGTACAGATGGGCCCCAACCTATGCCTGCCATGCAATGGCCGATACTTTATAGACTGGTACATGGGGCCCCAACCTAATGCCAGCCATACAATGGACGATACTTTTATAGACTGGTACAATGGGACCCCAACCTAATGCCAGCCATACAATGGCCGATACTTTATAGACTGGTACCATGGGACCCCAACCTAATGCCAGCCATACAATGGCCGATACTTTTATAGACTGTACATGGGGCCCCCAACCTAATGCCCGCCATGCAATGGCCGATACTTTTTATAGACTGGTACAATGGGACCCCATCCTAATGCCCAGCCATACAATGGATGATACTTTTTATAGACTGGTCATGCGGCCCCATCCTAAATGCCGCCATACAATGGACGATACTTTTATGAACGGTACAATGGGACCCCAACCTAATGCCAGCCATACAATGGATGATACTTTATAGACTGGTACATGCGGACCCCAACCAATGCCCCGCCATACAAGGATGACTTTTATAGACTGGTACAATGGGACCCCAACCTAATGCCCGCCATACAATGGCCCGATACTTTCATAGACTGGTACAATGGGTCCCCAACCTAATGCCCTCCATACAATGGCCCGATACTTTCGTAGACTGGTACAATGGGTCCCCAACCTAATGCCCTCCATACAATGGCCCGATACTTTCATAGACTGGTACAATGGGGCCCAACCTAATGCCAGCCATGCAATGCCGATACTTTTATAGACTGGTACAATGGGGCCCACCTAATGCCAGCCATACAATGGACGTTACTTTTATAGACTGGACAATGGGACCCCAACCAATGCCAGCCATACAATGGCCGATACTTTTATAGACTGGTACAATGGGTCCCCAACCTAATGCCAGCCATGCAATGGCCGATACTTTTATAGACTGGTACAATGGGACCCCCATCCTAATGCCAGCCATACAATGGATGATACTTTTATAGACTGGACAATGGGACCCACCTAATGCCCGCCATACAATGACATACTTTTATAGACTGGTACAATGGGTCCCACCAATGCCAGCCATGCATGCCGATACTTTATAGCCTGGTACAAGGGGTCCCCAACCTAATGCCAGCCATGCAATGGCCGATACTTTTATAGACTGGTACAATGTGGACCCCAACCTAATGCCCGCCATGCAATGGCCGATACTTTTATAGACTGGTACAATGCGGCCCCATCCTATTGCCAGCCAATCACAATGGATGATACTTTTATAGACTGGTACAATGGGACCCCAACCTAATGCCCGCCATACAATGGACGATACTTTATAGACTGGTACAATGAGACCCCAACCTAATGCCCGCCATACAATGGCCGATACTTTTATAGACGGGTACAATGGACCCCAACCTAATGCCAGCATTACAATGGCCCAATACTTAATCATTAAATGATCTAAATTTTGAGCGGTTCTGTTGGATGACAGTCCTGTCTCCTTACATTCATTTGCTATTAATACTACAGCATATATTGTTGGTCCTGGTGTTTGTCAGAACATGTATGGCCTGCATAAAGGAATTCAGGCTGCTTCCCCGTGGTTTATTTTAATTTGCATTGCTATTAAAGCAATTGAAAGCTAAACAATTTTTACAAAAAAACTGAGTCTGAATGTTCCCTCAACCAAACATCTTACCCTGGCTATTATGCACATCCCAGATTTGGGCTGCAGGAGCCACAGTGCATTCATCTTCTGACATATGGTATTTTAATTGTAACTGAGCTAGAGTAATCAGACGCTGCAGATGTGCAACATCTTAAAAGAAGAGCAATACAACGATTAACTTGTGCTACTGTGAACCCTTGAAGATGGATTGGTTCATTATTCAAATTTCCTCTTTATCGTTTAGGTGAATATTGGACCAATTGTTTCTGGAAAAAGGTGATTTATCTAGCTTGCCATTTGTGTCTCTGGATTTTAGATTCTCTTGTATATGTATATATATATATATATATATATATAATATATATCATATATATATATATAATATTAATATATAATATATATATAATTATAAATTTTAATATTTCTGTGTTGTCTTTAGCACAGAGTTGATGCGCAGGGTGCACGGTTCCAGATTGCGCAGTATAAATGCTTGGTCATTAAATATGCTAAGGACACTCGTTACAGCAAAGAGAAGCTTGCCACCCTGATCAGTAAGCATGGTCTAATAACGGAGTTTGTGTTTGTTTTCCACAAATTGAAATTAATATTTTTAGCATTAGAGGAATCTTTGTTAAAGCTTGGTACACACCATGAATTTCTTCGTTCTGACCCCCGTTCCACCACAAGCGAGTGGTCGCCCGGAACGAAGCACGGTGAAAGGAAACCCAGGGCTTTGAAAAACGGTCTAATGATGCATCTTTTATCTAATCACAGTTTCTTGATTATAATCAGGAAAATATCACAATGTCCACCCCTCTTTTCAAAAAAACAATATATGTAGATACCCCCCCAAAACCTAAAGTTTCGTTTTAGTTAAAAGCTGAAATCGGCTCCCAGCCTGAGCTATTATACTTCATGCTCCACCCGCCACGGCTCTGCACTTCCGGGTAAGGCACAGTGATCGGCCGTGACAGTGACGCCAATCACTGACTGCCATTCCCGCAGTCTCCACTGCGGCTGCTCGGGAACACAAAAAGAACGAGCAACCACAGTGGAGACTGAGAGAAGAACCCAGAAGCGGTGGTGGAGCGAGGAGCTTGTAAGTATAAAACGCTTTTGACTAAAATGAACTTTGGTTTTGGTGGGTTATCTCTATAATATAATGTCTTTTGAAAAGAGGGCAATGACCTATCTTGTGTTACACCACCATATTGTTTCCGTGGGGAAACTTTTGTTATATAATGTTTTTTCTTACCCTTTAAAAAAAGAAATCAGATGGTAAAGGTATGGCATAAAATTGATTATGCCAATGAACTATCCACACCTTTGTATCAGAAAGCCTTCCGTGTTAAGGTGGGTACACACCTGAAAGGTGGACCGGATGTGCAAGTGTGTGTACCTAGCTTTAGACTTGCACCTCTCAGCTTCTCACTATTGCATGGTTGGGGGGGGGGGTTTACCTTTTTTCATTTCAGGGGTAAATTTGCCCTTTAACAAAAGTAAAAAAATATATATATTCTACGGTAGCCCTTAAACTTTAATGCCCTTGTCTTATAGGAACAGTAGAACTAACCCTTCAACCTTTATCCAGGCCAACCTCATTGACTGACTTATATTAATCATATTCAGAAAGCTAATAACTATTTCTTAGAAGAGAACATTCCCAAATAGTCTGTCGTACAGATCAGTAGACTACCTAAAAGGAGAACTACCTTTAAAATGGGAACATCTGTATTCTAATATATAATTAATGATTTGCAATTGCAGTAAGGTTTTTGTATTAATTAAACTTGTGTAGCATATTTAAATATTGTACTTTTTTTCTTTTCCTTTAAGGAGAACAATGGCGGCTGTTTCTCTGCCATGTGGTTGTATGATTCTGCGACAGAGGCGTTGACTTGCTCTGTTATAGGAATAGATGAGGGACAGTTTGTAAGTAGCTTTTTGGTATGTAAAGCTTTGCTCGACACTTGTGGTTCGTAAACACTAAACTTTTTCTTTGTAGTTCCCTGATACTGTAGAGTTTTGCGAAAGATGGCAAATCATGGGAAACTGTGATTGTAGCTGCTCGGGATGGAACGTTTCAGAGAAGGTCAGTCATGGTTTATGGAGGGTAATTTAACTATAAAAAAAAGACACTATTTGGAGTCCATCTAGGATCATGCTTCTAGCTGCAATCTGAAAACTTATGGCAGTTATAAGGGTGGTGTTCACAGCTAGCACTGTGAGCTGTATTCACCAACACTTTTGCTTTGACCACCCCATGCCTTAGGCGGGTACACACCCAGCCAATATTTTCGGCCGACCGACCGATTCCCGGCACTTTCGGTCGATTGGCCGAAAATATTGGCTGTGTGGGGGCGGGCAGCCACCACTGACATCTATCGTTCATTCGGCAGAACGATCGGACATGTCGGTAAATTCCGATCGATCGTGCGGTTCCCTATGGAACCGCACGATCGATCACGAGCAATTCGGCCGGCGACGAATTTGCCGCGACCAATGGGCATTTGTCCGAGCGCTTGGTCGGGACAAAAAGTCCCTCCATGTGTACCCAGCCTAAGGCACGAGCATGCCAAGTTGTATTCTACTGATGTAACAGAGCATCATCTGCTGTATCATAAGCCCTGCCCCCAGCTTCTTTACCTTTTTTTAAAGACTGAAAAGAGAACTTTGTTGGGAATGGAAGGGGTTTCGACTTCTTACTCCGCACATCATGTGACTGTCACGCTTGTTTATTCTGACTGTCTTAGTTTAAATTTACAAGCCTATAACTACCGATCCGAGAAGCTAGCTAGGCTTGTTTGAAAGGTATGAGCACTTGTATGGAGTCCACGGTTACCCTTTCAGTTTTGTTTTGCAGTAACGCTTCTCTCATGTTACTTCTAGGCTTTGGAACACTTGAATTTGTGCCATTGGCAGAGAGTGTTGTAAAACTCAACTCGTTTGTATGGAGTGTTTTTCGCGAAGCAGCATACACCAAGAGACTTGGGTCTGAAAAGGAGTTTGTTGACTTCCAATTAAAAACATTGATTTTTTTTTTTTTCTTCACACTTCTCGTTGTAACTCCATTTTGAAGAGATACGGTTATCTGTATGGCATGCACCATAGCAAGGTTTCACAACCTTGTAGTCTTAGCTTGGAATAGAACTTATTCTAATGGCAGAAATACTTGCTGCATCTTGACTGATGGTTAAAGGGATGTCCACCCCCCAAACTAAAATTTAACCCACTGCTGTCCCTGCTGTGTAGTCATCCTGTTCAGCTATTTCCTTAACCTCAGTATGGCAGTGACCTGTGCAGGGGAGCCTTCCCCCCCACCCCCATCTCTCTCCCCCATATCTGGATCCATCCTCTGCAGCCATTGCACCTAGGGTGAAACCCTTTGGCCATAAGATAGGTACGATCACTACTAACAGACCCTCTTCTCCCGTGGCGTCTTTGACAGCAGCCCGCGCCTGTGATTGCCTGCCTCTCAGCAGCCGATCACGACGTGGCTGACAGTTTGGCCCCTCTTGCAACTTCCGGCGAGCAAGAGCCGGATCAGAGACACTGCAGGAGGAAGGGGCTGTTATTACAGTCTGCCTGGCAGCCAGGCAGAGACTACATGACTATTAGTGGGGGTGCTGCCTTCCTTGTCATTCTCTCTTCACCCCTTGCATCTCACTTGGTGAAAGTAAGATCTCTCTCTCCAACAGCCTACTAGGTTGGGGGGCAGTTCACAGCTCCATGAAAGCTCTCTGGTCTCAGAGCTCTGATCTTTCACCTCCTCTGTGCCCAGACGAGCTGGTTCTCAAACGTCCTCCCATGGCAGCAAGAAACAGTGTATTCTCCTCCCTGTAGTAGCTGGACCTGTGTCTAAGGATGTTTCTCTCCCTGGACCTTTTATCATCCGTGTTTACTGTGTGGCGTTGAATCTGTGCTACTCCACTTTGTATTCCCG
The DNA here is from genome assembly GCA_019447015.1 of Hymenochirus boettgeri. NCBI lineage: Eukaryota > Metazoa > Chordata > Amphibia > Anura > Pipidae > Hymenochirus > Hymenochirus boettgeri. Next base: position 31,881,849 of record CM033476.1, read on the forward strand.
TTTGCTCATTGGTGTGCTGTTCATTTGTTTCCTACAAACGTCTTTGGCCTGGCTCTTGGCTACCTCTAGGTCCAGCCTTCACTGGTTTCCCTACCCAGTGGTCTCCTGTCCCTCTGAGATTCTCCTTAGTTTTGCAGGAGCTTCAAGGGACCATTTGAACTCCTTGAAATGAGCTCCTCTACTTTCCTCTCCTGGAAGCGTTATCAACTCCATCTGCAGCTCCTATAAGTGTTGTCCTTTAAACCTCAATACCAATCCATCCACAGGGACAAGGCAGTCCTACGGCCTCATTCCTCCCTCATCCAAAAGTGGCATCTCTTCATCTCAACAAAGATTGTGGTGCCTTCCTTTAGAAGGAGCTCAGGCAAAATTTTCTAGATGTCGTCAGGCTCTGCAGATCTATATTTGCTGTACTAAGGCAGGAATCCTGTGGCCCTTCAGATGTTTGAAAACTACAACTCCCAGAATTCCCTTGTGCAGTTGGGGCATATTGGGAGTTTAAACATCTGGAAGGATGCAGTTTGTGATCACTGTGTCTAAGGGTGGTAATCTTCAAATTCCCCGGTTTGTTCTTCTAGCGGGTCCCCAGAAGGGTTCGTGCATCTGTAAAAGACCCTTGATCGAATGAGCCATTACCCTATGGATCCATCATGGGAGGCCTCATGGATGACCTTGCATGGGTGTCTCATCGACCAGATGCTGGGCGGCTACTTTGTTCTTCCATTCACACCTTTTTGTTAAAGGAACCTAAACTCCGCTAAAGCCAAAAAAAATAACTATTTGCCATTGTTTTTATTATTCACAGGGAGGTAAGAACGCTTATTCTCCCTCCCTGTAAATAATATTATGCCCGGGGACCTGGAACTTACCTTACGCGCTCCTTCAACTGACAGCCGCTCTGTCCCGACTGCACGCCCTATCTTAGGCGCATGCGCGCCAATACAAAAGATAGGGCGCGCGATCGAGAGAACAGCTGTTCAGTGAAGAGCGGCTGCGAGTGGAGCGGCGGTAAGGTAAGTTCCAGGTCTCCGAGCGTAATATTTATTCACAGAATAAAGAACGCGTATTCTCACCTCCCTGTGAATAATACAAACGATGGCAATGGTTATTTTTTAGCTAAGAGTTCCTTTAAGTTTTATACAGTGGATGTCCTTGCCTCTGTGGGTGCAGCACTGGGCTGCAGTTGGGATATAGATTGCCTGCCCTTAGTACTTTGTATATTTTCTACTTTAATTCCTTCTTTGGTACAGCTGGGAAGATTTCTTGTGAGTAAGGGATATTCTCTGCCTCGGAGGTAGAACCTTAACCCTGGTGCCTGGGCCCCCCTTATACTTCAGGGAAGTGTGTTTTTGACAAGTCTCCAAAACTTGTTTGTCCTTTCCCTTCCTGTGTTTTAACCTTGAGAAGCTTGATTTATATTTTACTTTTTCTGTCTAAAAATATACGAATATTAGGGCACAGATCAGTCATCTAATGTCTTTAGAGACCATTGGGAGTTTACCCTTTTTTTTTATTGGGCTACTGCTGTTAGAAAACACTCTGATTGGTTTCTTCTGCAGATTAAGCACAGGGAAATGATTGCACCTCTTAAATAATCCTTGCGTATTTAGTGAGCATCAGGTTGTCCTCTGGATCTAAGATCATGTGGCACTTATGGAGTGCAATCCACTCACTATAACTGCAGTCACAGGCATACAGGCACTTTGGAATTGTGTGCATCGATGGCAGCAACTATTAAGTAGGTTTGTTAAAATGTTTGGGACACTTTTCCAAAGATCGAGGGCACATGCCCTGAATGTTTTAACATAGCAACATCACTGGTGAGCATGCCAGATAATGCCGCTGGTGACTTCATGATTTCCACTCTGTAGACTTTAGTGGTTATTTAAAGGATAATTAAGCTACACAATGCCTTGTCATAAGCTCAGAAATCTGCGTTTTTACCGTTTATTTTGATATGGGTGATGGAAAATTTACCCTAGTAAACTCATTTCTCCACTTTCCCAGTAAAACACAATTGTTTAGTTGAAACATTGTTTTTTGTACATCCTAGTCCTAAGCTACTGCAAGAAACATTTACAAAGGAGTCTAGCTATTCCATTACAGTCCAGATTAGGCAAGGGTCATGTGAGACATTGAACATAGTTATCTAGTTCGTAAATTGCTTTTCTCTTCTGCATTCTTTTATAGGTGGAAGTTATAGAGAGCTGAAAAATATCACTCTGTTTGGTCGATGTGCTACTCCGAACCAGCAGCTGTCTGAAAAAGGAGAATGTACATTCATGTAACGCAATGACCCCACGCAGCGTCATCTTAGCGAAAGTTACAAGTGCCTTGTTTGCCTCGCAAGCCTCTTTGCACAGCGCCAGTGTTTTTAATAGACGGTGCAGGGCTTTCTTTATTTTATCTCCCACTAGATTGTGTACAGTGAATATTTTTTAGGTTTTTCTTATTCTTTTAAGTTTATGGGGCTTGTGTTTTTTCTGACACGCTACGCAATGTTGTACAGGGTTCCTAGCAAGTTTTTATTTTATTTTTATGAAATGTTTCAATTTTTTTTAAAATCTTTTGTTCATTGTTTGTGGCATACTGTTTAAAGGAGAAGTTCAAATGGGGGTTATTTTTGGTTTCTATCTGATTTACTGAAGAACAGGAGGTAAATGCACTCTCTCTTACCTCCCGTTCTTCAGTAAATCTTAGAGAGACACTTACCCGCGGACCCCTCCACGCCGACTTCACTGATGGTCTCCGACGCGTCCTCCTCCTTTCGCACTGTGTGCGCATGCACGCACAGTGCAAAGGACTGGAGATGCGTCGGGGAATTCGTCCTGGAGCGGGTCCACGGGTATGTTGTCTCCTTTGATGCATACCCTTTAAGAACACAGATGTTTGAGAGACAATGTGCACTGCCAAGTGTACCATGGCTTTTAAAAAAAACAATGAGAACACTGTCTTCTGTTTAAGAATGATTCCAGGAATCTACTAAATCTTTAACTAGTTCCAGTCTGCTGTCTATGGGAAGATATTCTTCCTAAATGAACCAGCTTTTTTTCTCGGTTTCCCTCAGGTTATAGCCAAGAAACTGCCATGCATTTTTTTTTTAGTGTTATTTTTCTAATTCCTATCTCAGCACTTTATGCCTATGTAAAAGAGATGCAGAATTTCCGTTCTTAGGGAAGGCCACATTACAATGTGTGCGTTACCGTCTGCTTGTGCTGCGAACTCCCAATCCAAGCACATGGGATCCGCAAAAATGATCGCATTCGCTTCCAAAATTGCAGCACATCTGTGTGACCAGTTGCCCAACACTAGTGTGCGCTTTTTAATTTGCATCAGATAAAACGGACTAGTGTGTGCCTAGCCCTGATCTGCAGCAACATCAAATGGTACCTTTTCACTTTTCTACTAGCTAAAAACATCTATTTGGTTGCTGCAGGTTTAAAAAAAACCCTGTTGTTCTGAGTTGGTAAGGACACTTAAGCAAGCCCTGTACCTAGTTTTTCACTTTTGCTTCCCTTAGAGGAAATTCAGTAGCTTTTGGGGAAACGTTCTTTCTCTGGGCTAGACATACTGATCATCCTGGACCGTGGTAAACGTATTTCAAAGATAGCTTGGACAATCTTTTCCAGTATTCAAGGATCTGCTAGGAATTTTATTTTATGAAGGGGAAAAGAGCCACTTGGAAATTTTATATATGGGGGGGGGGGGGGGGTTGTTTTTTGTTTATTAGGGAGAAAAAAATACCTTTCCTGAGTTTGGGACTGCTTTTACCCATAATAACTAGCAAGCATGTGTATGGTGAAAGACGCAACTTCAACACCACACAATCAGTGTCTTTCTTCTTGTCATGGGTGACAGTTCTCATCTCCCTATACTATTTGGGGTGTCTGTTTATATATTTTGGATGTTTTTTTTTACATTTTAACTAAAGTATTGGTGATTGCTAGGGTTTAGTTTTATATTAAATATCTTGTGAAGGTTCTCATTCATCCATGTCATGGTATATCGGTTGTATTCAATTAGATCAACTGGACTTGAAAGTTTAGTTCTTGAAGACGTTTCGCTAGTCCGACTGGCTTTCTCATTTCAGAATGACTTGTACAAGAATCTGTGGCAAATTGTGTACCCTGGAAAATCCAGATTAGCAGATCACCAAGTGTTGTACGGCAATATGAAAAACAGCAAGGAAATTGGCAGACTACAGAAACCACCACCTGCGATTTAACTGGATTCACAGTTAAAGGCGACAGACACATTTTACAGTCCATGCTTTAATGCACATTAGTCAACTAGAACAACCTGGCCTCACAGTTTTGCCGTGGCCATCTGTGAAAAGTGATGGAGGTTCACCAACCAACACAGCCTTTCTCAGCACTGTAAGGGCACACAAAGGCAACAGAACAGTTCTCTATTCTGTCATCCCAGACACCCCCAAAGGAGAACAACCTACCTTGGATACAAACACTTCATCAAACAAGGATGAATGGGTGAGAAACTTGTCTAACAGACCCTGACCCAGCCAGAAATGGAAGTCCTTGCTAAGGGCTTGAATTTTGCCATCACTCCTAAAGCCATCCCTGTGGGTGGATCTTATAGCAGCCACAGAAGCCTCAATCCCAATAATGAGGTACCCACAAGTGAGGCAGAACACTTCCGCCTTAAGGTATCTGCAAACCTTAGCCGTGCTAAAACTTCATCTATCCTGACCCACACAGGAAGAAGAGCCTTAACATCCCCCAAGAAAGAGCCAGTATCACCATTCTGCCAGCAGCAAGGGAAGATGCACAGGGTACTCAACACCTCAGACTACCATGATAAGTGACCATGCTCCTGGCCGATAACCCACACTAGGCGTTAACAAGGGATCCCACCAGCCGTTACAAGAAAAGTGGTCAGACTACTACACAGCTTCAAAGGATAAGCCATTGACCGAGCATGTATCATCGCCTCTACCCTACCCTGGTGAGGCACTCCATGCATATATGGACTCCCAAGATACATAAGGAAGGGGCACTACAAGCCTATAGTCGCAGCATCAACTCTGTAACATAAAAAGGAAACAGGTGCTTAATACCTTTAAGGGCATAGCACCCAGCACTGGTTCAGATATGTGGATTGACACCTGGGTTAAAATCCACCAAAGGAAGTACAAGCTTTCAGAACACATCAATGCGTAGTCAAAACATCAAATTACAAGGGAAGAGGTACAAAAACAACAAACTGGCTTCGTGGTCTGCTTGGTAAAGTTAAGGAAAATGGTAAACTGGAAGTAGAGGTTTACAGAAACCATCACACACAGATCAGTATTTGATGTTTGACTCCCCCACCACCCTTTAGATCACAAGCTGGGTGTCATCAGAACCCTGCAACACAGAGCTGAGAACATCCCCACTAGCACAGAGGCGAAGGCTCAATAATAAAACATCCTCAAGGAGTCCTTAAAACTTGTGGAATCCCAGACTGGGCCTTTTGTCAAAGAAGTAGAAGGAAGGAAAGAAAAGACACAAATACCAACAGTGAAGGGGAAAGCAGACAGGAGGAAGAACATGGTCATCCCATATGTAGCAGGGTCTCCGAGAAATTAAGAAAAATTTTCAAAAACCTGTATCCCTGTCTGCTTTAACCGAACACACTGAGGCAGCAATTGGTACATCCGAAAGACCCAATACCTAACACAAGAAAAGTGACATCATATACCAGTGCAGTGCATGAAGAATGCTCTGATTGTATGTGGGGGAACCAACAGCAACTGCCATCAACGTATGGCCCAGCAAAAGAGCAATTCCTCGGGTCAGGACTCAGGCCGTGTACCAGCATCTTAAGGATAAGGACATACCTTTGAAGATTGTATGTTAACATATTGGCAAAGGAATGGTGACTGGTTCAAGAGAGGTTTTTAAGAAGGCCAGTTATGTGAAAATAAAGAACCAACCCAAATAGATGTGGGGGAGTTCCCGCCCCAACTGTCTGCCATGTACAATGCTGTTTTGACACCTTACTTCTGGGCGCTCCTATAACACCTCTTTAGCCACTATGCAATCACTCCCTTACCACTTGGCTTGATAATGCTAATTGGGATTTTCCAGGGTACTAATTGCCACAGATTTCTTGTACAAGTCATTCTGAATTGAGAGATCCAGTCGGATGACGACGAAACGTCTTCAAGAACAAAAACTTCAAGTCCAGTTGATCTAATTGATACAACAGATATTTATTATTAATATAAACCTAGCCTAAATACCATTCTCTCCCCCACCCCCACTTGGACCTATGATAGCCACAGATTATCTTAAAATGTATAGACTAACTAAAAACCATTCCAGGGTGAACATTTGCCTGGCACCTCTACGGTACCTTGGACAACTGATCATACTTGGTTGCATGTCATCAGGTAGGGAGCTTGTCTCCTTTTATGCTGGGATGGAAATTCCATTGTGACAACGGAGCTATGCACAAAGTACATTTCCTTTGCAACTTACGGGGCCGTACACGTATTCACTGCAGATTCCAAGAATTTGTGATAATTTGCATTCTATCTATAGGAAGCATTAAGTTTTGCCACACAAGACAAGATTTATATTTGGAATGAACTTCCTGTACTTAAAGGAATCTTCACAACATAAAATTAATAAAGTAAGGCGCTCCTCCCAATGCTATGTTTAAAAAACCTAAATCAGATGCTAAACGTTACCAGCCTTTGTTCGCTTGTGGAACGCAGAAGGTGCAGGACTGGCAGCTGTGTCTGATTGGATGAGATGCAGCTGCTGGTCAGCTGAGGGAACAAAGGTGAGGAAGTAATATTTGGGCTGATTTACAGTGTTGTGAAAACTATTTGCCCCCTCCTCGATTTCTTATTCTTTTCTGGCCTGTTTGTTCCACTTAAATGTTTCTGCTTCATCAAAACCGTTAAATATTAGTCAAAGATACATAATGCAACAAAATTGACAGTCATAACATTTAAAATGAATGGTTTTTTATTATTTAGTATGAAAAAAAACCTCCAAACTACATGGCCCTGTGTGAAAAGTGATTGCCTCTCCCTTATCATAATAAGTTAAAAAATAACTTAATTGAGATCTATCATCTGGTAAAGGTTATAAAGCCATTTCTAAAGCTTTGGGACTCCCGCAACCACAGTGAGAGTCATGTTCCACAATGGGCAAAACAATGGAACAGTGATGACCTCCAGGAGTGGCCGGCCGACCCAAAATTACCCACACAAAGGGGAGCCAGAGAAAACTCCATCCGAGAGGCCACAAAAGACCCCAGACACATCTAAAGAACTGCAGGCCTCACTTGCCTCAATAATGGTCAGTGTCTTTCACACTCCCACCATAAGAAGAGACTGGCAAAAAACGGCCTGCATGGCAGTATGCAAGGGCGCAATACCACTTTGTAAGCAAAACGCACATTAAGGCTCGGCTCAATTTGCTAAAAACCATTCAATGATTGCCAAGTACTTTTGGGAAAACCTTGTGTGACCTCACGAGACAAAAGTTGAACTTTTTGAAGGTGCGTGTCCCGTTACATCTGGTTAGAAGTAACACAAAGCATTTCAGCAAAAGAACATCATAACCACATAAAATATGGTGTGTGGTATGTGATGGCCTGGGGTTGTTTTGCTGCTTCAGGTCCTGGAAAGGCTTGCTGTGATAGATGGAAACCTTGAATTCTATGCTAACTTCCACAAAAATCCTGAAGGAGAATTCCAGTCCTCTGTTCCTCTACACTCAGCTTGAAGCGATCTATTGAGGTGCTGCAGCAGGACAATACCCAAAACACAACCAGCAACTCCACCTCTGAATGGCTGAAGAAAAACAAAAGTTTGGGAAGACTTTGGAGTGGCCTAGTCAAAGTCCTGAACCTGAATCCTATGGATTTTGCAGACGTTTAAAAAGGCGTTTCCATGCTAAAAACCCTCAAAGCTGAATTATCAAACAATTTGCAAAGATGAGGGGCCAAAAATTACTTCCATAGACGCCCCTGTAAAAGACTCTTGCAAGTTACTTGCAACACTTGATTGCGTTATGCTGCTAAGGGTGGCCCAACTAGTTATTAGGTTTCGGGGGCAATTTCTTTTTTCACACAGGGCCAGTAGGTTTGGAGTTTTTTTTCTCACTAAATTATAAAAACCATCATTTTAAAACGCATTTTGTGTTCGAATTATGTTATCTTTGAATAATAGTTAACGGTTTTTTGATGAGCACGAAACATGTAAGGTGACAAACATGCAAAAGAATAAGCAATCAGGAAGGGGCAAATAGTTTTTCCACACACCACTGTAGATGTTTCATAGTGTAATTAGGGTTGGTGGGGGTACCTCACCTAATATGAAGTTGATTTTAAAAGACGTGCTGAGAGTTTCGGAGGAGGAAAAGCTCCACTGCATATGTCCATAATCTCAGAGGAGCAGGAAGTGGCAGATACGATTTACACCACACTGAGGCTCCTACTCTTAATTTGTTTTGGACTTTCATCAAGGCCCCTGCAGACACCATAAGGAGCAGAAGAGAAAGGTAGGGTATATTAACTACACAGTGCTGGAAATGAGTTTAATTATAGGGAGATGATAATGACAAGTTCTTTAAGGAAATTGCAAGCAGGGGCCGGACCAGCACCGCATCTGTGATTGGCTGAGAGTCAGACAATTACAGATGCATCTAACGATCAATGCAGAATGCCGGGGAACATAGCTCTGTAATACATTCAGTTCTTTTTTTGTAATTTGAACATGGCGGTTGGGGGTGGGCTAAGGTCCACTACACTACACAAAAAATCTTTGAGGATGGCACCAGGCTGCAAAGAGGTATCCAGAGAGAGAGGGGGGGGGCTTCACTGTGCATGCCAGAAACCTCAAGGAAAGTAACTTTTTCACTCACAGACAGGCTCCTCTTCAATTTCTTGTACTTTGGACAGACATTGCAGGAGAACCATTTGGGGCAGAGAGGTAGGAACACTGCACAGTGGGGTGGTGTGAGTTAATTTAGTTTTGGGGTTGGCACTAGCAGGAGTGTCAAACAATTCAATCTCAAAGGGGCTAAAACAAATAGGCCTGGTTAGCGGTGGGCCAAATTTAGCAGGTGGCGGATTGGGAACTCCCTGCTGGGTGTCAGCAGGGTATGGGATATGAAGCCGCTGTTTTGGACTGGGACCCTTGCCATGGCATGATCATGTGCCTAATGTAGAAAGCCCACCTTACTCTTGGTGCGGTAATGGAATGGCAACTCCAGTGGAAGTCCCTTTTGTCACACCCTCTCTTCCCAGTGCCAGGCTAGGTACGCAATCAGCTGTTACAGCGGTGACTGCATCCAAGCCTTACTAACCTGCTTTCTATTTGTAACAGTCCCAACCTAATTGCGCCTATCTAAAGTGTTTCGTACACAATGTGCATCACGGGTCCCAACCTCGGGCACACGATGTGAACAAAGGTTACGGCCGATAATCGGCCCGTGTATAGGCACTTTTTCAGCGCAAATGCCGGTCTCGGTCGGTGATCCGTCCAGCGGATGGTGCAGCGACACCCCAAACGAATGTCTGTTTCGGCTGATTAAGTGCCCATACTCGGCCAATTATTGGGCGAAACATTTGTTTGTCCACATTGTGCATCGCAGTCTGGACCTGTGATCACACGTATGTACAACCTTTAGAAAGGTGCGCCCGTTAAAGCTGTTTAAGAGATATGCGGTATCTAGCAGCAGCAGTTATCCACTACTTGGGACTGCACAAATGCATAGTAATAGACAAGTTGGACGCTGTACAGTCACAGGGGCCACAATTGGGAGAAGTGGTGATTAGTTTGACAAGTGTGATTTAAAGGCTGGTAATGTTTCATCACAGCAGGACCCCCCCCAAATGAAAACCAATACTCCGCACAGCCTAAGGTGGTTTCTCTGCCACCTCCCCTTCTCTGGGGTTTCGTGCATGCTTATTGGCTGTGGCCACATTGTGATCACGCCATCGCAATTCAGCTTGTTTCATGTCCACTACTCTGAGATTTTGGCAATTTCCATTATCGGAGCGCGTGCAATCCACCAAAAAAAAATTTATAGCACGCACTAAATTCACAGCAGTCACATTGTAATGTTCTGCACGGTTCTCAATTGCTACTGTTCACAAAATGCTTAATGAGCTTTTGCAGCACTCAAAAGAGGAATACACTGCAGTCATTGGTCGGGATGTTATGAGTCTACCAGAAGCTCTAGAACAGGCAGCATTTCTTTCTAACTGCAATATTGGCTTGTATGGTATTACAGTTTTAAGAAACGTTGCAGCTGTTGTCTGCTTCACACAGATACATATGAAGAGGAGTATGTTGTTTTATGGAGTCACAAGAAACCAGCAAGCCAATTCTGTGAATAAAACCTTTTATTAGCCTTCACAATTGTGTGTTCAAATAAAAAGCAAACAGCCAATATTTTATTCCTTGTGAATATATACCCACCCACAACATATAACCTCCGTCATGTGCTGGAGGCTTTCATATGGCACGGCAATGATATACCTTACTTGGGTTTGGTTTATGTAGAAAGAAACTGAACATCACCTGTTTTAAGGAGAACAATTAATTTCCAGCATGTTTCTTTTTCATTTTGTAAAAACAATCAGGATTTTAAGGCACATTCACAGAGATCCCTGGTTTCTCAGCCACAGGACATTGGGATACATTTCAATACAAGTTTATTTTTAATTACAGCTGCATGAAGCTGCAGCATGATGCTTGTCATGGACTCATGGTTAGCTACATATACATATCAAGAGGCCTGTCACAAATCTGCATGTGAACTAGCTCTGTTAGTCCTGGCTTCATGAATAATTTCTGGCACGCCTGGACAGATATGGAAAGAAAACTATTCAAAAGATTTTATAAATGGCTATTACCCTGGATCAGATGTGCAGTTTCTATAAAATATTTGGGCCAGTTTATAATAAAATAAACGCTAAAAGCAGTTACTGAATATGCTCGCGTTACGTTCACACTCCTAAAATGATGTGTATTCTCTAAAGGCTGAAGTTTCATTATTTTGGAATTAAGGGAATTATAGTACTATTTTATAATTTCTGAATAAAAGGAAATAAAATACTGTTTTTAAATCATGTAAGAGACTTTCATTGATTAGGTTCTAATATATGTGTTCAGGGAAGCAGAGCACTCTTGTGATGTATGAGGATTTCAACTGCTTTTGGACATGGATCTAGAAATCTTATACTGTGCAAGTTTTAATAAAGTGGTGACTTTAACATACATTACAAATACGGTATAACTGACCAGCTATGTGTAGCTTTATTGTCTGTTGTGTGGCATCTAGACAAACACAAACTAAAGATAAATAAACTTTTGTAGAATGGAAATACACTACACTAAACAGTTTAGAAAAAAAAAATGATTTAGGGCTTTTTTCTTGCGTTTGCGCATGCGGTTTTCCGATCATTGAATCGCGGCAACGCGGAAAATGCGCATTTTTGGGTGCGATGTAATTTGATTTGCATCCCGCATTTTTAAATCGCATCGCATTCGTTTTCTATAGTGTACTAAAAAACGCATGCACAATAGTAATGAATCGCATGCGATTCCGTTTGCGATTGCAGCTGGTGGCGGTGCCCTAAGAGAGCAGTACTTTAAAACCGAAATGGTTTCCAGTTGGCATTAAATGAAACCATTTCTTTTCAGTTAACCTAGTCATTCAGGCACAACAATTAGAAGTAAATAACTATTTCTTGTTTAGAATTAAAGCAATGAGGATTTGTGGTTAGAAAAACTAAACCAGTGGGAGGTGGCAAAAACCCAACTTAGTCAGAAAATGTGAGTGGAGAGCACAGCCCTATGCTAGAAATAAAAGATCCATTTAGACTTATTTATATTTTAGTTCTTCTTTTAAGACTCTTTTTACAGTTTGATATCTTTTTAAAAAAGGGAAAAAACAGCAGTTCCATTTATATTTAAATGTAAAAATGAGGAAAATCTGATTTCTTAAGAGGCCATGCGGACCTTAAAGGGTATCTCTACTGGTAATTTTTTTTGCCATTTAGTTTTACTGAAGAACACGCATAGAAACAGAGTTCGTCAGGACATGTCAGACTAGTGGCGGAGGACGATCGGGTAAGTACCTACCTTCCTCTCCCCGCTCCTGCAGTTTATTGATGAACGGGAGGTAAAGACACAGCTCCTTTTTCTCTCCATTCTTCAATAAAGCTCAATGGCATTTCTTTTCCCAGTGGAGTAACCCTGAACTTATATATTCGATTCTCTTGTTTGCTTTTAGAATGTAAGTTGTGCAGTATTTACTGCATTTGTAAACTCAAGAGGCCAATATTATTTATTAACAGAGGCTCGTATTTACCGATTGCCTGTTTTTGGTTTAAACGAAAGTCTACAATAATAATATTTTTTTTACCTTCCGAAAGTATAAACATTACTGAAAGAAAGCACAGTGCAAGTACAGGAAGCGTCCCTAGCAAACAGTGAACACGACAAACATTAAATAGATGCGAATCTAACTGTACAAGAAACTTGTCATCCAATTAAAATATTTGGCACAAAAACATAACCTGCTTGTTTGGTGGCCAACTGCAGAAATACAGCATCTTTGCATACATACGCTATTATGGTAACTGGGATAGAGGAGCAGAATGAGCAGATTTAGCATAAGAACTTCAAAACTCTTCTTTAATAAACAAGCTTTTCCTCTTAGGCACACCTGTCAGATGTTTCACTTCTTGTACAGTGTAAGTAGAGGCAGTCGAGTACAGCTTCCCAGCAAAACCTGATCTGGACAACACGAGTCATTTTGTTAAATTTGGGCTGGGTTCAGAGGTGATGCTTTATAAATGACTTTAGCTCTTTTATAGCCACAAGAGACCTAAGTGGTAGGAATGATTTCAATATGCTGGGGTTGGTATTCCCCGGGTCTCTGTTGTTGGAGAATGGTGGGCTTTGGTAATTATCAGCGACCGACCCAGGATAGCTGGGGTACGGGGACGTAATGTCCTGGGTAGGATCACATAATCTGGATTGAAATTTGCTCCTTGTTTCAATTTCTTATAGGCAAAGCAAGCAAGTGGTATCTGAAAAAAAATATTTTTATACAGTTTATTCAGATAGTAAAAGGTGTATTTTTGTGCAAAAGTGAGCTGAGTGCGCATATTAACTACTGTTATTGAGGGAGTGGTAATGTTTTGTGAGTGCAGCTCAGTTGGTTGTCTTCAGCATGTAGACTTTGTCATTAGATACTGTATGTTCACAAAGTTTGGTTCCCGAACGCCCGTCGGTTTGTTTGGGTTGGACTGTTCACTGTGTCCCTGGGTATGATTCTCACCACATCTCGCACGGATTTAGACTGCCACTCTGCACTTTTGAGACCAGGCTGGGTGGTAGCACGGTCTGCTACCATCGGAAGGATTTTGGGAAGTTCAGTTTTTATCCACAGCCGGGACTTTGGGACTGATCTGTGTGGCATCTTTCGTAGATATCCGTGAGGGGTGAGATCTACCCAATTTTTCTATTTACACCCTTACCTGGGGATGTGGAATGTCCTCTGTATGGTGGTCTCCCTCTATAGAGACTGGATGTTTGTCCATTTGCAGGGAGGGTTTTATTATTGTTATATGGGCACTTGTGACAGCCTACTGTTTTTAGTATTTATATGATCATTATTTGCACTTTGATACTCTTGCCTTGTTTTGCACACATATATATGGACTTATTTAGAACCCAGTTGGTGGTGTGTATTTGCCGCTAGGGCCAACCACCTACTTTCTATTTTCAGGTCCATGGTTATGGAGTGCCTTGGAACCAGCTTTCCAAGTTCAGTCAGGTTCTGTACTAGCCACTTTATTTGCCTGGATCCTAGGGACCGTAGTAAACTGACAGCACCCACCCTTTATTGGGGTTTTCTGGACTACTCTATGACACATAGTGGCATTTGAATTACAATACTTCAGCACGTATGTTTAAGATTTGTCTTTAGAACTGTATGTTCACAAAGTTTTGGCAGTTTGATGCTTGGGGGTCAGTGCGTGTTAAAAATGCATGTCGACCCTTCACAAACTTTTAACATACAATATTCACCACCCCCCACCCACACGCCAAGTTTTAATATGATGACCTTTTTCTTGGCTCCCGGATTAAGCTATCTACAATAAAGTCCTCTGGTCCCTCTCGTTCTTTTCCACTTTGGCTTTGTGAGCATGCGCCTCCGCGGTAAGTTATTGGCTGTGACACTCACTGCCACGGTCTTGACTAAGGCAAACACTGGAAAAAGTTGGACGGGGGACCATGGACCTTAAAGCAAGATATCTTTCATTCGAAGTGCTGGAAGAAAGGTTAGTGTTGGGGGTTGTGTGTGTGCTTAGTTTTATGCATACGTTTGTTAAGATGGAAAACAAATGCAAATACGTAAGCGGCAATGATCTTAGAGAATCATCAGCCTTGAAGGATTATAAATGGTAATTTGTAGAGTATTTGAAATCCATTTTTCTGCAGTTACAAAGCACACATTACAAGTTGGAAAACCATTCAAGACTCACGCCAATCTTCCCATGGAGTATACTTTCCCGTAATGTTTCATCTCAGTGTCAGAACTTGTCATTAGGGTTTGTCGGTTGTGCACCTCAGACGCCCAAACAAATAAAATTACTGCTGAAAGGCTAAGCACAAGTTGTGCTACCTATGCACGCCTGTGCTTAGTTCGTAACACAGTGCGATCACGGGTCCCGACCAGGACGCAAGATGTGTACGAACAATGTTCAGCGTATAATCGTCGCCTGGTAATGGGCTCACTGTATCGGCCGTTCGTTCATCAACATAATAACGGCCAAGTGCCCATACACAGGCAGATGATCATCCGAACGTCACGTTCAATCGCCGTGTTGTATGAACCTTGAAGTAGCAGTTAGAAGCTAATGAATGGACAGGTATAGCTTCTGTTTGAAACGAGTTTGCCAACAAAACAAAAATTCTTTCTTTAAATAGAACACGGCAGAATAAGAACAAGAGGGCTTTTGGATGGGCACCTTCCGATTGTTAAATCAACCAATGAACTCGTATACAAATTATTCTGAAGAGTGAGGCAAAGAACAAGCTACAAGCTTGGCTAACTTGGGACATTACAATTGGACAATGATTTCAAAACACCTTAAGATTGACAAAAGTATGGCTGAAAGCATACGAATCATAGGTAAGTTATGGCTCCGTCGAAGTCGAACTCAAACTGATGAAAATGGCTGTGTTAGGACCATAAAAAAAAAAACATTATGCCAATCTACCTTTTAGCTCTAATTTGATGCAGGTAGTATCGATGTTTCAACCTTTCTGTGAGCAGTAAAATTGCAGACGGAAAAGGTTACAACCCCAAAATTAAGGTTGGGGATTTCCAGTTTAATTGAAGAATGGGAGGTACAAAGACCGCTATGTCCTTACAACCAGTTCGTTAAATTAAACCACAGGAGCAAGAACAAAGTACAGAACTTACCCGGTATTGCGCTTTCTCTCCTGAGCTTGCCACGTATCACATATGCACTCGCATATCGTATACAAGCTCCATCGGGACCATCAGACAGAAAAGGCAGGAGCACGATCTAGTTTCCATAACCTTTTCCTGTCCTTACTGGTTTAACTGAAGAAACAGGTAAGACCTAGCTCTGTTATCCTCCTGTTCTTCGATTAAACTGAAAAGTCTCCACAATGTCACCAGCAGATAAAATGCTGTTTGTTAAGATAAGCCTAAAATCATGGATCTTTTGGGATTTTTTTTTTTTTTTTATTAGATGATATCAACATCCAATGATTATAGCTGCCAATACCAGCCTGACTTCTCTGTGGCGCGTAAGCTCTTAGAACCAGGA
The DNA here is from genome assembly GCA_019447015.1 of Hymenochirus boettgeri. NCBI lineage: Eukaryota > Metazoa > Chordata > Amphibia > Anura > Pipidae > Hymenochirus > Hymenochirus boettgeri. The sequence continues at coordinate 31,897,689 of CM033476.1, forward strand.
AGACAGGAGGATGAGGAGCTTATAGAGACCCTGGGAGCAAGCATCAATCTCATCAATCTCAGGTTTGGAAAAGTGCAGATGTTGTACGGCGAGTTGTGAACATACATTAATAGTGGTTTCGCAATTATTCAGCATGACTGATCACAATATTTCGCATAGACCTGATTCATCAGGCCCATTTATAACCATAGGCATAATCATATTTTTCATCACGTTTTGTAACAAACAAAAGTTTAAAAAAAAAACCTTGCTTGGATTAAAAATTCTCCCGCTATTTTGTTTCCAATAACTGAAATTTTGACTTGTGGCAATGATTGGGGTCAAAATATTGTGGTGTTTTAAAGCATGGTATGATACACAATGGCTACTGAATCAATGATGTTAACAGCATGATACTGACCTGGCAGTGGACTTAACTGTTTTTGGACACATGGATGATTAACAAAATAAAAATATATTCAAAATACATAAAACCATTAAAACATGGTCCAAGCTCTTAAACTGCCACCTCCTAATCTACATCCCAGTGAGAAGGGAAAAAAAGCTGAATGCCAAAATGGCTGCCCGTGCACTGTCCTGCCAGTTTTTTTCAGAAGATTCACTTGTGTCAGTGATATTGACCAACTGAGTCGTCTAGGAACAGCAGAACTCCAACAAACCACAGGAATCACAGAGCTGTAAGAGAGTAAGTAACATGAAATATACAGGTTTCTGTTAAACGATCATTAAAGTGATGTTAGGGTCTACCTAAGTGCACGGTACAGACAGCGGCGAATTTCGGACCGAAAAAGGACTATCAGCAAATGGTTGCGTTGCAATGAAGACAAATGTGACAATTTTACCTGACTGCCTGATTAAACATCGCACCATTAACGGACATTGTTCACTTCACGCTCAAAATTTACTTCTAATATTTTGGGCAGATCAAATTTGGGGACCAAATTTTCATTTGCACACTCGATGGGGTTGAAATTGAAACGTGTGACAATGTAAGGCAAGTCACTGATAATGGAAAAATTATAAGTGAAAACGACCAACGTCTGTTTCCCCCCAGCTTAAATGTGGAGGGTCCCAGCCTAAAAAAGGTATTTGGTTCACAATATGATGAAGTGCACTTACCCGCAGAAACTGCCAGGCAAATCTATAATTAAAGCCAAAGGAGCCTGTTTTGAATAGACAACAACTGGGAACCCCATGACTGTTAACGTGCACATATGCACAAACTGCTATGACTCCTGTAAAGGATACACCCCCACTGCTACTAACTGCTCTCCTTCTTAAAGGGCATCACAACCCTGTATCTGCTCTTCTTAAAGGGGCATCACACCCCCCCTGCTATACTGCTCCTACTAAAGGGCAGCCACCCCCACGCTATACTGCTATCTTTAATAACCGACCTCACACGGACCACAGCTAGCGCCATTGAAAAGCTATATGCGAAACGCGTTTGGGTGCTAGTCACCCCACTTTTTCTTGCTCCCACAGACTGATATGATACTTGATGTTTTGTAGCCTCGATACCTAGGACCTTTGACATGGAACCGTGCACGACTTCTACCCATTGATTTGACTGATAAGTATCGTTGACTCATACTGTGATTATTATTGTGACTAAAGACTGTGTTAGGATGCGGATTTAGGGGGTTTGTTATTTTGTATTTATTATTGTATTACACGTAAATATTATATAATTGTGATCATATCTGATCTTTTTACTTATTTTGATATAAATTTATATATTTTAGCCATAGATATCCTCTATACTTCTTTTGTTTTGTTACACAGTTGACAAATGCATAAACTGAGGTCTGTTGGCCTAGAAAAAAACATTTGTACATGGATAGAGACCAAAACTATGCATAGTTTTGGAAATGTGGTACAATGAGATTCAGTGTTGATAAATGTAAGGTTATGCATTTGGGGTTTAACAATCCTTGGCTCCAGGCTAAGTGAATCTCTGTTGGAAAAAGATATAGCAGCAGTGCCAACAGCAATGGTTAGAGCTAGCAAGATATTGTCTTATATAAAGAGGGCAGATAATAATTTTTTCCTCTTTACAAGGCACTGGTAGACCTAATTTGGAATATGTGGTGGTTTTGGAAACCCATATATAAAAGTGACATCTTGGAAATTAAAAGAGTTAAGAGAAGGACAACTAAATTAACAGGGGAATGGAGGAGATGGACTATTTAATAAAGTCCTTTACAGTGAAAACTGTGAAACTGTCTTCCAGCAGATGTGGTAATGGCAAGTTCATTGAATAGCTTTTAAAGTGGCCTAGATAGTTTCTAAAACTAAAAAATATTGGAATTACTGTGTATTAATACATATATTGTAGTTATGGTTGGTACAGGGGATAATATATAATATGAGAATTACTGGTATAATACTATACTGTAGTTCCAGTTGATACGGGATACTAAATAATATTAAGAATTACTAGTATTAATACTATACTGTAGTTCCGGTTGTTTACGGGGATCCTAAATAATATTGAGAATTACTGGTATTAATACATATACTGTAGTTCTGGTTGGTACAGGGATAATATATAATATTGAGAATTACTGGTAATTACATATACTGTAGTTCCAGTTGGTACGGTGATACTAAAATATGAGAATTACTGGTATTAATACATATATGTAGTTCTGGTTGGTACAGGGATAACCGGTATATATAATATGAGATTACATTACTGGTAATAATACATATACTGAGTTCTGGTTGGTATGGGGTAATATATAAATATTGAGAATTACTGGTAATAATACATATCCTGTAGTTCCGGTTGGTCAGGTAACTAAATAATATTAGAGATTACTGGTATGAATCCATATCCTGTAGTTCTGGTTGATACGGGGATACTAAAATTGAGAATTACTGGTATTAATACATATCACGTAGTTCTGGTTGGTACAGGGATAATAATAATATTGAGAATTATGGTAATAATACATATACTGTAGTTCCGCTTAGTACGGGATACTAAAAATATTGAGATTACTGGTATTAATACATATTCTGTAGTTCCGGTTGGTACGGGGATACTAAATAATATTGAGAATTATTGGTATTAATACATATACTGTAGTTCTGGTTGGTACAGGGGATAATATAATATTGAGAGTTACTGGTAATAATACATATACTGTAGTTCTGGTTGGTACAGGGATAATATATAATATGAGAATTACTGGTAATAATCCATATACTGTAGTTCTGGTTGGTACGGGGATACTAAATAATATTGAGAATTACTGGTATTAAATACATATACTGTAGTTTCTGGTTGGTACAGGTATAATATAATATTGAGAATTACTGGTAATAATACATATACTGTAGTTCCGCTTGGTACAGGGTACTAATAATATTGAGAATTACGGGTATTTATACATATACTGTAGTTCTGGTTGGTACAGGGGATAATATATAATATTGAGAATTACTGGTATTAATACATATTCTGTAGTTCCGGTTGGTACGGGGATACTAAATAATATTGAGAATTACTGGTATTAATACATATACTGTAGTTCTGGTTGGTACAGGGATACTATATAATATTGAGATTTACTGGTATTTATACATATACTATAGTTCTGGTTGGTACGGGGATACTAAATAATATTGAGAATTACTGGTATTAATACAGTACATATACAGTAGTTCTGGTTGGTACAGGGGTAATATATAATATTGAGAATTCTGGTAATAATACATATACTGTTGTTCTGGTGGGTACGGGATCCTATATAATATTGAGAATTACTGTATTAATACTATACTGTAGTTCTGGGGGGTACGGGGATACTATATAATATTGAGAATTACTGTAATAATACATATACTGTAGTTCTGGTGGGTACGGGATACTATATAAATTGAGAATTACTGGTATTAATACATATACTGTAGTTCTGGTGGGTACGGGGATACTATATAATATTGAGAATTACTGGTATTAATACTATACTGTAGTTCTGGTGGGTACGGGGATACTATATAATATGAGATATTAATACATATTCTGTAGTTCTGGTTGACCAGAAATAAATTCCGATTGCCATTTGGAATTATTGGCAATCCTACTGTGGATGAATAGATGTAATGTGGGTTGAATAGACCCAGTTTTGAATCGAATCAGGTTTCGAAGTCCCGACGAAACTTAGGAACTCCCAATTTCACAGAATCCGGAAAATCGAAAGTAGTCAACAGTTTCGAACATCTCTATGGATGAACTGTTAGGTAGGGTTATTAAAGCTATAAGCTGGATTGGATGGACGTATGTCTTTATTCAACCTCCATTATATTGTTAATATTAATTTCCCTTTTATAAGGAGCACTTAAATGTGCAGAACAGTCCACTCGGGGTAGGGAAGAATATGAAACAGTGGTTCTCAAATTATATCAGATTATGTATGCTAACAGCACTCTGTTTTCTTAATGCTTTATTATTTACCCATATTCATGTACTTAACAGTGTACATTGTAATAAATGTAAATTCATCAGTTAAAAAAAGAACATCAGAAAGTGGCTTCTAACACTGGAGCCTTAAAAAGTGAGGTAAGCTTCAAAATTCCTATAATCATTCTATTTAATGCCATTTCTCTTACCTAAGGAACTGCCAGTACCCCCATGAATGTAGACAACAACTGGAAACCCTAAAACATAAACATTGTCAGTAAATTACAGAGTTCTACTCTAACATGTGGCTGAGCCGGTTAGCCACTGGAGTCAACTACCACCGGATTTTTGCTTCCAGCAATATATTGTCTGTCTGTCCGCAAAAACGACCAATATCTACAAAATACAAGTTTTCATGCAAATTGGGCGACATATTGGCTGAAAAAGTTGTGAAAATTCTTGCTAATATTTTGCACTGGGCCATTGTTTGGCATATGTACCTGCCTTTTTGCAGATTTTACTGCAATGTCAAAGAATAAGATGCAAAAAGGGGTGCAAGTTTTAAAGTATCTGCACCATTTTTGGCTTTAATTTTCTTCTCTTAGTTGGGGGGTAGGGGAAATTTAACATGATGTTATCGAGGAATTTTCATTTTCCTTACAATATCGTACATGCTATTATTTCAATGACAAAGACTAATCTGTACATTCCATAATCTACTGGAAGTGCAAAGTTATAGCAATACAATTAATCTTGCATTATCCCCAGTGCAGAAGTAGAGTAGAATGTTTTAGGCTGGGTACACATGAGGGGACAAATTGTCCCAGACTGGCCGTTCGCTACTAGTGATCGCTCGGCCGGGACAAATTTGCCTGAACAATCTGTGTCCCATAAGGAACTGCACCATCAGCCGTGATTTACCAACAGTCCTGATCACTTGTTCATCTGATCTGGACAACGGGCAACCTGAGTTGGTGTGGGCCGCGGATTTTTCGCCCCAACCCATCGATACAGGTATTAGTCGATTGGCACGAAAAATCTGCCCTGTGTACCCCGTGTATCCCATGTGCTTAGGATAGTAAATGTTAATGTAACAAAGAATTTCAAGGTACATTGGTCATAAGATGATTTTTATCTCCAAATGGTAGAATCTAGAGAGAAATTCTTTAAATTTTGATTGATATTGGTCCCTTTAATTGGTCCCTTTAAAATAGCTTTTTATTTATTTTTTACATAATTATGTTACCCTTGTGTAACCACCTGTAGAAGGTGCATGTGGAAGATACATATCTAGTTTCTCACTATCTTTTTTCCCATACTGAATGTTCATATATGTTCTTCCCCATTGCCCGAGATTATCTTGTTCCTAAAGACATTAAGACAGGCCTAATGTACCTGCAATGTGTTACCAACCTTTCCTACATAAATATACCATTAGTAGACCCCTAGCATTAAGCAGATGGATTTCAAAGCAGTTCCCACCTTCTGTGGTTCTTGACATGGGCTTCAACCACTGCATCCTTATCCATGCGGGTGACCACCGCTGGGAAGTATGGATGCCAACTCCTAGTAATAAAAAAAAAAACATACAGTACAGCTCAGTACTTTCTACTATAAGGATGTTTAACATGTGTGCCTCCAAAATATACTCCACCACTCCACTGTCCCTGAGATAATAGTGCAAAATATCAATGGCTGGGCACTTGTAGAACAGAATAAGAATTGATACATCAGTAGTAGCTATTTAGTATTTCATTTTGCCTGGGTGCATTTCCTCAACCCGGATCTTAATAGGTAATTTCGTACTCAAATCCCCGTAAACCCATCAGAAGATGAAGGATCTTCCAGGAGAGTGTATCCATTGCAGGCCTTTATCAAGCCAAGTGTAAAAAAGAGTAAAAAGTGTTAAAAATCCAAGTATAAGTGTTTTTATACTTGGCTTGATAAATGCCTGGAACTAAGGGTCGAAACGTTGTCTATTGGTTTGTTATGTAGCCATTAAAGGCATTTTGATTACAATCCCCTAGTGGGCCTGGACTCTGTTGGTACTTATATATTTCAATCCAAACATATATTCCAACAGACAATAGTACACTCCAGGTCTTTTTAACATGTGTTTATTTTCACATTATAGTGCAGGCAACATTTCAGTTCCTTTCTAGGAGCCTTTCTCAGGCCAAATACAAACAACTATGAGAACGGAAATTTCCCTTGCCCACGATAGTCTCCCTATAGGGGAGGAAACTCAAAGTCCTGTGTGTTCACTGTTTGCTGTTCACTGACAGTGTGTTCACCGATCTTTGAAAAATAACAGACAGGATCTTGCAATCCTGTCTGTCATCTTTCAAACATATTTACTGTGTGTACCCAGCTTTACAATCTTTATTTGTATAAAAGAGACTTCAAAAAGCATGAAAACTGCCCACGTTGGTCTCTCAAAAGTCATTCATGCAAAGCACCAGGAAGACTTAATGCCAAAAGCTAATTATTCATTCAACCAAGTGTTGTTTTTTTCCTGTTCATCTAGAAAACTATAGTAAAACCTTACCATGACAGTTGTACTCATTAGAAGTCTAGTGCTGCATAGTATTGGCCTGTCTGGAGTTATATATAGAAGAGTTATATAGTGTTGTACAGCTATATTACTATTCTGTTTGCACTTAGTGTTAGGCCCCACTACAAGTTTATTGGACTGTCTATTGTTTTTTATATTGTCCATACACATGAGGACAATTTTATCCACTCCTTTTACTATAGTAGAGCGATTCCGATGGAGACTTACGTCGTTGTTGTCCGTTCTGCCCCCCATACCTTGCCGATACTTGCCTTTGGATCCGATAGGATATGTCTAGTATTGGCAAGGTAATGGCACCTTAGCTTTCATATTCACAAACTCGGTTTACTTTGTATTGCCACATATTGGTTATAATCTACAATACGCTGCTGTACAAATCCCTGGTTAAAGTACATAAACTTAATGCCTTATTATTGTTACCATTGGTCAAGTCACCAGTACTTTGGCAATTTGCTTATTGTGCTGTATTGGTAGATGGAGCCTGCTAAATGACATGGTTGGTCTGGCTGGTGTTAATCAGCGTGAACAGAATGAGATATTTCTGTATGTGTCATGATTACCTGATGGTGATTCTAAAGTCCTGATGGAAACCAGGCTAGGTTTATGTGTTGTTTTAACATTTCATTGTTTGTTCAATTATATATATATATTTGGTTTTAATATTCAGCAGTTTCTGAAACTGCACCGATGCATGGATTGTGTCAAGAAGGACACATATTAACACTTAACCCTTCCCCTTGGCAGAGAAATGTACTGCAACTTAGAGACATGGTGTCCATACACACAGCACAAATAAGACATTAACTATTAATTGGTTCTGTGGTACACACGCTAGAACCTTATCCCTTAAGTACACTTCCGCTGTCTGCTTGGATCTACTGCACACAGGCCAATCAGTTGAATGCTCTCTGTCTGATGTGTGACGGCTGGAATTATAGTAACATGGGCAGAGTTATCGGGCCAAATTAATGAGCAGCCTTTTGTAGATTTTGCCTAAAATTCTGTCAAAACAATGACATAGACGTTGATTTTGTCTCATTGACCAAAATATTGAACCGGCCATCATCAATTTATTGCCCTTACTGATGTTTCCTATTCATGCACACACCTCTTGATTGGTTTTATTAACAGCAATTGCTATATCCGGAGGCAAGCTGAAAAATGTGCTCAGGCACTGGCTACCTGGAACTCACACCAAAGGCCCCTGCAAAGGGGTCAAAGACAGAGACATTTCATTTCCTTGTTTATTTGTATAGTGGTATATACAAAAAGAAATGGTTGGTATGTAACACTCAGAATTTAACTTTACTAATACACAGATTAGATCTTTTTCAAAAATTGAAAGAATGAATGGTTCAGAACAGTGCAGGCACAAAAGAATGTTCTAGGAGTCTCAACCCCAGCTAGAGCCAGATAACTATCAGACAATCAGGGACAGAATGGATGGAGTGATCTAGATTTTCAAGAGAAGTGTTGCAAAAACCCATTTAAACCCATTATTACATCGGTATGAAGGGGGTCATTTCATATAGCATTTTTAGGTTTTTGGCAGTGGCGTAACTACCACTCCCCGCCACCCCGCAGGGGGCCTGAACGGTAGCAGGGCACGCCACAAGCCCAAAATAACTTCTGTGATCAGATGTTTTTTAAACAGCTGATCACGACATGAAGGAGACATATGTGCAATCACCTGTTTAAAAGACCGACCCGAACTTCCGGCGGAGGAGCAAGAGATCAGGTAAGTTCTGTAATTCGTTCCCTGCTCCTGTACGTTTTATTGAAGAATGAGAGGTAAGACACAGCTCCTTTACCTCCTGTTCTTCAATAAAACTGAATACAATATATTTCACCCTTTAAGGTTACATAAACTTTTATTTTTATATTTGTATTGGAAAAAAGTAATTTACATGAACTGTATGTAGAATTTAATATCTCTGTACCCTCTTTCCCCAGCTCTTTCCAGCTTCTCTTCTCCATGTTGTTAATGTCCTGTCACAGTGAGACTTTGCTCTGAATAAACTGTGTGTAGGAGGGAGCAGGGGGGCAAATGTTGATAAAGTTTTAAGCTTGCGCTAGTGGCACTTCTAATGTGCCCTCCTACATGTATGAATTTACAACATCCCCAAACCCCTCCCAGAAATCCCATATAAATACAAAGACACAAACTAAGCCTGGCAGGCAAAGCAACTGATCAGATGCACATTACAGTCAGAGCTTTTAGGAACAGATTGAGGAACTTTCTGTTTCTTTTTCATTTCCTCTCTTTTTCTAGTAGACAGTCTCTAATATAAAATAGTTCTGGTTATCCAGGGTGTGTACACTTGGTGTGCACACTCGTTGATGATGTATTAAGCGATAATACACATCAAGGAGATGCAGTTGGGGTGCTTAAATGTTGCTCTTAAACCCAAGCAAACCTGTTATGCTGATGATGACTTTACATTACTGGCACGAACGTTTTGTAGGAACGCGATGTGTTAATCAAGAGGTGGTAACTAAATGTCCATAAAGGTGGAAAAAACTTGTGATAATGGATGTGGATTACTAAAAAAAGGAGGCATATCGCCAACTTAAAGGGTATCTCCACTGATAAAGTCACCTGGGTTTGTAAGGATAGTATGTGTAAGGTGGATATGTACCTGCAGTATCCTGTGTCTTTGAGCAGTAGTTTAGAAGAAATCCAATGAGTTTCCCCCAGAACGCTGTGGATGGTGCAGGTCCGCCCACTTTTAGTGACTGCCTGCATGGGAAATGTCCGACGCGTGTTTTCCTTTAGTGCATGCGCAGAAGTGTGAGAGGATCCGTCGGGACTGCTGTCTGTGTGATCTGACTGGTTGGTCGATTCAACACACACACACACTCCCTCCCTACCAGATTGCCTCATATTCCCAGCATCCCCTAGGAAATCAATCATTGATCAATTTTTCAACCATCCCTCTCAGAGTTAGACCACAAAAAAATCTTTTTAAAAACAACAAATTTCCCCCTACTTACAGTAGTGTGGGATGAGGGTTTTAACTTTTTCTCCCCTGTCCTCTCCTCTGTGATCAGCTGAAAAATGAACTTAGAGAGTCAGGGAGGAAAGGATTTCTTACTGCAGCCAAGTGGGTGTGTCTGCTACCATGATGATGCACATTGAGTGCAGCTCTCTCAGCACAGGGGAAGACACACCCCCAGGAACCTGCACAACTTTCCCATGCTGCTGCAATCAAACGAAAGGGAATTCTGGGAAAAAAAGTAGGGGAGGGTTGAGGGATGGCGTACTTTAAAATAAACCAAAAAAAAAATGCTTTTCCTCCTTTTCATCAATATGAAAAGTTACAGACAACCCAATCATGAAGGTTAAAATCCATGAAGTTTTGTCAAGGGCTCTTAGTGAGAATTCATAACTGAAATTAATTTAACTTTGTTTGTACAACACCCTTCCATTCCATGCCTATTTTGTCAACCGAAGCTCCATAAGGACTCCAAAATACCCTTGGGTGACCATATCTCAGGGGTAGGTAGTCCGAAGGAGATGATCACTAGATATGTTAAAAAATTGCTGAGACCTTTATAGTAATTAACCATCTTACTTAAGGGCACACGTGATGTGTTGAGAAGTTTGGAACCAATCCAGGTCAAAAGTCTGCCATACTTATAGCTATGGATGGTGGAGGCACTTTATCTCTCTATCCCCACATAAAGGGAATAGAAGTGATTGAAAATATCTTGCTTCAAGGGAAAGTACAAATCAGCAGAATTCTATGTTTATTCTACAACTGTTGGATATACAGTAATTCTTAAAAACGATTTTAACTTTTAATAATGGCTATTACCATCAAAAGCTAGGGACGCGATGGGGAAGGCTTGCACCCTCACATACACTGGGCTATACCTGGGGGAATGGGAAAGACAAATCTTTGCTGATGAACTTTGCACTTGGGCCAATGATAACATCAGTTTACGGCTAGATACATTGATGACTAATTATTTTATGGAATGGTCGCTAAGGAGCAGATAAAGTTCCACGCCCCAACTTAATATCAATGATGGAATTTGAAGTTCACATACCAAATGAATCTTAAACAGGTCCCACTCCTTAATTTTGACCATCCATCTTAACTATCCCTGAGGCAGACAGTATGCATACAAGCTCTCTTTTGAATGCATTTCAGTAGGTCAGTATCTGGGGCCAGCATAAATTTTTCGACATTGAATGATTTTTCATGAGATTTATAATAGGGGTACCCTAAAGCATGGCTTAAAAGAGCATATAAATGCACCAAATACTCTAAAATAGATGATGTGATGTTCAAAGATAAATTAAAAAAGGACTCCCAGCCATTAAGAGTAATAAACACATATAATAATAATTGCCATTTTGTACAATCAACCCTTGGAAATTTCTGGCATGTAGTTTTTTTCAGGAAGGACAAAAAATTTGGCAATTTCCAAGGCCTGACTGTACTGTAATAAATAAGACCCTGGAGTTCTGAAATAGGAGCACGGCACTGGATCATTAGAGGAGGAGACCAGGGGTGTGTTTAGGAGGGATTACTGGTGCATGGATTACCCCTTTCTGCCTGCTCATCGCAGTCTGCTGTTCTACTTGTCCCTGGTGCCATAAACTGTTACATAGACTGTTACACAGATTGTTACATAGACTGTTGCATAGACTGTTGCATAGCTTGTTACATGACGTTTACATAGACGGTTACATAGACTGTTACATAGACGGTTACATAACTGTTACATAGACTGTTACATAGACTGTTACATAGACTGTTACATAGACTGTTACATAGACTGTTACATAGACTGTTACATAGACTGTTACATAGACTGTTACATAGATTGTTTTGTTACATTGTCAACAGGCTGTGAGGGAAAAGAAGCATTTTCTTTGTTTGAAAAATGTATCCAGACTGCCCGGTTTGACAGCAGCATAGAGATCTGTATCAACATCAACTGCAGCAGCTGCCTGTGGTGATTGAGACTGGGTTTATATACAGAACTTACTGTACCTACTGCCCTGTGATGGAGCTTAGTGAGCAGGAATAGGGACATTATATTCCTGGAGGTGGGTTTACAGCTTTTCAAAATTAAAGTAGTTGCACCTGTGACTCCAGGTATAGTTGGCTGGCTCCACGCCTTCTGACTGCTCCGACCAGGCAGTTAGCATTAATATCACAAAAAATATAAGGAGTTAATTTTCAAGCAATCCTTGCAGTCCCGCAAAAAACCTGTTGCAATAAAGTTTTGTTTATGCAGACCTATACTGTTTGGACCCCTTACATTTTCTATATTTTGGTGGTTGTGTAGCTAACTGTCAGCATTGTACCAACAATCTACCAACAAATATCCGATTCACTAAAAATAAGTAAGGTCCAGATGAATTTCTGGACTTACTATTATACATTGATAATGACAGATTGGCGTACACCTTTTTCGCAAGGAACTGATAGAAACACTCTACCTCCAATATGACAGTTTTCATCCTCCCTCATTGAAAAGATCCCTACCAATTTCACAGTTCTGTAGGGTGATCAGAATAATTCTGACCCATTGACTAGGGTACACAGCTGCAAGAGATGCATGACAGATTTAAACTACGAGGTTACCCGGAGAAAGTCCTAAATAGCACTCATTAAAGCTGTCAAAGATGTGGAAAATTGGGTACTTGAGGGACCTAAAGATGACAAATTCATCGTGTAGCTTTAAATTTGATACACAAGGAATGAGATACAGAAGGGTCTATATAGGAACTGGAAGGTCCTCTTATCAGACCCCACTCTGTCCAAAATCTTGCCACCAGACCCACAGTAGGATTCCGCAAGGAGGAATCTGAGAGACCTGTTGGTCAAGACGGATCTGAACACTACGGAGACCCCACATGGCTACCTAAGCCGAAACCCGGCAGCCATAAGTGTACCCAAGTGTCAATCATGTAAATACATATTGACAGAGAAACATATCTTCACCCACATACAGGCGTAGAAATAAATATCAACACGCTATTAGGTTACAACTACACATGTAGTTATGTGGTACTCTGCCCTTGTGGAATGTTATACGTGGGGAAAACAGATTTAATGCTCAGACTAGAATTGACGGCCATAGGTCTGCCATTAACACGGCCTTTCGTGACAACAAGACTTCTAAACCTGTGGCGAACACTTTTTAGAATCTGGACACCGATTATGTGATTTCAGATTTTGGGCAATCGACCATGTACCGAAACCGAGACGTGGAGGCAACAGATCACGGATGCTTTTACAGAGGGAACATTCTGGATCCGGACTTTGGACAACTGTAGCCCCTAGGGGACTTAACGAAATTGCCTCTTTAGATGTTCTTACAGGATAGATAAACACTAGATTTTTCCTTGGGAATACGTATACTTGAATGATGTCTGAATTATGCTATATGACCTTTAAGCCTCTATCCCTATTGTTTTCCCAGCTTCTATCACTTGCTTTTTATATTTATGACCTCTCACTCTTACTACTCTTTATACTATTTATTGTCACTAGTCACTTCAACAGGCACCTATGCCTGTATGTTGCACTTTATTAGCAGTGCACTTTACATTGATTGATATGTTTTAGATATATGTTTTAGAGCTTTTTAACCACAAGATATATTTATAACACTGGTGATGTTTTATGGGATACATTTTGTATGTTGGTTCAACACTGTTATTGTTGACTCCTCCCACAGGAAATAGTCACAGGGGTGTGTATCACTATTACCTCTAATAAGAGATATTGCACGTGTAACTGTGTGTAGGCTTGATAAAGGTCCAAGACCAGGGACCGAAACGTTGCCATTGTTGTGATGTGAATAAACCACTTGTTTATAAGACCAAGGAGTGCCTGATTCACTGGCATTTTATATATATATATATATACACACAAAGTGATTGTTCCCTATATTCTTTATACAGAATGATTGTTCAATGTCCCCTATATAATATTGAGAATTACTGGTAATAATACATATACTGTAGTTCCAGTTGGTACGGTGATACTAAATAATATTGAGAATTACTGGTATTAATACATATACTGTATGCCTTTCTATTGTCTATGCCTCTGATTCAAGTCAGGTGTGAGTGCTGGGGCCTCCAGAAAAAACAAGACAGAGGCCCACCCACCAGGAATCATAGGAGCCACTATCATTTTATTTGTTATTTCTCACATATCGCCGTGTCTCTCCTGACCTCTTAGTTTTATTTCATTGCCATTTCTTATCCCCTTGTTACGTATTTAATGTTAGACTGTTTCACTGTTTTTGGATGAATGGGCTAAGACCCACTGGGTGATTCCCTGTATCCTTGAAATCTACATTTTCACATGTTTCCTCTGTTTTTTATGGGTGAATAGAATTTGGCCCTCTGGGGTGCCCTGTATCATAGAGGGCCATTCTGACCCAGTAATATTGTCGGTTTGTACCCAATATAAAAATGGGTTGTGGTTTAGGGGTGTTGGCATTTTTAGATATGGTTGTTGCGCCCATTGGCTTCTGGCCCTGCCTTTGGTGTCCTCACTAACCGTTTTGGAAGAAACTTCCAAGCTTGGAACACTCACTGTGAGACATATTTCCCCACTGCTGATGACGTTCACATTGCACAGGGAAGTTTAATGCTTAACACTCTTTTTGTTATCCCGTCCGGACGGACACATAATATGATATATCCTTTTCAAGTTTTTGAGAACGTTTTGCAAGTAGAGTAAGATTTATCTCAGTTTCTTATTTTATTCAGCAACGAAAACTGCCATTTTCAAGGTTTATTCTACATAAAGTCTACACTTTATTCCTGACCTAAGGCTACATCAGAAGAAAACAACTTTGTGTTAACATCCCACATATTGTATTATATTCATATATTGCCATAAAAACTCACTGTGAATCTCAGGCATCATTAAACATATATGGGTGATAGGAGAAGGTCATCAATCCGCTGACAAGCATGGCTCCTGCAAGGATAATAGAGGGTTAGACATTCCTCACACACAGTTTTGGTTATTAGAGTGAGTATCTTGGTCTCATCGCTAACCTTTAATGTCAGGTGATACCTGGTACTCGACCAGTCGGTGCACAGAGCATGGCAACTAGGTGAGCTCCAGCAGAGTGTCCGCAAAAAATAAACTCCACTAGGCAAGAGATGACAAGATGAGCCCAAAGAATGCTAAGCACATACAAACTAATTTTAGTGCAGGTACAATCCCTTCCCAACCAAGACCTTATTTGACAGCAAAGGGGAGGAGACACAGTGCAGATTGACTGACAGGTTTCAGAGCAGGAAGCGAGGAAGTGCAGAGGACCTGGTGATGCTGTCTGCCATATCACACACAAAATGTAAATATCTTCAAAACTATGTAAAATAAAAAATGGAAATAAATTGTAAAACTCTCAGGGGAGCAAATTCCTATAATTACAATTGTATCAATTGTTTGGACCACAGTTCCTTTTAAAACCACACCCCACATACATTTGCCAAACATTAATAATGGGAAGGTCCATTTCATTTGTAAAACATCTCTATTCTATGTGTTTTTTTTCTGTTTCCAGCATTGTGTAGTAGTAGTGTTCCGAATAAAATTAAATTAGGTTACACGAGAAAACATAAATTAGCATGAAATGTATTGTGTGACTTATTTCTCTAACCCTGTTTGGTTTTACTTCCATGTAAGCATAATACAAAACAATTTAGGGTAAAAACAAGCACCCCGAATGCCGTTTGTTAACCCGGGCTGCAAACAGCTGGCGATGCTATAGCCAATAGCGGCTCTCTGTGCATGATAACTGACAGCTGTTAGCTGCTGTTTAAAGTGTCGCAATAGAATGCTGCTTTCAGCATATAAAATCGCTTGTGGGGCATGCGCGGTTTAACTTCGCGTTAGACATGCAGCTGCCACAATAAAGGAGTTTAAGTCACACTAACCGTTGAAACATCAGTAATCTTGACTTAACTCCACAGAACAGAAGCACATTGTGCATTGCCCTGAAGGTCTTATTTTCTAAATGAGCCCTGGATACACTTCTCTAAGTGCAGGCAGCCATAAATATGATGCTGAAAATATAGATGTTCCTGCTTCTCGCTTTCCCTCTCCTTAATAAAACCTGTTTGATTGAAGCATGTTCATTTCCTACCCCCTCACTGCCGAAGCTTGTACTTCGCAAGCAGACGCTAACAAAAACACCTATTTGATTCTCAGCCTCTATAAACCTTATACTATGGCCATTTAGTGCTTCAAAGTTTTAGTGCTCTACAAAAGTCATGGCACATGAGGGGACCAGTATAATAAACATGAGTTTTTCTATCATTCAAGCAGATATTGTGTTTTTCCAGCAGTGAATCTTTAACAGGCATGTTTACAACAGAGGAACCAAGAAGTAGAAATCATTGATCAATACTGAATAGAGTTAACTAATATCACAATAAGTTTTATTGACATTTTTGGTACCTTATATGTGGATATTGAACCAGATCATTGCGATGCTTCGTCTAACCTGTGATACAATGAGATCCATGGACCTGAAAGATGAATAAAGTTTAATGGGCAGAATGTGAAATAATAAGACAAACATTCACCAAGTGATCTGGGTTTGCTTAGTCTCTCCGTACCATGGTGCTTGAAATCTTTCTCTAATGGCCGTCTGGCTCTAACCCTGGTCAGAGTCCTAATTAATCATGGGAAAACGGTTCTGCAAAAAGCTCATCTCCCCATTGAACAGCCCAGAGTCTGAACTTGAGGACAGGGGAAGTCAGACCATGGTATGGGGGAACTAGAGAAAACACGGGGCTGGGGTTTTTATGTTTTGAGTGCTCTCTTTAAAGCTTTAGCGGGTTATCTTCTATTTATGGTACATATAGGTCTTTATCAACTTCATGCCTGGTACTTTGGTTGATCAGGCTGAAAAATTAGTCATAATTACGACATGTTGGAAATGTTTTAATCAATTTTTAAAATATTGGTGAATGCAAAGACCGACATGTTTCTAGCAGATCATGGCAGTCTTCAATAGGCTGCAATATCATGTCACTTTAATTTCGTCCAACTGGCTACCTATTGATATATGATTGGTAATCACTGGACCAAATCAGCATGGTGTATAACCAGTCCTAATGCTGGCCATACACTAGGCAGACATCTGCATATGAACATGTAATCTATCTATGTCTAAAGACTGCATTTTACAAGCAGTGGTTGTTAAACTTCCTACATTCCTGCAATGTTCCTGCATGGCCCATACATTTTCACGATCCATACATTACGCTTCTTTACTAACCATTGTGTTTTACGTGGACACCTTCATGGGTTTGATTTTTGGTTTCTAGCAGCAAACATACACTTGCCTTTTGG
Organism: Hymenochirus boettgeri; assembly: GCA_019447015.1. Lineage (NCBI taxonomy): Eukaryota > Metazoa > Chordata > Amphibia > Anura > Pipidae > Hymenochirus > Hymenochirus boettgeri. The sequence continues at coordinate 31,915,027 of CM033476.1, forward strand.
CAACATCATAGTCCATTACCATTACTGCAATACCACGAGCCACCAAAGGAGCCACCATGAAGCCAGATTCCTCTTTACTGTAAAAAACAAAAATGAAAGCCTCATATTGTGGTACAGTCATCCAGAGAAGGGTCATAGTGTCACTCTCCAAAATGCATCCCACTCTGTGACTATCTGTGACTATAGGTTAAGAGTGGTTATAGAAGGAATGTGCTTAACAGTTTTTTTTCCTCTATAGAAAATCCTAAGTCCTTATAGCAGGGTTGTTAATAATATGAAGGTAAAAATGAGGAATATTCACTATGGTTGACAGAGGGTACGGAAACAGTTAGACAATAGAAAAGTTAATTAGCCCCAGGACCTGATACATCATTGAATCTGAGACTTTGTCAGTTTTATCTAGACCCACTGTTCCTTTTTTTCAGAATTAATTTTGTCTGGAGATATACCTCTAAATTAAATAAAGCCACTGTAATACCAATGCTCAAAAAAGTAGTCGTTCCCAGCCTGATAACATAGACCTGTAAGTCTAATATTAGTGGTAGGAAAGATAGTGGGAAACTTTGTTACCGGATCATATTATAGACTTATTTCCATAACTGATCTTATAGTAGTAGTCAGCATGGATTTATGATAAATAGATCTCGTCAGACTAACTTTAGTTTTTATGAAACAATGATTATTAAAATTAGAATCTGTTAATAGCAGTACATGTAGTATACTTTGATTTGATAAAGTTTTATACTGTGCCACAAGTTGACAAAAAACAAAAGTCCCTGTTAATTATAAAAAGCCTATCCAAGCAAATCTATGTAAACAAACAAAAGAAGTATAGAGGATATCTATGGCTAAAATATATAAATTTATTTATCAAATAAGTAAAAAGATCAGATATATGATCACAATATCATATTTACGTGTATACAATCATAATAATACAAAAACAAACCCCCTAAATCGCATCCTAACACAGTCTTTAAGTAAATAATAATCACAGTATGAGTCAACGATACTTATCAGTCAAATCAATGGGTAGAAGTCCCGTGCACGGTTCCATGTCAAGTCCTAGGTATCGAGGCTACAAACATCAAGTATCAATCAGTCTGTGGGAGCAAGAAAAAGTGGGGTGACTAGCACCAAACGCTTTCGCATATAGCTTATATGGCGCTAGCTGTTTCGTGTGAGGTCGGTTATAAAGTATCTGTTTACCAATCAACAACACACACAACTCATGTCACGTGTTAAGACAAATCACATCGCCCAGATCTCGCGATCATAACGTCATTGTCAGTATAACCAATCAAAGGCAGTATATCGTATAGATCGACATATTTAAACTTGTCATATAGTACACATATTAATGATGGCAGCAGTAGAACATAGGTAACAATACTAAACATATACATTACGTGGGATTATACTTCATTCGAAACTAATGAAATGCAATGCAAATAAGAGCTCCGGAGCTCGAGTACAATCACCCATAGTGGCGCCTGAAAATACTCATTCAGTAGCCATCAGGGTGATAGGGATTAAAAAATGTAGAAAGAAGAAGAAGGGAGTGGGGTACCCGATACGTACAGGACTGGATTGCCCCGCCATGGAATAAGAACAATATGGATGTATCGGTGTCGGACAATAATATCACAGAGAAAAGAGACCAGTACATCTCAAAAAGTTAATGCTAGTCACGATAAAGGTTAGTAGCCGTGGGTTCCGAATAAGGCTGGTATAGAGTTTCCCTTGTTCTTATTGTGACTGTAAGGTCCAGGAATTCGACCTTGTTAAGTAGACACATGATGAGTCAGAAAGAATTAATCATTATGGTTAATTTTGTGCAAGAAGAGGGAAAAATCAGTAGATTACCTTCCAAAGAATGAAAATCATCTAATACCATACAGATGTCACGTTGTGTATGGCAAAATATTCTCTTCTGCAAACCGAAATCTCCCTTCCCACCATCCCAAAAAGAGATTAGCGGGTCGCACACGGATGAATGATACTCCTCTCAAAAGTGTAGCTACACATTTCTTTTAAAATATCATCAGTGCAAAACAGCAGGACTGAAATGTATGGGTACAAAAGTATCATTAAATATCAGAGGTGGCGACATAGATAACGTATTATTACGCACTGAGACCAGAGGCATATTTTTAATCTTAACTACGGTCCAGCCAGACCGGTTTGAATGAAGAGATGAACTTTACCTCCATATATTTAATTATATTATTTATTTATATTCACTACCTGTATCTTTCTTGCCTTAATGTGTAGCTCCTTCATCGTATAGCATTTGTTCCTGATGATTGGGGAGCTGTCATCCACCTTGCTTCCACATCGTTTGGTGGATACATCCGGAATGATGACACAAGTCTATATATCTGAATATTTATTGATGGATTCTTCGCTATATATGGATTGATTAGGTTTTGCTTTTCTATACCATTCAAGCGATGTTCCGCACAGATGATGGACATTACAGGAAGTTTCACCAGTGACCATCTAGTGATCAGATGTGGATACATATTGGACACATTTATGAGATGATTCCTTCGATTGTCTACCGTTGGATGGGTATTATGTTCTGGACCTTTGTTATCGTGACTAGCATTAACTTTTTGAGATGTACTGGATCTCTTTTCTCTGTGATATTATTGTTCCGAACGATACATCCATATTTCATTATTCCATTGGGGGCAATCCAGTCTGTTACGTATCGGGTACCCCCACCCCTTCTTCTTCTTCTACATTTTTTAATCACTATCACCCTGATGGCTACTGAATGAGTATTTTCAGGCGCCAACTAGGTGTGATTGTACTCGAGCTCCGGAGCTCTTATTTGCATTGCATTTCATTAGGTTCGAATGAAGTATAATCCCACTGTAATGTATATGTTTAGTATTGTGTACCTATGTTCTATCTGCTGCATTCATTAATATGTGTACTATATATGACAAGTTTAAATATGTCGATCTATACGATATAACTGCCTTTGATTGGTTATACTGACAATGACGTTATGATCGCGAGATCTGGGCGATGTGATTTGTCTTAACACGTGACATGAGTTTGTGTGTGATTGGTAAACAGATACTTTATAACCGACCTCACACGGACGACAGCTAGCGCCATGATAAAGCTATATGCGAAACGCTTTGGGTGCTAGTCACCCCACTTTTTCTTGCTCCCACAGACTGATATGATACTTGATGTTTTGTAGCCTCGATACCTAGGACCTTTGACATGGAACCGTGCACGGACTTCTACCCATTGATTTGACTGATAAGTATCGTTGACTCATACTGTGATTATTATTGTGACTTAAGACTGTGTTAGGATGCGGATTTAGGGGGTTTGTTATTTGTATTTATTATGATTGTTATTACACGTAATATTGATATATTGTGATCTATATATCTGATCTTTTTACTATTTTGATAATAAATTTATATATTTTAGCCATAGATATCCTCTATACTTCTTTTGTGTTTGTTTACACAGTTGACAAATGCATAAACTGAGGTCTGTTGGCCTAGAAAAAAACATTTGTACATGGATAGAGACACAAAACTATGCATAGTTTTGGAAAATGTGGTACAATGAGATTCAGTGTTGATAAATGTAAGGTTATGCATTTGGGGTTAACAATCCTTTGACTACACCTAAATGCTCCATGCTAAGTGAATCTCTGTTGGAAAAAGATATAGCAAGCAGTGCCAAACAGCAATGGTTAGAGCTAGCAAGATATTGTCTTATATAAAGAGGGCAGAATAATAATATTTTTCCTCTTTACAAGGCACTGGTAAGACCTAATTTGGAATATGTGGTGGTTTTGGAAACCCATATATAAAAGTGACATCTTGGAAATTAAAAGAGTTAAGAGAAGGACAACTAAATTAACAAGGGGAATGGAGGAGATGGACTATTTAATAAAGTCTCTTTACAGTGAAAACTGTGAAACTGTCTTCCAGCAGATGTGGTAATGGCAAGTTCATTGAATAGCTTTTAAAGTGGCCTAGATAAGTTTCTAAAACTAAAAAATATTGAGAATTACTGGTATTAACTACTATTGTAGTTATGGTTGGTACAGGGGATAATATATATAATTGAGAATTACTGGTAATAATACATATACTGTAGTTCCAGTTGATACGGGGATACTAAATAATATTAAGAATTACTAGTATTAATACATATACTGTAGTTCCGGTTGTTACGGGGATACTAAATAATATTGAGAATTACTGGTATTAATACAATACTGTAGTTCTGGTTGGTACAGGGGATAATATATAATATTGAGAATTACTGGTAATAATACATATACTGTAGTTCCAGTTGGTACGGTGATACTAAATAATATTGAGAATTACTGGTATTAATACATATACTGTAGTTCTGGTTGGTACAGGGGATACCGGTAATATATAATATTGAGAATTACATTACTGGTAATAATACATATACTGTAGTTCTGGTTGGTATGGGGATAATATATAATATTGAGAATTACTGGTAATAATACATATACTGTAGTTCCGGTTGGTACAGGGATACTAAATAATATTGAGAATTACTGGTATGAATCCATATACTGTAGTTCTGGTTGATACGGGGATACTAAAATTGAGAATTACTGGTATTAATACATATACTGTAGTTCTGGTTTGTACAGGGGATAATATATAATATTGAGAATTACTGGTAATAATACATATACTGTAGTTCCGCTTAGTACGGGGGTACTAAATAATATTGAGAATTACTGGTATTAATACATATTCTGTAGTTCCGGTTGGTACGGGGATACTAAATAATATTGAGAATATTGGTATTAATCTATACTGTAGTTCTGGTTGGTACAGGGGAAATATAAATATTGAGATTACTGGTAATAATACATATACTGTAGTTCGTTGGTACAGGGATACTAATAATATTGAGAATTACTGGTATATACAATATACTGTAGTTCTGGTTGGTAGGGGATATAATAATATTGAGAATTACTGGTATTAATACATATCTGTAGTTCGTTGGTACGAGGGATACTAAATAATATTGAGAATTACTGGTATTAATACATACATTACTGTAGTTCTGGTTGGTACAGGGGATATATAATATTGAGAATTACTGGATAATACATATACTTGTTCTTGGTGGTACGGGGATACTATATATATTGAGAATTACTGGTTATTACAATACGTAGTTTGGTTGGTACAGGGGATACAATATATAATATTGAGAATAATTACTGGTATAATACATATACTGTAGTTCTGGTTGGTAGGGGATAACTATATAATATTGAGAATTACTGGTATATAATACATATACTGTAGTTCTGGTTGGTACAGGGGATAACTAATAATATTGAGAATTACTGGTATAATACATATACTGTAGTTCTGGTTGGTACGGGGATACTAAATATTGAGAATTACTGGTATAATACATATACTGTAGTTCTGGTTGGGTACAGGGGATATATATAATATTGAGAATTACTGGTAATAATACATATACTGTAGTCGCTTGTACGGGGATACTATATAATATATGAGAATTACTGGTATTAATACATATCTGTAGTTCGGTGGTACGGGATACTAAATAAATTGAGAATTATGGTATTAATACATATACTGTAGTTCTGGTTGGGTACAGGGGAACTATATAATATTGAGAGTTTACTGGTATAATACACTATACTGTAGTTCTGGTTGGTACAGGGGATACTAATATATAATATTGAATTAATTACTGTAATAATACATATACTGTAGTTCTGGTTGGTATGGGGATAATATATATATTGAGAATTACTGGTAATAATACATTACTGTAGTTCGGTTGGTACAGGGGATTAATAATATTGAGAATTACTGATGAATCCATATACTGTAGTTCTGGTTGATACGGGGTACTATAATATTGAGAATTACTGGTATTATACATATACTGTAGTTCTGGTTGGTACAGGGGAATAATATATAATATTAGAATTACTGGTAATAATACATATACTGTAGTTCCGTTGTACGGGGTACTAAATATATTGAGAATTACTGGTATTATACATATTCTGTAGTTCCGGTTGGTACGGGGATACTAAATAATATGAGAATTATTGGTATTTATACATATACTGTAGTTCTGGTTGGTACAGGGGATAAATAAGAGATAATATTGAGTAGTTGTAATAATACATATACTGTAGTTCTGGTTGGTACAGGGATAATATATAATATTGAGATTACTGGTAATAATCCATATACTGTAGTTCTGGTTGGTACGGGGATACTAAATAATATTGAGAATTACTGGTATTAATACATATACTGTAGTTCTGGTTGGTACAGGAGATTATATAATATTGAGAATTACTGGTAATAATACATATACTGTAGTTCCGCTTGGTACAGGGATACTAAATAATATTGAGAATTACTGGTATTTATACATATACTGTAGTTCTGGTGGTACGGGATAATATATATATGAGAATTACTGGTATTAATACATATCTGTAGTTCCGGTTGGTACGGGGATACTAAAATATTGAGAATTACTGGTATAATACATATACTGTAGTTCTGGTTGGGTACAGGGGATACTATATAATATGAGATTACTGGTATTTATACATATACTATAGTTCTGGTTGGTACGGGGATACTAAATAATATTGAGAATTACTGGTATTAATACAGTACATATACAGTAGTTCTGGTTGGTACAGGGGATAATATATAATATTGAGAATTACTGGTAATAATACATATACTGTTGTTCTGGTGGGTACGGGGATACTATATAATATTGAGAATTACTGGTATTAATACATATACTGTAGTTCTGGTGGGTACGGGGATACTATATAATATTGAGAATTACTGGTAATAATACATATACTGTAGTTCTGGTGGGTACGGGGATACTATATAATATTGAGAATTACTGGTATTAATACATATACTGTAGTTCTGGTGGGTACGGGGATACTATATAATATTGAGAATTACTGGTATTAATACATATACTGTAGTTCTGGTGGGTACGGGGATACTATATAATATTGAGATATTAATACATATTCTGTAGTTCTGGTTGATCCAGAAATAAATTCCGATTGCCATTTGGAATTATTGGCAATCCTACTGTGGATGAATAGAGATGTAATGTGGGTTTGAATAGAACCCAGTTTTGAATCGAATCTCAGGTTTTCGAAGTCCCGACGAAACTTTAGGAACTCCCGAATTTCACAGAATCCGGAAAATCGAAAGTAGTCAACAGTTTCGAACATCTCTATGGATGAACTGTTAGGTAGGGTTATTAGAAGGCTATAAAGCTTGGATTGGATGGACGTATGTCTTTATTCAACCTCCATTATATTGTTAATATGTTATTTCCCTTTTATAAGGAGCACTTAAATGTGCAGAACAGTGCCACTCTGGGTAGGGGGAAGAATATGAAACAGTGGTTCTCAAATTATATCAGATTTGTCATGCCTAACAGCACATCTGTGTTCTTAATGCTTTATTATTTACCCATATTTCATGTACTTAACAGTGTACATTGTAATAAAATGTAAATATCATCAGTTAAAAAAAGAACATCAGAAAGTGGCTTCTAACACTGGAGCCTTAAAAAGTGAGGTAAGCTTCAAAATTCCATATATAATCATTTCTATTTTAATTGCCATTTCTCTTACCTAAGGAACTGCCAGTACCCCCCATGAATGTAGACAACAACTGGAAACCCTAAAAACATAAAGCATTGTCAGTAAATTACAGAAGTTCTACATTCTAACATGTGGCTGAGCCGGTTAGGCCACTGGAGTCAACTACCACCGGATTTTTGCTTCCAAGCAATATATTGTCTGTCTGTCCTGCAAAAACGACCAATATCTACAAAATACAAGTTTTCATGCAAATTTGGCGACATATTGGCTGGAAAAGTTGTGAAAATTCTGGCTAATATTTTGCACTGGGCCATTGTTTGGCAATGTACCTGCCTTTTTGCAGATTTTACTGCAAATGTCAAAGAATAAGATGCAAAAAGGGGGTGCAAGTTTTAAAGTATCTGCACCATTTTTTGGCTTTAAATTTTCTTCTCTTAGTTGGGGGTAGGGGAAATTTAACATGATGTTATCAGGGAATTTTCATTTTCCTTACAATATCGTACATGCTATTATTTCAATGACATAAGACTAATCTGTACATTCCATAATCTACTGGAAGTGCAAAGTTATAGCAATACAATTAATCTTGCATTATCCCCAGTGCAGAAGTAGAGTAGAATGTTTTAGGCTGGGTACACATGAGGGGACAAATTGTCCAGACTGGCCGTTCGCTACTAGTGATCGCTCGGCCGGGACAAATTTGCCTGAACAATCGTGTGGTCCCATAAGGAACTGCACCATCAGCCGTGATTTACCAACAGTCCTGATCACTTGTTCATCTGATCTGGACAACGGGCAACTGAGTTGGTTGTGGCCGCGGATTTTTCGCCCCAACCCATCGATACAGGTATTAGTCGATTGGCACGAAAAATCTGCCCGTGTGTACCCCGTGTATATCCCATGTGCTTAGGATAGTAAATGTTAATGTAACAGAAGAATTTCAAGGTACATTGGTCATAAAGATGATTTTTATCTCCAAATGGTAGAATCTAGAGAGAAATTCTTTAAATTTTGATTGATATTGGTCCCTTTAATTGGTCCCTTTAAAATAGCTTTTTATTTATTTTTTACATAATTATGTTACCCTTGTGTAACTCACCTGTAGAAGGTGCATGTGGAAGATACATATCTAGTTTCTCACTATCTTTTTCTCCATACTGAATGTTCAATATGGTCTTCCCCATTGCCCGAGATATTCTTGTTCCTAAAGACATTAAGACATGGCCTAATGTACCTGCAATGTGTTACCAAACCTTTCCTACGATAAATATACCATTAGTTAGACCCCTAGCATATAGCAGATGGATTTCAAAGCAGTTCCCACCTTCTGTGGTTACTTTGACATGGGCTTCAACCACTGCATCCTTATCCATGCGGGGTGACCACCGGCTGGGAGAGTAATGGTATGCCAACTCCTAGTAAATAAAAAAAAAACATACAGTACAGCTCAGTACTTTCTACTATAAGGATGTTTAACATGTGTGCCTCCAAAATATACTCCACCACTCCACTGTCCCTGAGATAATAGTGCAAAATATCAATGGCTGGGCACTTGTAGAACAGAATAAGAATTGATAACATCAGTAGTAGCTATTTAGTATTTCATTTTGCCTGGGTGCATTTCCTCAACCCGGATCTTAATAGGTAAATTCGTACTCAAATCCCCGTAAACCCATCAGAAGATGAAGGATCGTCCAGGAGAGTGTATCCATTGCAGGCCTTTATCAAGCCAAGTGTAAAAAAGAGTAAAAAGTGTTAAAAATCCAAGTATAAAGTGTTTTTATACTTGGCTTGATAAATGCCTGGAACTAAGGGTCGAAACGTTGTCTATTGGTTTGTTATGTAGCCAATTAAAGGCATTTTGATTACAAATCCCCTAGTGGGCACTGGACTCTGTTGGTACTTATATATTTCCAATCCAAACATATATTCCAACAAGACAATAGTACACTCCAGGTCTTTTTAACATGTGTTTATTTTCACATTATAGTGCAGGCAACATTTCAGTTCCTTTCTAGGAGCCTTTCTCAAGCCAAATACAAACAACTAATGAGAACGGAAATTTCCCTTGCCCACGATAGTCTCCCTATAGGGGAGGGAAACTCAAAGTCCTGTGTGTTCACTGTTTGCTGTTCACTGACAGTGTGTTCACCGATCTTTGAAAAATAACAGACAGGATCTTGCAGATCCTGTCTGTCATCTTTCAAACATATTTACTGTGTGTACCCAGCTTTACAATCTTTATTTGTATAAAAGAGACTTCAAAAAGCATGAAAACTGCCCACGTTGGTCTCTCAAAAGTCATTCATGCAAAGCACCAGGAAGACTTAATGCCAAAAGCTAATTATTCATTCAACCAAGTGTTGTTTTTCCTGTTCATCTAGAAAACTATAGTTAACCTTACCATGACAGTTGTACTCATTAGAAGTCTAGTGCTGCATAGTAGTGGCCTGTCTGGAGTTAATATATAAGGAAGAGTTATATAGTGTTGTACAGCTATATTACTATTCTGTTTGCACTTAGTGTTAGGCCCCACTACAAGTTATATTGGACTGTCTATTGTTTTTTATATTTGTCCATACACATGAGGACAATTTTATCCACTCCTTTTACTATAGTAGAGCGATTCCGATGGTAGACGTACGTCGTTGTTGTCCGTTCTCGCCCCCCATACCTTGCCGATACTTGCCTTTGGATCCGATAGGATATGTCGAGTATTGGCAAGGTAATGGCACCTTAGCTTTCATATTCACAAACTCGGTTTACTTTTGTATTGCCACATATTGGTTATTATCTACAATACGCTGCTGTACAAATCCCTGGTTAAAGTACTAAAACTTAATGCCTTATTATATGTTACCATTGGTCAAGTCACCAGTACTTTGGCAATTTGCTTATTGTGCTGTATTGGTAGATGGAGCCTGCTAAATGACATGGTTGGTCTGGCTGGTGTTAATCAGCGTGAACAGAATGAGATATTTCTGTATGTGTCAATGATTACCTGATGGTGATTCTAAAGTCCTGATGGGAAACCAGGCTAGGTTTATGTGTTGTTTTAACATTTCATTGTTTGTTCAATATATATATATATATTTGGTTTTAATATTCAGCAGTTCTGAAACTGCACCGATGCATGGATTGTGATCAAGAAGGACACATATTAACACTTTACCCTTCCCCTTGGCAAGAGAAATGTACTGCAAACTTAGAGACATGGTGTCCATACACACAGCACAAATAAGACTATTAACTTATATAATTGGTTCTGTGGTAACAACACGCTAGAACCTTATCCCTTAAAGTACACTTCCGCTGTCTGCTTGGATCTACTGCACACAGGCCAATCAGTTGAATGCTCTCTGTCTGATGTGTGACGGCTGGAATTATAGTAACATGGGCAGAGTTATCGGGCCAAATTAATGAGCAGCCTTTTGTAGATTTTGCCTAAAATTCTGTCAAAAACAATGACATAGACGTTGATTTTTTGTCTCAATTGACCAAAATATTGAACCGGCCATCAATCAATTTATTGCCCTTACTGATGTTTCCTATTCATGCACACACCTCTTGATTGGTTTTATTAACAGCAATTGCTATATCCAGGAGGCAAGCTGAAAAATGTGCTCAGGGCACTGGCTACCTGGGAACTCACACCAAAGGGCCCCTGCAAAGGGGTCAGAGACAGAGACATTTCATTTCCTATGTTTATTTGTATAGTGGTATATACAAAAAGAAATGGTTGGTATGTAACACTCAGAATTTAACTTTACTAATACACAGATTAGATCTTTTTCAAAAATTGAAAGAATGAATGGTTCAGAACAGTGCAGGCACAAAAGAATGTTCTAGGAGTCTCAACCCCAGCGTAGAGCCAGATAACTATCAGACAATCAGGGGACAGAATGCCGATGGAGTGATCTAGATTTTACAAGATGAAGTGTTGCAAAAACCCATTTAAACCCATTATTACATCGGTATGAAGGGGGTCATTTCATATAAGCATTTTTAGGTTTTTGGCAGTGGCGTAACTACCACTCCCGCCACCCCGCGAGGGGGCCTGAACGGTAGCAGGGCACGCCACAAGCCCAAAATAACTTCTGTGATCAGATGTTTTTAAACAGCTGATCACACGTATGAAGGAGACATATGTGCAATCACCTGTTTAAAAGACCGGACCCGAACTTCCGGCGGAGGAGCAAGAGATCAGGTAAGTTCTGTAATTCGTTCCCTGCTCCTGTACGTTTTATTGAAGAATGAGAGGTAAGACACAGCTCCTTTACCTCCTGTTCTTCAATAAAACTGAATACAAAATAATATTTCACCCTTTAAGGTTACATAAACTTTTATTTTTATATTTGTATTGGAAAAAAGTAATTTACATGAACTGTATGTAGAATTTAATATCTCGTTACCTCTTTCCCCAGCTCTTTCCAGCTTCTCTTCTCCATGTTGTTAATGTCCTGTCACAGTGAGACTTTGCTCTGAATAAACTGTGTGTAGGAGGGAGCAGGGGGGCAAATGTGATGAGAAGTTTTAAGCTTGCGCTAGTGGCACTTCTAAGTGCCCTCCTACATGTATGAATTTACAACATCCCCAAACCCCTCCCCAGAAATCCCATATAAATACAAAGACACAAACTAAGCCTGGCAGGCAAAGCAACTGATCAGATGCACATTACAGTCAGAGCTTTTAGGAACAGATTGAGGAACTTTCTGTTTCTTTTTCATTTCCTCTCTTTTTCTAGTAGACAGTCTCTAAATATAAAATAGTTCTGGTTATCCAGGGTGTGTACACTTGGTGTGCACACTCGTTGATGATGTATTAAGCGGATAATACACATCAAGGAGATGCAGTTGGGGTGCTTAAATGTTGCTCTTAAACCCAAGCAAACCTGTTAATGCTGATGATGAACTTTACATTACTGGCACGGAACGTTTTGTAGGAAACGCGATGTGTTAATCAAAGAGGTGGTAACTAAAATGTCCAATAAAGGTGGAAAAACTGTGATAATGGATGTGGATTACTATAAAAAGGAGGCATATCGCCAACTTAAAGGGTATCTCCACTGATAAAAGTCACCTGGGTTGTAAGGATAGATATGTGTAAGGTGGATATGTACCTGCAGTATCCTGTGTCTTTGAGCAGTAGTTTAGAAGAAATCCAATGAGTTTCCCCCAGAACGCTGTGGATGGTGCAGGTCCGCCCACTTTTAGTGACTGCCTGCATGGGAAATGTCCGACGCGTGTTTTCCTTTAGTGCATGCGCAGAATGTGAGAGGATCCGTCGGGACTGCTGTCTGTGTGATCTGACTGGTTGGTCGATTCAACACACACACACACTCCCTCCCATACCAGATTGCCTCATATTCCCAGCATCCCCTATGAAATCAATCATTGATCAATTTTTCAACCATCCCTCTCAGAGTTAGACACAAAAAAAATCTTTATTAAAAACAACAAAGTTCCCCCTACTTACAGTAGTGTGGGATGAGGGTTTTAACTTTTTCTCCCCTGTCTCTCTCTGCATGATCAGCTGTAAAAATGAACTTAGAGAGTCAGGGAGGAAAGGATTTCTTACTGCAGCCAAGTGGGTGTGTCTGCTACCATGATGATGCACATTGAGTGACAGCTCTCTCAGCACAGGGGAAGACACACCCCCAGGAACCTGCACAACTTTCCCATGCTGCTGCAATCAAACGAAAGGGAATTCTGGGGAAAAAAAGGTAGGGGGAGGGTTGAGGGATGGCGTACTTTAAAATAAACCAAAAAAAAAAATGCTTTTTCCTCCTTTCATCCAATATGAAAAGGTTACAGACAACCCAATCATGAAGGTTAAAATCCATGAAGTTTTGTCAAGGGCTCTTAGTGAGAAGTTCATAAACTGAAATTAATTTAACTTTGTTTGTACAACACCCTTCCATTCCATGCCTATTTTGTCAACCGAAGCTCCATAAGGACTCCAAAATACCCTTGGGTGACCCATAATCTCAGGGGTAGGTAGTCCGAAGGAGATGATCACTAGATATGTTAAAAAATTGCTGAGACCTTTTATAGTGAATTAACCATCTTATCTTAAGGGCACACGTGATGTGTTGAGAAGTTTGGAACCAATCCAGGTCAAAAAGTCTGCCATACTTATAGCTATGGATGTGGAGGCACTTTATCTCTCTATCCCCCACATAAAGGGAATAGAAGTGATTGAAAAATATCTTGCTTCAAGGGAAAGTACAAATCAGCAGAATTCTATGTTTATTCTACAACTGTTGGATATACAGTAATTCTTAAAAACGATTTTAACTTTTAATAATGGCTATTACCATCAAAAGCTAGGGACGGCGATGGGGAAGGCTTGCACCCTCACATACACTGGGCTATACCTGGGGGAATGGGAAAGACAAATCTTTGCTGATGAACTTTGCACTTGGGCCAATGATAACATCAGTTTACAGGCTAGATACATTGATGACGTAATTATTTTATGGAATGGGTCAGCTAAGGAGCAGATAAAGTTCCACGCCCAACTTAATATCAATGATTGGAATTTGAAGTTCACATACCAAATGAATCTTAAACAGGTCCCACTCCTTAATTTTGACCATCCATCTTAACTATCTCCTGAGAGCAGACAGTATGCATACAAGCTCTCTTTTGAATGCATTTCAGTAGGTCAGTATCTGGGGCCAGCATAAATTTTTCGACATTGAATGATTTTTCATGAGATTTATAAATAGGGGTACCCTAAAGCATGGCTTATAAGAGCATATAAATGCGCCAAATACTCTAAAATAGATGATGTGATGTTCAAAGATAAATTAAAAAAGGACTCCCAGCCATTAAGAGTAATAAACACATATAATAATGATTGCCATTTTGTACAATCAACCCTTGGAAATTTCTGGCATGTAGTTTTTTTCAGGAAGGACAAAAAAATTTGGCAATTTCCAAGGCCTGACTGTACTGTAATAAATAAGACCCTGGAGTTCTGAAATAGGAGCACGGCACTGGATCATTAGAGGAGGAGACCAGGGGTGTGTTTAGGAGGGATTACTGGTGCATGGAATTACCCCTTTCTGCCTGCTCATCGCAGTCTGCTGTTCTACTTGTCCCTGGTGCCCATAAACTGTTACATAGACTGTTACACAGATTGTTACATAGACTGTTGCATAGACTGTTGCATAGCTTGTTACATAGACGGTTACATAGACGGTTACATAGACTGTTACATAGACGGTTACATAGACTGTTACATAGACTGTTACATAGACTGTTACATAGACTGTTACATAGACTGTTACATAGACTGTTACATAGATTGTTTTGTTACATTGTCAACAGAGCTGTGAGGGAAAAGCAGCATTTTCTTTGTTTGAAAAATGTATCCAGACTGCCCTGTGATTGACAGCAGCATAGAGATCTGTATCAACATCAACCTTGCAGCTGCCTGTGGTGATTGAGACTGGGTTTATATACAGAACTTACTGTACCTACTGCACTGTGATGGAGCTTAGTGAGCAGGAATAGGGACATTAGTAATTTCCTGGAGGTGGGTTTACAGCTTTTCAAAATTAAAGTAGTTGCACCTGTGACTCCAGGTAGTTGGCTGGCTCCACGCCTTCTGACTGCTCCGACCAGGCAGTTACATTAATTCACAAAAAATATAAGGAGTTAATTTTCAAGCAACTCCTTGCGTCCGCAAAAAACCTGTTGCAATAAAGGTTTTGTTTATGCAGACCTAGTACTGTTTGGACCCCTTACATTTTCTATATTTTGGTGGTTGTGTAGCTAACTGTCAGCATTGTACCAACAATCTACCAACAAAGATCCGATTCACTAAAAAAGTAAGTAAGGTCCAGATTGAATTTCTGGACTTACTATTATACATTGATAATGACAGATTGGCGTACACACTGTTTCGCAAGGAGACTGATAGAAACACTCACTCATCCAATATGACAGTTTTCATCCCCCTCATTGAAAAGATCCCTCACCATTTCACAGTTCTGTAGGGTGATCAGGAATAATTCTGACCCATTGACTAGGGTACCACAGCTGCAAGAGATGCATGACAGATTTAAACTACGAGGTTACCCGGAGAAAGTCCTAAAGTACAGCACTCATTAAAGCTAGTCAAAGATGTGGAGAAATTGGGTACTTGAGGGAGCCTAAATGACAAATTCATCTGTAGCTTTAAATTTGATACACAAGGGATAGAGATACAGAAGGGTCTATATAGGACCTGGAAGGTACTCTTATCAGACCCCACTCTGTCCAAAATCTTGCCACCGCAACCCACAGTAGGATTTCGCAGAGGAGGAATCTGAGAGACCTGTTGGTCAAGACGGATCTGAACACTACGGAGACCCCCACATGGCTACCTAAGCCGAAACCCGGCAGCCATAAGTGTACCAAGTGTCAATCATGTAAATACATGATTGACAGAGAAACATATCTTCACCCACATACAGGCGTAGAAATAAATATCAAACACGCTATTAGGTGTACAACTACACATGTAGTATATGTGGTACTCTGCCCTTGTGGAATGTTATACGTGGGGAAAACAGATTTAATGCTCAGGACTAGAATTGACGGCCATAGGTCTGCCATTAACACGGCCTTTCGTGACAACAAGACTTCTAAACCTGTGGCGAAACACTTTTTAGAATCTGGACACCGATTATGTGATTTCAGATTTTGGGCAATCGACCATGTACCGAAACCGAGACGTGGAGGCAACAGATCACGGATGCTTTTACAGAGGGAGACATTCTGGATCCGGACTTTGGACACTGTAGCCCCTAGGGGACTTAACGAGAATTGCCTCTTTAGATGTTTCTTACAGGATAGATAAACACTAGATTTTTCCTTGGGAATACGTATACTTGAATGATGTCTGAATTATGCTATATGACCTTTAAGCCTCTATCCCTATTGTTTTCCCAGCTTCTATCACTTGCTTTTTAATATTTATGACCTCTCACTCTTACTACTCTTTTATACTATTTATTGTCACTAGTCACTTCAACAGGCACCTATGCCTGTATGTTGCACTTTATTAGCAGTGCACTTTACAAATTGATTGATATGTTTTAGATATATGTTTTAGAGCTTTTTAACCACAAGATAATATTTATAACACTGGTGATGTTTTATGGGATACATTTTGTATGTTGGTTCAACACTGTTATTGTTGACTCCTCCCACAGGAAATAGTCACAGGGGTGTGTATCACTATTACCTCTATAAGAGGATATTGCACGTGTAACTGTGTGTAGGCTTGATAAAGGTCCAAGACCAGGGACCGAAACGTTGCCATTGTTGTGATGTGAATAAACCCACTTGTTTATAAGACCAAGGAGTGCCCTGATTCACTGTGCATTTTATATATATATATATATATACACACAGAAGTGATTGTTCCCTATATTCTTTATACAGAATGATTGTTCAATGTGCCCATACATGGTCTGATGTTATCGTTTCCCTCTACTGTAGTGAAGGAAACCGTCTTGCTCAAAAGGACCCAATACCGACAATATTCAGCTAATTCTGTCAGATCCATCGTCAATGTCACAGGTCTGACATGAATGGTAATGTAGTGGAATTGTGGATTTATCAGTAAAACATTAGGCTGGGTACACTTGGACTAACACGGACGAAGCACTGTCGGTTGCTGCTGACTGTACGATAAAAGGAAATATCAGCCGGTCGGCCCGATAAATCTGTGTACCAAGCCTTAATGAATATACTTTATAACAAAAGTAAAGGGGATATGTGTATTGGCCAACTGTGAGTGATGATAATCATGGCAAGTAGATAATATATATAACATCATTTTATAATCCATATATAATAGAACACATGGATGTATTCAGTCATGAGCCTTCTTCTGGGCTTGTTGAGTGGTAACCAATTTAGCCCCCTCCCCCCCTTGAAAATCCTGCGCCTGCCTGTGGAGACTGGAGAGAAGTAACATGTAGAAAGCAGAATACTGGTGGAAATTTGAAAATTCGAAAATTCAAAATCGGACCCATAGAAGTCAATGGGAGAATTTTTTTTTAAAGTTTCTGTCCATTTTGAGGGACAAATAGTAATAGTAGGTTACTGTAAATGACACAGAGACCTGGGGAATGGTCTGGGGAACCCCTAAATAGAACCAAAACTTATTTTAAAACTATCTTTCCTCACAATTGGGCTGTCTTCGAGCTTCCGCATTCTATTTTCGAGAGTTAGCGAAATCGATCATTACTTTCGAGGATTCGATTTTCGATAATGGTCTACTTTCCATTTTCGATAATCATCTACTTTCCATTTTCGATAATCATCTACTTTCCATTTTCGTCTACTTTCGGTTTTCGATAATCGTCTACTTTCAATTTTTGATAATTGTCTACTTTCGGTTTTCGATAATTGTCTACTTTCAATTTTCGATAATCGTCTACTTTCGGTTTTCGATAATCGTCTACTTTCGGTTTTCGATAATCGTCTACTTTCGATTTTTGATAAAAAAAATTAAAAGATCCGGGTTCCGTGAAACCCGAGAGTTCTGAAAGTTTCGTCAGGACTTCAAAACCCTCAGATTCGACTGGATTTTAGTCGGGACTTGAAAACCCTCAGATTCTATTTGAAACCCACATTGCATCTCTACTTGCTACCTTTATAGGAGTAGTTCACAGGGAAAGTGAACTAATCCTCTAATGCATTGATTGAGGAACAGGAGATTAAGGAGCTATGCCTTACCTCCCGTTCTTCAATCAATTTCTGTGGAGACAGAAACAAAGAAACTTACCTTTTCGCGTGATCCTCCCCTGTCACATTAACACAGTGGTGGCAAACCTATGGCACGCGTGCCAGAGGTGGCACTCAAAGTGCTCTCTGTGGGCACTCATGCACACACAGCCTGGTCTGCTCCCCTATCAGCAACCCAGAGCTGTAGTGACTCATAATAGCATAAAGAACTCATGTGAATATCCATCCCTCTCTCAGCTTCTGGAAGGGGAGGGGGGAGTGCAGTAATTAAGAAACTGCTGCGAATGAGCACTCTGTACCATGGCTGACACGGCATGCTAAGGAGGTGAGGAATATCAAATAACTTAGTTTAATGTACTGTTTTCTCTGCTCTGCATAAACTACTGCTGCCATCCACCAAATACAGCTTCAGTATTCAGGTAAAATTATTGTGTTGACATTATGCGATAAATAAATGGGATATGGGTTTCAGTTTGGGCACTCGGTCTTTAAAAGGTTCGCCATCACTGCACTAACATGTCACGACCGCTTCTTGGTTCTGTTCATCTATAGCGCGCCATAGATGAACAGAACCAGGAAGCGGTCAGGAATTTCGATGAACAGAACCAGGAAGCGGTCAGAAATTTCAGAGTGACAGCAGAGGATCACGTGAAAGGTAAGTTTCTTCTAACTTCGTTTCAGTGCCCTCTACCCTTCCAGTGCCCTAACAGTTGGCCTAGAGTGATTATGCCTAGAAATGCCCCTATATGATGCTCCCATATTAATTCAAGCCTTTAAAAAGTGGAAATATTGTAGCACATAACACGCTATGATGCTCTGTGTTACTTGCTACACTATTTGCACTTTTTGAAGTTTTGAAGTAGAGATGGACGAGAACTCGAACCCGAGTTTGAGCGAACTATTCGAATTCAAACGAATTCGGACTTCTCGAACTATCCTGGACCCGGATTTTCTATATTTTCGGTCTTTCGATAAATATTGAATGTTCGACCGTACGAATGTGCAAGTAAAATGACTATTATACCTATACGCGAGCATCGAATCTGCGAGTAAAGGGTTCAATAAAACCTATACGCGAGCATCGAATCTGCGAGTAAAGTGTCCATTAAAACCTATACGCGAGCATCGAATCCGCGAGTAGAGTGTCCATTAAAACCTACATGCGAGCATCGAATCCGCAAGTAAAATGTACATGGTATCTAGGTGCGAATGCGAGCATCGAATCCGCGAGTAAAGTGTCCATGGTATCTAGGTGCGAATGTGAGCATCGAATCCGCAAGTAAAGTGTCCATTAAAACCTATACGCGAGCATCGAATCCGCGAGTAAAGTGTCCATTAAAACCTATATGCGAGCATCGAATCCGCAAGTAAAATGTCCATGGTATCTAGGCACAAACGAGCTCGAAAATAGCGCGAGTGAGAGTAAAATAGATTTTTCGAATGTCCTGGATATTGTAACATGTTCCCCAGACCATTTCCCAGGTCCATGGTATCTAGGCGCGAACGAGCTCGAAAATAGCGCGAGTGAGAGTAAAATTGATTTTTCAAATGTCCTGGATATTGTAACATGTTCCCCAGACCATTTCCCAGGTCCCACAGCCATTTACATTAAATTACTATTGATATTTTATTTGTATTTCATTAGAACTTTTCGAACTATTTGACTCCCATTGACTTTAATGGGTCCGTTTTTGAACTTTCCATATAGTTTGAAAACGGACCGAACTTTCGAAAGTTCGGCCATCTCTAGTTTGAAGTAATTTGTTCTTGTCACAAAACAAAGATTGTATAATTGGTTGATCCATGTATGACCAACTTTACACTGCACTTACACAGTCCTAAGAACACGCTAAAATATCACTTAAGTATGTTAAATAATGAAAAAATAGCAAGGCTAGTAAATGATTTACTAGATAACAATGTAAACATGTGGATTTGGAAAGAAAAAAGAGACAATAGGATCCTTCCATTATGAGCAAGTCCAATTGAGTGTATGGCATTTTGGAGGTGATTATAACATAGTAACATAGTAATTAAGGTTGAATAAAGACATTCGTCCATCAAGTCCAACCTATTCACTTTTTCTTTAACCCTACCTAACAGTTGATCCAGAGGAAGGCAAAAAACCCCAGCTAAAAAGGGGGGGAAAAAATTCCTTCCTGACTCCAAACGGCAATCGGAAACAAACTCATAAATAGGTGTGCACACTAGGGAAAACCAAAAATCAAGTGTGTTTGTCTCAGTTTGCATACCTCTTTCTTTATACATATATACATATACATTATACAGTTGATAGAAGTGTTTGCCCAAGTGAAAGAGCTAGGGACTGAAAGCAAAGTGTCTGGGGCAGTGCCACTTAGGGCTAGGCCACACTAAAGCGATTTTAAGCGCGATCCGATTGCGCTTTTAATAGCGCACACTAGTGTGGCCCAGTTGATGTGGCCACACTAGTGCGCTAGGGAGTGCTGCGTGTGCGATCCTTAAATTGGAGCGCATGCGATCCGTATTTTTTTGCGCAATCGCATGTGCTCCGATTGCAAATCAATGGCCGATCACAATTGCCACAAGCGCGTTACAGTGCGGCCTCAGCCTAATTGAGAATACCCGCTAATGCATGTCACAGAGCATGGCCTTACAATTACACTTTTTCCTTGATTTGATTATGACAAACAGTCCCATAATCACATAAGTGTAAAGCTACACTGAAGAAAATTAAGTATACTGAAGTATTTTAAAGCTAGGGGAAGAAGCAGCCGTAAGGGGATCAGGAGGGTGGGAGGAGGGGAGGGCTCCTCTGCGCATGCCAGTGTCCTCATGGAGGACAAGGAAGAAGCAGGGAACAGATGACACATTAAGCTCCTATTTTCACTTTTCATAACTTTGAACAGGCACTGCAGGAGAGCCATAAGGAGCAGAGATGTAAGGTAAGGATCTTTTAACAATACACAGCGGGACCTGTAGTGGGTTAAGTTTTGGGGGTGGACATGCCCTTTAATAATATTACCGGTACTATGGAAATAAAAGACAGCAATGAAAGAACATGGAAGGTGCAGCGCAGTTTCCTGCTAATTTTCCTGGCCCTGCTAACAGGTAATGATGGTTCACTTGTATTTTATGCCAATTCAGTTATTTAACTAACAAGGAGTGGCTATCCAGCCATCGCTATCCCATAACATGCCTCCAGCAGGAAGGGAACATAGTCAAATTACTTGTCAGGCAACCTTGCCTAAGGTTCATCTGCGAAGGGGGTGGGGAACCTAGTCTGGGTCCACAATCAGCATTTAAATATCTGCAGCAGAATATGCTCTAGATCTGTATTTACCTTTCATGTTGATTCAGGCAGGTTCACATTTATTAGCAGTTTAGCGCACACGCTGCTTGCTCTTTGTCTCCATACAAACATGCTTGCTGCTTTTGCACATTCTTGTTCTGACCGTCTGTTAAGCAGCAAAGCAGGGGGTATAAAATGAATTGTTTCTCTTTAGATCAGGGATGTCAGACCTGCTGCCCTCCGTATGAAAAAATTTGAAAACTCCCAGCATTCCCTGACTATTAAACTTGCCGCCACTCAGATATTTGAAAACTACAACTCCCAGCATTCCCAGACTATTAAACTTGCCACCGCCCAGATGTTTGAAAACTACAACTCCCAGCATTTGCTGACTATTAAATATGCTGCTGTCCAGATGTTTGAAAACTACAACTCCCAGCATTCCCTGACTATTAAAGGAACTGTAAACTTAAAAAAATAAGTGTTTGCCAATCGTTTCTATTATTCACAGGGAGGTGAGAACGCTAAATCGGGGACACAGTCGGACTTACCTTACCTGGCGCTCCACTCGCAGGTCCTTCTGATCTGACAGCCGCGCTGTCCTGCTCTCCCGATCGCGCGCCTATCTTTTGTATTGGCGCACATGCGCCAAAGATAGGCGCGTGGTCGGGAGACAGAGGCAACGCGGCTGTCAGATCAGAAGGAGCGAGTGGAGCACCAGGTAAGGTAAGTGCCGCTGTGTCCCCTGAGCAAACTATTATTCACAGGGAGGTGAGAATAAGCGTTCTCACCTCCCTGTGAATAATAGAAACGATTGGTAAATGCTTATTTTTTAGGTTTACAGTTCCTTTAAACTAGCCACCACCCAGATGTTTGAAAACTACAACTCCCAGCATTTCCTGGCTGTAATGCTGGCAGTTGATGTTTAACATCCCTGCATAAGATGGTGTTGAACTGTATTTTATTTTAGTGAAAAAAGAGTTTGGTATAGAAGGGATTTCCTGCATTGGTGTTGCTGGTTATAAAACAGACAAAAGTGGAACTATGGGCTAAGCCACACTGATGCGATTTCCATGCGATTCCGATTGCATTTTGTGCTGTATGCACTGTATTTCCAGAGTACATGAGATCATATTTTTATTATTAGCAAACTAGCCAGTTAAGTCCGTTAACATAACGGGAGCTAGATATCTCTCTCTCTCTCTCAGGGAACTTTCGTCCGGGTCATGGAACGTGTCTTCTCACAGGTTTGGTTTGTTTGCACATAGCCGAAAGACTCCTCCTCGCGCATGCGCACTAACAAAAAGCCACACTAATTCACGGACGCACATTAGGGCTTTAATTATATTATATAGGACGATAGTGTGGCCGCAACCTACGGCTTTATTGTAGATATTTCTATATGGACATAGGCCTTCAATATTAAATGTACGATATCGGCCGTAAATGTACAATCGTATATTCCCAATGCCCCATACCATGTGGTATTTTGGTACCACACGGTATTGTACAGACAAATGTACTGCAATGGCACTTTTCTGATAACATACGGTTTCCACGGGAGATTGTGCAGCCCTCTATTGTGCGGCCCTCCACACGCTCGGCCCTGGCTAACTGTTGGACACGGCTGCTTTTGCCGTGACTGACAATCCTACCTCCTGAAAGACCGTCTGGAAGCCTTGAAAGGTTGGTCAGGCGTAAGGATTGGAACATGTGTACCATGCTTGAGAGGGTTTCCTATAATGCAAGAGAAACAGGTTCTGATCCCAGGGGCATTGTGGGAAGGAACAGAGGATTATGGGAATACCATCCCTATGATACTGTGGTTACCAACAGAATCTTCTAACCCATAGAGATCTATACAGTCCCCATGCGTTTTCCACCCTGACTAAGGGGACCCCACTGTATATTTACCCACACTCCCTGACAAAGGGGACCCGCACTGTATATTTACCCACACTCCCTGACTGAGGGAACCCCACTGTATATTTACCCACACTCCCTGACAAAGGGGACCCGCACTGTATATTTACCCACACTCCCTGACTGTGGGGACCCTACTGTATATTTACCCACACTCCCTGACTGAGGGGCGGAGCCCAGTGTGATTATCAGGTGGGCGTGTTATTAGTACCCGGAAATGTCTGAGTGACAGGACGGAGCAGTGAGGAGGCAGAATGGAGACGGGAGCGTACGGGGCACCTAAAGCCGGCGGCAGTTTCAACTTGGAAAGTTTTCTCAAACGGCCGGAGACCGTCCTGAGGATTATCAGCTGTGTGAGTTACACATCCCGGCTTTCCTCTCTCCGGGGCATGTTTTGGTTAAATAGTTTACAACGTAGTGTACAACGTTGTGTGACACGGTACACCTCACCCTAATAATCCCCCGGGCTCCTCCCAGTGTCATAGGATTAGAGTCACGTGCAATTCATGGCATCACGTGATTACTTGGTTGGGCACGTGCTCCTGTTTACGGTGTTCAAGGAGGGCATTGCCCACGTGACCAACTCCCCTCTTTGTGATAGCAGAGCAGAAGGGACTGTCGGGAGAGGAGGTTGTAGCTCTCTGTGCAGTGTTTGGGCTTACACAGGATTTAGCACCTGGATATTATGTTTGTGACATCTGTAGGGCCCCAGAACTCATTTGAATTAGATAAAATTGAGGGCCGCACTCCAATACTGTTAAACTTTTATTAGTGACCATAAATCATATCACACAACGTTCCGGGGTGAATAACGTGCTCCCTTCCTCGGGTGTGGTCCCCCCGAAACGTTGTGTGATATGATTTGTGGTCACTAATAAAAGTTTAACAGTATTGGAGTGCAACCCTCAATTTTATCTACTTTGGATGTCTACTATCCACCAAGGGTTGGATTTAGTTGGACAAAGCGCATAGGACTTTCTACTTTATTGGATTGCATTTCCCCAGAATACTTCTCTTTGCTGTAAATTCTTCTTCCCCCATACAGAGCCTTGTAATTATATCAGTGCTACATATTTATGTAATTTTATCCACACAACTTTTTATTAATATTTCCGTAACTGTATTAATCCACAATAAAAAGGTGTCGCCATACACAATTAATATGTTTAGTTCTAGTATTGCAGGAAACTTAATAAGCTGTACTTTATAATTAGTTAACATAAGTCCCTGCCCTGAAGTATTTAAAATCTAAGTAACTTCTCACACACACTGCCTATTGTTATATTTATTTTATCCAGTTGTCGAGAAAGTACCACTTAATACCATTTAGTGATCTGCCAAGGTGTATCGCCTCACCGTAAGTGAATGTGTATTCTGTATAGTACTCATGATATTCGGTCACCTAAAAGCCAGTTCTGAAACAGTCAAACAGTATAAATATATGTAACTAATCAAGAAATTATACATTTAGTATGTATGTATAATTTTATTTATAGGGAGCCACTTGGGCATTTTAGATAGATTGAGTTTAAGGCGTTGGTGCTCCATCCAGGAAGAGGGTGGACAAGTAAAATTTGGGTATCAGTGATAGTATAGAGGAAGAACCGCAAGGGTCCTAAAACAGAGCCCTGCAGAACCCCCACACTAAGCAGAACAGGAGAGGAAGTCTTATTAGCAAAAGAGACAGAGAAAGATCTGTTAAGAGATAAGAGATAAGAAGACAACCACGCAGCAGCTTGATTTCGGATGCCCAGAGAATATAGAATTTGCATAAAAAGAGTGGTCCACAGTATCAAAGGCAGCCAATAGGTCGAGGAGAATGTGGACCAAGAACTGTCCTTTGGCTTTGACAGCTTGTAGGTCATTTGAGACTTGGCAGAGGGCCATTTCAGTTTAATGACCCGGTCGGAATCCTGACTGCAATGGGTCCAATAAGTTATTAGCATGGAGGTATTTAGTAATGCATGTAGAGACCAGACATTCTAAGAGTTTTGATGCAAATGGTAAAAGGGAGACAGGGAGGTAGTTTGAGAGACAGGTTTGATACATGCATGTTTAAAGGCAAAAGGAAAAATCCCAGAGGTCAGGGAGGAATTAAAAATGTGAGCTACAAATTGGAGAACGCAGAATCTGTCAATTTCTCAGACTATATTCAAAGTCAATGAAATAATGTTAAATGAACGCCTCTACCATATGGCTCAAGATCAATTTAAGCTATTTGACAATATCTCATTCAATTCAACTCTCGCACCTCTTGTCCCTACGAGTAGCTGGGGTGTACAGACCGCCGTCTTCATCTCCGTCTGCATTCCTCTCCGACTATGAAACTTGGCTCACTTTCTTCCTCTCTGCTGACTGTCCTGTTCTTATTCTGGGGGACTTCAACTGTTACATTGATGACTCCTCCCTCTCCTGGCCCTCTCGCTTCCTACAATTAACCTCCTCGTTCGATTTTCAGAAATGGACTAACGCTAGTACTAACAAGGATGGCCACTTCCTGGATCTAGTGTTCACTAAACCTCTCAGTCTTGTCTTTTCAATCTAACCCCTTCCCGCTTTCTGATCATCATCTTATTACTTTTCAGGCTCAACACCCTCTTCTTCCTCCTGTCCCATCTTGTGCGTCTGTCCGTAATACTAGATCCATAGATCTCCCGACACTCGCCTTATCCCTGTCCTCTAGCCTCTCCTCCCTTTTGACAGTTGATGACCCTGACTCTCTTGCTGATTCCTATAATTCTATCCTGACTAACACGATAGACTCTTTTGCCCCCTTGCATTCCCGCAGCCGAGGAACCTCTAATCCTCATCCGTGGCTCAACCCTACTTCCCTTTTTTTTTACGCAAGTGCACGCATGCTGCTGAACGTGCGTGGAGAAAGTCCCTTACAAAGGCTGACTTTCTCCATTACAAGTTCATGCTGCAATGTCTCGGCTCTGGGTTCCTGCTGGCAAAACAGAACTATTACAGGAAACATATAAATAACAACAAATCGAACCCACGTTGCCTGTTCTCCATCTTCAACTCCCTTCTGCACCTTTCTCCGCACTCTCCCCAGGACTTTGCGCATTACTTTCAGCATAAAGTGGAGTCCATCCATGTGCAGATATTTGGTCTTAGGGATGACACTCAGATTATGTTGCCCTCTCCTCCCTCGGCTATTCTTGGATCTTTTGCTCCTGTGACCCATTCAGAAGTCTCTCGCCTGCTTCTATCATGTCCGCTCACGACCTGTCCTCTTGATCCCATGCCCTCTGTATTACTAAAGCACTGTAATCATGTGCTTACCCATATACTCGCCCACATATTTAATGCCTCCCTTACATCTGGAATTTTCCCTTCCATCTTTAAGCATGCCCATGTTAAGCCCATACTAAAAAAGCCCTCGCTGGACCCCTCTTGTTTAGCCAATTACTGCCCAGTCTCTCTCTTACCTATAGCCTCTAAACTGCTGGAACGATCAGTCTTCTCCTGTATCGCTAACTACCTTCATGCTCATAACCTATCTGACAGAACTTACTCTGTATCTTATGCTAGCAATACCTCTTCTCTGGTTCCTCTTAGTGTAGGGGTCCCGCAGGGTCTGTTCTTGGACCCTTATTGTTCTCTCTCTACACTATTTCCTTGGGAGATGTTATTACCTCTTTTGGCTTCAAATATCATTTATATGCAGACGATACACAAATCTACTTGTCCACCCCTACGCAAACTCCTGACATCCAATCACGTGTCTCCGACTGCCTCCTTGCCATCTCCTCCTGGATGTCTCAACGCTACCTCAAATTAAATCTTTATAAAACTGAATTGATCGTTTTTCCACCTAAACCTGGACCAGTCCCATCTTTCTCCATCTCTGTTTAGAATACCCCATTTCCCCTATCCAATCTGAACGCTGCCTAGGGGTAATTGACTCCTCTCTCTCCTTTTCTAACCACATTAACTATGTTGCGAAAACCTACTGCTTCTTCCTTCGCAATATATCCAAAATCCACAGGCTCCTTTCTGTCCCGACCACTGCTATGCTTATGTATGCTCTCATCCTATTGCGCCTGGACTATTGCAACCTACTACTTTCTGATCTTCCTGCTTCCCACCTCTCTCCCCTTCAGTCTATACTTAATTCAGCCACACGTATTGTTTCGCTCTCTAATAAACCGGACAACAAATTGGATCCCCGTTAAACAGCGCATTGCGTACAAAATCCTTCTCCTAACATTTAACTCCCTTCGCTCTGCTGCTCCTCCTTATATATCCTCTCTAGTACTCCCCATATGTTCCTGCCCGTACACTCCACTCATCGCAGAACCAGCTCCTGTACAGACCCCCCACACTGACTGCTTCCTCTCGCCTTAAACCTTTCTCTCTTGTAGCTCCCACCCTCTGGAATTCTATTCCCCTCTCTCTACGTCAAGAAACCTCAATTAGCAGGTTTAAATCTCGCCTTACATCCTAACTATCTGGTAACCAGCACAGTATTTGATTGTTTTATTTGCACTGCATACGTCTCACTCCAGAACTTATACCCATTCCATTTTATCTGTGTGTTACCCACCTAACTAGATTGTAAGCTCTGCGGGGCAGGGACCTCCTTTCCTCTTGTGGCAAAGCTCTAGCACTTCTATTTATATAATTTATATATTTATGTACTGAATTATCTATGTATTTATCCCCCTTGTATTTTAATACTGTACAGCGCTGTGTCCCCAAGTGGCACTATATAAATAAACATACATACATACATACATAAAATATCTGGTCGAGATGGCAGCTAAGCTCATATGCTACATAACCTGATATGTAAAAATATACTTAAAATAATTGATCTATGAAAAGGTAAAAATGGGAATACAAATGAATACAACTATATGTAAGCTTGCTTGTGAAGGTTCTCATTCATCCAGGTCATGGTATATCTGTTGTATTCAATTAGATCAACTGGACTTGAAGTTTAGTTCTTGAAGTTCTTTTCAAGAACTAAACTTCAAGTCCAGTTGATCTAATTGAATACAACAGATATATGTAAGCTTATATTTTCGGCTATTAATTAAGCACAGTGGAGTCAAAGGTTAATTGTTACATGATTGAAAAATATATATAACGTAGATGCAAAAAACTACATATGTATTGAACACAAAAAATGTGAGCTAGAGCAGGGGAAAGGATTTTAGCGCAGTGTCTTGAGTATTAAGGAGGTCATGGGATCAAGGGTACACATTGTAAGCGGCAAGGACAACAGGAGGTCGAAGACCTCAGAATGGGTGACATATTCCAGAATTGCATGTGGTGGGGAGGCAAAAGTTGTCCTGGGGTGAGAGGATTAGAGTGAGGATGTCATCTATTTTATTTCTAAAGTAGTCTGCAAAATTCTCAGGAGCATGGAATGAAGAGTGTCAGACGAGCACTGCAAGAGAGTATTAAATAGTGAAAATAGATGACATTGTTTGTTATTGTTTATAAGTGTGCTAAAGTAGGAGTGTTTTGCTGCTGGAAGAGTCAAATTAAGACATGGCAACATGAGCTTGATCCAACATGATCCAATACACAATATTGGATTAACAATGCATACCTACTATGAGTTATATAGAGGAGAGGATATAGTTGTACTATGGAAACAGAGGGTAAGGTAATGGAGCCAATGGATGCGAACCAATTATGAGTTGTATAGAGGAGAGGATATAGTTGCACTATGGAAACAGAGGGTAAGGTAATAGAGTCAATTGCTTCGTACCTATTATGAGTTGTACTATGGAAACAGAGGGTAAGGTAATGGAGTCAACGGATGCTATAAATATACCAAATATGGTAATACATTTACAGAACAGCCATCATATAGCTTTGGTGATACAATAGTCCTATAGAAAATGACATGGTAACATCCTCAATCCTTAGTAATTGGGGCAAAGTTTCATCCAAATATTAACAATCGGTCTTCTGTCTATATGCATTGTTGCCACAAGTCCCTATATATAAATTCATTAAAGTGCAAGTAGATCCACTTTTATCCTGTTTGGTAACAACCCAAATGAAAGAAAAGAGGTTCATTGGTTCCAACTAAGTTAAAGCTAGCCATTCACAGGCAAATGTTCTTCTGATTGAGTACAATGCTTGAAAATCTGGTAGGGAGAACTGTTAAGAGAAATCAAGATGGAAAGTGGAAAATTCGATTGGAAAAACGGAAAATAGTTTTCAATATGTTGAGCGAAATGTTTCACAACCCCATCTTCACTCCCCATCTCTCTGCAGATTTCCTATTAATGCAGACAGAAGCTGGTAACATGACTACAAGCTGGTCACATGGATGAAAACGTGTTCAAGCAGGAAGGAATCACATGCGTTATCCTAACTGAAAATAGTGAAATTGCATATGTATAAAGCACCGGAATCGCATGCGCGCTTCTGGTGCATTGCAATGTGTCCTCAGTCTAAGGATTTTGGTTGTATTCAGTCTTTCCCCTGGTTAGAATTTCCTGAAAAGCACTGACTTTTTACCTCTCCTGAAGTGATACACCGTATATACTTGAATATAAGTTGATCCGAGTATGAGTAGAGGTACCTATTTTTACCTAAAAAATGAGTAAAAACGGATTGACTCTCTGGTAGAAAATATAACTACTGCCTTCTGATTCTGTATTGTTTTCAAGTTTATTTGCCCTTTAATTGGAAAGCGGAATTCCCATACAGTAGCCCCATACAGTAATGGCCAAATCCAGTATGGCTATTACTGTTTGGGCTACTGTGTGGGAATTCTGCTGTCCATTTAAAGGGCAACTAAAGCCTGAAAACAATACAGAATCAGAAGGCAATTTTTAACAATAGATACCATCCTCCTGATTCTGTATTGTGGGTTAGTTGCCCTTTAGATCCCACACAGTAACCCCCAATACCATGGCACTCCAGATGTTTGTAAACTACAACTCCCAGCTTTAGTAGCTGGGAGTTGTAGTTTCCAAACATCTGCAGTGGAACTGCGCACACCCTACCCCCCCCCCCCCCCCCCCCCCCCCCCCCCCCCCAGCCACTGTACTAACTTGGAAATACCGGTAGGAATCCTTCTGTGACTGCATCCACTGACATCCATTCCGACCTGAAAGCTCAGTCACTAACTTCAATGAGGAATCTGGCTGCCGCATCTGCTGACATCCCGCCTGAAGGCTCAGTCACTAACTTCAATGAGGAATCCGGCTGCAGTATCCACTGATGGTCTCATCCACTGATGTCACTACTCGGCGCCGGTCTCATTTCCAGGCGCCGAGTAGTGATGTCAGTGGATGCGACCATCAGTGGATGCGGAAGCCGGATTCCTCATTCAAGTAAGTGACTGACCCAAGTATAAGTCGAGGTTCAGTTTTCAGGCTGTTTTTACAGCCTGAAAACCTTGACTTATACTCGAGTATATACGGTATTTAACATGCATTCTGACATCCTCTTTGGTGGCTGTTGCTGCACATGAATAGAGGACTGGAGAAGAGGACAGCGGAGGGCCTGCTAAATGTATTTTTTAGTATTTTGCGGTTGGGGGTTTTTGGGGTAGGAAATGTAAGGATATGCCCTTTAAAATAAACACATTCATATTCTATGCATCAACATATGTGGTAGGTGGAAATGGGTATTTGTTGTGTATACTGTAAAGTATGCACCATTCTAGCACACTGTGTACATGACATGAGATCTATTACCTGCTCAGGATACATGTGTGAATATATCTATATGTATACATATGCCTGCTTAGTCCTATTCCCGCAGAACCCCAGGTATGTTGTTTAGCCTAGAGCTTATTGTCCACTCTGTTTTCCGTCTGGAAATTTAGCTGGTTTGTAATTTATTTAACCTACTGTTACATTCTGTCTTTGCAGGTCTTTGCTCTTATTGTCTTCGCTTGTATTGTAACTGACGGATACTCGAATACATCAAAATCTGAAAAATTATATTGCATCTTTAATGAAAACGGTGATGCCTGTCATTATGCAGTGGGCATTGGGTTTCTGGCCTTCCTAGCTTGCCTGCTCTTCTTGTTTCTGGATATTTACCTTCCAGCACTCAGCAATGTCAACTACCGCAAATATATAGTGCTGGGAGATCTAGGTTTTTCTGGTGAGTTGCTACTTTCTTGATACATTAAACATTTTGCAAATGTGAAATGAATCCCACAACTTAAGGTCACACTGAGAGTCTTAAGGTGCCCATACGTTAGTACTTACCAGTAGTACTTTCCAGAACTGCCTTCCCCATTCTTTTTTGCAACCGCCATACCATTACAAAATGAATGGGGTCAGAAGGTACCTCGTTATCGTATGTCAGTTGCGAAGTAGAACGGGAAAGCCGGTTCCGGAAGTATTGTTGAAATGTCAAGGATCGGTCAGAGGGTTAGTAGCAATGTATGGGCACCTTTTAAGGTCTGTACATAAGTTAGATCACTGGTGTTCCGAACGGGCATTCCGATCCTGTGATCTCCGGTGTGTACGAAGCTTCAAGTAGCCTGAGTGTTGAAGTAAATAAGATTCTCTTTTAAACTCAGCTGATCTACCCAATATGGCCTTATCTATTTTTAAAGGTTATATTGTCACACACCATGATAAGTGAATTAGCTGTTTTGGTGGTTTTGCCAGATATTTTGACTTTTTAGTAATGCTCAGGAAAATATCTTCAGGTATTCTTGACTTGTTAAAGGGTATCTATAGTGAAATGTATACATTGCTCCAATCCAGACATAAAAAAGGTAAGTGTATGCTGCTTTATTGCCACCTCCCTCTGTGGCTCCATGTTTACATACAGTCTGATTTACTGCAGAGCTCCCCACTCCCCCTCCCCCTTCATATAGTCCAGCTGTGAACCAAGCCGCTCATACACATTAATCCTCCTACAGTTCACTCTAACCTTTATAAACAAAAAATAAAACCCTCGGTATGTAAGCCTGTAGAGAGCAAATGTCTTTGTCGTTCTGGAGATGTTTGCAACATAAGGAGAGGTATGAGTTATGAGACACCCGGTGTCCTGCCTTATCATTGCAGCCTGATCTCCCTATGACAGGCAATACATTGGTGGAAGCTGCTTCATTGTCCTTACCTTTACTTCTGGTTTTAACCCAGTATTTGCCAAGCATTTTAGTGAGCAGGAAGAAGTCATTGGGAGACTTGCTGTAAAACTTGTGTGAGCCTACACCCTACACCCTGAATGGGTTATCACCGAACAACCCCAGAAGGAAATTCATGACCAAATACATCCATATATTCTATTATATATGAATCATATAATAATGTTATATATTCTGTACTTGCCATAATTATCATCACAGCCAAATATCACTTTTGTTATAAAGTATCTTCATTAAGGCTGGGTACATACGAGCAGATTTTTCGTCCCAACCGGACGATATGTATGTGTATCGGTTGGTTGGTATAAAAAAATCTGAGGGGATTTCGGTGGCGGCAGCGGCCAATGTCTGTAAATCACCGCAGATTGCGCGGTCCATAGGAGACATTTGCCGTGACTAACAGTGCTTTGTCACGGCCGACTGCTCGTAGTGGCGAATGGTCGAGATGAAAAATTTGGCCATTTGTTCCCAGCCTAATGTTCTCTTTAGCCCTTCAATATCATTAGTGTCCTTCAAAGTCAGCTGTGACACTGACGGTGGATCTGACAGAATTTGCTGAATATTGTCGGTATCGGGACCTATCTGACAAGACAGAAAATTTCCATTACCGGTTCCCTTTACTACAGTAGGGGGCGCTGATAACATTGGATCATGTATGGGCACATTGAACTATCATTCTGTATATGGAATATATGGAACAATCTCTCCTGTGTATATATAATATATATAATGACTTGTTAATAGTCGGCTACCACCTCCAGGATTTCCTAATTCCTGTTCAATAAGCCCCATCACAGTGGGGTAAGTACAGTAGGTACTGTATATAAACCCAGTCTCAGCAATCACCTTAAGCAGCTGCAGGGTTAATATTGATACAGTTTTGTATCAATTATGATTAGTTATGGTGCTATCAATCTCAGGACAGACTGGATCCATTATTGAAACATCCAAAAGCTGCTTTTCACTCACAGCTCACTTGACCATGTAACAGTCTATGGGCACCAGGGTAAGCCGAATAGCAGACTGCACTGAGCAGACAGAAAGGGGGGATTCCAGGCACCAGGATTCCCCCCCCTAAACACACCCCTGAGACTGGCATGCTATTAGGGGATTTGATTGACAGCTCTAGCAGCAGTGGTGTATTGAAATCTTGACTTTTAACTTGTATATCTCGGGACAGAGGAAAATAAAGGTTGGGGGGAATTATAGAACACAGAAAGAAAAAAATAATTACATTTTCCCACTATAGATGCCCTTTAAGAAGGAGCAGTATAGCAGTGGGGGTGTGATGCCCTTTAAGAAGGAGCAGTATAGCAGTGGGGGTGTGATGCCCTTTAAGAAGGAGCAGTATAGCAGTGGGGGTGTGATGCCCTTTAAGAAGGAGCAGTATATAGCAGTGGGGGGTGTGATGCCCTTTAAGAAGGAGCAGTATAGCAGTGGGGGTGTGATGCCCTTTAAGAAGGAGCAGTATAGCAGTGGGGGTGTATTTACCAGAGTTACGTTGCATATGCACACCAGCACAGGTGGCTTTCCTTTGGCTTTAATTTTAGATTGCCTGGCAGTTATTGCTGGTAAGTGCACTTCATCATATTGTGAACCAAATACTTTTTTTAGGCTGGGGACACTCCACATTTAAGCTGGGGGAAACAGACTTTGGTGTTTTCTACTTATAATTTTTCCATTATCCGTGACATTGCCTTACACTGTGTACACACGTTTCAATATTTCAACCCAATCGAGTGATGCAAATGAAAATTTGGTCCCAAAATTTGATCTGCCCAAAATATTAGAAGTAAATTTTGAGCGTGAAGGAACAATGTCGGTTGAATGGTGCGAATGTTTAATCAGGCAGTCAGGTAAAATTTGTCACATTGTCTTCATTGCAACGCACCATTGCTGATCGTCCTTTCGGTCCGAAATATCGCCCTGTCTGTACCTAGCCTTAGTAGACCCTAACATCACTTTATGATCGTTTACAGAAACCTGTATATTTCATGTTAACGTTACTCTCTTACAGCTCTGTGGAGTTTCCTGTGGTTTGTTGGATTCTGCTTCCTGACGAATCAGTGGTCAATCACTGACACAAGTGAATTTCTGACTGGGCAGGACAGTGCACGGGCAGCCATTGCATTCAGCTTTTTTTCCATTCTCACTTGGGTATGTAGATTAGGAGGTGGCAGTTTAAGACCGTGGACCATGTTTTAATGGTTTTATGTATTTGAATATATTTTTTATTTTGTTAATCATCCATGGTGTCATAAAAACAGTTAAGTCCACTGGCAGGTAGGTATCTATGATTAAGCATCATGTTATTCAGTAGCCATTGTCTGTATACATACATGCTTTAAACACACAATATTTTGACCCAATCAGTTGCCACAATCAAAATTTCAGTTTATTGGAACAAAATAGCGGGCAGAATTTAAACCAAGCAAGGTTTTTTTTTTTACTTTTGTTTTTAACAAAATCGGATGAAAAATATATTATCTCTTGGTTTAAATGGGCCTGATGATCAGTCATGCTGAAATATTGATGATCAGTCATGCTGAAATATTGGCAGAACCACTATTAAGGTCATGTTCACACTCGACACTAAAATCTGCACTTATTCACAAACCCTGAGATTGATTGAGATTGATGCTTGCTCCCCAGGGTCTCTAAAGCTCCTCATACCTCCTGGTCTTCCTGGTTCTAAGAGCTTACGCAGCCACAGAGAAGTCAGGCTGGTATGCAGCTATAAGTCATTGGATGTGATATCATCTAAAAAAAAAAAAAAAATCCAAAGATCCATGGATTTTAGGCTACTTACCAACAGCATTTTTATCTGCTGTTGACATGTGGAGACTTTTCAGTTTAATCGAAGAACAGGAGATAAAAGAGCTATGTCTTACCTGCTGTTCTTCAGTTAAACCAGTAGGACCAAGGAACAAAGTTATGGAACTAGTATCGTGCTCCTCCCTGTTCTTCTGATAGGTCCCGATGGAGCTTGTACGATATGCGCAGTGCATATGTGCATACAGTGCAAGCTCAGGAGAGAAGCGCAATACCGGGTAAGTTCTGTAACTTTGTTCTTGGCTCCTGCTGGTTTAATTTAAGAATGGGTGGTAAGACATAGCTCTTTTACCTCCCATTCTTCAATTAAACTGAAATCCCCAACCTTAATTTGGGGTTTAACCTTTTCCGTGCTGCAATTTTACTGCTCACAGAAAGGTTGGAAAACTCGATCCTACCTGCCATCAAATTATAGATAAAAGGTAGAGTTTTTTTATGGTCCTAACACAGCATTTTCATCAGTTTGATGTCTGAACTTCGACTGAGCCAGAACATTACCTTGATTCTATGCTTTCAGCCATACTTTTGTCAATTTAATGGTGTTTTGAAATCATTGTCCAATTGTATGTCCCAAGTTAGCCAAGCTTTAGCTGTTGTTAGGTTGCCTCACTCTTCAGAATAATTTGGTATACAGAGTTCATTGTTGATTTAACAACTGGAAGGTGCCCATCCAAAAGCCTCTTGTTTCTTATTCTGCCGTGTTCTATTTAAAGAAAGATTTTTTTTTTGTGACAACCGTTTCAAACAAGCTATACCTGTCCATTCATTAGCTTCCTAACATGCTAACTTAAGGTTCATACACACGTGCGATTGAACGTGCGTTTCGGATGATAATCTGCCTGTGTATGGGCACTTGGCCGCTTATTCTGTGATGAACGAACGGCCGATAAAGTGCCCATACCCAGGTCGATTATAAGCTGAAACATTTGTTCGTACACATCTTGCGTCTCTGGTCGGGACCCGTGATCGCACGTGTGTACGAACCTAAGGCACAGGCTGCATAGGTAGCCAACTTGTGCTTAGCCTTTCAGCATGTAGATTTTATTTGTTTGGGTCTTGAAGGTGGCAACAGACAACCCTAATTGCAAGTTCTGACACTGAGATGAAATTACTGGGAAGTATACTCCTGGGAAGATTGGCAGTGGTCTTGACTGTTTTCCAATTGTAAATTTGCTTTTGTACTGCAGAAAAATGGATTTCAAATACTCTACAAATTACCTTATAATCCTTCCAAGGCTGATGATTCTCTAAGATCATTGCCGATACGGTACTTTGGCATTGTTTTCACATCTTTCACAAACTGTAATGCATAAACTAAGCACACACACAACCCCCCAACACTAACCTTTCTTCCCAGCACTTCTGAATGAAGATATCTTGCTTTAAGGTCCACTGGTCCCCCGTCCAACTTTTCCAGGTGTTTGCCTTCAGTCAAGACCGTGGCAGTGATGTCACAGCCAATAACTTACCGCGGAGGCGCATGCTCACAAAGCCAAAGTGGAAAAGAACAGAGAGGGACCAGAGGACTTTATTGTAGATAGCTTAACTCAGGAGAGCCAAAGAAAAAGGTCATCATTAAAACTTGGCGTGATGGTGGTGGGGTGGTGAATATTGTATGTTTAAAAGTTTGTGAAGGGTCGAACATGCATTTTTAACACACGCATCTGACCACAGCAGCAAACTGCCAAAACTTTGTGAACATACAGTATCTAAAGACAAAAGTCTAAACATACGTGCTGAAGTATTGTAATTCAAATGCCACTATGTGTCCATAGAGAGTCCAGGAAAACCCCAATAAAGGGTGGGTGCTGTCAGTTACTACGGTCCCTAGGGATCCAGGCAAAATAAAGTGGCTAGTACAGAACCTGACTAGACTTGGAAAGCTGGTTCCAAGGCACTCCACTACCATGGACCTGAAAAATAGAAAGTATGTGGTTGGCCCTAGCGGCAAATAACACACCACACAACTGGGTTCTAAATAAAGTCCATATATATGTGTGCAAAACAAGGCAAGAGTATCATAAAGTGCAAATAATGATCATATAAATACTAAAAACAGTAGGCTGTCACAAGTGCCCATATAACAATAATAAAACCCTCCCTGCAAATGGACAAACATCCAGTCTCTATAGAGGGGAGACCACCATACAGAGGACAGTCCACATCCCCCAGGTAAGGGTGTAAAATAGAAAAATTGGGTAGATCTCACCCCTCACGGATATCTATCGGAAAGATGCCACACAGATCCAGTCCAAAGTCCCGCGTGTGGTAAAAACTGACTTCCCAAAATCCTTCCGATGGTAGCAGACCGTGCTACCACCAGCCTGGTCTCAAAAGTGCAGAGTGGCAGTCTAAATCCAGTGCGAGATGTGGTGAGAATCAATACCCAGGGCACAAGTGAACAGTCCAACCAAACAACCGACGTGCGTTTCGGGAACCAACTTTGTGAACATACAGTATCTAATGACAAAAGTCTACATGCTGAAGTACACCAACTGAGCTGCACTCACAAATACATTTACAACTCCCTCAATATACAGTTAATATGCGCACTCAGCTCACTTTTGCACAAAATACACCTTTTACTATCTGAATAAACTGTTATAAAATATTTTTCTTTTCAGATACCACTTGCTTGCTTTGCCTATAAGAAATTGAAACAAGGAGCAAATTTCAATCCAGATTATGTTGATCCTACCCAGGACATTACGTCCCCTTACCCCAGCTATCCTGGGTCGGTCGCTGATAATTACCAAAGCCCACCATTCTCCAACAACAGAGACACCGGGGAATACCAACCCCCAGCATATTGAAATCATTCCTACCACTTAGGTCTCTTGTGGCTATAAAAGGAGCTAAAAGTCATTTATAAAGCATCACCTCTGAACACAGCCCCTAAATTTAACAAAATGACTCGTGTTGTCCAGATCAGGTTTTGCTGGGAAAGCTGTACTCGCCTGCCTTCTACTTACACTGTACAAGAAGTGAACATCTGACAGGTGTGCCTAAGAGAAAAGCTTGTTTATTAAAGAAGAGTTTTGAAGTTTCTTATGCTAAATGCTGCTCAATTCTGCTCCTCTATCCCAGTTACCATAATAGCTTATGTATGCAAAGATGCTGTATTTCTGCAGTTGGCCACCAAACAAGCAGGTTAATGTTTTTGTGCCAAATATTTTAATTGGATGACAAGTTTCTTGTACAGTTAATACGATCATCTATTTAATGTTTGTCAAGTGTTCACTGTTTGCTAGGGACGCTTCCTGTACTTGCACTGTGCTTTCTTTCAGGTTAAATGTTTATACTTTGGAAGGTAAAAAAAATATTTTATATTGTAGACTTTCGTTTAACCAAAAAACAAGGCAATTCGGTAAATACGAGCCTCTGATTAATAAATAATATTGGCCTCTTTGAGTTTACAAATGCAGTAAATACTGCACAACTTTACATTCTAAAAGCAAACAAGAGAATCGAATATATAAGTTAAAGGGTTACTCCACTGGGAAAAAGAAATGCCATTTAGCTTTATTGAAGAATGGGAGAAAAAGGAGCTGTGTCTTACCTCCCGTTCATCAATAAAACCTGCAGGAGCCGGGAGAGAAGGTAAGGTACTTACCCGATCGTCCTCCGCCACGTAGTCTGACATGTCCTGACGAACTCTGTCTTCTATGCGTGTTCTTCAGTAAAACTAAATGGCAAAAAAAATTACCAGTAGAGATACCCTTTAAGGTCCGCATGGCCTCTTAAGAAATCAGAATTTTCCTCATTTTTTACATTTAAATATAAAATGGAACTGCTGTTTTTTCCCTTTTTTTAAAAAAGATATCAAACTGTAAAAAGAGTCTTAAAAGAAGAACTAAAATATAAATAAGTCTAAATGGATTCTTTTATTTCTAGCATAGGGCTGTGCCTCTCACTCACATTTTCTTGACTAAGTTGGGTTTTTGCCACCTCCCACTGGTTTAGTTTTCTTAACCCACAAATCCTCATTGCTTTAATTCTAAACAAGAAAGTTATTTACTTCTAATCTGTGCCTGAATTACACTGTTCCCTGAAAGAAATGGTTCTATTTAATGCAAATGAAACATTTACGGTTTTAAAGTCTGCTCTCTTAGGGCACGGCCACACTGCAACGCAAACGGAATCGCATGCGATTTCATTACATTTGTGCATGCGTTTTTTCGTTACATATAGAAAAACGAATGCGATGCGATTTAAAATGCGG
This sequence comes from Hymenochirus boettgeri, assembly GCA_019447015.1. Classification (NCBI taxonomy): domain Eukaryota; kingdom Metazoa; phylum Chordata; class Amphibia; order Anura; family Pipidae; genus Hymenochirus; species Hymenochirus boettgeri. The sequence goes on from CM033476.1 coordinate 31,954,804, forward strand.
AATGCAAATCTCATCGCACCCAAAAATGCGCATTTTCCGTGCGTTGCCGCGATTCCAATGATCGGAAAAACCGCATGCGCAAACGCAAGAAAAAAAGCCCTAAATCATTTTTTTTCTAAAACTGTTTAGTGTAGTGTATTTCCATTCTACAAAAGTTTATTTATCTTTAGTTTGTGTTTATGCCACACAACAGCAATACAGCTACCCATAGCTGGTCAGTATACCGTATTTGTAATGTATGTATAAAGTCACCACATTTATTAAAACTTGCACAGTATAAGATTTCTAGATCCATGTCCAAAAGCAGTTGAAAATCCTCATACATTCACAAGATGTGCTCTGCTTCCTCTGAACAATATATTAGAACCTAATCAATGAAAGTCTCTTCATTGATTTAAAAACAGTATTTTATTTCCTTTTTATTCAGATGAAATAAAATTAAGTACTATAATCCCTTAATTCCAAAATTGAAACTTCAGCCTTTAGAATGCACATTCATTTTAGGAAGTGAACGTAACGCGAGCATATTCAGTAACTGCCTTTTAGATTTTATTATGAAAACTGCCAAATATTTTATAGAAACTGCACATCCTGATCCAGGTAATAGCCATTTTATAAAAATCTTTTGTATAGTTTTCTTTTCCATATCTGTCCAGGCGTGCCAGAAATCTTATTCATGAAGCCAGGACTAACAACAGAGCTAGTTCACAATGCAGATTTGTGACAGGCCTCTTGATATGTATATGTAGCTAACCATGAGTCCATGACAAGCATCATGCTGCAGCTTCATGCAGCTGTAATTAAAAATAAACTTGTATTTGAAATGTATCCAATGTCTCTGTGGCTTGATCAACCCAGGGATCTCTGGTGTAATGTGCCTTAAAATCCTGATTGTTTTTACAAAATGAAAAGAAACATGCTGGAAATTAATTGTTTCTCCTTAAAACAGGTGACTGTTCAGTTCTTTCTACATAAACCAAACCCAAGTAAGGTATATCTGCCGTGCCATATAAAGCCTCCAGCACATGACGGAGGTTAATTTATGTGTGGTTGGGTATATTCTATATTCACAAGGAATAAATATTGGCTGTTTTGCTTTTTATTTGAACACACAATTTGGAGTGCTAATAAAAGGTTTTATCACAGAATTGGCTTGCTGTGTTTCTTGTGACTCCATAAACAACATACTCCTCTTACATATGTATCTGTGTGAAGCAGACAACAGCTGCAAACGTTTCTTAAAACTGTAATACATACAAAGCCCAATATTGCAGTTAGAAAGAAATGCTGCCTGTTCTAGAGCTTCTGGGTAGACTCATAACATCCCGACCAATGACTGCAGTGTATTCCTCTTTTGAGTGCTGCAAAAGCTCATTAAGCATTTTGTGAACAGTTAGCACTTGAGAACCGCATGTCAGAACATTACAATGTGACTGCTGTGAATTTAGTGCGTGCTATAAATTTTTTTTGTGTGGATTGCACGCGCTCCGATAATGGAATATTGCCAAAATCTCAGCAGTAGTGGACATGAAACAAGCTGAATTGCAATGGCGTGATCACAATGTGGCCACAGCCAATAAGCATGCACGAAAACCCCCAGAGAAGGGGAGGTGGCAGAGAAACCACCTTAGGCTGTGCGAGTATTGGTTTTCATTTGGGGGGTCCTGCTGTGATGAAACATTACCAGCCTTTAAATCACACTTGTCAAACTAATCACCACTTCTGCCCATTGTGGCCCCTGGTGACTGTACAGCGTCCAAGACTTGCTACATTACTATGCATTTGTGCAGTCCCAAGTAGTTGTATAACTGCCTGCTAGATACCGCAATCATCTCTTTAAACAGCTTAACGGGCGCACCTTTTCTAAAGGTTGTACATACGTGTGATCACAGGTCCAGACCTGCGATGCACAATGTGGACAAACAAATGTTTCGCCCAATAATTGGCCGATGTATGGGCACTTAATCAGCCGAAACAGACATTCGTTTGGTGGTCGCTGCACCATTCCGCTGGACGGATCACCGACCGACCGGGCATTTCGGCTGAAAAAGTGCCTATACACGGGCCGATTATCGGCCGTAACCTTTGTTCACATCGTGTGCCGCAGGTTGGGACCCGTGATCGCACTTGTGTACGAACCTTTAGATAGGCGCAATTAGGTTGGGACTTGTACAAATAGAAAGCAGGTTAGTAAGGCTTGGATGCAGTCACCGCTGTAACAGCTGATTGCGTACCTAGCCTGGCACTGGGGAAGAGAGGTGTGACAAAAGGGACTTCCACTGGAGTTGACCATTCCATTACCGCACCAAGAGTAAGGTGGGCTTTCTACATTAGCACATGATCATGCCATAGGCAGAGGTCCCAGTCCAAAACAGCGTGCTTCATATCCATACCCTGCTGACACCCAGCAGGGAGTCCCAATCCTGCACCTGCTAAATTTGGCCCACCGCTTAACCGGCCTATTTGATTTTAGCCCCTTATGAGATTGAATTGTTTGACACTCCTGCTAGTGCACCCCCAAAACTAAAATTTAACTCACCACTCGCCCCACTGTGCAGTGTCCTCACCTCTCTGCCCCAAATGGTTCTCCTGCAATGTCTGTCCAAAGTACAAGAAAATGAAGAGGAGCCTGTCTGTGAGTGAAAAAGTTACTTTCCTCTGAGGTTTCTGGCATGCACAGTGAAGCCCCCCCCCTCTCTCTCTCTGGATCCCTCTTTGCAGCCTGGTGCCCATCCTCAAAGCATTTTTGTGTAGTGTAGTGGACCTTAGCCCACCCCCCAACCGCCATGTTCAAATTACAAAAAAAGAACCTGAAATGTACTTACAGAGCTATGTTCCCCCGGCATTCTGCATTGATCTTAGATGCATCTGTAATTGTCTGGCTCTCAGCCAATCACAGATGCGGCTGCTGGTCCGGCCCCCTGCTTGCAATTTCCTTAAAGAACCTTTGTCATTATCATTTCCCTATAATTAAAACTACAGCACTGTGTAGTTAGATATCCCTACCTTTCTCTTCTGCTCCTTATGGTCGTCCTGCAGGGCCTGATGAAAGTCCAAAACAAATTAAGAGTAGGAGCCTCAGTGTGTGTAAATCGTATCTGCCACTTCCTGCTCCTCTGAGATTATGGCATATGCAGTGGAGCTTTCCTCCCTCCGAAACTCTCAGCACCTGTCTTTTAAAATCAACTTCATATTAGGTGAGGTAACCCCCACCAACCCTATACACTATGAAACATCTAAATCAGCCCATAAATATACTTCCTCACCTTTGTTCCCTCAGCTGACCAGCAGCTGCATCTCATCCAATCAGACACAGCTGCCAGTCCTGCACCTTCTGCTGTTCCACAAGCGAACAAAGGCTGGTAACGTTTAGCATCTGATTTAGGTTTTTTAAACATAGCATTGGGAGGAGCGCCTTACTTTATATTAATTTTATGTGTGAAGATTCCCTTTAAGTACAGGAAGTTCATTCCAAATATAAATCTTGTCTTGTGTGGCAAACTTAATTGCTTCCTATATAGAATGCAAATTATCACAAATTCATTGGAATCTGCAGTGAATTAACGTGTACGGCCACCGTAAGTTGGCAAAGGAAATGTACTTTGTGCATAGCTCCGTTGTCACAATGGAATTTCCATCCCAGCATAAAAGGAGACAAGCTCCCTACCTGATGACATGCAACCAAGTATGATCAGTTTCCAAGGTACCGTAGAGGTGCCAGGCAAATGTTCACCCTGGAATGGTTTTTAGTTATGTCTATACTATTTTAAGATAATCTGTGGCTATCATAGGTCCATAGTGGGGGGTGGGGGAGAGAATGGTATTTAGGCCTAGGTTATATATTTAATAAAATATCTGTTGTATTCAATTAGATCAACTGGACTTGAAGTTTAGTTCTTGAAGACGTTTCGCTCGTCATCCGACTGGATCTCTCAATTCAGAATGACTTGTACAAGAATCTGTGGCAATTATGTACCCTGGAAAATCCCAATTAGCATATCACAGCCAAGTGTTAAGGGCGTGATTGCATAGTGGCTAAGAGGTGTTATAGGAGCGCCCAGAGTAAGGTGTCAAAACAGCATTGTACATGGCAGACAGTTGGTGTCGAACTCCCCCACATCTATTTGGGCTTGGTTTCTTTATTTTCACATAACTGGCCTTCTTAACACCTCTCTTGAACCAGTCACATTCCTTTGCCAATATGTTAACATTACAATCTTCAAAGGTATGTCCTTTATCCTTAAGATGCTGGTACACGGCTGAGTCCTGACCCGAGGAATTGGCTCTTCTGTGCTGGGCCATACGTTGATGCAGTTGCTGTTTGGTCTCCCCCACATACAAATCAGAGCATTCTTCACTGCACTGCACTGCGTATATGATGTCACTTTTCTTGTGTTTAGGTATTGGGTCTTTCGGATGTACCAATTGCTGCCTCAGTGTGTTCGGTTTAAAGCAGACAGGGATACAGTGTTTTTTGAAAATTCTTCTTAATTTCTCGGAGACCCCTGCTACATATGGGATGACCATGTTCTTCCTCCTGTCTTGCTTTTCCCCTTCACTGTTGGTATTTGTGTTCTTTTCTTTCCTTCCCTTCTACTTCTTTTGACAAAGGCCCAGTCTGGATATCCACAAGTTTTAAGGACTCCTCTGAGATGTTTTATTTATTGAGCCTTCGCCTCTGTGCTAGTGGGGATGTTCTCAGCTCTGTGTTGCAGGGTTCTGATGACACCCAGCTTGTGATCTAAAGGGTGGTGGGAGTCAAACATCAAATACTGATCTGTGTGTGATGGTTTTCTGTAAACCTCTACTTCCAGTTTACCATTTTCCTTAACTTCTACCAAGCAGACCACGAAAGCCAGTTTGTTGTTTTGTACCTCTTCCCTTGTAAATTTGATGTTTTGGACTACCGCATTGATGTGTTCTGAAAGCTTGTACTTCCTTCTGGTGGATTTTAACCCAGGTGTCATCCACATATCTGAACCAGTGGCTGGGTGCTATGCCCTTAAAGGTATTAAGCACCTGTTTTCCTTTTTATGTTACAGAGTTGATGCTGCTGACTATAGGTCTTAGTAGTGCCCCTTCCTTATGTATCTTTGGGAGTCCATATATGCATGGATGTGCCTCACCAGGGTAGAGGCGATGATACATTGCTCGGTCAATGGCTTTATCCTTTTGAAGCTGTTGTAGTAAGTCTATGACCCTTTTCTTGTAACGGCTGGTGGGATCCCTTGTTAAAGCCTCATATGTGTGGTTATCGGCCAGGAGCATGGTCACCGTATCATGGTAGTCTGAGGTGTTGAGTACCACTGTGCATCTTCCCTTGTCTGCTGGCAGAATGGTGATACTGGAATCTTTCTTGGGGGATGTTAAGGCTCTTCTTTCCTGTGTGGTCAGGATAGATGAAGTTTTAGCACTGGCTAAGGTTTGCAGATACCTTAAGGCGAAGTTGTTCTGCCTCACTCTGTGGTACCTCATTATTGTGGATTGAGGCTTCTGTGGCTGCTATAATATCCACCACAGGGATGGCTTTAGGAGTGATGGCAAAATTCAAGCCCTTAGCAAGGACTTCCATTTCTGGCTGGGTCAGGGTCCTGTTAGACAAGTTTCTCACCCATTCCTCCTTGTTTGATGAAGTGTTTGTATCCAAGGTAGTTGTTCTCCTTTGGGGGTGTTCTGGGATGACAGAATAGAGAACTTGTTCTGTTGCCTTTGTTTGCCCTTACAGTGCTGAGAAAGCTGTGCTTGTTTGGTGAACTCCATCACTCTTTCCCAGATGGCCACAGGCAACTGTGAGGCCAGGTTCTGTTCTAGTTGACTAATGTGCATTAAAGCATGGACTGTAAAATGTGTCTGTCGCCTTTAACTGTGGAATCCAGTTAAATCGCAGGTGGTTTCTGTAGTCTGCCAATTTCCTTGCTGTCTTTTCATATTGCCGTACAACACTTGGTGATCTGCTAATCTGGATTTTCCAGGGTACACAATTGCCACAGATTCTTGTACAAGTCATTCTGAAATGAGAAAGCCAGTCGGACTAGCGAAACGTCTTCAAGAACTAAACTTCAAGTCCAGTTGATCTAATTGAATACAACCGATATACCATGACCTGGATGAATGAGAACCTTCACAAGCATATTTAATAAAACTAAACTCCATAGCAATCACCAATTACTTTATTAAAATGTAAAAAAAAACATCACAAATATATAAACAGACACCCCAAAAGTAATAGGGAGATGAGAACTGTCACCCATGACAAGAAGAAAGCCACTGATTGTGGTGTTTGAAGTTTGCGTCTTTCACCATACACATGCTTGCTAGTTATTATGGGTAAAAGCAGTCCCAAACTCAGGAAAGGTATTTTTTTCTCCCTAATAAACAAAAACAACCCCCCCCCCCCCCATATATAAATATTTCCAAGTGCTCTGTTCTTCCCCTTCATAAAATAAAATTCCTAGCAGAATCCTTGAAATACTGGAAAAGATGTCCAAGCTATCTGCTGTAAATACGTTTACCACTGGTCCAGGCATGATCAGTATGTCTAGCCAGAGAAAGAACGTTTCCCCAAAAGCTACTGAATTTCCTCTAAGGGAAGCAAAGTGAAAAACTAGGTACAGGGCTTGCTTAAGTGTCCTTACCAACTACAGAACAACAGGGTTTTTTTTAAACCTGCAGCAACCAATTAGATGTTTTCTAGCTAGTAGAAAAGTGAAAAGGTACCATCTGATTGGTTGCTGCAGATTCAGGGCTAGGCCACACTAGTCCGTTTTATCTGATTGCAAATTAAAAAGCGCACACTAGTGTTGGGCAACTGGTCACACTAGATGTGCTGCAATTTTGGAAGCGAATGCGATCATTTTTTGCGGATCCCATGTGCTTGGATTGGGGAGTTCGCAGCACAAGCAGACGGTAACGCACACATTGTAATGTGGCCTCTCCCTAAGAACGGAAAATTCTGCATCTCTTTTTACATTAGCCATAACGTGTCCTGAGATAGGAATTAGAAATAACACTAAAAAAAAAATGCATGGCAGTTTCTTGGCTATAACCTGGGGAAACCGAGAAAAAAAGCTGGTTCATTTAGGAAGAATATCTTCCCATAGACAGCAGACTGGAACTAGTTTAAAGATTTAGTAGTATTCCCTGGAATCATTTCTTAAACATAAGACAGTGGTTCTCATTGTTTTTTTTAAAAGCCATGGTACACTTGGCAGTGCACATTTGTCTCTCAATACATCTGTGTTCTTAAAGGGTATGTCCATCAAAGGAGACACATACCCGTGGACCCGCTCCAGCGACGAATTCCCCGACGCATCTCCAGTCCTTTGCACTGTGCGTGCATGCGCACACAGTGCGAAGGAGCGAGGACGCGTCGGAGACCATCAGTGAAGTCGGCGCTGGAGTGGGTCCGCGGGTAAGTGTCTCCTCTAAGATTTACTGAAGAACGGGAGGTAAGAGAGAGTGCATTTACCTCCTGTTCTTCAGTAAATCAGATAGAAACCAAAAATAAGCCCCCATTTGAACTTCTCCTTTAAACAGTATGCACAAACAATGAACAAAAGATTTTAAAAAAAAATTGAACATTTCATAAAAATAAAATAAAACTTGCTAGGAACCCTGTACACATTGCGTAGCGTGTCAGAAAAACACAAGCCCCATAACTTAAAAGAATAAGAAAAACCTAAAAATATTCACTGTACACAATCTAGTGGGAGATAAACATAGAAACTCCCTGCACCGTCTATTAAAAACACTGGCGCTGTGCAAGAGGCTTGCGAGGCAAACAAGGCACTTGTAACTTTTCGCTAAGATGACGCTGCGTGGGGTCCATTGCGTTACATGAATGTACATTCTCCTTTTCAGACAGCTGCTGGTTTCGGAAGTAGCACATTCGACAAACAGAGTGATATTTTTCAGCTCCTCCTATAACTTCCACCTATAAAAGAATGCAGAAGAAAAGCAATTTTACGAACTAGATAACTATGTTCAATGTCTCACATGACCCCTTGCCTAATCTGGACTGTAATAGGAATAGCTAGACTCCTTTGTAACATGTTCTTGCAGTAGCTTAGGACTAGGAATGTACAAAAAACAATGTTCAACTAACAAATTGTGTTTTACTGGAAAGCTGGAGAAATGAGCTTTACTAGGGTAAATTTCCTATCACCCATATCAAAATAAACGGTAAAACGCAGATTTCTGAGCTTATGACAAGGCATTGTGTAGCTTTAATTATCCTTTAAATAACCACTAAAGTCTACAGAGTGGAAATCATGAAGTCACCAGCGCATGATCTGAGCATGCTCACCAGTGATGTTGCTATGTTAAAACATTCAGGGCATGTGCCCTCGATCTTTGGAAAAGTGTCCCAAACATTTTAACAAACCTACTTAATAGTTGCTGCCATCGATGCACACAATTCCAAAAGTGCCTGTATGCCCTAGTGACTGCAGTTATAGTGAGTGGATTGCACTCCATAAGTGCCACTGATCTTAGATCCTAGAGACAACCCTGATGCTCACTAAATACTCAGAGGATTATTTAAGAGGTGCAATCATTTCCCTGTGCTCTTAATCTGCAGAAACCAATCAGATGTTTTCTAACAGCAGTAGCCCAATAAAAAAAAAGGTAACTCCCAATTGGTCTCTAAAGACATTAGATGACTGATCTGTGCCCTAATATTCTGTATATTTTTAGACAGAAAAAAGTAAAATATAAATCAAGCTTCTAAGGTTAACACAGGAAGGGAAAGGCAAACAAGTTTTGGAGACTTGCAAAAACACACTTTCCCTGAAGTCATAAGGGGGGCCCAGGCACCACAGGGTTAAGGTTCTACCTCCAGAGGCAGAATATCCCTTACTCACAAGAAATCTTCCCTAAGCTTGTACCAAAGAAGGAATTAAAGTAGAAAATAATACAAAGTACTAAGGGCAGGCAATCTATATCCCAACTGCAGCCCAGTGCTGCACCCACAGAGGCAAGGACATCCACTGTATAAAACTTAAAGGAACTCTTAAGCTAAAAAAATAACCATTTGCCATTCGTTTGTATTATTCACAGGGAGGTGAGAATAAGCGTTCTCTTATTCTGTGAATAATATTACGCTCGGGAGACCTGGAACTTACCTTACCGCCGCTCCACTCGCAGCCGCTTCTTCACTGAACAGCTGTTCTCTCCCGATCGCGCGCCCTATCTTTTGTATTGGCGCGCATGCGCCTAAGATAGGGCGTGCAGTCGGGACAGAGCGGCTGTCAGTGAAGGAGCGGCGGTAAGGTAAGTTCCAGGTCCCCCGGGCATAATATTATTTACAGGGAGGGGAGAATAAGCGTTCTTACCTCCCTGTGAATAATAAAAACAAATGGCAAATAGTTATTTTTTTGGCTTTAGCGGAGTTTAGTGTTCCTTTAACAAAAAGGTGTGAATGGAAGAACAAGTAGCCGCCCAGCATCTGGTCCGATGAGACACCCATGCAAGGTCATCCATGAGGCCCTCTAAGCCCTCATAGATGGATCCATAGGGTAATGGCTCATTCGATCAAGGGTCTTTTACAGATGCACGGAACCCTTCTGGGGACCCGCTAGAAGAACAAACCGGGAATTTGAAGATTACAACCCCTTAGCACAGTGATCCACAAACTGCATCCTTCCAGATGTTTTAAACTCCCAATATGCCCCAACTGCACCAAGGGAATTCTGGGAGTTGTAGTTTTCAAACATCTGAAGGGCCACAGGATTCCTGCCTTAGTACAGCAAATATAGATCTGCAGAGCCTGCACGACATCTAGAAAATTTTGCCTGAGCTCCTTCTGAAAGGAAGGCACCACAATCTCTTGGTTGAGATGAAGAGTATGCCACTTTTGGATGAAGGGAGGAATGAGGCCGTAGGACTGCCTTGTCACTGTGGATGGATTGGTATTGAGGTTTAAAGGACAACACTTATAGGAGCTGCAGATGGAGTTGATACAGTCTTCCAGGAGAGGAAAGTAGAGGAGCTCATTTCAAGGAGTTCAAATGAGTCCCTTGAAGCTCCTGCAAAACTAAGGAGAGATCTCAGAGGGACAGGAGACCACCTGGGTAGGGAAACCAGTGAAGGCTGGACCTAGAGGTAGCCAAGAGCCAGGCCAAAGACGTTTGTAGGAAACAAATGAACAGCACACCAATGAGCAAACGGGAATCAAAGTGGAGTAGCACAGATTCAACAGCCACACAGTTAAACACGGATGATAAAAGGTCCAGGGGGAGAAACATCCTTAAGACAGGTCCAGCTACAGGGAGAGAATACACTGTTTCTCTGCTGCCATGGGAGGACGTTTGAGAACCATGCTCGTCTGGGCCACAGAGGAGGGTGAAAGATCAGAGCTCTGAGACCAGAGAGCTTTCATGGAGCTGTGAACTGCCCCTCAACCTAGTAGGCTGTTGGAGAAGAGATCTTACTTCCACCAAGTGAGATGCAAGGGGTGAAGAGAGAATGCAAGGAAGGCAGCATCCCCCACTACATAGTCATGTAGTCTCTGCCTGGCTGCCAGGCAGATTGTCAATAACAGCCCCTTCCCTCCTGCAGTGTCTCTGATCCGGCTCTCTGCTCGCCGGAAGTTGCAAGCAGGGGCCAAACTGTCAGCCACGTCTGTGATCGGCTGAGAGGCAGGCAATCACAGGCGCGGCTGCTGTCAAAGACGCCACGGGAGAAGAGGGTCTGTAAGTAGTGATCGTACCTATCTTATGGCCAAAGGGTTTCACCCTAGGTGCAATGGCTGCAGAGGATGGATCCAGATTATGGGGAGAGAGATGGGGGTGGGGGGGAAGGCTCCCCTGCACAGGTCACTGCCATACTGAGGTTAAGGAAATAGCTGGAACAGGATGACTACACAGCAGGGACAGCAGTGGGTTAAATTTTAGTTTTGGGGGTGGACATCCCTTTAACCATCAGTCAAGATTGCAGCCAGTATTTCTGCCATTAGAAATAAGTTCTATTCCAAGCTAAGACTACAAGGTTGTGAAACCTTGCTATGGTGCATCGCATACAGATAACCGTATCTCTTCAAAATGGAGTTACAACGAGAAGTGTGAAGAAAAAAAAAAAAATCAATGTTTTTAATTGGAAGTCAACAAACCTCCTTTTCAGACCCAAGTCTCTTGGTGTATGCTGCTTCGCGAAAACACTCCATACAAACGGAGTTGAGTTTTACAACACTCTCTGCCAATGGCACCAAATTCAAGATGTTTCCAAAAGCCTAGAAGTATAACATGAGAGAAATGCGTTACTGCAAAACAAAACTGAAAGGGTAACCGTGGACTCCATACAAGTGCCTCATACCTTTCAAACAAGCCTAGCTAGCTTCTCTGGATCGTAAGTTATAGGCTTGTAAATTTAAACTCAAGACAGTCAGAATAAACAAGCGTGACAGTCACATGATGTGCGGAGTAAGAAGTCCGAACCCCCTTCCATTCCCCAACAAAGTTCTCTTTTCAGTCTTTAAAAAAAGGTAAAAGAAGCTTGGGGGCAGGGCTTATGATACAGCAGATGATGCTCTGTTACATCAGTAGAATACAACTTGGCATGCTCGTGCCTTAGGCTGGGTACACATGGAGGGACTTTTTGTCCCGACCAAGCGCTCGGACAAATGCCCGTTGGTCGCGGCAAATTCGTCCGCGGCCGAATTTGCTAGTGATCGATCGTGCGGTTCCATAGGGAACCGCACGATCGATCGGAATTTACCGACATGTCCGATCGTTCTGCCGAATGAACGATAGATGTCAGTGGTGGCTGCCCGCCCCACACCAGCCAATATTTTCGGCCAATCGACCGAAAGTGCCGGGAATCGGTCGGTCGGCCGAAAATATTGGCTGGTGTGTACCCGGCCTAAGGCATGGGGTGGTCAAAGCAAAAGTGTTGGTGATATCAGCTCACAGTGCTAGCTGTGAACACCACCCTTTATACTGCCATAAGTTTTCAGATTGCAGCTAGAAGCATGATCCTAGATGGACTCCATAATAGTGTCTTTTTTTTATAGTTAAATTACCCTCCATAAACCATGACTGACCTTTCTCTGAAACGTTCCATCCAGAGCAGCTACAATCACAGTTTTGCCATGATTTGCCATCTCTTCGCAAAACTCTACAGTATCAGGGAACTACAAAGAAAAAGTTTAGTGTTTACGAACCACAAGTGTCGAGCAAAGCTTTACATTACCAAAAAGCTACTTACAAACTGTCCCTCATCTATTCCTATAACAGAGCAAGTCAACGCCTCTGTCGCAGCATCATACAACCTACAGGCAGAAACAGCCGCCATTGTTCTCCTTAAAGGAAAAGAAAAAAAGTACATATTTAAATATGCTACACAAGGTTTAATTTAATACAAAAACCTTACTGCAATTGCAAATCATTAATTATATATTAGAATACAGATGTTCCCATTTTAAAGGTTAGTTCTCCTTTTAGGTAGTCTTACTGATCTGTACGACAGACTATTTGGGAATGTTCTCTTCTAAGAAATAGTTATTAGCTTTCTGAATATGATTAATATAAGTCAGTCAATGAGGTTGGCCTGGATAAAGGTTGAAGGGTTAGTTCTACTGTTCCTATAAGACAAGGGCATTAAAGTTTTAAGGGCTACCGTAGAATATATATATTTTTTACTTTTGTTAAAGGGCAAATTTACCCCTGAAATGAAAAAAAGGTAACCCCCCCCCCCCCCCAACCTGCAATAGTGAGAAAGCTGAGAGGTGCAAGTCTAAAGCTAGGTACACACACTTGCACATCCGGTCACCTTTCAGGTGTGTACCCACCTTAACACGGAAGGCTTTCTGATACAAAGGTGTGGATAGTTCATTGGCATCAATCAATTTTATGCCATACCTTTACCATCTGATTTTCTTTTTTTAAAGGGTAAGAAAAAACATTATATAACAAAAGTTTCCCCACGGAAACAATATGGTGGTGATAACACAAGATAGGTCATTGCCCTCTTTTCAAAAAGACATTATATTATATAGATAACCCACCAAAACCTAAAGTTAATTTTAGTCAAAAGCGTTATTATACTTACAAGCTCCTCGCTCCACCACCGCTTCTGGGTTCTTCTCTCAGTCTCCACTGTGGTTGCTCTGTTCTTTTTGTGTTCCCGAGCAGCCGCAGTGGAGACTGCTCCGGGAATGGCAGTCAGTGATTGGCGTCACTGTCACGGCCGATCACTGTGCCTTACCCGGAAGTGCAGAGCCGTGGCGGTGGAGCATGTAAGTATAATAGCTCAGGCTGGGAGCCGATTTCTAGCTTTTAACTAAAACGAACTTTAGGTTTTGGGGGGGTTATCTACAATATATGTTTTTTTGAAAAGAGGGGTGGACATTGTGATATTTTCCTGATTTATAATCAAGAAACTGGTGATTAGATAAAAGATGCATCATTAGACCGTTTTTCAAAGCCCTGGGTTTCCTTTCACTCGTGCTTCGTTCCGGGCGACCACTCGCTTGTGGTGAACGGTGGGTCAGAACGAAGAAATTCAATGGTGTGTACCCAGCTTTAACAAAGATTTCCTCTAATGCTAAAAATATTAATTTCAATTTGTGGAAAACAAACACAAACTCCGTTATTAGACCACTGCTTACTGATCATGGGTGGCAAGCTTCTCTTTGCTGTAACGAGTGTCCTTAGCATATTTAATGACCAAGCATTTATACTGCGCAATCTGGAACCGTTGCACCCTGCGCATCAACTCTGTGCTAAAAGACAAACACAGAAATATATTAATGTCTAGCCAGAGAAAGAACGTTTCCCCAAAACTACTGAATTCCTCTAAGGGAAGCAAAGTGAAAAACTAGGTACAGGGCTTGCTTAAGTGTCCTTACCAACTACAGAAAACAACAGGGTTTTTTTTAAACCTGCAGCAACCAATTAGATGTTTTTAGCTAGTAGAAAAGTGAAAAGGTACCATTGATTGAGTTGTTGCTGCAGATTAGGGCTAGGCACACTAGTCCGTTTTATCTGATGCAAATTAAAAAGCGCACACTAGTGTTGGGCAACTGGTCACACTAGATGTGCTGCAATTTTGGAAGCGAATGCGATCATTTTTGCGGATCCCATGTGCTTGGATTGGGGAGTTCGCAGCACAAGCAGACGGTAACGCACACATTGTAATGTGGCCTCTCCCTAAGAACGGAAAATTCTGCATCTCTTTTTACATTAGCCATAACGTGTCCTGAGATAGGAATTAGAAATAACACTAAAAAAAAAATGCATGGCAGTTTCTTGGCTATAACCTGGGGAAACCGAGAAAAAAAGCTGGTTCATTTAGGAAGAAATCTTCCCATAGACAGCAGACTGGAACTAGTTTAAAGATTTTAGTAGTATTCCCTGGAATCATTCTTAAATAAGACAGTGGTTATCATTGTTTTTTTTAAAAGCCATGGTACACTTGGCAGTGCACATTGTCTCTCAATACATCTGTGTTCTTAAAGGGTATGTCCATCAAAGGAGACACATAACCGTGGACCCGCTCCAGCGACGAATTCCCCGAAGCATCTCCAGTCCTTTGCACTGTGCTGGATGCGCACACAGTGCGAAGGAGCGAGGACGCGTCGGAGACCATCAGTGAAGTCGGCGCGTGGAGTGGGTCCGCGGGTGAAGTGTCCTCTAAGATTTACTGAAGAACGGGAGGTAAGAGAGAGTGCATTTACCTCTGTTCTTCAGTAAATCAGATAGAAACCAAAAAAAAGCCCCATTTGAACTTCTCCTTTAAACAGTATGCCACAAACAATGAACAAAAGATTTTAAAAAAAATTGAACATTTCATAAAAATAAAAAAAAACTTGCTAGGAACCCTGTACACATTGGTAGGGGTCAGAAAAAACACAAGCCCCATAACTTAAAAGAATAAGAAAAACCTAAAAATATTCACTGTACACAATCTAGTGGGAGTAAACATAGAAACTCCCTGCACCGTCTATTAAAAACACTGGCGCTGGGCAAGAGGCTTGCGAAGGCAAACAAGGCACTTGTAACTTTTCGCTAAGATGACGCTGCGTGGGGTCCATTGCGTTACAGAATGTACATTCTCCTTTTCAGACAGCTGCTGGTTTCGGAAGTAGCACATTCGACACAAACAGAGTGATATTTTTCAGCTCCTCCTATAACTTCCACTATAAAAGAATGCGAGAAGCATTTTACGAACTAGATAACTATGTTCATGTCTCACATGACCCCTTGCCTACGGACTGTAATAGGAATAGCTAGACTCCTTTGTAACATGTTCTTGCAGGAGCTTAGGACTAGGATGTACAAAAAACAATGTTGTCAACTAACAAATTGTGTTTTACTGGAAAGCGGAGAAATGAGCTACTAGGGTAAATTTCCTATCCCATATCAAAATAAACGGTAAAACGCAGATTTCTGAGCTTATGACAAGGCATTGTGTAGCTTTAATTATCCTTTAAATAACCACTAAGTCTACAGAGTGGAAATCATGAAGTCACCAGCGCATGATCTGAGCATGCTCACCAGTGATGTTGCTATGTTAAACATCAGGGCATGTGCCCCGATTTTGGAAAGTGTCCCAAACATTTTAACAAACCTACTTAATAGTTGCTGCCATCGATGCACACAATTCCAAAAGTGCCTGTATGCCTAGTGACTGCAGTTATAGTGAGGGATTGCACTCCATAAGTGCCATGATCTTAGATCCTAGAGACAACCTGATGCTCACTAAATACTCAGAGGATTATTTAAGAGGTGCCAATCATTTCCCTGTGCTCTTAATCTGCCAGAAACAATCAGATGTTTTCTAACAGCAGTAGCCCAAAAAAAAAAGGTTAACTCCCAATGGTCTCTAAAGACATTAGATGACTGATCTGTGCCCTAATATTCTGTATATTTTAGACAGAAAAAGTAAAATATAAATCAAGCTTCTAAGGTTAAACACAGGAAGGGAAAGGCAAACAAGTTTTGGAGACTTGCAAAAACACACTTTCCTGAAGTCAAAGGGGCCCAGGCACCACAGGGTTAAGGTTCTACCTCCAGAGGTCAGAATATCCCTTAATCACAGAAATCTTCCCTAAGCTGTACCAAAGAAGGAATTAAAGTAGAAAATAATACAAGTACTAAGGGCAGGCAATCTATATCCCAACTGCAGCCAGTGCTGCACCCACAGAGGCAAGGACATCCACTGTATAAAACTTAAAGGAACTCTTAAGCTAAAAAATAACCATTTGCCATTCGTTTGATTATTCACAGGGAGGTGAGAATAGCGTTCTTATTCTTGGAATAAATTACGCTCGGGAGACTGGATTACTTACGACGCGCTCCACTCGCAGCCGCTTCTTCAATGAACAGCTGTTCTCTCCCGATCGCGCGCCCTATCTTTTGTATTGGCGCGCATGCGCCTAAGATAGGGCGTGCAGTCGGGACAGAGCGGCTGTCAGTGAAGGAGCGGCGGTAAGGTAAGTTTCCGGTCCCCCGGGCAAATATTATTTACAGGGAGGGAGAATAAGCGTTCTTACCTCCCTGTGAATAATAAAAACAAATGGCAAATAGTTATTTTTTGGCTTTAGCGGAGTTTAGTGTTCCTTTAACAAAAAGGTGTGAATGGAAGAACAAGTAGCCGCCCAGCATCTGGTCCGATGAGACACCCATGCAAGGTCATCCATGAGGCTCAGCCTCATGATGGATCATAGGGTAATGGCTCATTCGATCAAGGGTCTTTACAGATGACGGAACCTTCTGGGGACCCGCTAGAAGAACAAACCGGGGAATTTGAAGATTACAACCCCTTAGCACAGTGGTCCACAAACTGCATCCTTCAGATGTTTTAAACTCCCAATATGCCCCAACTGCACAAGGGAATTCTGGGAGTTGTAGTTTTCAAACATCTGAAGGGCCACAGATTCCTGCCTTAGTACAGCAAATATAGATCTGCAGAGCCTGCAGACATCTAGAAAATTTTGCCTGAGCTCCTTCTGAAAGGAAGGCACCACAATCTCTTGTTTGAGATGAAGAGTATGCCACTTTTGGATGAAGGGAGGAATGAGGCCGTAGGACTGCCTTGTCATGTGGATGGATTGGTATTGAGGTTTAAAGGACAACACTTATAGGAGCTGCAGATGGAGTTGATACAGTCTTCCAGGAGAGGAAAGTAGAGGAGTCATTTCAAGGAGTTCAAATGAGTCCCTTGAAGCTCCTGCAAAACTAAGGAGATCTCAGAGGGACAGGAGACCACCTGGTAGGGAAAACCAGTGAAGGCTGGACCTAGAAGTAGCCAAGAGCCAGGCAAAGACGTTTGTAGGAAACAAATGAACAGCACACCAATGAGCAAACGGGATCAAAGTGGAGTAGCACAGATTCAACAGCCACACAGTAAACACGGATGATAAAAGGTCCAGGGGGAGAAACATCCTTAAGACAGGTCCAGCCTACAGGGAGAGAATACACTGTTACTCTGCTGCCATGGGAGGACGTTTGAGAACCATGCTCGTCTGGGCCACAGAGGAGGGTGAAAGATCAGAGCTCTGAGACCAGAGAGCTTTCATGGAGCTGTGAACTGCCCCTCAACCTAGTAGGCTGTTGGAGAGAAGAGATCTTACTTCCACCAAGTGAGAGCAAGGGGTGGAAGAGAGAATGCAAGGAAGGCAGCACCCCCACTACATAGTCAGTAGGTCTCTGCCTGGCTGCCAGGCAGACTGTCAATAACAGCCCCTTCCCTCCTGCAGTGTCTCGATCCGGCTCTCTGCTCGCCGGAAGTTGCAAGCAAGGGGCCAAACTGTCAGCCACGTCTGTGATGGCTGAGAGGCAGGCAATCACAGGCGCGTGCTGTGCAAAGACGCACGGGAGAAGAGGGTCTGTAAGTAGTGATCGTACTATCTTATGGCCAAAGGGTTTCACCTAGGTGCAATGGCTGCAGGGATGGATCCAGATATGGGGAGAGAGATGGGGGTGGGGGGGAGGCTCCCCTGCACAGGTCACTGCCATACTGAGGTTAAGGAAATAGTGGAACAGGATAGACTAACAGCAGGGACAGCAGTGGGTTAAATTTTAGTTTTTGGGGGTGGACATCCCTTTAACCATCAGTCAAGATGCAGCCAGTATTTCTGCCATTAGAAATAAGTTCTATTCAAGCTAAGACTACAAGGTTGTGAAACCTTGCTATGGTGCATCGCATACAGATAACCGATATCTTCAAAATGGGAGTTACAACGAGAAGTGTGAAGAAAAAAAAAAAAAATCAATGTTTTAATTGGAAGTCAACAAACCTCCTTTTCAGACCCAAGTCTCTTGGTGTATGCTGCTTCGCGAAACACTCCATAACAAACGGAGTTGAGTTTTACAACACTCTCTGCCAATGGCACCAAATTCAAGATGTTTCCAAAAGCCTAGAAGTATAACATGAGAGAAATGCGTTACTGCAAACAAAACTGAAAGGGTAACCGTGGACTCCATACAAGTGCCTCATACCTTTCAAACAAGCCTAGCTAGCTTCTCTGGATCGTAGTTATAGGCTTGTAAATTTAAACTCAAGACAGTCAGAATAAAACAAGCGTGACAGTCACATGATGTGCGGAGTAAGAAGTCCAACCCCCTTCCATTCCCCAACAAAGTTCTCTTTTCAGTTTAAAAAAGGTAAAGAAGCTTGGGGCAGGGCTTATGATACAGCAGATGATGCTCTGTTACATCAGTAGAATACAACTTGGCATGCTCGTGCCTTAGGCTGGGTACACATGGGGGACTTTTTGTCCCGACCAAGCGCTCGGACAAATGCCCATTGGTCGCGGCAAATTCGTCCGGGCCGAATTTGCTAGTGATCGATCGTGCGGTTCCATAGGGAACCGCACGATCGATCGGAATTTACCGACATGTCCGATCGTTCTGCCGAATGAACGATAGATGTCAGTGGTGGCTGCCCGCCCCACACCAGCCAATATTTTCGGCCAATCGACCGAAAGTGCGGAATCGGTCGGTCGGCCGAAAATATTGGCTGGTGTGTACCCGGCCTAAGGCATGGGGTGGTCAAAGCAAAAGTGTTGGTGAATCAGCTCACAGTGCTAGCTGTGAACACCACCCTTTATACTGCCATAAGTTTTCAGATTGCAGCTAGAAGCATGATCCTAGATGGACTCCATAATAGTGTCTTTTTTTATAGTTAAATTACCCTCCATAAACCATGACTGACCTTTCTCTGAAACGTTCCATCCAGAGCAGCTACAATCACAGTTTTCCCATGATTTGCCATCTCTTCGCAAAACTCTACAGTATCAGGGAACTACAAAGAAAAAGTTTATGTGTTTCGAACCACAAGTGCGAGCAAAGTTTACATTACCAAAAAGCTACTTACAAACTGTCCCTCATCTATTCCTATAACAGAGCAAGTCAACGCCTCTGTCGCAGCATCATACAACTACAGGCAGAAACAGCCGCCATTGTTCTCCTTAAAGAAAAGAAAAAAAGTACATATTTAAATATGCTACACAAGGTTTAATTAATACAAAAACCTTACTGCAATTGCAAATCATTAATTATATATTAGAATACAGATGTTCCATTTTAAAGGTTAGTTCTCCTTTTAGGTAGTCTACTGATCTGTACGACAGACTATTTGGGAATTTCTCTTCTAGAAATAGTTATTAGCTTTCTGAATATGATTAATATAAGTCAGTCAATGAGGTTGGCCTGGATAAAGGTTGAAGGGTTAGTTCTAGTTCCTATAAGACAAGGCATTAAAGTTTTAAGGGCTACCGTAGAAATATATATATTTTTTTACTTTTGTTAAAGGGCAAATTTACCCCTGAAATGAAAAAAAGGTAACCCCCCCCCCCCAACCTGCAATAGTGAGAAAGCTGAGAGGTGCAAGTCTAAAGCTGGTACACACACTTGCACATCCGTCACCTTTCAGGTGTGTACCCACCTTAACACGGAAGGCTTTCTGATACAAAGGTGTGGATAGTTCATTGGCATCAATCAATTTTTGCCTACCTTTACCATCTGATTTTCTTTTTAAAGGGTAAGAAAAAACATTATATAACAAAAGTTTCCCCACGGAAACAATATGGTGGTGATAACACAAGATAGGTCATTGCCCTCTTTCAAAAAGACATTATATTATATAGATAACCCACCAAAACCTAAAGTTATTTTAGTCAAAAGCGTTATTATACTTACAAGCTCCTCGCTCCACCACCGCTTCTGGGTTCTTCTCTCAGTCTCCACTGTGGTTTGCTCTGTTCTTTTTGTTTTCCCGAGCAGCCGCAGTGGAGACTGCTCCGGGAATGGCAGTAGTGATTGGCGTCACTGTCACGGCCGATCACTGTGCCTTACCCGGAAGTGCAGAGCCGTGGCGGGTGGAGCATGTAAGTATAATAGCTCAGGCTGGGAGCCGATTTCTAGCTTTAACTAAAACGAACTTTAGGTTTTGGGGGGGTTATCTACAATATATGTTTTTTTGAAAAGAGGGGTGGACATTGTGATATTTTCCTGATTTATAATCAGAAACTGGTGATTAGATAAAAGATGCATCATTAGACCGTTTTTCAAAGCCCTGGGTTTCCTTCACTCGTGCTTCGTTCCGGGCGACCACTCGCTTGTGGTGAACGGTGGGTCAGAACGAAGAAATTCAATGGTGGTGTACCCAGCTTTAACAAAGATTTCCTCTAATGCTAAAAATATTAATTTCAATTTGTGGAAAACAAAACACAAACTCCGTTATTAGACCACTGCTTACTGATCATGGGTGGCAAGCTTCTCTTTGCTGTAACGAGTGTCCTTAGCATATTTAATGACCAAGCATTTATACTGCGCAATCTGGAACCGTTGCACCCTGCCGCATCAACTCTGTGCAAAAGACAAACACAGAAATATATTAAAATTATATATATATTATATATATATATAATATATATATATATATAATATATATATATATTATAATATATATATATATATATTATATACATATACAAGAGAATCTAAAATCCAGGACACAAATGGCAAGCTAGTAAACTCACCTTTTTCCAGAAAACATTGGTCCAAATTCACCTAAACGATAAAGAGGAAATTTGAATAAATGAAACCAATCCATATTCAAGGGTTCACAGTAGCACAAGTTAATGCTTGTATTGCTCTTTTTTAAGATGTTGCACATCTGCAGCGTCTGATTACTCTAGCTCAGTTACAATTAACAAATACCATATGTCTAGAAAGATGATGCACTGTGGCTCCTAGCCCAAATCTGGGATGTGCAATAATGCCAAGGGTAAGATGTTTGGGTTGAGGCAACATTCAGACTCAGTTTTTTTGTAAAAATTGTTTAGCTTTCAATTGCTTTAATAGCAATGCAAATTAAAATAACCAGGGGAAGCAGCCTGAATTCCTTTATGCAGGCCATACATGTTCTGACAAACACCAGGACCACATATAATGTGTAGTATTAATAGCAAGAATGTAAGGAGACAGGACTGTCATCCAACAGAACCGCTCAAAATTTAGATCATTTAAATGATTAAGTATTGGGCCATTGTAATGCTGGCATTAGGTTGGGGTCCATTTACCAGTCCTATAAAAGTATCGGCCATTGTATGGCGGGCATTAGGTTGGGGTCTCATTGTACCAGTCTATAAAAGTATCGTCCATTGTATGGCGGGCATTAGGTTGGGGTCCCATTGTACCAGTCTATAAAAGTATCATCCATTGTATGGCTGGCATTAGGATGGGGCCGCATTGTACCAGTCTATAAAAGTATCGGCCATTGCATGGCGGGCATTAGGTTGGGGTCCCATTGTACCAGTCTATAAAAGTATCGGCCATTGCATGGCTGGCATTAGGTTGGGGACCCATTGTACCAGTCTATAAAAGTATCGGCCATTGCATGGCTGGCATTAGGTTGGGGACCCATTGTACCAGTCTATAAAAGTATCGTCCATTGTATGGCGGGCATTAGGTTGGGGTCCCATTGTACCAGTCTATAAAAGTATCATCCATTGTATGGCTGGCATTAGGATGGGGTCCCATTGTACCAGTCTATAAAAGTATCGGCCATTGCATGGCTGGCATTAGGTTGGGGTCCCATTGTACCAGTCTATAAAAGTATCGGCCATTGCATGGCTGGCATTAGGTTGGGGACCCATTGTACCAGTCTAAAAAAGTATCGTCCATTGTAGGCTGGCATTAGGTTGGGGCCCCTTGTACCGTCTATAAAAGTATCGGCCATTGTGGCAGGCATAGGTTGGGGCCCCATTGTACCGTCTATGAAAAGTATTGGGCCATTGTATGGCGGGCATTATGTTGGGCCCATGTACCAGTCTACTAAAGTATCCGGCCCTTGTATGCAGGGCATTAGGTGGGACCCATTGTACCAGTCTATGAAAGTCGGGCCATTGTATGGCGGGCATTAGTTTGGGGTCCCATTGTACCAGTCCTATAAAAGTTCATCCATTGTATGGCGGGCTAGGTTTGGGGTCCCATTGTACCAGTCTATAAAAGTTCATCCATTGTAGGGGCTGGCATTAGGTTGGGGTCCCATTGTACCAGTCTATAAAAGTATCGTCCATTGTATGGCGGGCATTAGGATGGGGGCCGCATTGTACCAGTCTATAAAAGTATCATCCATTGTATGCTGGGCATTAGGATGGGGTCCCATTGTACCAGTCTATAAAGTATCGGCCATTGCATGGCGGCATTAGTTGGGGCCCCATTGTACCAGTCTATAAAAGTATCGGCCATTGTATGGCTGGCATTAGTTGGGGTCCCATTGTACCAGTCTATAAAAGTATCGGCCATTGTATGGCTGGCATTAGGTTGGGGTCCCATGTACCAGTCTATAAAAGTATCGTCCATTGTATGGCTGGCATTAGGTTGGGCCCCATTGTACCAGTCTATAAAGTATCGGCCATTGCATGGCAGGCATTAGGTTGGGGCCCCATTGTACCAGTCTATGAAAGATATGGGCCATTGTATGGCAGGCATTAGGTTGTGGGACCCATTGTACCAGTCTAACGAAAGTAATCGGCCATTGTATGGCGGGCATTAGGTTGGGTGACCCATTGTACCAGTTACGAAGTATTGGGCCATGGTATGGCGGGCATTAGGTTGGGGACCCTTTTACCATTCTACGAAGTATCGGCCATTGTATGGCGGGCATTAGGTTGGGGTCCCATTGTGTACCATCTATGAAGTATTGGCCATTGTATATTGTATGGCGGGCATTAGGTTGGGGTACCCATTGTTCCAGTCTATGAAAGTATCGGCCATTGTATGGCTGCATTACGTTGGGGACCCCATTGTACCAGTCTATGAAAGATTGGCCATGTATGGCGGGCATTAGGGTTGGGTCCCATTGTACCAGTCTAAAAGTATCAGCCATTGTATGGCAGGGCATTAGGTTGGGGCCCCATTGTACCAGTCTTTAAAAGTATCGGCATTACGTTGGGACCCTTGTACAGCTATAACAGTATTGTCCATTGCATGCTGGCATTAGGTTGGGGCCCATTGTACCAATCTATAAAGTATTGTCCATTGTATGGCTGGCATTAGGTTGGGGCCCCATTGTATCAGTCTATGAAAGTATTGGGCCATTGTATGTGGCATTAGGTTGGGGTCCCATTGTACCGTCTATAAAAGTATATCATCCATTGTATGGCTGGCATTAGGTTTGGGGCCCCATTGTACCAGTCTATAAAAATTATCGGCCATTGTTGGCGGGCATTAGGTTGGGGCCCCATTGTACCAGTCTAACGAAGTATCGGGCCATTGTATGGCTGGCATATGTTGGGGCCCCACTGTACCAGTCTATAAAGTATTGGGCCATTGTATGGCGGGCATTAGGTTGGGGCCCCATAGTACCAGTCTATAAAAGTATCGGCCTTGTATGCGGGCATTAGGTTGGGGCCCCATTGTACCAGTCTATAAAAGTATCGGCCATTGTATGCGGGCATTAGGTGGGGCCCCATTGTACCAGTCTATAAAAGTATCGGCCATTGTATGGCGGGCATTAGGTTGGGGCCCCATTGTACCATCTATAAAGTATCGGCCATTGTATGGCTGGCATTAGGTTGGGGCCCCATTGTACAGTCTATAAAAGTATCGGCCATTGTATGGCAGCATTAGGTTGGGGCCCCATTGTACCAGTCTTATAAAAGTATCGGCCATTGTATGGCGGGCATTAGGTTGGGGCCCCATTGTACCAGTCTATAAAAGTTCGGCCATTGTATGGCTGGCATTAGGTTGGGGCCCCATTGTACCGTCTATAAAAGTATCGGCCATTGGTATGGCGCATTAGGGTTGGGGCCCCATTGTACCAGTCTATAAAAGTATCCGGCCATTGTATGGCTGGCATTAGGTTGGGGCCCCATTGTACCAGTCTTAAAAGTATCGGCCATTGTTGGCGGGCATTAGGTTGGGGCCCCATTGTAACCAGTCTATAAAAGTATCGGCCATTGTATGCTGGCCTAGGTTGGGGCCCCATTGTACAGTCTATAAAAGTATCGGCCATTGTATGGCTGGCATTAGGTTGGGGCCCCATTGTACCAGTCTATAAAAGTACGGCCATTGTATGGCTGGCATTAGGTTGGGGTCCCATTGTACCAGTCTATAAATATCGCCCATTGTATGGCTGGCATTAGGTTGGGGTCCCATTGTACCAGTTATAAAAGTATCGTCCATTGTATGGCTGGCATTAGGTTGGGGCCCCATTGTACCAGTGTATAAAAGTAGTCATTAAATCACTGGTTCAAGGTGATTTAACATAATTAATAAAACAAGGTAAAGTCATTTCTACTCAGTCTGTATTATAAACTAATAGACCAGGGATGTCAAACTTGTCTCCAATGTGGGAAAAACTACAACTCCCAGCATGCCCGTTACACACTGCCTGGATTATAGACTATATATAGTACCATTGGGAAATAATTTACATATCCTTATTTGTAACAATGTCTTCACCCAATAGCAGTGATCCCACCTCTCCAGTCCCTTTCCCTAGCCTACTAACTGCAACACAGCTAATAACCCGTTAGCACTACACTTCCCAGAATCCCTTTCCAGACACAGTTAGAGCAATGCTGTGGACTTACCTGAATCTGCCCACGGGATTTATTGGGGGAACTTGGCAGGATTTCGGGAACATTGAGACAGTTCATGTTGGAGCTGATTATAGCGCGGGAATGAGTACGGGGAACCGTCTAGCGACTATCAATAAAGACTGAGACTGCCCGCCAATCATCTTCCGTCAATCTCCCTCCCGCCAAACGGGTAAGTTTCAATCAACCAGTCAAATCCATAAAACGTACTCACCCAGACCCTCATTCTTATTCTATGAAAAAGGCCGAGAGGGGCGGGGCGTATAGGAAGAGGAGAGCGAGAGACAGACAGACTGACTGACTGACTATGAGACTAGTGGGACTACTACTAGTATATTTAATGGGCTGTGAACTGTCATAATGGGACCAGGGTGGGGGGAGTAATACTATTAATTGGACTAGCATCCAGGGTAGGGGGCGTATACTTTGAATAGGATCAGGGTGGGGGGGTAATACTGTAAATGGGACCAGGTGGGGTAGTAATAACTGTGAATGGGACCAGGTGGTGGAGTAATACTCTGAATGGGACCAGGGTGGGGGGAGTAATACTGTAAATGGAACAGGTGGTAGAGTAATACTCTGAATGGGGCCAGGGTGGGGGAGTAATACTGTGAATGGGACCAGGGTGGTGGTGTAATACTCTGAATGGGACCAGGATGGGGGGAGTAATACTGTGAATGGGACCAGGGTGGGGTAGTAATACTGTGAATGGGACCAGGGTGGGGTAGTAATACTGTGAATGGGACCAGGGTGATGGAGTAATACTCTGAATAGGACCAGGGTGGGGGGAGTAATACTGTGAATGGGACCAGGGTGGGGGAGTAATTGGGTGGGGGGAGTAATACTGTGGATGGGACCAGGGTGGGGGAGTATTGGGTGGGGGGAGTAATACTGTGGATGAGACCAGGGTGGGGGGAGTAATACTTGAATGGGACCAGGGTGGGGGATAATACTGTATGGGACCAGGGTGGGGGAGTAATACTGTGAATGGGACCAGGGTGGGGGGAGTAATGACAGTGGAATGGGACAGGGTGGGGTGGGGAAGTAATACTGTGAATGGAACCAGGGTAGGGGGAGTAATACTGTGAATGGAACCAGGGTAGGGGGAGTAATACTGTGAATGTGACCAGGTTGGGGGGCGTAATACTTTGAATGGGACCAGGGTAGGGAATAATACTGTGAATGGGACCACAGTGGGGGGGGAGTAATACTGTGAATGGAACCAGGGTAGGGGGGTAATACTGTGATGAACCAGGGTAGCGGGAGTATACTGTGATTGGACCAGAGTGGGGGCGTAATTCTTGAATGGGACCAGGGTGGGGGGGAGTAATACTGTGAATGGACGGGTGGGGGAATAATACTGTGAATGGGACCAGGGTGGGGGGCGTAATACTTTGAATGGGACCAGGATAGGGAATAATACTGTGAATGGGACCAGGGTGGGGGGAGTAATACTGTGAATGGGACCAGGGTGGTGGTGGTGGGGGTAATACTGTGAATGGGACCAGGGTGGTGGTGGTGGTGGGGGGTAATACTGTGAATGGGACCAGGGTGGTGGTGGTGGGGGGTAAAAATGTGAATGGGACCAGGGTGGGAGTAATACTGTGAATGGGACCAGGTAGGGAATAATACTGTGAATGGGACTAGGTGGGGGGATAATACTGTAATGGGTCCAAGGGGGGGGAAGCAATACTGAAAATGGTACCAGGTTAGGGGGAGCAACAATGTAAATGGGACCAGGGGTGGGACAATACTGTAATGGGACCAGGGTGGGAACAATACTATAAAATGGGTCTAAGGGTGGGGGGTACTGTAGATGGGACCAGGGTAGGGGGAGCAAAGCAATACTGTAAATGGACCGGGTGGGGGACAATACTGTAAATGGATCCAAGGGAGGGAACAATACTATAAATGGGTCCAAGGGGGGGGGGGAGCAATACCATAAATGAGACCAGAGGGGAAACATTGCTGCAAATTGGGACCAGGGTAGGGGATATTGCTCCCCCCACCTTGGTCCTATTTACAGTATTGCTGTCCCAGTTACGGTATTGCTTCCCACACTGGTCCCATTTACAGTATTGCTTCCCACCCAAGTCCTTTTTAAGCTATTGCTCCCCACCCCGGTACCGTTTACAGTATTGCTAACCCCCCCCCCACACACAGATTGCATGTTGCTCTGATTGCACGCTCTTGCACGCTTTAATGTGCGTTGCCGTCTTTCATAGTGAGCCCTCAGTCGGAATGCAAGCTTGATGAATTCCCTAACAATTCAATGTATAATATTGGACCATTATAGATTCCTCTCTCCTTTTCTAACGATATTAACAATGTTTAAAAGCTTTTTCCTTCACATTGTTGCAAAAAATCTGTAGGTCTCTGTTCTGACCATTACAATCCTAATGTTCTCATTCCATTATACCTGGACTATTGTAACCTTTTACTTGATGCTCTTCCTGCTTTCCATCTTTCTCGCCTTCAGTCAATACAAACTTCATGCAAGCATTGTTTCACTCTACACTAAACAGAAACTAAAAGGCATGTCCACCCCTCTTACAAAATTTAGTATGTGACAGATCACCCCCCAAAAGCTAGGTTCCGTTTTAACTTAAAGGGCATGTACACCCCTTTTTACAACTTTTTATATAATGTAGGTATTGGTCCCCCAGCCCCAACCGCCATAATAGAATTTTGAGAAAGTCCCCCTGATCTTAACTTACCTCTCTCTCCTCCGCCGCACTCTCAGGTCCCCTCACGAACTTCAAGCAGGGAACGGGACCGGCAGCTGTGTCCCTGATTGGCTGAGAGGCAGCCGGCGCTCCGAACGTCGGGGGAGAGAGGTATGGTAAGTAACTATCGGGATTTTTCTCTAAATTCTATTAAGCGGTTGGGGCTGGGGACCTATACCTACATTATATACAAGGGGTTTAGAGCTAGGGGAGGGAGGAAAAACGGGAGGGAGAGGAAGTTTTCCTGGCTTTGGAGGGGCATAGCAGGAAGAACCGTTTGGAGCAGAGATGTAAGGTAAGGATTTTTTGTACACTACACAGTGGGGGCCAGTATGGGTTAATTTTCAGTTTGGGGGTGGACATGCCCTTTAATTTTAGCAAAGATGCCTCCCAAGCTGTGTACGGATCGGTAGTAGGTGGTATTTAAAAGTATTCAGGTGCCAAAAACCCTAGGAACCCCCTGCAAAAATCAAAGTAAAGGCAAATTAATGTTTTTTTTCTCAATTAAAGCAAGATGTATTAGCTAAGATAGGAAGGCAGAGTTAAGTATTCTTAATGCATAGACATAGAATAGAATTATTCTACCCTGGTAATGAAATGTGGATCAGAGCACTGTATCCTAGTACCCCCACTCACTAGAGGAAGGAGGGCCTATGCAAATAAAATAGCACTGATGGCTGGAGGATGGAAGAGAGAATGTACATGGCGTGCCAGCATTAATATGCTGGGGTGGAGGGAGTGAACAGATTGCAGACCACAGACAGCACGGGCACTTTGGGAGGCAATCATGATGGTATTTCCAGCTTTTAGAATTGTACGGATCATTATAATGGACTGAACTTACGCTGTAAAGACTGGCCATCATTTGTCCTCTAGTGGAGCAGATGGTTTGCAGTGTTTGTGTCTCCGAAGCCATGAGAACAATCCACTGATATTTTTTTTTGTCTACCGATTCTAGCAAATCTAACCATTCCCAGTCGTACGTTACATTCACGAAAAAAAAATTCAACAATAAGCTGCACATCTGTTATTGCAACTTGTGTACAACAAGCAGCCAGTGATACACAACGTCTCTGTGACACAGGGACCAAGGGAGAACACATTAAACCCCACCCCCTGATGTCACAGCAGTTTCCAGCTGAGACACCTCTAGGGTGATGTGACAGCTTCATCTAACATACACACACTTTCCAGCTCTCACTCGGGGACCAGACCCAGGTATAGATACAACATCACCCTCCTCTTCCTGGAAGTCTACCAAGCTGGGGATCACAATCCTATGTCAGCTGGAAGGAATCCCATCTACCTCCCGCCCTATCCAGCCCTGCTAGATTCATTCCCTAGCAAGAAACAGAGAGGGATGGTGGTAGTTCAGGGCATCTGGAAGCCACAGGGACCACAGACGATGCAATGTCGACCTCTGATGCTGAAGATGAGCTGATCGAGCCTGCCACGCCTACCCCAAGCAATGCTGCCTTTCTCTGGAGGACAAGGTTCACCCCCTGCAGGTGAGGTTAGTGCCAAGCTGATGCTCTCCATAGGGAGAGAGGTTAAGGAATTAATTCACAGTTACAGTCTACAAGTAGTCCTTCCATATTTGCTGCTATTGGCTTTTGCGAGATAAACAGGGCAAACTAGTAATTTGCAGGCAGCTATTGGTGTGTACTTGTGTCTGTCTATTTGCAAGGTGGGCTGGTCCCTTTGTTACTTGGTCCATGGCACCCAATTTGAATTGAAGAGACTATGTGCTGGCTGGTGCATCTTATTCTGATGTGCGTCGGACATACAGGTTGCATGGGACTTTAGAAGGGCAAGCCATTCACGTTCTTGTATGTGTTTGAATCAATATGCAGGGATAGAAAACTTGCTCAAATAAACTTTTAAAAAGTTGGAAAAATACTAATTAAGCAATGAAAATTCTACAAATGAAGGATAACGTTTTTATATTTCTTTCTGGTTGTCAGGGTCAGTGTGCGTAGAAAATGTGTATTTTATATTTCTTCTAAAGGGAAAGCACACCCCTCAATCACCCCCCAAAACTGCAAAAGTTCCAACCCACCTCTCAGCTTTCTGCTTCATGGTCTTCCAGTAGCATCTGTCAGCTTGATTTACCCATTTTTCATTTAAGGGGTCCAACACGCCTATTAAGAAGGCAAGACAGAATAATTATTGAAAAGTATTTATAGTCCACGTGTCAAACTTAACACTACTTAACATCTTGAAACATTAGAAGTAATTTTCTGGTAAACATTCCTTTTATAAAAGTTATGTGTGTCTTGTAATGAGGTAAAATAAGGTAATTGAAGATATTGTAGTGAACCGGGAGTCGGTATTTGCAGCTTTCGGTTAGAAAACATTACCACTACCCGATATTGTATTGCCCAACACAATGGCAGATCCGTACAATAATGCAGAGGAGCCTGCAAAGGAAATTCATTTTGGCTAAAACACATAAATGTATTATGAATTTCTATGCCCCTGTACACATGCTATTAAATCAGGGCCATTTCTTGGCATAGGCAACCTAAGCGAAAAGCTAGGGGCCTAGGGCACCATTAAATGTAGAGGGCGCCATTCAATGTTTTTTTCAGCAATAGAGCAGCAATCTGTTACCAACTAGTTTCCTGTAGCCACTCTCTTTGCATACAATCTTAAGCTAGTACACTGTCACACCTTGCAATTCTTTGTCCCGCCCATTTGACACTTCCAACCAGTCAGCCAGGACAAGGGACTGTCGACCCCGGTAAAATTAGATGTGACCGACGTTTGCCATGACTAAGCATTCGGTCCATAGAGGACCACACGATTGACCATTGTTTTCAGACACGTCCAATCGCCCTTTTGGCCAATTTGGGCAAACGAAAGATCAGCATCAGTTGCATACAGCCAAAAACCCATGCAATGTTTTTCTGCCCAATTGACCGATACACCGAAGTGTCGACCAAAAATTGCATAGTGTTACACGCCTTAGCTGAGTTTCCCAATCTATATTAAAACTAATCCAGTAGGTGGTTGGGGAAGGCACCATGGGAAACTCACCTAGTGCACCAACATGGATAGTAGATAATTGCCAACCAAAACTTTAAACCTTGTTCCCTGATACCACAGGAGGTTTCCCGTTTGCCCCCTTCTCCGTATAGTATAGTACAGGATGCTCGGCTATTTCCAAGCAGTCTGATGCTCGCCTATTGCCAAGATAGATCCCTTATGTATCGTTAGCACCAAAATGAGATTTATCTAACTTGTGTTTGAGGCTTTTAGGTTTTAGAAGTATGCAGAACCTTTTACTAAATGCTTTTGCAAAAATATTCTCAGGTCTTTTGAGTTTTTTTGAGTGTAAATGTCTGTTGGTAAGGGAACCTGATCAGGATGTTCAGGAAGCAGAAGCTGCGGAATATATTCCAATAAAACAAGCACAGAACAATGACCCAGACTGTAGGGCTGTGACTGCATCTACTGCAGGTTATCTATTTGCTATGTGTGTTCCCTAGGGAAATTGTAACATCAGCACGCTGGCTGCCAGGGTATCTCCCAGATTGCTGACCTGGAAGGCCTGACATATTGTTCTTCTGATAAATATTTTTATCAAAATTACCATCAGTGCAAATCCTAAGGCTAGAGCTAGAGCCTTCACCTGTGTTTAAAGTAGAATGAAAGCAAAAAACATTACATGATAATCCAGTAAGCCATCACTTTATTTGGTGTCCTAAACGTTGGAAAGTTCATGTAGAGTCCACTGAATTTTAAAACAAATGTAAAATAAGGCTCTATCCAAAATGTAATTTCAAACCACTAAAAAGTGGCACAACTCTTGGAGCTTATTAAAGGGTATGTTCACCCTTAAAGGGACACTTACTGAAAAAAATGACTTTGCCTCATCTTAATCTATAATTGAATACATGTAAGTAGCACTTACTGATTTGTGTGTGTTGCTGCATGTCTTCAATCCAGCACCATTTTGTTTAGGAGCAGTATCCACTCTCCCTCTTTTAACCACTCCCACTTCCATCCGACTTTTCCCCCCCACAAATCACTGTCAAGCCTGCACACAGCAAACCCCATTCCACCGTCAAAACTCTGTCACCATTCCGACTACAGTAAAACTACTCACAGAAGAATGTTTTTGAGAGCAGAACTTGATTGATAGCTTAAATATAATTAGTTTTGATTGATACCTAAAGAAATAGTTTCCATTTATGGTCAATATAAAAAACCTATTTTTCAGTATAGTATGCCCTTAAACAAAAAAAAATGGTAAATTGTCGTTACATGCCCCCAACACTAATGGATATAGTTTGCATATACCTGCATTACTAACCAGATATTAAGGGGAAGTTCAGTGGAAATACATATTCTTTTCATAAAAAATAGCAGTATTTTATCATCACCAATGACCTAAACCTGTCCATTCAGTATTTTGTGTATAAATAAATGCCACCAAAATACTACTTCCTGTTTGTAGGACCCCTAATAGAGGACTGTTATGGTCTTGCCAGTAGAGATCTGAGCATCTTTGACCCATCCAACAGCCAATCAGTAGAAATTACTGGTTAGGAACATTCCAAGCTGTGGTGCATCCTGGGAAGAAGAAGGAGCGTTAGACCTGAAAATGTCACTCACTAATGTCAACACAGGGGAGTAGCAAAGGGTATGAAATCACTGATTTTTCAAAATGGAGAGAATATGTAAAATAACTAGGTTGTTATTACACAAACTACCAATTTTAACAAATATTGAATAATTTCCACTGAACTGTCCCTTAGGATTATTTTATCCCCATTCTGGCAGAGAAGCTGGTCCCTCCTTCATGCAATTTATTTAAAGGGTATGTAAACACCCTTAAATATAAATTTTAATATGTTTTCCCCCATGTCTCCCACCCAACCGCTATATTTTTTTTTTTGCGAAAAGCCCCCCAAACTCTACTTACCTCCCCTCTTTCCTCCGCCGCGCTTCCCGGCCCTCTGCTGCGAGGGAAATGCAAGCAGAGGGGCGGGACCGGCAGTCACGTGGTGATTGGCTGAGCGGCAGCCAATCACGGGGCGGCTGCCGGTCATTCAGTGGCAGCGGAGGAACAGAGGAGTATGTAGTAGAGATTTGGGGAGCTTTCTAAAAATAAAAAATATGCGGTGTGGGGCTGGGAGACATGGGGATACTGTATTAAGGGGTTTTATGCTAAGGAGGGAAGTGAGTAGAACGGGAGGGGGAGGGGGGTAGAAGGGCTGCAGTACGCATGCCAAAATTCCGGCCGGAGGGCCAGGTAGGTAATGGCAGGTAGTCCTATAGGCTGGAGTGGGGGTGGGGCTCATCGGTGTTCGGGTTGGATGCACCCTCCTGCTGCGTTGCTTGTCGTCAGTTTTTGGGATCTTTGGGGAAGGGACTACGGAAGAACGCGATATGGAGCTGGATGTGAGGTACGGATTAAACTAGCATACTGGGGGGGCGTCAGTAGTTGGGGGGTATTACTAGTTTTGGGGTGGGACATGGGCCCTTTAAGACTGTAAGCTGCTGACACCCAGCAATACCAATCGATGGCTGCTGTTTTACCTGTGCTGCTTCGCTCTGACGAGGATGCGTCAAGCTTTTAAAAAGGGCTCTTTAGGAGCAGGAAAAGAAAGGAAATTCGATATCTTTTGCTAGTTAAATATCATCTTGTTACAAATGCATGTATAACCTGGGAAACATAGCAGCTTTAAGGTGTGGGCTAGGTAACGCGGAGTCGATCTACAGGTGTTTCATGTTTTAAGGACTATGACCTTATTTTGGCCTGTTCGCTCCACTCTTTTAGTTTGGTGAATCTAGGTGGCAAAATGGAACCATTTAACATTTGGATCTCAGCACAATTGAGCTTATCGCTATATCTTCCTCACTCTAGATCTGCTTGCTGTTATTAATTCTGGCTAGAGTAATGAGACACAGTAAGGAACATGCTATTTGGAAAGCAACTCTGAAGGCCTCTAGGGGGGGCTCCGGAATTGCTCGCATAGTGAGATGAACTGGCAGGTAGGTTCAATGAGTATGTATGTTTTTTAACAGACTGTGATGGCAATCAAACTTCTGTTAGGCATCTAAGACCAAGGTGGCTGCTGCAAGACCAATCTACTAGAAGGACATAGTGTACATGACAGTCGCATTTTAATGTTAGGATTAGAACGCTGGTGCAACGCTATCCTCGAATGTGCACAGCCGGTATTCCCTTATGGTGGCGATGAGATTGTCTATGAAACATTTTAACTGACGCCAGCATGAGGTTATACTTTGAAATTGTTTTCATCCTATCTTTTTTCTTGCTTGTGACTTTGGCTAATTTTAATTTAACCCCTCAGGTTTGGGGCCTGTATCCTCACCAACAACACCGGAACACAAGTTTTTCTTGTATGTTTATTATTGTTAATCCAAATAATAGCGTTTGATATGGAAACGGCGTTATTATTTATAGATTCCACAGCTCCCATGAGTAACTTCCTCTTAACTAGGAGGATGGTCTTTTAAACACCAGACTGTCTACCCGCTTCTCTATCGACACCATGCTGCTGCCATGTTTAAAGCAGTTAGGGGCGACACTACATTCCAACAGATGAGATGGACGATTTTTCATTGACAGAGACGGGACAATGTTTGGGTAAGTTGTAATCACTAAAATAAATGTCATTTAAATTAGATGCAGTGTGGGTAAAAAAAGGGTAAACAATCTTTCATGGATAGTTCGAATGTTTGTAGCAGTATATACTGATACTCGTATTCGTTTTTTTAATGATATAAATCTTACAGGGTTATTCATAAAAGTTCTTATCGTTAAGAATGGTGGCTAGTTTTGCCCCAACCAATCAGATGTTATCTTTCAAAAACATGTTAAATAATTCTGATTGGTTGGGGCAAAATTAGCACCATTTTAAATGATAAGAACTTTTACTGAATCCCCCTGTTAAGTTTTCTAGAATTCTTTCAGGGGACAAGCGCAGGATTCGAAGGGAGAATTCTGAAAAGTTGCCCACCAACATTTTAGCTATGACCTTTAATAAAGTCACTCCCATTTGGATTTATTCATTATATTCATTTATTTCTCAAGGCTTTTCTGCATTTTTTCAAATAAAAAATATTGGACTTCCATGTTTATCCAGCGCGTGGTCTATGTGTCAGTTTCACACCTGTCCCCACAAGTAATGATTTCATGCTGCACTTGTCTCCCATTGTTTGAATCCCCCTTTCCAGCAGATGACACCACTTTTCAATTTTTTGATGACCTGATGGTGCAAAAAAGCAGTAAACTATTACCAGCATAGAGGGGGGGATTCCTGGGTACACCTGTCCCCCCTAAAGGCTTTATAAGGGGAGAATATGAACTAGTGGCAAATAAGAGACCCAAGTTGTTAGAAACACATCCTCTTATTAAGCCTGAGTTAAAATATTCATCCTTAAATGCTTCATAGTAATTTTATTTAGTAATGGCTACCTGTTCAGGCATGTACAGATCTGATACACAGTCCTTCTGTCCTCTAGATCTCTTTGAAGTCAATAGAACCAAAATTAGAGTTATCATATACTGTTTTTGTGTCCTTGTTTTGTGCTCCACTGACAGAAAGAAAGTGAGGAAAGCAGTTCCCCTGTATGTGTCATTCTGCTAAATAACTACTAAGTAACAAAGACCCATCTTTTCCTAGCTTAACCGTTATTCCTCCTTCCGTGCCTTTTCAGGAATTGATTCTTAGCACCATATTAAAAGTGGCAGCTCCACTGACCCCCTACACAACTTTTCATGACACGTAATTACTCCCTAAACAATATTTACAACGCTTTTACCTGTGACACTAACCTTTTATGCAAGTGCAATGAATCCACTTTACAAATCTCTCTTCCCTCCTAAAAAAGTTGCCTGGCTCATTCCTCTTCAATTAGCTCGCCATGTGCAGATGCGCATCTCAGGAAACAATCTGTCAGTAACAATTCTGTGACATCAGCTAATCACAAAACAATGT
Organism: Hymenochirus boettgeri; assembly: GCA_019447015.1. Taxonomy (NCBI): domain Eukaryota; kingdom Metazoa; phylum Chordata; class Amphibia; order Anura; family Pipidae; genus Hymenochirus; species Hymenochirus boettgeri. The sequence goes on from CM033476.1 coordinate 31,990,554, forward strand.
CTTACGCTGCTACCCAGAAGAGACAATAGATAGGGTAGACATAACGGTTGTGTAATTTGTCTACAATGTTATGCAGTGGGGGGTGGGGGTGGACTGGAACCTTTAATGATTACCCAAAATGCTCGGTAACAATGTGAAGTCTCTTAAGCCACTAACATCAGGTTGTGTCCATATTCCCACCACAATGCATGTTCTTATATCAACAATAAATATGTTTTTTAGATTCAGAGCACAGTATATGACCGAACAACCAATCCCAAATGTGTCAGCTGTGACTCTTTACCATTGACAATCGCCACTCCTGCTACTAAATAGGGGCCAGCAGGAGGAGAGACCTAAGCCTGACTCCATAGGAGGATCATGTCAGCGCTGATAGGATTTTGCCTTAGATACGATGGTTGTATTAAAGTTAATGATGCTCACCTGGGTTAGGGAATTGATAATTTCAAGGTGATAGTAGAGATACAGGATCAATTTCCCAAGCACTGCACAGATTTTTAGGGGCTAACCGAACCATTACCAGCTGTTTCGACTTTAATGCCTCCTTTGCGCTGGCTGGGGCGGTTATCGCTAACGACACCGCGTGCAGCCAATTGCAACCTATGTATGTACGTTTTCTGCTGCTTTTTTTGCGCATGGGTAAGGCTATATTAAATGGCAGGAGGTCAGAGATTGGTAAAATCTGAACCATCATTTTTATTTGTCTAATTGTTTAACCACCGAGTACTCACTCTTCATCATTGTAGAATAAATACGAGCACATACTGGTGAACTCTAACTGTTACTGCCTGTCCTATCACGTTTTTAATGTATAAAACCTGTTCTTTTTCCTATCTTACCCCATACCTTGTATGCTGTACATTAAATATTATTGGCTTTTCCATTATTACCCACTAAACATGCGAATAACTGAAGCAAAACCACGAATTGCATTGTATTTCGTTGTTGGTATTTCCCACTCGTACCATTGCCAAGCCATTTCCAACCTTGTTTTTCTCACCATCTTCTTCGCATGTATTATTTCTTTTAATATGTAATGTTTCTTATACAATCAGGGTTGTCTCTCCTATCTAGACAGTTTTAGATGGTAATGTCACCCAACCGTTCACCTTAACCATTGTCCTCTCCATATCTAAACATTTTAGATGTATGGTCACCCACCGTTCACCTATAACCATTGTCCTCTCCATATCTGGACATTTAGATTTGTCACACCCACCGTTCACCTTAACCCATTGTCTCTCCATATCTAGACCATTTTAAGATGTATGTCACCCAACTGTTCACGTTAACCATGTCCCTCTCCATATCTAGACAGTTTTAATGTATGCACCCAACCTTCACACCTTAACCACTTGTCCTCAAACTCCATATCTAGACAGTTTAGATGTATATCACCCAACCGGTCACCTTACCATTGTCCTCTCCATACTCTAGACAGTTGATTATGTCCCCCACTGTTCACCTTAACCATTGTCCTCTCCATATCTAGACAGTTTAATGTATGTCACCCCAACCGTTCACCTTAAAACATTGTCCCTCTCCATATATGGACAGTTTTAGAGGATGTCACCCAACGTTCACCTTAACCATTGTCCTCTCCAATATCTTGACAGTTTAGATGTATGTCACCCAACTGTTTCACCTTAACCATTGTCCTCGCCATATCTAGACAGTTTAATGTATGTCACCCAACTGTTTCACCTTAACCATTGTCCTCTCCATATCTAACAGTTTAGATGTAATGTCACCAACCGTTCACCTTAACCATGTCCTCCTCCATATCAGAACAGTTTAGATGTATGTCAACCCAACCGTTCACCTTAACCATTGTCCCTCTCCATATCTAGACAGTGTAGATGTATGTCACCCAACCGTTCACCTTAACCACTGTCCTCCCTCCATATCTTGACATTTTAAGATGTATGTCACCCATCCGTTCACCTTAACCATTGTTCCTCGCTCCATATCTAGACAGTGTTATAATGTATGTCACCCCACTGTTCACCTTAACCATTGGCCTCTCCATATCTAGACGTTTAAGATGTATGCACCCCACTGTTCACCTTACCCATGTCCTCTCCATATCTAGAAGAACAGTTAGATGCTATGTTCACCCCACTGTTCACCTTAACCATTGTCCTCTCCATATCTACACAGTTTAGATGTTGTCACCCCAACTGTTATCACCTAACCATTGTTCCTCTCCATATCTACACAGGTTAGATGTATTGTCACCCCACTGTTTTCACCTTAACCATGTCCTCTCCATATCTACAGTTTTGATGTATGTTCACCCAACTGTTCACCTTAAACCATTGTCCTCGTCCTATCTAGACAGGTTAGATGATTCACCCCACTGTTCACCTTAACCATTGTCCTCTCCATATCTATAAACAGTTTAGATGTAGGTCACCCAACCTTTTCACCTTACACCATTGTCCTCTCCATAGCTTAGACAGTTTTTTAGATGTATGTCCCACCACCGTTCACCTTACCATTGTCCTCTCTCCATATCTAGACAGTTTAGATGTATGTCACCCACCGTCCACCTTACCATTGTCCTCACTCCTATCTAGACTTTAGATTATGTCAACCCAACTGTTCACCTTAACCAGTGTCCCTCTCCATATCTAACCAGTTTAGGAATGATGTATGTCACCAACCGTTCACCTTAACCATTGTCCTTCCTATCTAGACCGTTTAGATGTAGGTCACCCAACTGTTCACCTCACCATTGTCCTCTCCATATTAGACAGTTTTTTAGATGTATGTCACCCACTGTTCACCTTACCCATTGTCTCCTCCAATAGCTACACAGTTTAGATGTTTTTCACCAACCGTTCACCTTAACACTGTCCTCTCCAGATCTGGACATTTTAGATGTATGTCCCCACCGTTCACCTTAACCATTGTCCTTGTCCTCTCCTATCTAGACAGTTTAGATGGTAAGTCAACCCACTGGTTTCCATTAACCTTGTCCTCTCCTCCTCTCATATCTAGACAGGTTTAGATGTAATGTCCCCCCACTGTTCACCTTAACCATTGTCCGCTCCATATCTAGAAACTTTTAGATTGTAGGTCACCCCACTGTCACCTTAACCATGTTCCTCTCCATATCTAGACAGTTTTAGAGGTATGATCACCAACTGTTTCACCTAACCATTGTCCCCTCTCCATATCTAGACGTTTAAGATGTATGGTCCACCCACTGTTCACCTTAACCATTGTCCTCTCCATATCTAAGACATTTTTGAAGATGTATTTCAAAACAAAAACCACCAGTCAACAAAAAACAAACAAAACAAAAAAAAAAAAAAAAACAATCAAAACACCAAAAAAAAAACCACAAAAAAAAACCCAAAAAAAAACCGTCAAACCATCCACAATCAAAAAAACACCTCAACTGTTCACCTTAACCCTTGTCCTCCTCCATATCTAGACAGTTTAGCTGTAATGTCACCATTCACCCCAAATGTTCAGCCTTCAAACCATTGTCCCGCTCCTAATCTAGAACAGTTTAGATGTATGTCACCACTGTTTCATCTCTTACCATTGTTCCTCTCCCATATCTGGACAGTTTGGATGTAATGTCCCCCAACTGTTTCACCTTAACATCTGTCCTCTCCATATCTGTCCAGTTTAGATGTAATGTCACCCAAAACCGTTCATCTAACCCATTGTTCCCTCTCCATATCTGGACAGTTTAAGATTCGTATGTCACCCAACTTTTATCTTAACCATGTCCTCTCCATATCTGGACCAGTTTTATATTTATGTCACCCCCCACCGTTTCACCTTAACATGTCCTCCCATATCTAGACATTTAGAGTGTATTTCACCCGAAACCGTTCATCTTACCATTGTCCTCTCATATCGAGACAATTTAATGTTGTCCACCCAACCGTTCTCAACCATTGTCCTCGTCCAGAGCTGGACAGTTTAGATTTAGGTCACCCAACCGTTCCATCTTAACCATTGTGCCTCCCATATCTGGACAGTGTAATTATGTCCACCCACCGTTTTCATCTTAACCATTGTCCTCCTCCATATCTAGACAGTTTAGATTAATGTCACCCAACCGTTCATCTTAACCATTGTCCTCTCCATATTTGACAGTTTAGATGTATGTCACCCACCGTTCCAGCTTAACCATGGTCCCTCTCCATATCTAACAATTTATAGATTTATGTCCCACCTTTCACCCCATATCTAAGACAGGAGTTTTAGATAATGTCACCGAACCGTTAATCTTAACCATTGTCCTCCTCCTCCCTATCTAGCAGTTTATATTATGTCACCCCAACCCCCACTCCCCACCGTTCACCATTTCACCTTAACCAACCCTGTCCTTTCCATATCTAACAATTAAAGATTTGTCACCGCAACCATTTCACCTTAACCATTTCCTCCTCCATATCTGGACATTTTTTTAGATGTATGTCACCCAAAACCGTTCACCTTACCATTGTCCTCTCCATATCTAGACGTTTAGATGTATGTCAACCCAAACCGTCATCTTAACCATTGTTCCTCGTCCATATCTGGAAGGTTTTAGATTTATGTCACCACCAACACCGTTCATCTTAACCATTGTCCTCGTCCTATCTGGACAGTTTAGATTTTATGTCCACCCCACCGTTTCATCTTAACCATTGTCCTCTCCATATCTAGACAGTTTAGATGTAATGTCCCCAACCTTCTCTTAACCAGTGTCCTCTCCTCTCATATCTGACAGTTTAGATGTATGTCACCCCAACCTTCATCTTAACCATTGTCCTCCTCCATATCTGACAATTTAATGTATGGTTCCCCAACCGTTCATCTTAAAACCCATTTTCCTCCAATCCATCTAGACATTAGATGTATGTCACCCAACCTTTCACCCCCTACTAGACAGTTTTAGATGTAATGTGTCACCCAACCGTTATCTAACCATTGTCCCTCTCCATATCTAGACATTTTAGTGTATGTCACCCAACCGTTCATCTTAAACATTGTCCTCTCCATATCTGGACAGTTGTTAGATTTATGTCATCACCCAACCGTTCATCTTAACCATTGTCCTCTCCCTATCTAATACAATTGAGATGTATTCACCCAACCTTCACCCCCTATCTAGACAGCTTAGATGTATGTTCACCCAACCGTTTCATCTTAACCATTGTCCTCGTCCATATCTGGACAGTTTAGATTTATGTCACCCAACCCTTGCATCTTAACCAGTGTCCTCTCCATATCTGCAGTTTTTTAGATTTATGGTCACCCAACCGTTCCATCTTAACCATTGTGTCCTCTCCATATCTAGACAGTTTTATATTTATGTCTCCCCCCAACCATCATCTTAGCCTTGTTCCCTCTCCATCTCTGGACAGTTTTGTTTAAATATGTATGTCACCCACCGTTCATCTTAAACCATTGTCCTGCTCCATATCTAGAGCAAATTTTAGATGTATGTCACCCAAACCTTTCACCCCATATCTAGACAAGTTTAAGATGTATGTCACCCAACCGTAATCTTAACCATGTTCCTCTCCATATCTAATCTAGACAGTTTAGATGTATGTCACGCCAACCGTCATCTTAACCATTGTCCTCATCCATACTTGGACAGTTTAGGTATGTCACCCAACCGTTTCATCTTAACCATTGTCGCCTCTCCATCTCTAGACATTTAGCTGTATGTCACCCAACCTTTCACCCCATATCTAGAAGTTTTAGATGTATGTCAACCCAACCGTTCACTTAAACCATTGTCCTCATCCATATCGGACAGTTTAGATTTATGTCACCAACCGTTCATCCTTAACCATTGTCCTCGACCCATAATCTATACATTTAGATTATGGTCACCCAAAAACCTTTCATCTAACATTGGTCCTCCTCCATATCTGGACAGTTTTAGATGTATGTCCACCCAACCGTTCATCTTAACACATTGTCCTCTCGCCATATCTCGAACATTTATGATTTATGTCACCCACCCCCGCCCTTTTCAATTCACCCCATAATCTAGACATTTTATATGTATGTCACCAACCATTCATCTTACTTAACCATTGTCCCGCCCATCCATATCTGAACGTTTAGATGTATGTCACCCCACCTTTCATCCTTAACCATTGTCCTCTCCATAATCTGACAGGTTTTAGATGTAATGTCAACCAACCTTCATCTTAACCAATTGTCCTCTCCATATCTAACAAGTTAGATGTATGTCCACCAAACCTTGCACCCCATATCTAGACAGTTAGATGTAGTCACCACCCAACCGTTAATCTTAACCATTGTCCTCATCCATCATCGTACAGTGTTAGATGTATAAAATTATAACACACCAGAAAAAAAAAAAACAAAAAAAGACAACCACTTCACACCATAACACCTGTCCTCTCCATATCTAGACAGTTTTTAGATGTTATGTCACCCACCGTAAACTCACCTTAAACAATTGTCCACTCCATATCTGGACAGATTAAGATTTATGTCCCCCGCCCCACTGTTCACCTTACCATTGTCCACTCCAGATCAGGCAGTTTTTAGTTATGTTCACCCACCGTTTCCCTTAACAAATGTTCCTCTCCATCTCTAGACAGTTTTAGATGTTGTCACCCCCAAAAAAACCGTTTCACCTAACAATGTCCCTCGTCCATATCTAGGACTTAGATGTATGTCACCCAAACGTTTCACCTTCACAAATGTCCTCTCCATATCTAGACAGTTTAGATGTATGTTCCCCAACCTTCCCCTTAACAAATGTCCCTCTCCATATCTAGACAGTTTTGATGTATGTCACCACTTTTCACCTTAAATTGTCTCTCCATATCCTGGACAGATTAGATTTATGTCACCGCCCACTTTTCACCTTTAACGCATTGTCACTCCATATCAGGACATTTAGCTTTAGGTTTAAATAAAGGCCTTAGCCATTGTCGATTGAGCCATAATCATTCGGACTCTGGCCACACCGGTCTGACTTCACATGCTCACATGCTTCCCAGCCTAATAAGACTTTTTAACAGGGTGGCTCAAGATTGTGAGTAGACGTGACTTGGCTGTAACGTATCCTGCAGTAGTTTAGAGTTGGTCATGTGCAAAGACAACAGTGGTCGACCAACTGTGCATCAACTGAATGCTGAACATAAAACACCATGTTAGAGAGGTAAATTTCAATTTCCCACACCCCCATCAAATGAAGATGAGCACCAATGACTGTGTTTTTTTCTTCCCTCCCTTTTTCTCCCTTTTTTCCCCTTTTTTTTTTCCCCCTTCTCTTTTGTTGCCCTTTAATTCCTATGCGACAGACTATCTGTATTAGACGTGTCTAATGTGACCGTATACATGGAGGATTAACAACGTGATGGGCCCCCACAGGCCCAGTTCAAACAACAGGACATTTTCAGCACACACAGACCTTGGTCACAGTTTTTGACGCAAAAAAAAGCTGAAGATTTGATAGGTGCCTAGATTTAGGTCACATTAAGGCTTTGTTCACATTTTATTTGGCATGCTAATTAGTATTAGTAGTCAGATTTATTTTTCTTTAAATAGTCAGTACTGTCAGTAATTAGAATCAATGGTTTATACCTGGTACAAGACCTGTCTTTGTTCGTTTGGGTATCCTTGACTAATCCTGATCATGTAATGGGAAGGTGTTGTTAGCATTTTTTTGAAATAGGATAAACCAGAGGATTAACATTACCTGAAAAACAATGATCAGACTGCACAAGGCATTTAATTATGTAAATTTCTTTCTTCCCTCTTACTAAGCACCAATTTCTCATTAACTATTAAGTAGCCAACCTGCAGGAATATGCGCGGGACTGGCCTAATTGTGTCTCTCTATAGGTTCACTTAGTGCTGTTTGTATACATTGTAGATTCTTCAATCAAATATGATAGCAGGGTTAATGGCCACTTATATCTTTATAGTAACTTACATTACCTAAAGAAACACCAAAGCAGTTACAGATCAGTTAAAGGAGAACTAGGGTCTAAGACCCTTTTTTTCTAGACTATAGGCTGAGGCCACACTATAGTGCATACAGATCGCCTTCCAACTGGCCGTGTTAACACATCCGGCTGGTGTGGTCTACCCATAGTGTTCAGAAATGACTGATAAAATGTATCATTAACCTTTCTAAGTAATAAGTAGCCAAAGATATACCATACCTTGTGAAGTTCATAAAATATTACCTTCCTCCCACTCACCGTAAGGTCGTGAAGGCTTGTACAATCTTAAAGGGAGAGCATGGTATGGGGCCAACCAGTATCTTTTTAGGACAGACAAATATATCGGCCACTTTTTGGCCAAAATGTCTTTTACATAACCTGACTGTGAATCCAGCGATGCATTGAATCTTCCAAAGAGGTTTAGAGCATTGTTAAATCGCAGTCAGGTAGTTATGCCGGCCAAAATATAACTTGCCCCCTTTTTGCTCTTTAAATTAATTAACTGGCAAGTTATGTACACCACAGTCCTTGGAAAGAGTCATACCCAAAGATTTAGGCTAGATACACATGGCGGATATTTCAGCACGTCTTTCTTACTCCATTTCTAGAGATATTCCTTAACTTCCTACGATGGTCGGTGACCTCCCTTCCCCCAAGACGAGTCAATATTGGTGTACAAGAAGGGGCCGTACTACTCACTAGGGTCCATTGGTTAGATCCCTGGATAAACTACAACCACTACAGGGGAAAAAGTAAGACAAGCCTTTCTAGCACCTGATGCCCATACTACAAAGGTGGGTAATACTGCAATAGCTTTAATTCAGCCAATTCACAAATTATGTTTTTTTTGTGATTTTTCTTTTTAGACTATAGACCTCTTTTCACTGTGGGAACAGAGCCTCGTTCCGCCGGCGTTCCTGCACTGCCATCAGCGAGTCCGGACCTGATCCTCTCAGCCATCACGGACGCAGCTCCGGTCCCCGGCCCCCTGCAGAGGGCTCTGGGTCTCAATGGGTCCTTCTCAAATTCAATTTTTCTAACAAAATATGACAGTTGGGGGTGGGACAGGGTCCCCTACACTACAAGGGGCACAAGTTTCTGTGAGAGGTGGAGATACCTTTAGGAATGTAATTGATTTTTATATAGTATGAGCATTATACCTTGTTCCCGTTCATTCAGTTTGACTCTTTGTATATAAGCAATTAAATAATTATGGTGTACATACCGTGACTTTACTCTAAAAATCTGAACTTGTGTCTTTTTCCTGCTTAATTCATTTAGAGCGCTTATTGATATCGGAAGCCCAGGCAATACAAAGGAAAGCCCGATGTGCCAAGGCTGAAAGTCTGCGTCTTTCAAAGAGGAGATGCCAATACCCCTTACGAATGTCCCCAATTTAACGCATTAAACGATTTGAAATAAGCGAGAGCGCATCACACTTTCCGAGCATCACTGTGGTGGACGTTTCTTTGGACCATGGGAAGCCGTGGCAGATGTTTATGACCTTCTCCACTGCATAGTTACTGACCTCTGCAGAGAGAGGCAGTCTCCGTGAGAACATCAGTGCATTGGAGTTGTGACAGCATCTCATTAATCATTATAACTGCAAGCGCCCAATAATACAGTTCAAGATCACCTGGTGTGAGATGCAGTTTTTTAGGAGCACAAAATCTTATTAGTTAATGCAACTAATGTGAATGAAGACACTGTTTTCCATTTTCCATCTTTAATAGGTAAAGAAGGTAAAACTAGCAACTGAACTGTATTGATGTCAGTTAGGTTGTGTAGGTTGGACAGGTTAGAAATTTCTTTTAGTGTTAACAAAGCACATACTGTAAAAACAAGAAAGCAAACATGGTTATACAACGATTATAAGGGTTAATTGGTCCGTCCATACATACCTCTGCCGTTACACCGGAGCCGCTTTGGGAGAGTCCCAGCCAAAGGAAAATCCGCATCACAGGATAAGAGGACACAAAGATTGGGTTCGATCTATTACCGATACATTAAAAATTCTTCTTTATTTAATCATTAAAGCATAATTGGAGAAACTCACACATTCTGACATGTTTCCTATGCCGATTGGTCACTTTTGTTGAATTTGGAATGCATCTGTATATAGTCGACCCATCTTGGTGTTCCTATTATAATACAATAATCCCACTAGGAACTGGAATACACATTACAATTCCTTATACAATCAAGTTATTGTTAAGAACAGAAGTTGGCCTCTACCAAATAACTAATTTTACTTTCTTCTTTTAATTTGGTTATTTTTATATTGGCCGGTGCGGTGGGGATGTTTCTTTGCTGGTCTTTTGATTACAATCATTTACATCCCAAAAGGTTAGGGTCCAATATATATGAAATGGCAACAGACCATGCTCATTTCTTATGATATTTACGCCATCTCCTGCCTGTCAACTAACTGAAAACAATTGATATTTCATCTTGAAGCTGATGTGTAACCTATTTAAACTGAAACATTTGTGTTATTTAATCATGAACAATCAGTTAATTTTGGCAAACACGGCAGATCCAACAAAAATATTGAACTTCTACTATACCAGATCTTAGGATGGTGATTCCTTCCTGAGTGCCTTCTAGTAATTTAAAGGAGCACATTGGACATCGAGAGGACAGGTACATCATTTTGTCTGTATTTAGGGAGAACCTTTGTGGGATCCTGGATATAGATGTGTAGATGATATAGCTACATATGCTTGTGTGCACAGTGTGAACAGTTAAGTGGCGGTTTTTTTCCATAATCTGAGCAACCTATGCAAGAATAGAACAGTCATACTAATGACTATTGATCCTCCAGTTTGTTGAATACTTTGGTATTTGTTGTATTAAACATTACTGGTGAATCATTTCCTTTTATATCCATATTTTTTGGGCAGTAAATTGTATCTTTCAGTTAGTATGAAGTAGCCCTCGGGGGCTACAAAAAATTGGGTCGTCTGGGTCCTGCCATTTTTTGTGCTCCAGTGACACAGCAACCAATGCTAATAGACTCTCGCTGTTCAACAGTGCCGACTGCATCCAAGCCTTCTACAACTGCTATCCATTTTGCAGGGTCCAACCAGCATACTATAGATTCTTCTTCCGCTAGATACCATGGTCAGCTGTTAACATCTGATTGCGGGATCAAGCATGCGAACTAATGTACTTCTACGTCGCGCTTGGGGACTGCACAAATGATTGCAATGTCGTAAGGCTTGGATTCATTCAGACTGTAACAGCTGTGGGCTGGGGAGGGAGTTGTGACAAAGGGCCTTCCATTTGAGTTTGCCATTTCCTTACTGCCACCTGAAAGGTAAAGGCAGGCATTCCACATAGCACATGCTTTAACAACCTTTCCCTGCAAGACCCAGCACTAGACACAAGTGTAAAATAAGGACAAACAGGATTATTCAATAAAGTTTTTTATCATTTAAAGGGCTGAATTTGCCCCCAACTAATCAGTGTTAGCTTCATGTAATAAGATTTGATTGGTAGGGCAAAATTAGCACCATTTAAAAAATGTAAAACTTTTATTGAATACCTGGGAATTTACCACCATATTTCCATGGGCTCTTCTAGCTATATCTTTAAAGGAATAGTTCACTGCAATGTGCACTATTCCTTTTTCTACAGTGATTGAAGCCAGGAGGTTTAGGAGTTATCCTTACTCATTCTTCAATCAATGTTTTGGATAGCCAGTAACGATCTTCTGAAAATCTTACTTTCAACCGATCTCAGCGCGGGAACCGCTTTGACATGTTGTCCCCGACTGCTTTCTGCTACTGTACGCTATAAAAAAAACGCGCATCGCCGATTGTTCACTATAGCAGAACAGAGGCAGAGTGGTCGGGAATTTCAGATCGCCCCCCGCTGGATTGCGTGAAAGTAAGATTTTTCAGAAGATCGTCCTGGCTATCCAAACACTGATTGACGAAAGGGAAGTAAGGCATAGCTCCTTAACCTTCCTGGCTTCATCAATGTAGACAAGAATCGTTCACCATTGCAGTGACTATTCCTTTAAAAGACTTTTTCCAGGCATTCCACAGAGCTAATGCAAAAACTAGAGGCCCAACTAACGAACGTTTCGGCTTTATTGAGGCCTCATCGGTGTAGTGCAGCCTCTGGTTTTGCAGTGTGAAAGCCCTATGGACAGATGTCACTAATAATTAAATAGGATAGGGAAGAGAATTCAGGCTTTGAAACTCCCTTTTCAGCACTATCCAATGATGAACAAGCGTGATCATAGTCCCAATTTTGCACCTGCTAAAGTATCTTCATAAAAAAAATGTGGACCCAATTTAGCCTGTATTTTTTTGGCCCTTATGTGATTACGTTTAACACCCCCCTGCTCTATCTAAAAGCACACCCCATCACACATGTACACACAAGTCCCCCCAGTCCCCTCCCTCCCCCAATGTTTATACTTTCTTTTCATCATCCAACATTTTTCTACTTCTCTGACTTACAAGGAGCTATCCACACCCTGCTGTGCTGCTGTTATGAGCTGTTACGAGCTTGTGTAGCAGTATTTGAGTCGGCGTAGTAACGGGCCATAGGCCATTGGGCTGTGATGTCCATTCATAACGGCTTGAATGTGGGTTCTACCCAGCAAAAGCAGCTGTGAGCAATTAATAACTCATTGTAAGGGCCGTTTCCAGATGTAAAACACTAAATGTAGGCTTTTTTTTCAATGTTCACCAATGATTAAACGTCTGGACAAATAGCTAGGAAACTTCTTCATGAGCCTAGCAAGTTACCACAGCGAAATCACCTATTACCTTCCTTCATCTGAACTGTCCCTTTCGATGGAAATCAGGCATGCATCTTTCACATTTCTGGCAATTTACAGTGACTATCATTTAAATAAATATTCTTGTGTTCAGCAGCCTTAATCACATTATTAAAGATTTTCAGGCTTCCCTCTGTGAATAATTACTATTAAGTTGTTGATATGCACTTTAAAACATGTACTTAGAGGGCCCCCTTCTTCATAAATAATTGCTAGAAGGTAGTAGGATTTGTTTAGGACCATACAGTGCGGCTTTGTAATGTATTTTTTTAATTTTACAATTGGGTGTAAACTGTCTTTCTGTTGACGTGTTTCTAAATGCTCAACTAATGACTGTATATTTTTTTGTAAAATTTTATGTAGAGACTTTTAAACATTAACCTTTCTGGAAAGCGGAAACAAAAAAATAGCATAATATTTAAATGTAAAATAAATTCTAATTGCACTCTTGCAAATAACATGGACTAGTAGATTTGGTAACATGATCATACTAATGAAGAACTCATATGAAATGCTGACCTTAACAAGAACTAAAGTTGGGTTGATGACGATGTAACAAGAAATTGTAATAGGACTGTGGAACTTCCCACCTTATTCCCAAGCTCATTGCTGCTGTAACACCTGTGCTTTCAAATCTTTCATTTGGCTTTAGAGTGCATAGAGACTGAATTGGGCGAATATCACCATATAAAAGGAACCACAGAAACAAAGATTAGAGGAAGCAATCACTGATAGGTTTAAGAATATAGAGGTATCACTTGAACTAGCTTTTTAATACTATTGCATAGGATAAAAGGTCAGTTATAGGACCGATTTATTTTAAATGCACCAACGGAAAAGCAACCAAAAGTTCAAATTGTATTTGTGATAGATATATTTTTGAAAGACAAAATTCAGCTTTCTAGCTTTTATCTTAAAATACAAATGTGATGTGAATTTATTTCTCAATTCTCGGCAGTTAACACATAATAACTGTTATTGACTGTAAAGCTAATGTTTCTTTCTAATGGTAAATAGCCCCTGTTTGCAAGGTTATTTGTACACCCAGTAAGGATGTGGGGGCCCAGTATAACACTTGCCATTTTATGTTTTGATATTGAAGACCTACCTATTGTGAAAACTACTGTGAAATAAGGATATTCAAAATAACTTAACAAAGCGTTGTGTGCATCTTTATATCCTTTTATAAATATCCTTATGGTTGCCTTACACATACGTATTCTTGTTTAATGGGCACTATAATGTAAAGATGATTTTGCTCTTCTTTAAATTTCTAAATATAAGTAGGCCCTTACTCTGAAGTGTGTGTTTTGCTGCATGCCCCTTCAATCCAGTCCTTGATTTTCCTCAGTCTCAGTTCACCTCCTTCCATCGCAGTATAGCAGTGGGGGTGTGACTGCCCTTTAGAAGAGCAGGTATAGCAGGGGGTGTGATGCCCTTTAAGAAGGAGCAGTATATCAGGGGGTGTGATGCCCTTTAGAAGAGCAGAGCAGTATTTATAGCAGTGGGGGTGTACCCTTTACCAGGAGTCCAGGTTTTGCATATGCACAACCAGCCCAGGTGCTTTCATTGGCTTTAATTTTAGATTGCCTGGCAGTTATTGCTGGTAAGTGCACTTCATCATATTGTGAACCAATACTTTTGTTAGGCTGGGACACTCCACATTTAAGCTGGGGGGAAACAGACTTTGGTGTTTTCTACTTATAATTTTTCCATTATCCGTGACATTGCCTTACATCTGTCACACGTTTCAATTTTCAACCCAATCGAGTGATGCAAATGAAAATTTGGTCCCAAATTTGATCTGCCCAAAATATTAGAAGTAAATTTTGAGCGTGAAGAACAATGTCTGTTGAATGGTGCGAATGTTAATCAGCAGTCAGGTAAAATTGTCACATTGTCTTCATTGCAACGCACCATTGCTGATCGTCCTTTCGGTCCGAAATACTCGCCGCTGTCTGTACCTGCCTTAGTATACCCTAACATCACTTTATGATCGTTTACAGAAACCTGTATATTTCATGTTAACGTTCTCTCTTACAGCTCTGTGTATTTCCTGTGGTTTGTTGGATTCTGCTTCCTGACGATCAGTGGTCAATCACTGACACAAGTGAATTTCTGACTGGGCAGGACAGTGCACGGGCAGCCATTGCATTCAGCTTTTTTTTTTCCATTCTCACTTGGGTATGTAGATTAGGAGTGGCAGTTTAAGAGTGGACCATGTTTTAATGGTTTTATGTATTTTGAATATATTTTTATTTTGTTAATCATCCATGTGTCAAAAACAGTTAAGTCCACTGGCAGGTGGTATCTATGCTATTAAGCATCATTTATTCAGTAGCCATTGTGGTATACATACTGCTTTAAACACACAATATTTTGACCCCAATCATTGCCACAATCAAAATTTCAGTTATTGGAACAAAATAGCGGGAGAATTTAAACCAAGCAAGGTTTTTTTTTTTACTTTTGTTTTAACAAAATCGGATGAAAAATATATTATCTCTATGGTTTAAATGGGCCTGATGATCAGTCATGCTGAAATATTGTGATCAGTCATGCTGAAATATTGGCGAACCACTATTAATGTCATGTTCACACTCGCCTAAAATCTGCACTTATTCACAAACCCTGAGATTGATTGAGATTGAGCTTGCTCCACAGGGTCTCTAAAGCTCCTCATACCTCCTGGTCTTCCTGGTTCTAAGAGCTTACGCAGCCACAGAGAAGTCAGGCTGGTATTGCAGCTATAAGTCATTGGATGTGATATCATCTAAAAAAAAAAAAAAAAAATCCAAAGATCCATGGATTTTAGGCTACTTACAACAGCATTTTATCTGCTGTGACATGTGGAGACTTTTCAGTTTAATCGAAGAACAGGAGATAAAAGAGCTATGTCTTACCTGCTGTTCTTCAGTTAAACCAGTAGGACCAAGGAACAAGTTATGGAACTAGTATCGTGCTCCTCCCTGTTCTGTCTGATGGTCCCGATGGAGCTTGTATACGATATGCGCAGTGCATATGTGCATACAGTGCAAGCTCAGGAGAGAAGCGCAATACCGGGTAAGTTCTGTAACTTGTTCTTGGCTCCTGTGGTTTAATTTAAGAATGGGTGGTAAGACATAGCTCTTTTACCTCCCATTCTTCAATTAAACTGGAAATCCCCTACCTAATTTGGGGTTTAACCTTTTCCGTTCTGCAATTTTACTGCTCACAGAAAGGTTGGAAACTCGATCCTACCTGCCATCAAATTAGAGCTAAAAGGTAGAGTTTTTTTTATGGTCCTAACACAGCATTTTCATCAGTTTGAGGTCTGAACTTCGACTGAGCCAGAACATTACCTCTGATTCTATGCTTTCAGCCATACTTTTGTCAATTTAATGGTGTTTTGAAATCATTGTCCAATTGTATGTCCCAAGTTAGCCAAGCTTGTGTTGTTAGGTTGCCTCACTCTTCAGAATAATTTGGTATACAGAGTTTCATTGTTGATTTAACAAATGGAAGGTGCCCATCCAAAAGCCCTCTTGTTCTTATTCTGCCGTGTTCTATTTAAAGAAAGATTTTTTTTTGTTGGACAAACCGTTTCAAACAAGCTATACCTGTCCATTCATTAGCTTCCTAACTGCTAACTTAAGGTTCATACACACGTGCGATTGAACGTGACGTTTCGGATGATTAATCTGCCTGTGTATGGGCACTTGGCCGTTATTCTTTGATGAACGAACGGCCGATAAAGTGCCCATACCCAGTGATCGATTATAAGCTGAACATTTGTTCGTACACATCTTGCGTCTCTGGTCGGGACCCGTGATCGCAGTGTGTACGAACCTAAGCACAGGCTGCCATAGGTAGCACAACTTGTGCTTGCCTTTCAGCATGTGATTTTATTTGTTTGGGCGCTTGAGGTGGCAACGACAACCCTAATTGCAAGTTCTGACACTGAGATGAAACATTACTGGGAAGTATACTCCTGGGAAGATTGGCGTGGTCTTGACTGTTTTCCAATTGTAATTGTTTTGTACTGCAGAAAATGGATTTCAAATACTCTACAAATTACCTTATATCCTTCAAGGCTGATGGATTCTCTAAGATCATTGCCGATTACGTACTTTGGCATTGTTTTCCATCTTCACAAACTGTATCATAAACTAAGCACACACACACACCCCCAACAACTAACCTTTCTTCCAGCAACTTCGATGCAGAAGATATCTTGCTTTAAGGTCCATGGTCCCCCGTCCAACTTTTCCAGTGTTTTGCCTTCAGTCAAGACCGTGGCAGTGAGTGTCACAGCCAATCACTTACCGCGGAGGCGCATGCTCACAAAGCCAAAGTGGAAAAGAACAGAGAGGGACCAGAGGACTTTATTGTAGATAGCTTAATCCGGGAGCCAAAGAAAAAGGTCATCATTATTAAAACTTGGCGTGATGGGTGGTGGGGTGGTGAATATTGTATGTTAAAAGGTTTGTGAAGGGTCGACATGCATTTTTAACACGCACTGACCCAAGCACAAACTGCCAAAACTTTGTGAACATACAGTCTAAAACAAACTTAAACATACGTGCTGAAGTATGTAATTCAAATGCCACATGTGTCATAGAGTAGTCCAGGAAAACCCCAATAAAGGGGGGTGCTGTCAGTTACTACGGTCCCTAGGGATCCAGGCAAAATAAAGTGGCTAGTACAGAACCTGACTGAGACCTTGGAAAGCTGGTTCCAAGGCACTCCATAACCATGGACCTGAAAATAGAAAGTATGTGGTTGGCCCTAGCGGCAAATACACACCACCAACTGGGTTCTAAATAAGTCCATATATATGTTGCAAAAACAAGGCAAGAGTATCTAAAGTGCAAATATGACATATAAATACTAAAAACAGTAGGCTGTCACAAGTGCCCATATAACAATAATAAAACCCTCCCTGCAAATGGACCAAACATCCAGTCTCTATAGAGGGAGACCACCATACAGAGGACAGTCCACATCCCCCAGGTAAGGGTGTAAATAGAAAAATTGGGTAGATCTCACCCCTCACGATATCTACGGAAAGATGCCACACAGATCCAGTCCAAAGTCCCGCTGTGGTATAAAAACTGAACTTCCCAAAATCCTTCCGATGGTAGCAGACCGTGCTACCACCAGCCTGGTCTCAAAAGTGCAGAGTGGCAGTCTAAATCCGTGCGAGATGTGGTGAGAATCATAACCCAGGGCACAGTGAACAGTCCAACCCAAACAAACCGACGGGCGTTCGGGAACCAACTTTGTGAACATACAGTATCTAATGACAAAAGTCTACATGCTGAAGTACAGACCAACTGAGCTGCACTCACAAATACATTACCACTCCCTCAATATACGTAGTTAATATGCGCACTCAGCTCACTTTTGCACAAAATACACCTTTTACTATCTGAATAAACTGTATAAAATATTTTTCTTTTCAGATACCACTTGCTTGCTTTGCCTATAAGAATTGAAACAAGGAGCAAATTTCAATCCAGATTATGTTGATCCTACCCAGGACATTACGTCCCCTACCCCAGCCTATCCTGGTCGGTCGCTATAATTACCAAAGCCCACCATTCTCCAACAACAGAGACCCGGGAATACCAACCCCCAGCATATTGAAATCATTCCTACCACTTAGGTCTCTTGTGGCTATAAAAGAGCTAAAAGTCATTATAAAGCATCACCTCTGAACACCAGCCCAAATTTAACAAAATGACTCGTGTTGTCCAGATCAGGTTTTGCTGGGAAAGCTGTACTCGACTGCCTTCTACTTACACTGTACAAGAAGTGAAACATCTGACAGGTGTGCCTAAGAGAAAGCTTGTTTATTAAAGAAGAGTTTTGAAGTTCTTATGCTAAATGCTGCTCAATTCTGCTCCTCTATCCCAGTTACCATAATAGCTATGTATGCAAAGATGCTGTATTTCTGCAGTTGGCCACCAAACAAGCAGGTTAATGTTTTTGTGCCAAATATTTTAATTGGATGACAAGTTTCTGTACAGTTAATTCGCATCTATTTAATGTTTGTCGTGTTCACTGTTTGCTAGGGACGCTTCCTGTACTTGCACTGTGCTTTCTTTCAGGTAATGTTTTATACTTTGGAAGGTAAAAAAAATATTTTAATTGTAGACTTTCGTTTAACCAAAAAACAAGGCAATTCGGTAAATACGAGCCTCTGTTAATAAATAATATTGGCCTCTTGAGTTTACAAATGCAGTAAATACTGCACAACTTACATTCTAAAAGCAAACAAGAGAATCGAATATATAAGTTACAAGGGTTACTCCACTGGGAAAAGAAATGCCATTGAGCTTTATTGAAGAATGGGAGAAAAAGGAGCTGTGTCTTTACCTCCCGTTATCAATAAAACCTGCAGGAGCGGGAGAGAAGGTAGGTACTTACCCGATCGTCCTCCGCCACTAGTCTGAATGTCCTGACGAACTCTGTTTCTATGCGTGTTCTTCAGTAAAACTAAATGGCAAAAAAAATTACCAGTAGAGATACCCTTTAAGGTCCGCATGGCCTCTTAAGAAATCAGATTTTCCTCATTTTTACATTTAAATATAAAATGGAACTGCTGTTTTTTCCCTTTTTTAAAAAGATATCAAACTGTAAAAAGAGTCTTAAAAGAAGAACTAAAATATAAATAAGTCTAAATGGATCTTTTATTTCTAGCATAGGGCTGTGCCTCCACTCACATTTTCTGACTAAGTTGGGTTTTGCCACCTCCCATGGTTTAGTTTTTCTAACCACAAATCCTCATTGCTTTAATTCTAAACAAGAATTAGTATTCTACTTCTAATTTGTGCCTGAATGACTAGTTCTGAAAGAAATGGTTTCATTTAATGCACAATGAAACATTTCGGTTTTAAAGTCTGCTCTCTTAGGGCACGCGCCACACTCAACGCAAACGGAATCGCATGCGATTTCATTACATTGTGCATGCGTTTTTTGTCACTATAGAAAAACGAATGCGATGCGATTTAAAAATGCGGATGAAATCAAATCATCGCACCCAAAAATGCGCATTTTCCGGGCGTTGCCGCGATTCCAATGATCGGAAAAACCGCATGCGCAAACGCAAGAAAAAAGCCCTAAATCATTTTTTTTTCTAAACTGTTTAGTGTAGTGTATTTCCATTCTACAAAAGTTTATTTATCTTTAGTTTGTGTTGTTATATGCCACACAACAGCAATAAAGCTACCCATAGCTGGTCAGTTATACCGTATTTGTAATGTATGTTAAAGTCACCACTTTATTAAAACTTGCACAGTATAAGATTTCTAGATCCATGTCCAAAAGCAGTTGAAATCTCATACATTCACAAGAGTGCTCTGCTTCTCCTCTGAACAATATATTAGAACCTAATCAATGAAAGTCTCTTCATGATTTAAAAACAGTATTTTATTTCCTTTTATTCAGAGAAATTATAAAATAAGTACTATAATCCTTAATTCCAAAATAATGAAACTTCAGCCTTTAGAATGACACATTCATTTTAGGATGTGAACGTAACGCGAGCATATTCAGTAACTGCTTTAGCCGTTTTATTTTATTATTGAAACTGCCAAATATTTTATAGAAACTGCACATCCTGATCCAGGGAATAGCCCATTTTATAAAAATCTTTTGATAGTTTTCTTTCCATATCTGTCCAGGCGTGCCAGAAATTTATTCATGAAGCCAGGACTAACAAGAGCTAGTTCACAATGCAGATTTGTGACAGGCCTCTTGATATGTATATGTAGCTAACCATGAGTCCATGACAAGCATCATGCTGCAGCTTCATGCAGCTGTAATTAAAATAAACTTGTATTGAAATGTATCCAATGTCTCTGTGGCTGAAACCCAGGGATCTCTGGTGTAATGTGCCTTAAAATCCTGATTGTTTTTACAAAATGAAAAGAAACATGCTGGAAATTAATTGTTCTCCTTAAAACAGGTGATGTTCAGTTCTTTCTACATAAACCAAACCCAAGTAAGGTATATCTTGCCGTGCCATATAAAGCCTCCAGACATGACGGAGGTTAATTTATGTTGTGGGTGGGTATATTCTATATTCACAAGGAATAAATATTGGCTGTTTGCTTTTTATTTGAACACACAATTGGAGAAGGCTAATAAAAGGTTTTATTCACAGAATTGGCTTGCTGGTTTCTTGTGACTCCATAAACAACATACTCCTCTTACATATGTATCGTGTGAAGCAGACAACAGCTGCAAACGTTTCTTAAAACTGTAATACATACAAGCCAATATTGCAGTTAGAAAGAAATGCTGCCTGTTCTAGAGCTTCTGGTAGACTCATAACATCCCGACCAATGACTGCAGTGTATTCCTCTTTTGAGTGCTGCAAAAGCTCATTAAGCATTTTGTGAACAGTTAGCACTTGAGAACCGGATGCAGAACATTACAATGTGACTGCTGTGAATTTAGTGCGTGCTATAAATTTTTTTTGTGTGGATTGCACGCGCTCCGATAATGGAAATTGCCAAAATCTCAGAGTAGTGGACATGAAACAAGCTGAATTGCAATGGCGTGATCACAATGTGGCCACAGCCAATAAGCATGCACGAAACCCCCAGAGAAGGGAGGTGGCAGAGAAACCACCTTAGGCTGTGCGAGTATTGGTTTTCATTTGGGGGGTCCTGCTGTGATGAAACATTACCAGCCTTTAAATCACACTTGTCAAACTAATCACCACTCTCGCCCAATTGTGGCCCCTGGTGACTGTACAGCGTCCAGACTTGCTATTACTATGCATTTGTGCAGTCCCAAGTAGTGTATAACTGCCTGCTAGATACCGCATATCTCTTTAAACAGCTTAACGGGCGCACCTTTTCTAAAGGTTGTACATACGTGTGATCAACAGGCCCAGACTGCGATGCACAATGTGGACAAACAAATGTTTCGCCCAATAATTGGCCGAGTATGGGCACTTAATCAGCCGAAACAGACATTCGTTTGGGTGCGCTGCACCATTCCGCTGGACGGATCACCGACCGACCCGGCATTTGGCTGAAAAAGTGCCTATACACGGGCCGATTATCGGCCGTAACCTTTGTTCACATCGTGTGCCCGAGGTTGGGACCCGTGATGCAACTTGTGTACGAAACCTTTAGATAGGCGCAATTAGGTTGGGACTGTACAAATAGAAAGCAGGTTAGTAAGGCTTGGATGCAGTCACCGCTGTAACAGCTGATTGCGTACCTAGCCTGGCACTGGGGAAGAGAGGTGTGACAAAAGGGACTTCCACTGGAGTTGACCATTCCATTACCGCACCAAGAGTAAGGTGGGCTTTCTACATTAGCACATGATCATGCCATAGGCAGAGGTCCCAGTCCAAAACAGCGTGCTTCATATCCCATACCCTGCTGACACCCAGCAGGGAGTTCCCAATCCTGCACCTGCTAAATTTGGCCCACCGCTTAACCGGCCTATTTGTTTTAGCCCCTTATGAGATTGAATTGTTTGACACTCCTGCTAGTGCCAACCCCAAAACTAAAATTTAACTCACCACCACCCCACTGTGCAGTGTTCCTCACCTCTCTGCCCCAAATGGTTCTCCTGCAATGTCTGTCCAAAGTACAAGAAATGAAGAGGAGCCTGTCTGTGAGTGAAAAAGTTACTTTCCTCTGAGGTTTCTGGCAGCACAGTGAAGCCCCCCCCTCTCTCTCTCTGGATCCCTCTTTGCAGCCTGGTGCCATCCTCAAAGATTTTTTGTGTAGTGTAGTGGACCTTAGCCCACCCCCAACCGCCATGTTCAAATTACAAAAAAAGAACCTGAATGTAACTTACAGAGCTATGTTCCCCGGCATTCTGCATTGATCGTTAGATGCATCTGTAATTGTCTGGCTCTCAGCCAATCACAGATGCGGCTGCTGGCCCGGCCCCCTGCTTGCAATTTCCTTAAGAACCTTTGTCATTATCATCTCCCTATAATTAAAACTACAGCACTGTGTAGTTAATATACCCTACCTTTCTCTTTCTGCTCTTATGGTCGTCTGCAGGGCCTGATGAAAGTCCAAAACAAATTAAGAGTAGGAGCCTCAGTGTGGTGTAAATCGTATCTGCCACTTCCTGCTCCTCTGAGATTATGGCATATGCAGTGGAGCTTTCCTCCTCCGAAACTCTCAGCACTGTCTTTTAAAATCAACTTCATATAGGTGAGGTACCCCCACCAACCCTATACACTATGAAAATCTACAGTGGTGTGGAAAAACTATTTGCCCCCTTCCTGATTCTTATTCTTTTGCATGTTTGTCACACTTACATGTTTTTGCTCATCAAAAACGTTAACTATTATTCAAAGATAACATAATTGAACACAAAATGCAGTTTTAAATGATGGTTTTTATTATTTAGTGAGAAAAAAACTCCAAACCTTACTGGCCCTGTGTGAAAAAAGAAATTGCCCCCCTGAACCTAATAACTAGTTGGGCCAACTTAGCAGCATAACGCAATCAAGTGTTGCAACTAACTGCAACGAGTCTTTTACAGCGCCTTGGAGTAATTTTGGCCCACTCATCTTTGCAGAATTGTTGTAATTCAGCTTTGAGGGTTTTCTAGCATGAAACGCCTTTTTAAACGTCATGCACAAATCTCAATAGGATTCATTCAGGACTTTGACTAGGCCACTCCAAAGTCTTCATTTTGTTTTTCTTCAGCCATTCAGAGGTGGATTTGCTGGTGTGTTTTGGGTCATTGTCCTGTGCAGCACCCAAGATCGCTTAGCTGAGGTGAGAACAGATGGCTGGACATTCTCCTTCAGGATTTTTTGGTTAGCCAGTAGAATTCAAGGTTCCATCTATCCACGCAAGCCTTCCAGGGCCTGAAGCAGCAAAACAACCCCAGGCCATCACACTACCACCACCATATTTTAATGTTGGTTATGATGTCTTTTGCTGAAATGCTGTGTTACTTCTACACCAGATGTAACGGGACACGCACCTTCCAAAAAGTTCAACTTTTGTCTCGTAGGTACCACAAGGTTTTTCCCAAAAGTCTTGGCAATCATTGAGATGTTTTTAGCAAATTGAGCGAGCCTTAAGTGTTCTTTTGCTTAAAGTGGTTTGCGCCTTGCATATCTGCCATGCAGGCCGTTTTTTGCCCAGTCTCTTTCTTATGGTGGAGTCGTGAAACACTGACCTTATTGAGGCAAGTGAGGCCTGCAGTTCTTTAGATGTTGTCCTGGGGTCTTTTGTGGCCTCTCGATGAGTTTTCTCTGTGCTCTTGGGTAATTTTGGTCGGCCGGCCACTCCTGGAGGTCATCACTGTTCCATGTTTTTGCCATTTGTGGAAATGACTCTCACTGTGGTTCGTGGAGTCCCAAAGCTTTAGAAAGGCTTTATAAACCTTTACAGAAGATAGATCTCAATTAAGTTATTTTTTAACTTATTTGTAAGGGGGGCAATCACTTTTTCACACAGGCCATGTAGATTTGGAGGTTTTTTTTCTCACTAAATAATAAAAACCATCATTTAAAATCTTTGTGCATTTTGTGTCAATTATGTTATCTTTGACTAATATTTAACGGTTTTTGATGAAGCAGAAACATTTAAGTGTGACAAACATGCAAAAGAATAAGAAATCAGGAGGGGGCAAATAGTTTTTCACACCACTGTAAATCAGCCCAAATATTACTTCCTCACCTTTGTTCCCTCAGCTGACCAGCAGCTGCATCTCATCCAATCAGACACAGCTGCCAGTCCTGCACCTTCTGCTGTTCCACAAGCGAACAAAGGCTGGTAAAGTTTAGCATCTGATTTAGGTTTTTTAAACATAGCATTGGGAGGAGCGCCTTACTTACTATTAATTTTATGTTGTGAAGATTCCCTTTAAGTACAGGAAGTTCATTCCAAATATAAATCTTGTCTTGTGTGGCAAAACTTAATGCTTCCTATATAGAATGCAAATTATCACAAATTCTTGGAATCTGCAGTGAATTACGTGTACGGCCCACGTAAGTTGGCAAGGAAATGTACTTTGTGCATAGCTCCGTGTCACAATGGAATTTCCATCCCAGCATAAAAGGAGACAAGCTCCCTACCTGATGACATGCCAACCAAGTATGATCAGTTGTCCAAGGTACCGTAGAGGTGCCAGGCAAATGTCACCCTGGAATGGTTTTTAGTTTATGTCTATACATTTTAAGATAATCTGTGGCTATCATAGGTCCATAGTGGGGGTGGGGGAGAGAATGGTATTTAGGCTAGGTTTATATTATAATAAATATCTGTTGTATCAATTAGATCAACTGGACTTTGAAGTTTTAGTTCTTGAAGACGTTTCGCTCGTCATCCGACTGGATCTCTCATTCAGAATGACTTGTACAAGAAATTGTGGCAATTAGTACCCTGGAAAATCCCAATTAGCATTATCACAGCCAAGTGTGTAAGGGCGTGATGCATAGTGGCTAAGAGGTGTTATAGGAGGCCCAGAAGTTAAGGTGTCAAAACACGCATTGTACATGGCAGACAGTTGGGGGCGGGAACTCCCCCACATCTATTTGGGTTGGTTCTTTATTTCACATAACTGGCCTTCTTAAAAACCTCTCTTGAACCAGTCACATTCCTTTGCCAATATGTTAACATTACAATTTCAAAGGTATGTCCTTATCCTTAAGATGCTGGTACAACGGCTGAGTCCTGACCCGAGGAATTGCTCTTTTGCTGGGCCATACGTTGATGGCAGTTGCTGTTGGTTCCCCCACATACAAATCAGAGCATTCTTCATGCACTGCACTGGTATATGATGTCACTTTTCTTGTGTTAGGGTATTGGGTCTTTCGGATGTACCAATGCTGCCTCAGTGTGTTCGGTGTAAGCAGACAGGGATACAGTGTTTTTGAAAATTTTTCTTAATTTCTCGGAGACCCCTGCTACATATGGGATGACCATGTTCTTCCTCCTGTCTGCTTTCCCCTTCACTGTTTGGTATTTGTGGTTCTTTTCTTTCCTTCCTTCTACTTCTTTGACAAAGGCCCAGTCTGGGATCTCCACAAGTTTTAAGGACTCCTCTGAGATGTTTTATTATTGAGCCTTCGCCTTCGTGCTAGTGGGGATTGTTCTCAGCTCTGTGTTGCAGGGTTCTGATGACACCCAGCTTGTGATCTAAAGGGTGGGGGGGAGTCAAACATCAATACTATCTGTGTGTGATGGGTTTCTGTAAACCTCTACTTCCAGTTTACCATTTTCCTTAACTTTACCAAGCAGACCACGAAGCCAGTTTGTTGTTTTTGTACCTCTTCCCTTGTGAAATTTGATGTTTTGGACTACGCATTGATGTGTTTCTGAAAGCTTGTACTTCCTTTGGTGGATTTTAACCCAGGTTGTCTCCACATATCTGAACCAGTGCTGGGTGCTATGCCCTTAAAGGTATAAGCACCTGTTTTCCTTTTTATGTTACAGAGTTGATTGCTGCTGACATAGGGTTTGTAGTGCCCCTTTCCTTATGTATCTTGGGAGTCCATATTATGCATGGATGTGGCCTCACCAGTAGTAGAGGCGATGATACATGCTCGGTCAATGGCTTATCCTTTTGAAGCTGTGTAGTAGTCTGACCCTTTTCTTGTAACGGCTGGTGGGATCCCTTGTTAAGCCTGTGTGGGTTATCGGCACAGGAGCATGGTCACTTATCATGGTAGTCTGAGGTGTTGAGTACCACTGTGCTCTTCCCTTGCTGCTGGCAGAATGGTGATACTGGTTTTCTTGGGGGATTTAAGGCTCTTCTTTCCTGTGTGGGTCAGGATAGATGAAGTTTTAGCACTGGCTAAGGTTGCAGATACCTTAAGGCGAAGTGTTCTTGCCTCACTCTGTGGGTACTCATTATTGGGGATTGAGGCTTCTGTGGCTGCTATAATCACCCACAGGGATGGCTTTAGGAGTGATGGCAAAATTCAAGCCCTTAGCAAGGACTTCCATTTCTGGCTGGGTCAGGGTCTGTTAGACAAGTTTCTCACCCATTCTCCTTGTTTGATGAAGTGTTTGTATCCAAGGTAAGTTGTTCTCCTTTGGGGGTGTCTGGGATGACAGAATAGAGAACTGTTCTGTTGCCTTTGTGTGCCCTTACAGTGCTGAGAAAGAGCTGTGTTGGTTGGTGAACCTCCATCACTTTTCCACAGATGGCCACGGCAAACTGTGAGGCCAGGTTTGTTCTAGTGACTAATGTGCATTAAAGCATGGACTGTAAAATGTGTCTGTCGCCTTTAACTGTGAATCCAGTTAAATCGCAGGTGGTGTTTCTGTAGTCTGCCAATTTCCTTGCTGTTTTTCATATTTGCCGTACAACACTTGGTGATCTGCTAATCTGGATTTTCCAGGGTACACAATTGCCACAAGATTCTTGTACAAGTCATTCTGAAATGAGAAAGCCAGTCGGACTAGCGAAACGCTCTTCAAGAACTAAATTTCAAGTCCAGTTGATCTAATTGAATACAACCGATATACCATGACTGGATGAATGAGAACCTTCACAAGCATATTTAATATAAAACTAAACCCTAGCAATCACCAATTACTTTATTAAAATGTAAAAAAAAACATCAAATATATATAAACAGACACCCCAAAAGTATAGGGAGATGAGAACTGTCACCCTGACAAGAAGAAAGCACTGATTGTGGGTGTTTGAAGTTTGCGTCTTTCACCATACACATGCTTTGCTAGTTTTATGGTAAAAGCAGTCCCAAACTCAGGAAAGGTATTTTTTTCTCCCTAATAAACAAAAACAACCCCCCCCCCCCCCCCATATTAAAATATTCAAGTGCTCTTTTCCCCTTCATAAAATAAAAATTCCTAGCAGATCCTGAAATACTGGAAAAGATGTCCAAGCTATTCTCTGAAATCGTTTACCACTGGTCCAGGATGATCAGTATGTCTAGCCAGAGAAAGAACGTTTCCCCAAAAGCTACTGAATTTCCTCTAAGGGAAGCAAAAGTGAAAAACTAGGTACAGGGCTTGCTTAAGTGTCCTTACCAACTCAGAACACAGGGTTTTTTTTAAACCTGCAGCAACCAAATAGATGTTTTTAGCTAGTAGAAAAGTGCAAAAGTACCATTTGATGTTGCTGCAGATCAGGGCTAGGCACACACTAGTCCGTTTTTCTGATTGCAAATTAAAAGGCACACTAGTGTTGGGCACTGGTCACACAGATGTGCTGCAATTTTGGAAGCGAATGCGATCATTTTTGCGGATCCCATGTGCTTGGATTGGGAGTTCGCAGCACAAGCAGACGGTAACGCACACATTGTAATGTGGCCTTCCCAAGAACGGAAATTCTGCATCTCTTTTACATAGCATAAACGTGTCTGAGATAGGAATTAGAAAAATAACACTAAAAAAAAAATGCATGGCAGTTTCTTGGCTATAACCTGAGGGAAACCGAGAAAAAAAGCTGGTTCATTTAGGAAGAATATCTTCCCATAGACAGCAGACTGGAACTAGTTAAAGATTAGTAGATTCCTGGAATCATTTCTTAAACAAAGACAGTGTTCTCATTGTTTTTTTTAAAAGCCATGGTACACTTGGCAGTGCACATTGTCTCTCAATACCTGTGTTCTTAAAGGGTATGCATCAAAGGAGACACATACCCGTGGACCCGCTCCAGCGACGAATTCCCCGACGCATCTCCAGTCCTTTGCACTGTGCGTGCATGCGCACACAGTGCGAAGGAGGAGGACGCGTCGGAGACCATCAGTGAAGTCGGCGTGGAGGGGTCCGCGGGTAAGTGTCTCTCTAAGATTTACTGAAGACGGGAGTAAGAGAGAGTGCATTTACCTCCTGTTCTTCAGTAAATCAGATAGAAACCAAAAATAACCCCCATTTGAACTTCTCCTTTAAACAGTATGCCACAAACAATGAACAAAAGATTTTAAAAAAAATTGAAACATTTCATAAAAATAAAATAAAAACTTGCTAGGAACCCTGTAAACATTGCGTAGCGTGTCAGAAAAAACACAAGCCCATAAACTTAAAAGAATAAGAAAAACCTAAAAAATATTCACTGTACACAATCTAGTGGGAGATAAAACTAAAGAAACCCTGCACCGTCTATTAAAAACACTGGCGCTGTGCAAGGGCTTGCGAGGCAACAAGGCACTTGTAACTTTCGCTAAGATGACGCTGCGTGGGGGTCATTGCGTTACATGAATGTACATTCTCCTTTTTCAGACAGCTGCTGGTTTCGGAGTAGCACATCGACCAAACAGAGTGATATTTTTCAGCTCTCCTATAACTTCCACCTATAAAAGAATGCGAAGAAGAAAAGACAATTTACGAACTAGATAACTATGTTCAATGTCTCACATGACCCTTGCCTAATCTGGACTGTAATGGAATAGCTAACTCCTTTGTAACATGTTCTTGCAGTAGCTTAGGACTAGGCATGTACAAAAAAAATGTTCAACTAACAATTGTGTTTTACTGGGAAAGTGGAGAAATGAGGTTTACTAGGGTAAATTTTCCATCACCCATATCAAAATAAACGGTAAAACGCAGATTTCTGAGCTTATGACAAGGCATTGTGTAGCTTAATTATCCTTTAAATAACCACTAAAGTCTACAGAGTGGAAATCATGAAGTCACCAGCGCATTATCTGGCATGCTCACCAGTGATGTTGCTATGTTAAAACATTCAGGGCATGTGCCCTCGATCTTTGGAAAAGTGTCCCAAACATTTTAACAAACCTACTTAATAGTTGTGCCATCGATGCACACAATTCCAAAAGTGCCTGTATGCCTCGTGACTGCAGTTATAGTGAGTGGATTGCACTCATAAGTGCCACTGATCTTAGATCCAGAGACAACCTGATGCTCACTAAATACCAAGGAATTATTTAAGAGGTGCAATCACTTTCCCTGTGCTTAATCTGCAGAAAAACCAATCGATGTTTTCTAACAGCAGTAGCCCAATAAAAAAAAAGGGTAAACTCCCAATGGTCTCTAAAGACATTAGATGACTGATCTGTGCCCTAATATTCTGTATATTTTTAGACAGAAAAAGTAAAATATAAATCAAGCTCTCAAGGTTAAAACACAGGAAGGGAAAGGCAAACAAGTTTTGGAGACGTCAAAACACAACTTTCCCGAAGTATAAGGGGGGCCCAGGCACCACGGGTTAAGGTTCTACCTCCAGAGGCAGATAGAATATCCCTTACTCACAAGAAATCTTCCCTAGCTGTACCAAAGAAGGAATTAAAGTAGAAAATATACAAAGTACTAAGGGCGGCAATCTATATCCCAACTGCAGCCCAGTGCTGCACCCACAGAGGCAAGGACATCCACTGTATAAAACTTAAAGGAACTCTTAGCTAAAAAATAACCATTGCCATTCGTTTGTATTATTCACAGGGAGGTGAGAATACGCGTTCTTTATTCTGTGAATAAATATTACGCTCGGAGACCTGGAACTTACCTTACCGCCGCTCCACTCGCAGCCGCTCTTCACTGAACAGCTGTTCTCTCGATCGCGCGCCCTATCTTTTGTATTGGCGCGCATGCGCCTAAGATAGGGCGTGCAGTCGGGACAGAGCGGCTGTCAGTGAAGGAGCGGCGGTAAGGTAAGTTCCAGGTCCCCGGGCATAATATTATTTACAGGGAGGGAGAATAAGCGTTCTTACCTCCCTGTGAATAATAAAAACAAATGGCAAATAGTTATTTTTTTTGGCTTTAGCGGAGTTTAGTGTTCCTTTAACAAAAAGGTGTGAATGGAAGAACAAGTAGCCGCCCAGCATCTGGTCGATGAGACACCCATGCAAGGTCATCCATGAGGCCCCTCCTCATGATGGATCCATAGGGTAATGGCTCATTCGATCAAGGGTCTTTTACAGATGCACGAACCCTTCTGGGGACCCGCTAGAAGAACAAACCGGGGAATTTGAAGATTACACCCTTAGCACAGTGATCACAAACTGCATCCTTCCAGATGTTTTAAACTCCCAATATGCCCCAACTGCACTAAGGGAATTCTGGGAGTTGTAGTTTTCAAACATCTGAAGGGCCACAGGATTCCTGCCTTAGTACAGCAAATATAGATCTGCAGAGCCTGCACGACATCTAGAAAATTTTGCCTGAGCTCCTTCTAAAGGAAGGCACCACAATCTTTGTTTGAGATGAAGAGTATGCCACTTTTGGATGAAGGGAGGAATGAGGCCGTAGGACTGCCTTGTCCTGTGGATGATTGGTATTGAGGTTTAAAGGACAACACTTATAGGAGCTGCAGATGGAGTTGATAACGTCCAGGAGAGGAAAGTAGAGGAGCTCATTTCAAGGAGTTCAAATGAGTCCCTTGAAGCTCCTGCAAAACTAAGGAGAATCTCAGAGGGACAGGAGACCACCTGGGTAGGGAAACCAGTGAAGGCTGGACCTAGAGGTAGCCAAGAGCCAGGCCAAAGACGTTTGTAGGAAACAAATGAACAGCACACCAATGAGCAAACGGGAAACAAAGTGAGTAGCACAGATTCAACAGCCACACAGTAAACACGGATGATAAAAGGTCCAGGGAGAGAAACATCCTTAGACAAGGTCCACTCTACAGGGAGGAGAATACACTGTTTCTCTGCTGCCATGGGAGGACGTTTGAGAACCATGCTCGTCTGGGCACAGAGGAGGTGAAAGATCAGAGCTCTGAGACCAGAGAGCTTTCATGGAGCTGTGAACTGCCCCCCAACCTAGTAGCTGTTGGAGAGAGAGATCTTACTTCACCAAGTGAGATGCAAGGGGTGAAGAGAGAATGCAAGGAAGGCAGCACCCCCACTACATAGTCATGTAGTCTCTGCCTGGCTGCCAGGCAGACTGTAATAACAGCCCCTTCCTCCTGCAGTGTCTCTGATCCGGCTCTCTGCTCGCCGGAAGTTGCAAGAGGGGCCAAACTGTCAGCCACGTCGTGATCGGCTGCTGAGAGGCAGGCAATCACAGGCGCGGGCTGCTGTCAAAGACGCCACGGGAGAAGAGGGTCTGTTAGTAGTGATCGTACCTATCTTATGGCCAAAGGGTTTCACCCTAGGTGCAATGGCTGCAGAGGATGGATCCAGATATGGGGAGGAGAGAGATGGGGGTGGGGGGGAAGGCTCCCCTGCACAGGTCACTGCCATACTGAGGTTAAGGAAATAGCTGGAACAGGATGACTACACAGCAGGGACAGCAGTGGGTTAAATTTTAGTTTGGGGGTGGACATCCCTTTAACCATCAGTCAAGATGCAGCAGTATTTCTGCCATTAGAATAAGTTCTATTCCAAGCTAAGACTACAAGGTTGTGAAACCTTGCTATGGTGCATCCATACAGATAACCGTATCTCTTCAAAATGGAGTTACAACGAGAAGTGTGAAGAAAAAAAAAAAAATCAATGTTTTTAATTGGAAGTCAACAAACCTCCTTTTCAGACCCAAGTCTCTTGGTGTATGCTGCTTCGCGAAAACACTCCATACAAACGAGTTGAGTTTTACAACACTCTCTGCCAATGGCACAAATTCAAGATGTTTCCAAAGCCTAGAAGTAACATGAGAGAAGCGTTACTGCAAAACAAAACTGAAAGGGTAACCGTGGACTCCATACAAGTGCCTCATACCTTTCAAACAAGCCTAGCTAGCTTCTCGGATCGTAGTTATAGGCTTGTAAATTTAAACTAAGACAGTCAGAATAAACAAGCGTGACAGTCACATGATGTGCGGAGTAAGAAGTCGAAACCCCTTCCATTCCCAACAAAGTTCTCTTTTCAGTCTTTAAAAAAAGGTAAAGAAGCTTGGGGGCAGGGCTTATGATACAGCAGATGATGCTCTGTTACATCAGTAGAATACAACTTGGCATGCTCGTGCCTTAGGCTGGGTACACATGGAGGGACTTTTTGTCCCGACCAAGCGCTCGGACAAATGCCCTTGGTCGCGGCAAATTCGTCGCCGGCCGAATTTGCTCGTGATCGATCGTGCGGTTCCATAGGGAACCAGCACGATCGATCGGAATTTACCGACATGTCCGATCGTTCTGCCGAATGAACGATAGATGTCAGTGGTGGCTGCCCGCCCCCACACAGCCAATATTTTCGGCCAATCGACCGAAAGTGCCGGGAATCGGTCGGTCGGCCGAAAATATTGGCTGGGTGTGTACCCGCCTAAGGCATGGGGTGGTCAAAGCAAAAGTGTTGGTGATATCAGCTCACAGTGCTAGCTGTGAACACCACCCTTATAACTGCCATAAGTTTTCAGATTGCAGCTAGAAGCATGATCCTAGATGGACTCCATAATAGTGTCTTTTTTTTATAGTTAAATTACCCTCCATAAACCATGACTGACCTTCTCTGAAACGTTCCATCCCGAGCAGCTACAATCACAGTTTCCATGATTTGCCATCTTTCGCAAAACTCTACAGTATCAGGGAACTACAAAGAAAAAGTTTAGTGTTTACGAACCACAAGTGTCGAGCAAAGCTTTACATACCAAAAAGCTACTTACAAACTGTCCCTCATCTATTCCTATAACAGAGCAAGTCAACGCCTCTGTCGCAGATCATACAACCACGGCGAGAAACAGCCGCCATTGTTCTCCTTAAAGGAAAAGAAAAAAAGTACAATATTTAAATATGCTACACAAGGTTTAATTTAATACAAAAACCTTACTGCAATTGCAAATCATTAATTATATATTAGAATACAGATGTTCCCATTTTAAAGGTAGTTCTCCTTTTAGGTAGTCTTACTGATCTGTACGACAGACTATTTGGGAATGTTCTCTTCTAAGAAATAGTTATTAGCTTTCTGAATATGATTAATATAAGTCAGTCAATGAGGTTGGCCTGGATAAAGGTTGAAGGGTTAGTTCTACTGTTCCTATAAGACAAGGGCATTAAAGTTTAAGGGCTACCGTAGAATATATATATTTTTTTACTTTTGTTAAAGGGCAAATTTACCCCTGAAATGAAAAAAGGTAAACCCCCCCCCCCAACCTGCAATAGTGAGAAAGCTGAGAGGTGCAAGTCTAAAGCTAGGTACACACACTTGCACATCCGGTCCACCTTTCAGGTGTGTACCCACCTTAACACGGAAGGCTTTCTGATACAAAGGTGTGGATAGTTCATTGGCATAATCAATTTTATGCCATACCTTTACCATCTGATTTCTTTTTTTAAAGGGTAAGAAAAAACATTATATAACAAAAGTTTCCCCACGGAAACAATATGGTGGTGTAACACAAGATAGGTCATTGCCCTCTTTTCAAAAGACATTATATTATAGAGATAACCCACCAAAACCAAAGTTCATTTTAGTCAAAGCGTTTTATACTTACAAGCTCCTCGCTCCACCACCGCTTCTGGGTTCTTCTCTCAGTCTCCACTGTGGTTGCTCTGTTCTTTTTGTGTTCCCGAGCAGCCGCAGTGGAGACTGCGGGAATGGCAGTCAGTGATTGGCGTCACTGTCACGGCCGATCACTGTGCCTTACCCGGAAGTGCAGAGCCGTGGCGGTGGAGCATGAAGTATAATAGCTCAGGCTGGGAGCCGATTTCAGCTTTTAACTAAAACGAACTTTAGGTTTGGGGGGTATCTACATATATGTTTTTTTGAAAAGAGGGGTGGACATGTGATATTTTCCTGATTATAATCAAGAAACTGGTGATTAGATAAAAGATGCATCATTAGACCGTTTTTCAAAGCCCTGGGTTTCCTTTCACCGTGCTTCGTTCCGGGCGACCACTCGCTTGTGGGTGAACGGGGGTCAGAACGAAGAAATTCATGGTGTGTACCAAGCTTTAACAAAGATTCCTCTAATGCTAAAAATATTAATTTCAATTTGTGGAAAACAAACACAAACTCCGTTATTAGACCATGCTTACTGATCAGGGTGGCAAGCTTCTCTTTGCTGTAACGAGTGTCCTTAGCATATTTAATGACCAAGCATTTATACTGCGCAATCTGGAACCGTTGCACCCTGCGCATCAACTCTGTGCTAAAGACAACACAGAAATATTAAAATTATATAATTATATATATATTATATATTAATATTATATATATATATATATATATATTATATATATATATATATATATATATACATATACAAGAGAATCTAAAATCCAGAGAACAAATGGCAAGCTAGATAAACTCACCTTTTTCCAGAAACAATGGTCCAAATTCACCTAAACGATAAAGAGGAAATTTGTAATAATGAAACCAATCCACTTTCAAGGGTTCACAGTAGCACAAGTTAATCGTTGTATTGCTCTTCTTTTAAGATGTTGCACATCTGCAGCGTCTGATTACTCTAGCTCAGTTACAATTACAAATACCATATGTCTAGAAGATGAATGCACTGTGGCTCCTGCAGCCCAAATCTGGGATGTGCATAATAAGCCAAGGGTAAGATGTTTGGTTGAGGAACATTCAGACTCAGTTTTTTTGTAAAAATTGTTTAGCTTTCAATTGCTTTAATAGCAATGCAAATTAAAATAAACCACGGGGAAGCAGCCTGAATTCCTTTATGAGGCCATACATGTTCTGACAAACACCAGGACCAACAATATAATGCTGTAGTATTAATAGCAAATGAATGTAAGGAGACAGGACTGTCATCCAACAGAACCGCTCAAAATTTAGATCATTTAATGATTAAGTATTGGGCCATTGTAATGCTGGCATTAGGTTGGGGTCCATTGTACCAGTCTATAAAAGTATCGGCCATTGTATGGCGGGCATTAGGTTGGGGTCTCATTGTACCAGTCTATAAAAGTATCGTCCATTGTATGGCGGCATTAGGTTGGGGTCCCATTGTACCAGTCTATAAAAGTATCATCCATTGATTGGCTGGCATAGGATGGGGCCGCATTGTACCAGTCTATAAAAGTATCGGCCATTGCATGGCGGGCATTAGGTTGGGGTCCATTGTACCAGTCTATAAAAGTATCGGCCATTGCATGGCTGGCATTAGGTTGGGGACCCCATTGTACCAGCTATAAAGTATCGGCATTGCATGGCTGGCATTGGTGGGGACCCATTGTACCAGTCTATAAAAGTATGTCATTGTATGGGGGCATTAGGTTGGGTCCCATTGTCCAGTCTATAAAAGTATCATCCATTGTATGGCTGGCATTAGGATGGGGTCCCATTGTACCAGTCTATAAAAGTATCGGCCATTGCATGGCTGGCATTAGGTTGGGGACCCATTGTACCAGTCTATAAAAGTATCGGCCATTGTATGGCTGGCATTAGGTTGGGGTCCCATTGTCCAGTCTATAAAAGTAACGTCCATTGTATGGCTGGCATTAGGTGGGGCCCCATTGTACCAGTCTATAAAAGTATCGGCATTGCATGGCTGGCATTAGGTTGGGCCCCATTGTACCAGTCTATGAAGTATCGGGCCATTGTATGGGGGCATAGGTTGGGGACCCATTGTACCAGTCTACGAAAGTATCGGGCCATTGTAGGCAGGGCATTAGGTTGGGGACCCATTGTACCAGTCTATGAAAGTATCGGGCCATTGTATGGCGGGCATTAGGTTGGGGTCCCATTGTACCAGTCTATAAAAGATCATCCTGTATGGCGGGCATTGGTTGGGTCCCATGTACCAGTCTATAAAGGTATCATCCATTGTATGGCTGGCATTAGGTTGGGGTCCATTGTACCAGTTCATAAAAGTATCGTCCATTGTATGGCGGGCATTAGGATGGGCCGCATGTACCAGTCTATAAAGTATCATCCATTGTATGGCTGGGCATTAGGATGGGGTCCCATTGTACCAGTCTATAAAAGTATCGGCCATTGCATGGCGGGCATTAGGTTGGGGGCCCCATGTACAGTCTATAAAAGTATCGGCCCATTGTATGGCTGGCATTAGGTTGGGGTCCCATGGTACCAGTCTATAAAGTATCGGCCATTGTATGGCTGGCATTAGGTTGGGTCCCATTGTACCAGTCTATAAAAGTATCGTCCATTGTATGGCTGGCATTAGGTTGGGGCCCCATGTACCAGTCTATTAAAAGTATCGGCCATTGCATGGCAGGCATAGGTTGGGGCCCCATTGTACCAGTCTATGAAAGTATTAAGTATTGGGGCCATTGTATGGCGGCAGTAGGTTGGGGGACCACATTGTACCAGTCTACGAAAGTATCGGGCCATTATGGGCGGGCATTAGGTTGGGGACCCATTGTACCAGTCTACGAAAGTATCGGGCCATTGTATGGCGGGCATTAGGTTGGGGACCCATTGTACCAGTCTACGAAAGTATCGGGCCATTGTATGGCGGGCATTAGGTTGGGGTCCCATTGTACCAGTCTATGAAAGTATTGGGCCATTGTATATTGTATGGCGGGCATTAGGTTGGGGACCCATTGTACCAGTCTATGAAAGTATCGGCCATTGTATGGCTGGCATTACGTTGGGGACCCATTGTACCAGTCTATGAAAGTATTGGGCCACTGTATGGCGGGCATTAGGTTGGGGTCCCATTGTACCAGTCTATAAAAGTATCAGCCATTGTATGGCAGGCATTAGGTTGGGGCCCCATTGTACCAGTCTTTAAAAGTATCAGGCATTACGTTGGGGACCCATTGTACCAGTCTATAAAAGTATTGTCCATTGCATGGCTGGCATTAGGTTGGGGCCCCATTGTACCAATCTATAAAAGTATTGTCCATTGTATGGCTGGCATTAGGTTGGGGCCCCATTGTATCAGTCTATGAAAGTATTGGGCCATTGTATGGTGGGCATTAGGTTGGGGTCCCATTGTACCAGTCTATAAAAGTATCATCCATTGTATGGCTGGCATTAGGTTGGGGCCCCATTGTACCAGTCTATAAAAGTATCGGCCATTGTATGGCGGGCATTAGGTTGGGGCCCCATTGTACCAGTCTATAAAAGTATCGGCCATTGTATGGCTGGCCTTAGGTTGGGGCCCCATTGTACCAGTCTATAAAAGTATCGGCCATTGTATGGCTGGCATTAGGTTGGGGCCCCATTGTACCAGTCTATAAAAGTATCGGCCATTGTATGGCTGGCATTAGGTTGGGGCCCCATTGTACCAGTCTATAAAAGTATCGGCCATTGTATGGCTGGCATTAGGTTGGGGTCCCATTGTACCAGTCTATAAAAGTATCGGCCATTGTATGGCTGGCATTAGGTTGGGGCCCCATTGTACCAGTGTATAAAAGTAGGTCATTAAAATCACTGGTTCAAGGTGATTTAACATAATTAATATAAACAAGGTAAAGTCATTTCTACTCAGTCTGTATTATGAAACTAATAGACCAGGGATGTCAAACTTGCTACCAAATGTGTGAAAAACTACAACTCCCAGCATGCCCTGTTACACACTGCCTGGATTATAGACTATATATAGTACCAGGTGGGAAATAATTTACATATCCTTATTTGTAACCAATGTCTTCACCCAATAGCAGTGATCCCACCTCTCCAGTCCCTTTCCCTAGCCTACTAACTGCAACACAGCTAATAACCCGTTAGCACTACACTTCCCAGAATCCCTTTCCAGACACAGTTAGAGCAATGCTGTGGACTTACCTGAATCTGCCCACGGGATTTATTGGGGGAACTTGGCAGGATTTCGGGAACATTGAGACAGTTCATGTTGGCAGCTGATTATAGCGCGGGAATGAGTACAGGGGAACCGTCTAGCGACTATCAATATAGACTGAGACTGCCCGCCAATCATCTTCCGTCAATCTCCCTCCCGCCAAACGGGTAAGTTTCAATCAACCAGTCAGAATCCAGTAAAACGTCACCCAGACCCTCATTCTTATTCTATGAAAAAAGGCGCGAGAGGGGCGGGGCGTATAGGAGAGAGGGAGAGCGAGAGACAGACAGACTGACTGACTGACTATGAGACTAGTGGGACTACTAGTATATTTAATAGGGCTGTGAACTGTCATAATGGGACCAGGGTGGGGGGAGTAATACTATTAATTGGACTAGCATCCAGGGTAGGGGGCGTAATACTTTGAATAGGATCAGGGTGGGGGGAGTAATACTGTAAATGGGACCAGGGTGGGGTAGTAATACTGTGAATGGGACCAGGGTGGTGGAGTAATACTCTGAATGGGACCAGGGTGGGGGGAGTAATACTGTAAATGGGACCAGGGTGGTAGAGTAATACTCTGAATGGGGCCAGGGTGGGGGGAGTAATACTGTGAATGGGACCAGGGTGGTGGAGTAATACTCTGAATGGGACCAGGGTGGGGGGAGTAATACTGTGAATGGGACCAGGGTGGGACCAGGGTGCGTCGGTAGTGGTTAGGTAGTCAGGGTAGTAATACTGTGAAGGGACCAGTGGTGGATGGGAGTAATACTCTGATAGGACCAGGGTGGTGGGGGAGTGAATAGTAATACTGTGAATGGGACCAGGGTGGGGGAGTAATTGGGTGGGGGGAGTAATACTGTGGATGGGACCAGGTGGGGAGAGTATTGGGGGGGGGGAGTATACTGTGGATGAGGACCAGGGTGGGGGAGTAATACTGTGAATGGGACCAGGGTGGGGGGGTGTAATACTGTGAATGGGACCAGGGTGGGGGGGGTAGTAATACTGTGAATGGGACCTAGGGGTGGGGGGAAGTTAGTAGAGTAAAAGTAGGATGGGAGTAGTGAGTGAAGAGATGTCATACACGTGAATGGGACCAGGGTGGGGTGGGAATATAGTGAATAACGGCAGATGTGAATGGAACCGGGTTTGGTAGGGGGTAGTAATACTGTGAATGGATACCCAGGGTTTAGGGGGAGTAATACTGTGAATGTGACCAGGTTGGGGGGCGTAATACTTTGAATGGGACCAGGGTAGGGAATAATACTGTGAATGGGACCACAGTGGGGGGGGGAGTAATACTGTGAATGGAACCAGGGTAGGGGGTGTAATACTGTGAATGGAACCAGGGTAGCGGGAGTAATACTGTGAATGGGACCAGAGTGGGGGCGTAATTCTGTGAATGGGACCAGGGTGGGGGGGAGTAATACTGTGAATGGGACCAGGGTGGGGGGAAGTAATACTGTGAATGGGACCAGGGTGGGGGGCGTAATACTTTGAATGGGACCAGGATAGGGAATAATACTGTGAATGGGACCAGGGTGGGGGGGAGTAATACTGTGAATGGGACCAGGGTGGTGGTGGTGGGGGGTAATACTGTGAATGGGACCAGGGTGGTGGTGGTGGGGGGTAAAAATGTGAATGGGACCAGGGTGGGGGAGTAATACTGTGAATGGGACCAGGGTAGGGAATAATACTGTGAATGGGACTAGGGTGGGGGGATAATACTGTAAATGGGTCCAAGGGGGGGGGAAGCAATACTGAAAATGGTACCAGGGTAGGGGGAGCAATAATGTAAATGGGACCAGGGTGGGGGAACAATACTGTAAATGGGACCAGGGTGGGGGAACAATACTATAAATGGGTCTAAGGGTGGGGGGTACTGTAGATGGGACCAGGGTAGGGGGAGCAAAGCAATACTGTAAATGGGACCAGGGTGGGGGAACAATACTGTAAATGGATCCAAGGGAGGGAACAATACTATAAATGGGTCCAAGGGGGGGGGGGGGGAGCAATACCATAAATGAGACCAGGGAGGGGAAACAATGCTGCAATTGGGACCAGGGTAGGGGATATTGCTCCCCCCACCTTGGTCCTATTTACAGTATTGCTGTCCCAGTTACGGTATTGCTTCCCACACTGGTCCCATTTACAGTATTGCTTCCCACCCCAGTCCTTTTTAAGCTATTGCTCCCCACCCCGGTACCGTTTACAGTATTGCTAACCCCCCCCCCCCCCACACACACAGATTGCATGTGCTCTGATTGCACGCTCTTGCACGCTTTTAATGTGCGTTGCCGTCTTTCATAGTGAGGCCTCAGTCTGAATGCAAAGCTTGATGAATTCCCTAACAATTCAATGTATAATATTGGACAATTATAGATTCCTCTCTCCTTTTCTAACGATATTAACAATGTTTATAAAGCTTTTTCCTTCACATTGTTGCAAAAATCTGTAGGTCTCTGTTCTGACCATTACAATCCTAATGTTCTCATTCCATTATACCTGGACTATTGTAACCTTTTACTTGATGCTCTTCCTGCTTTCCATCTTTCTCGCCTTCAGTCAATACAAACTTTCATGCAAGCATTGTTTCACTCTACACTAAACAGGAACATAAAAGG
Organism: Hymenochirus boettgeri; assembly: GCA_019447015.1. Classification (NCBI taxonomy): domain Eukaryota; kingdom Metazoa; phylum Chordata; class Amphibia; order Anura; family Pipidae; genus Hymenochirus; species Hymenochirus boettgeri. The sequence goes on from CM033476.1 coordinate 32,031,448, forward strand.
CATGTCCACCCCTCTTACAAAAATTTAGTATGTGACAGATCACCCCCCAAAAGCTAGGTTCCGTTTAACTTAAAGGGCATGTACACCCCTTTTTACAACTTTTTATATAATGTAGGTATTGGTCCCCCAGCCCCAACCGCCATAATAGAAATTTGAGAAAGTCCCCTGATCTTAACTTACCTCTCTCCTCCGCCGCACTCTCAGGTCCCCTGCACGGAACTTCAAGCAGGGAACGGGACCGGCAGCTGTGTCCCTGATTGGCTGAGAGGCAGCCGGCTGCTCCGAACGTCGGGGGAGAGAGGTATGGTAAGTAACTATCGGGATTTTCTCTAAATTCTATTAAGGCGGTTGGGGCTGGGGGACCTATACCTACATTATATACAAGGGGTTTAGAGCTAGGGGGAGGGAGAGAAAAATGGGAGGGAGAGGAAGTTTTCCTGGCTTTGGAGGGGCATAGCAGGAGAACCGTTTGGAGCAGAGATGTAAGGTAAGGATTTTTGTACACTACACAGTGGGGCCAGTATGGGGTTAAATTTCAGTTTTGGGGGTGGACATGCCCTTTAATTTAGCAAAGATGCTCCCAAGCTGTGTACGGATCGGTAGGTAGGTGGTATTTAAAAGTATTCAGGTGCCAAAAACCCTAGGAACACCCCTGCAAATAATCAAAGTAAAGGCAAATTAAATGTTTTTTTTCTCAATTAAAAGCAAAGATGTATTAGCTAAGATAGGAAGGCAGAGGTAAGTATTCTTAATGCATAGACATAGAATAGAATTATTCTACCCTGGTAATGAAATGTGGATCAGAGCACTGTATCCTAGTACCCCAATCACTAAGGAAAGGAGGGCCTATGCAAATAAAATAGCACTGATTGGCTGGAGGATGGAAGAGAGAATGTACATGGCAGTGCCAGCATTAATATGCTGGGGTGGAGGGAGTGAACAGATTGCAGACACAGACAGCACGGGCAGCTTTGGGAGACAATCATGATGGTATTTCCAGCTTTTAGAATTGTACGGATCATTATAATGGACTGAACTTACGCTGTAATAGACTGGCCATCATTTGTCCTCTAGGTGGAGCAGATGGTTTGCAGTGTTTGTGTCTCCGAAGCCATGAGAACAATCCACTGATATTTTTTTTTGTCTACCGATTCTAGCAAATCTACCATTCCCAGTCGTACGTTACATTCACGAAAAAAAGAAATTCAACAATAAGAACTGCACATCTGTATATTGCAACTTGTGTACAACAAGCAGCCAGTGATACACAACATTCTATGTGACACAGGGACCAAGGGAAGAACACATTAAACCCCACCCCCTGATGTCACAGCAGTTTCCAGCTGAGACACCTCTAGGGTGATGTGACAGCTTCATCTAACATACACACACTTTCCAGCTCTCACTCGGGGACCAAGACCCAGGTATATGATACACATCACCCTCCTCTTCCTGGAAGTGCTACCAAGCTGGGGATCACAATCCTATGTCAGCTGGAAGGAATCCCATCTAACCTCCCGCCCTATCCAGCCCTGCTAGATTCATTCCCTAGCAGAGAAACAGAGAGGGATGGTGGTAGTTTCAGGGCATCTGGAAGCCACAGGGACCACAGACGATGCAATGTCGACCTCTGATGCTGAAGATGAGCTGATCGAGCCTGCCACGCCTACCCCAAGCAATGCTGCCTTTTCTCTGGAGGACAAGGTTCACCCCCTGCAGGTGAGGGTAGTGCCAAGCTGATGCTCTCCATAGGGAGAGAGGTTAAGGAATTAATTCACAGTTACAGTCTACAAGTAGTCCTTCCCAATATTTGCTGCTATTGGCTTTTGCGAGATAAACAGGGCAAACTAGTAATTTGCAGGCAGCTATTGGTGTGTACTTGTGTCTGTCTATTTGCAAGGTGGGCTGGTCCCTTTGTTACTTGGTCCATGGCACCCAATTTGAATTGAAGAGACTAGTGCTGGCTGGTGCATCTTATTCTGATGTGCGTCGGACATACAGGTTGCATGGGACTTTAGAAGGGCAAGCCATTCACGTTCTTGTATGTGTTTGAATCAATATGCAGGGATAGAAAACTTGCTCAAAATAAAACTTTTAAAAAGTTGGAAAAATAACTAATATAAGCAATGAAAATTCTACAAATGAAGGATGAACGTTTTTATATTCTTTCTGGTTGTCAGGGTCAGTGTGCGTAGAAAATGTGTATTTTATATTTCTTCTAAAGGGGAAAGCACACCCCTCAATCACCCCCCAAAACTGCAAAAGTTCCAACCCACCTCTCAGCTTTCTGCTTCATGGTTCTTCCAGTTAGCATCTGTCAGCTTGATTTACCCATTTTTCATTTAAGGGGTCCAACACGCCTATTAAGAAGGCAAGACAGAATAATTATTGAAAAGTAATTTATAGTCCACGTGCAAACTTAACACTACTTAACATCTTGAAACAGAAGTAATTTTCTGGTAAACATTCCTTTTAATAAAAGTTATGTGTGTCTTGTAATGAGGTAAAATAAGGTAATTGAAGATAATTGTAGTGGACCGGGAGTCGGTATTTGCAGCTTTGCGGTTAGAAATACATTACCCGATATTGTATTGCCCAACACAATGGCAGATCCGTACAATAAGTGCAGAGGAGCCTGCAAAGGAAATTCATTTTGCTAAAACACAGTAAATGTAATTATGAATTTCTTATGCCCTGTACACATGCTATTAAATCAGGGCCATTTCTTGGCATAGGCAACCTAAGCGAAAAGCTAGGGGCCTAGGGCACCATTAAAATGTAGAGGGCGCCATTCAATGTTTTTTCAGCAATAGAGCAGCAATCTGTTACCAATCTAGTTTCCTGTAGCCACTCTCTTTGCATACAATCTTAAGCTAGGTACACTGTCACACCTTGCAATTCTTTGTCCCGCCCATTTGACACTTCCAACCAGTCAGCCAGGACGAAGGACTGTCGACCCCGGTAAAATTAGATGTGACCGACAGTTTGCCATGACTAAGCATGCGGTCCATAGAGGACCACACGATTGACCATTGTTTTCAGACACGTCCAATCGCCCTTTTGGCCAATTTGGGCAAACGAAAGATCAGACATCAGTTGCATACAGCCAAAAACCCATGCAATGTTTTCTGCCCAATTGACCGATACACCGAAGTGTCGACCAAAAAATTGCATAGTGTGTACACGGCCTTAGCTGAGTTTCCCAATCTATAATAAAACTAATCCAGTAGGTGGTTGGGGGAAGGCACCATGGGAAACTCACATAGTGCACCAACATGGATAGTAGATAATTGCCAACCAAAACTTTTAAACCTTGTTCCCTGATACCACAGGAGGTTTCCCGTTTGCCCCCTTCTCCGTATAGTATAGTACAGGATGCTCGGCTATTTCCAAGCAGTCTGATGCTCGCCTATTGCCAAGATAGATCCCTTATGTATCGTTAGCACCAAAATGAGATTTATCTAACTTGTGTTTGAGGCTTTAGGTTTAGAAGTATGCAGAACCTTTACTAATGCTTTTGCAAAAATATTCTCAGGTCTTTTGAGTTTTTTTGAGTGTAAATGTCTGTTGGTAAGGGAACCTGATCAGGATGTTCAGGAAGCAGAAGCTGCGGAATATATTCCAATAAAAACAGCACAGAACAATGACCCAGACTGTAGGGCTGTGACTGCATCTACTGCAGGTTATCTATTTGCTATGTTGTGTCCTAGGGAAATTGTAACATCAGCACTGCTGGCTGCCAGGGTATCTCCCAGATTGCTGACCTGGAAGGCCTGACATATTGTTCTTCTGATAAATATTTTTATCAAAATTACCATCAGTGCAAATCCTGAAGGCTAGAGCTAGAGCCTTCACCTGTGTTTAAAGTAGAATGAAAGCAAAAACATTACATGGATAATCCAGTAAGCCATCACTTTATTTGGTGTCCTAAACGTTGGAAAGTTCAATGTAGAGTCCACTGAATTTTAAACAAAATGTAAAAATAAGGCTCTATCCAAAATGTAATTTCAAACCACTAAAAAGTGCACAACTCTTTGGAGCTTATTTAAAGGGTATGTTCACCCTTAAAGGGACACTATACTGAAAAAATGACTTTGCCTCATCTTAATCTATAATTGAATACATGTAAGTAGCACTTACTGATTTGTGTGTGTTGCTGCATGTCTTCAATCCAGCACACATTTTGTTTAGGAGCAGTATCCACTCTCCCTCTTTTAACCACTCCCACTTCCATCCGACTTTTCCCCCCCACAAATCAACTGTCAAGCCTGCACACAGCAAACACCATTCCAACCGTCAAAACTCTGTCACCATTCCGACTACAGTAAAACTACTCACAGAAGAATAGTTTTTGAGAGCAAGGAACTTGATTGATAGCTTAAATATAATTAGTTTTAGATTGGATACCTAAAGAAATAGTTTCCAGTTATGGTCAATATAAAAAACCTATTTTTCAGTATAGATGCCCTTTAAAACAAAACAAAAAAATGGTAAATTGTCAGTTACATGCCCCCAACACTAATGGATATAGTTTGCATATACCTGCATTACTAACCAGATATTAAAGGGGAAGTTCAGTGGAAATACATATTCTTTTCATAAAAAATAGCAGTATTTTATCATCCCAATGACCTAAACCTGTCCATTCAGTATTTTGTGTATAAATAAATGCAACCAAAATACTAACTTCCTGTTTGTAGGACCCCTAATAGAGACTGTTATGGTCTTGCCAGTAGAGATCTGAGCATCTTTGACCCATCCAACAGCCAATCAGTAGAAATTACTGTTAGGAACATTCCAAGCTAGTGGTGCATCCTGGGAAGAAGAAGGACTGTTAGAACCTGAAATGTCAGCTCACTAATGTCAACAGCAGGGAGTAGCAAAGGGTATGAAATCAACTGATTTTTCAAAATGGAAGAGAATATGTAAAATAACTAGGTATGTATTACACAAACTACCAATTTAACAAATATTGATAATTTCCACTGAACTGTCCCTTAGGATTATTATTATCCCCATTTCTGGCAGAGAAGCTGGTCCCTCCCTTCATGCAATTTATTTAAAGGGTATGTAACACCCTTAAATATAAATTTTAATATGTTTTTCCCCCATGTCTCCCAGCCCAAACCGCTATATTTTTTTTTTTGGAAAGCCCCCCAAACTCTACTTACCTCCCCTCTTTCCTCCGCCGCGCTCTCCCGGCCCTCTGCTTGCGAGAAATGCAAGCAGAGGGGCGGGACCGGCAGTCACGTCTGTGATTGGCTGAGCGGCAGCCAATCACGGTGTGCGGCTGCCGGTCATTCAGTGGCAGCGGAGGAAAGAGGAGATGTAGTAAGATTTGGGGAGCTTTCTAAAAATAAAAAATATGCGGGTTGGGGCTGGGAGACATGGGGAATACTGTATTAAAGGGGTTTTATGCTAAGGAGGGATAGTAGAACGGGAGGGGGAGGGGGGTAGAAGGGCTGCAGTACGCATGCCAAAATTTCCGCGGAGGCCAGGTAGGAGGCAGAGTCCTATATGGACTCTGCTAGCCTCCTGTGGTGGCAGTTTTTTGGGACTTTGGGGAGGGACTACAGGAAGAACCATATGGAGCTGGATGTGAGGTAGGATTAAACTACACTACAATGGGGGGGCCAGTATTGGGGGGATTATAGTTTTGGGTGGACATGCCCTTTAAGACTGTAACTGCTGACACCCACAACCAATCATGGCTGCTGTTTTACCTGTTGCTTCCTCTGCACATGCTCAAGCTTTTAAAAAGCTCTTAGAGCAGAGGGAGGAATCGAGTACTTTTGCTAGAAATTATCATCTGGTTACAAATGCATGTAATAACACTGGGAAAAATAGCAGTTAAGGTTGTGGGCAGGTAACGGGAGTCACCTATTTCATGTTTTAAGGACATGACCTATTTTGCCTGTTCCTCCACTCTTATTTGGGAACAGGTTCAAAAGGAACCATTTAACATGTGGTTCAGCAAAATTGACTTATCCTATAGCTTCCTCCTCTAAATCTGCTTTGCTGTTATTCTGCTAGATAAGAACACAGAAGGAACATCTATTTTGGAAACACTCTGAAGCCTCTAGGGGCTCCAATTGCTCCATAGTGAATAATGCAGTACAATGAGGTATATTGTTGAACAAGCTGTGATCAATGCAAACTTCTGTTAGTACAAGCAGGCTGCAAGACAACTAAAGGGACATAGTGTACATGACGTCCATTTTAAATGTAGGATAGAACGTGTGCACGCTATCCTCACAGCAGCCCGTATTCCTAGGATGGCGATGAGATTGTCTATGAACATTTTAACAATGACCAGCAGAGCTTTAACTTTGAATTGTTGTTATTCCATATCTTTCTTTTCTTGCTTGTGACTTGGCTAATTTTACCCCAGGTTGGGGCCTGTATCCTCACCAAACACCGGAACACAAGTTTTTCTTGTATGTTATTATTGTATAATCCAAATCAATAGCGTTTGATAGTGGAAGACGAGCGTTATTATTTATGATTCCACAGCTCCCTGAAGTAATTCCTCTTAACGTAGGAGGGATGTGCTTTACGACCAGACTGTCTACCCTGCTTCGCTATGAGGACACCATGCTTGCTGCCATGTTTAGCGGGCGACACTACATTCCAACAGATGCAGATGGACGATATTTCATTGACAGAGACGGGACATGTTTTGGGTAAGTGTAATCACTAAAATAAATGTCATTTAAATAGATGCAGTGTGGGTAAAGGGTAAACTTCATTAATAGTTCGAATGTTTGTACAGTATATAAATGTATACTGCGTATTCGTTTTTTTAATGGATATGAAAATCTTACAGGGTTATTCAATAAAAGTTCTTATCGTTTAAAATGGTGCTAGTTTTGCCACAACCAATCAGATGTTAGCTTTCAAATGTTAAATAAGTTCTGATTGGTTAGGGCAAAATTAGCACCATTTTAAATGATAAGAACTTTTACTGAATCCCCCTGTTAAGTTTTCTAGAATTCTTTCAGGGACAAGCGCAGGATTTCAAAGGGAGAATTCTGAAAAGTTGCACCACCAACATTTTAGCTATGACCTCTTATAAAGTCCACTCCCATTTGGATGTATTCATTATATTCATTATATTTCTCAAGGCTTTCTGCATTTTTTCAAATAAAAAGAATATTGGAATTCCATGTGTATCAGCGCGTGGTCTATGTGATCAGTTTCACACCTGTCCCCAAACAAGTAATAGATTTCATGTCTGCACCTTGTCTCCCATTGTTTTAATCCCCTTTCACAATGACACCCTTTTCAATTTTTGATGACCTGATGGTGCAAAAAAGGCAGGTAACTATTATCCAGCATAGAGGGGGGATTCTGGGTACACCTGTACCCCCCTAAATGCTTTTATAAGTGGGAGAAGTATGAACTAGTGGCAAATAGAGACCAAAGTTGTTAGAAACACCATTCCTCTTTATTAAAGCCTGAGTTAAAATATTCCTAGCCCTTTAAATGCTTCATAGTTATTTTAGTAATGCTACCTGTCAGGGCATGTACAGATCTGATAAACAGTCCTCTGTCTCTAGAGCTCTTTGAAGCAATAGACCAAAATTAGAGTTATCATAGACTGTTTGTGTCCTTGATTTGTGCTCCATCTGACAGAAAGAAAGTGAGGAAAAGCAGTTCCCCTGTATGTGTGCATTCTGCTAAATAACTACATAAGTAACAAAGACCCATCTTTTCTAGCTTAACCTTTAATTCTCCTTCCAGTGCCTTTTCAGGAAGTGATTTTTAGCACCATATTAAAGGGCAGCTCCACCTGACCCCCTACACAAACATTTCATGACAAGTAAATTACTCCCTGAAACAATATTTACAACGCTTTTACCTGTGACACTAACCTTTTATGCAGTGCAATGATCCACTTACATCCTCTCTTCCTTCTAAAAAGGTTGCTGCTTCCTCTTAAAATTTAGCTCGCACATGTGCAGAGGAGGCATCTCAGGAAACAGCTGTCAGTCATTGCTTGTGACATCAGCTATCACAAACATGTCTGACTGCTGCTACCCAGAAGAAGACAATAGATATGGTAGGACATAACCGGTTAGTGTAATTTGTCTACAAATGTTAGTGCAGGGGGGGGTGGGGTGTGGACTGGACCTTTAATGATTACACAAATGCTCTGTAACAATGTGAAGTCTCTTTAAGCCACTAACAAGCAGGTTCGTGTCCATATTTCACACCACATATGCATGTTCTTATATAAACAATAAATAGGTTTTAGATTAACAGCACATGTATAATGACCGAACAACCAATCCCAAATGTGTCAGCTGTGAATCTTTAACATTGACATCGCCACTGCTTACTAAAGAGGTGCCAGCAGGAGGAGAGACCTAAGCCTGACTCCTATAGTAGGATTAATGTCATGCCTGCTGATAGGATTTGCCTGAGATACGAATGGTTGTATTAAAGTTAATGATGAGTCACCTGGTTAGGGAAGTGATAATTTCAAGGTGATAGTAAAGAGATACAGGATCATTTACCTCAAGCCACTGCACAGATTTTAGGGGCTAACCGAACCATTACCAGCTAGTTCGACTTTAATGCCTCCTTTGCGCTGGCTGGGCGGTTATCGCTAAAGACACCCGTGCAGCCATTGCAACCTATTTAATGTAGCGGTTGCTCTGCTTTTTTTGCGCAATGGGTAAGGCTATATTAAATGGCCAGGAGGTCAGAGATTGGTAAATCTGAACCATCTCTGGTTACCGAGTACTCACTGCATCATTGTAGAATAAATACGAGGCACATACTGGTGAACTCTAAGCTGTTACTGCTGTTCCTTCACGTTTGTTTAATGTATAAACCCTGTTCTTTTCCTATCTTACTCCATACCTTGTATGCTGTACATTAAAATATTATTGGCTTTTCCATTATTACCCACTAAACATGGCGAATAACTGAAAGCAAAACCACGAAATTGCATTGTATTTCTTTGTGGTATTTTCCCACTCGTACCATTGCCAAGCCATTTCCAATTGTGTTTCTCACCATCTTCCCATTTATTTCTTTTAATATTTATGTTTTCTTATACAATCAGGGTTGTCCTCTCCATATCTAGACAGTTTAGATGTATGTCACCCAACCGTTCACCTTAACCATTGTCCTCTCCATATCTAAACAGTTTAGATGTATGTCACCCAACCGTTCACCTATAAACAGTGTCCTTCTTATATCTGAGACAGTTGAGATGATGTCACCCAACGTTCACCTTAACAATTGTCCTCTCCACATCTATTGACAGTTTAGATGTATGTCCCCCCCAACGTTCACCTTAACCATTGTCCTCTCCATATCTAGACAGTTTAGATGTATGTCAACAACCGTTCACCTATAACCATTGTCTTCCATATCTGACAGTTTAGATTTATCACCACCAACCGTTCAACCTTAACATTGTCCTTACCATATCTAGACAGTTTAGATGTATGTCACACCTGTTCACCTTAACCATTGCTCTCCATATCTAGACAGTTTAGATGTATGTCACCCAACCGTTCACCTTAACCATTGTCCTCTCATATCTCTGGACAGTTTAGATGTATGTCACCCAACCGTTCACCTTAACCATGTCCTCTCCATATCTAGACAGTTTAGATGTATGTCACCCAAATGTACCTTAACCATTGTTCCTCTTCCATATCTAGACAGTTTAGATGTATGTCACCCAACTGTTCACCTAACCAATTGTCCTCTCCATATTAGACAGTTTAGATGTATGTCACCCAACCGTTCACCTTAACCATTGTCCTCTCCATATCTAGACAGTTTAGATGTATGTCACCCAACCGTTCACCTTAACCATTGTCCTCTCCATATCTAGACAGTTTAGATGTATGTCACCCAACCGTTCATTAAACCTTGTCCTCTCCATATCTGGACAGTTTAGATGTATGTCACCCAACCGTTCACCTTAACCATTGTCCTCTCCATATCTAGACAGTTTAGATGTATGTCACCCAACTGTTCACCTTAACCATTGTCCTCTCCATATCTAGACAGTTTAGTGTATGTCACCCCAACGTTCACCTTAACCATTGTCCTCTCCATATCTAGACAGTTTAGATGTATGTCACCCAACGTGTCACCTTAACCATTGTCCTCTCCATATCTAGACGTTTAGATGTATGTCACCCAACGTGTTCACCTTAACCATTGTCCTCTCCATATCTAGACATTTAGATGTATGTCACCAACTGTTCACCTAACCATTGTCCTCTCCATATCTAGACAGTTTAGATGTATGTCACCCAACTGTTCACCTTAACCATTGTCCTCTCCATATCTAGACAGTTTAGATGTATGTCACCCAACTGTTACCCTTAACCATTGTCCTCTCCATATCTAGACAGTTTAGATGTATGTCACCCAACAGTTCACCTTAACCCATGTCCTCTCCATATCTTGACATTTAGATGTATGTCACCCATACGCTCACCTTAACCATTGCCTCTCCATATTAGACAGTTTAGATGTATGTCACCCAACTGTTCACCTTAACCATTGTCCTCTCCATATCTAGACAGTTTAGATGTATGTCACCCACTTTCACCTCTAACCATTGTCCTCTCCATATCTAGACAGTTTAGATGTATGTCACCCCACGTTCACCTTAACCATTGTCCTCTCATATCTGACAGTTTAGATGTATGTCACCCAAGTTCCCCTTAACCATATGTCCTCTCCATATCTAGACAGTTTAGATGTATGTCACCCAACTGTTCACCTTAACCATTGTTCCTCTCCATATCTAGACAGTTTAGATGTATGTCACCCAACGTTCACTTAACCATTGTCCTCTCCATATCTAGACAGTTTAGATGTATGTCACCCACTGTTCACCTTTAACCATTGTCCTCTCCCTATCTAGACAGTTTAGATGTATGTCACCCAAACGTTCATCCTTAACATATGTCCTCTCCATATCGGACAGTTAGATGTATGTCACCAACTGTTCACCTTAACATATGTCCTCTCCATATCTGGACAGTTTAGATGTATGTCACCCAACTGTTCATCTTAACCATTGTCCTCTCCATATCTAGACAGTTTAGATGTATGTCACCCAACTGTTCATCTTAACCATTGTCCTCTCCATATCTGGACAGTTTAGATTTATGTCACCCAACCGTTCACCTTAACCATTGTCCTCTCCATATCTAGACAGTTTAGATGTATGTACCCACGTTCATCTTAACCATTGTCCTCTCCATATCTAGACATTTAGATGTATGTCACCCAACCGTTCACTTAACCATTGTCCTCTCCATATCTGGACAGTTTAGATTATGTCACCCACTACCAGTCATCTTAACCATTGTCCTCTCCATATCTGACAGTTTAGATTTATGTCACCCAACGTTCACCTTAACCATTGTCCTCTCCATATCTAGACAGTTTAGATGTATGTCACCCAACCGTTCATCTTAACCATTGTCCTTCCTATTTGGACCGTTTAGATGTATGTCACCCAACCTGTCATCTTAACCATTTCTCTCCATATCTAGACAATTTAGATGTATGTCACCCAACCTTTCACCTCCCTATCTGCGACAGTTTAGATGTATGTCACCAACCGTTAATCTTAACCATTGTCTCTCCATATCTAGACAGTTTAGATGTATGTCCCACGTCACCTTAACCACTGTCCTCTCCATATCTAGACAATTTAGATGTATGTCACCCAACCATTCACCTTAACCATTGTCCTCTCCATATCTGGACAGTTTAGATGTATGTCACCCAACTGTTCACCTTAACCATTGTCCTCTCCATATTGACAGTTTAGATGTATGTCACCCAACCCGTTCATCTTAACCATTGTCCTCTCCATATCTAGACAGTTTAGATGTATGTCACCAACCGTTCATCTTAACCATTGTCCTTCATATCTAGACAGTTTAGATGTATGTCACCCAACCATTACCTTAACCATTGTCCTCTCCATATCTAAGAATTTAGATGTATGTCACCAACCTTTCACCCCCCCTATCTAGACAGTTTAGATGTATGTCACCCAACCGTTAATCTTAACCATTGTCCTCCTCCATATCTAGCGACAGTTTAGATGTATGTCACCCAACCGTTCACCTTAACAAATGTCCTCTCCATATCTGGACAGTTAGATGTATGTCACCAAACCGTTCACTAACCATTGTCCTCTCCATATCTAGACAGTTTAGATGTATGTCACCCCAAACCGTTCATCATTAACATTGTCTCTCCTCCATATCTGGACAGTTTAGATGTATGTCACCCAACCGTCATCTTAACCATTGTCCTCTCCATATTAGACAGTTAGATGTATGTCACCCAACGTTCACTAACCATGTTCCTCTCCATATCTAGACAGTTTAGATGTATGTACCCCAACTGTTCACCTTAACCATTGCATTCCTCTCCATATCTAGACAGTTTAGATGTATGTCACCCATGTTCACCTTAACACATTGTCCTCTCCTATTCTGACAGTTTAGAGTATGTCACCCAACTGTTCACCTTAACCATTGTCCTCTCCATATCTAGACAGTTTAGATGTATGTAATATCACAACTGTTCACCTTAACCATTGTCCTCTCCATATCTAGACAGTTTAGATGTATGTCACCCAACGTCACCTTAACCATGTCCTCTCCATATCTAGACAGTTTAGATGTATGTCACCCACTGTTCAACTTAACCATTGTCCTCCTTATATCTAGACAGTTTAGATGTATGTCACCCAAGTTCATCTAACCATTGTCCTTCCATATCTCGGACAGTTTAGATGTTGTCACCCAACTGTCACCTTAACATTGTCCTCTCCATATCTGGTGCAGTTTAGATGATGTCACCCAACCGTCATCTTAACCATGTCCTCTCCATATCTAGACAGTTTAAGGTATGTCACCCAACTGTTCATCTTAACATTGTCCTCTCCATATCTGGACAGTTTAGATTGATGCATCACCAACCGTTCACCTTAACAATGTCCTCTCCATATCTAGACAGTTTAGATGTATATCACCAACCGTTCATCTTAACCATTGTCATCTCCATATCTAGGACAATTTAGATTATGTACCCAACCGTCATCTTAACCATTGTCCTCTCCATATCTGGACAGTTTAGATTTATGTCACCCAACCGTTCATCTTAACCATTGTCTCTCCATATCTGGACAGTTTAGATTTATGTCACCCAACCGTTCATCTTAAACCATGTCCTTCCCATATCTAGACAGTTTAGATGTATGTCACCCAACCGTTCATCTTAACCATTGTCCTCTCCATATTCGGACAGTTTAGATGTATGTCACCCAACCGTTCATCTTAACCATTGTCCTCTCCATATCTAGACAATTTAGATGTATGTCACCCAACCTTTCCACCCCATTATGACAGTTTAGATGTATGTCACCGAACCGTTTCATTAACCATTGTCCTCTCCATATCTAGACAGTTTAGATGTATGTCACCCCACCGTTCCTTAACACTGTCCTCTCCATATATAGACAATTAGATGTATGTACCCAAACATTCACCTTAACCATTGTCCTCTCCATATCTGACAGTTAGATGTATGTCACCCAACCTTGCTTCACTAACCATTGTCCTCTCATATCTAGACAGTTTAGATGTATGTCACCCAACCGTTCATCTTAACATGTCCTCTCCACCATCTAGACAGTTTAGATGTATGTCACCCAACCGTTCATCTTACCATTGTCCTCTCCATATCGACAGTTTAGATGTATGTCTACCCAACCATTCACCTTAACCATGTCCTCTCCAATATCTAGACAATTTAGATGTATGTCACCCAACCTTTCCTCTCCATATCTGAAAGTTTAGATGTATGTCACACCCGTTATTTAACCATTTCCCTTCCATATCTAGACAGTTTAGATGTATGTACCCAACCGCTTCACCTTAACAACTGTCCTCTCCATATTGGACAGTTGTAGATGTATGTCACCCAACACGTTCATCTTAACCATTGTCCTCTCCATATCTAGACAGTTTAGATGATGTCACCCAACCTTCATCTTAAAACCATTGTCCTCCATATCTGCGACAGTTTAGATTTATGTCACCCAACGATTCATCTTAACCATTGTCCTACTCATAATGCGACAGTTTAGATTATGTCACCCAAACCGTTCACTCTACCAGATGCCTCTCCATATCTAGACAGTTTAGATGTATGTCACCCAACCGTTCATCTTAACCATTGTCCTCTCCAAATCGGACAGTTTAGATGTATGTCACCCAAACGCTTTCATCTTCAATATGTCCTCTCCATATTAGACAATTTAGATGTATGTCACCCAACCTTTACACCCCATATCTAGACAGTTTTAGATGTATGTCACCAACCGTTAATCTTAACCATTGTCCTCTCCATATTAGCAGTTTAGATGTATGTCACCCCACCGTTCACCTTAACCATGTCCTCTCATATCTAGACAATTTAGATGTATGTCACCCAACCTTCACCTTAACCATTGCTCTCCCATATCTGACGTTTAGATGTATGTCACCCAACCTGTTCACCTTAACCATGTCCTCTACCATATACTAGACAGTTTGATGTATGTCACCAACCGTTCAATCTTAACCATTGTCCTCTCCATATCTAGACAGTTTAGATGTATGTCACCCAACCGTTCATCTTAACCATTGTCCTCTCCATATCGACAGTTTAGATGTATGTCACCCAACCATATCACCTTAACCATTGTCCTCTCCATATATCTAGACAATTTAGATGTATGTCCACCCAACCTTGTACCTCCATATCTAGACAGTTTAGATGTATGTCACCCAACCGTTAATCTTAACCATTGTCCTCTCCATATCTGGACAGTTTAGATGTATGTCACCCAACCGTTCACCTTAACAAATGTCCTCTCCATATCTGGACAGTTTAGATGTATGTCACCCAACCGTTCATCTTAACCATTGTCCTCTCCATATCTAGATGTTTAGATGTATGTCACCCAACCGTTCATACTCTAACCATTGTCTCCCAATCATTAGACAGTTTGATTTATGTCACCCCACCGTTCACCTAACCATCTCTCATATCTAGACAGTTTAGATGTATGTCACCCAACCGTTCATCTTAACCATTGTCTCTCCATATCTAGACAGATTTAGATGTATGTCACACAACCGTTCATCTTAACCATTGTCCTCTCCATATTAGACAGTTTAGATGTATGTCACCCCAACCGTTCATCTTAACCATTGTCCTCTCATACTGGACAGTTTAGATTTATGTCACCCAACCGTTCATCTTAACCATTGTCCTCTCCATATCTGGACAGTTTAGATTTATGTCACCCAACCGTTCATCTTAACCATTGTCCTCTCCATATCTAGACAGTTTAGATGTATGTCACCCAACCGTTCATCTTAACCATTGTCCTCTCCATATCTGGACAGTTTAGATGTATGTCACCCAACCGTTCATCTTAACCATTGTCCTCTCCATATCTAGACAATTTAGATGTATGTCACCCAACCTTTCACCCCATATCTAGACAGTTTAGATGTATGTCACCCAACCGTTAATCTTAACCATTGTCCTCTCCATATCTAGACAGTTTAGATGTATGTCACCCACGTTCATCTTAACCATTGTCCTCTCCATATCTGGACGTTGTAGATGTATGTCACCCAACGTTCAATCTTAACCATTGTCCTCTCCATATCTAGACAATTTAGATGTATGTCCACCCAACTTTCACACCCATATCTAGACAGCTTAGATGTATGTCACCCAACCGTTCATCTTAACCATTGTCCTCTCCATATCGGACAGTTTAGATTTATGTCACCCAACCGTTCATTTAACATGTCCTCTCCATATCTGGACAGTTTAGATTTGTCACCCAAACCGTTCATCTTAACCATTGTCCTCTCCATATCTGACAGTTTAGATGTATGTCACCCAAACGTCATCTTAACCATTGTCCTCTCCATATCTGGACAGTTTAGATGTATGTCACCCAACCGTTCATCTTAACCATTGTCCTCTCCATATCTAGACAATTTAGTGTATGTTCACCCAACCTTCACCCCATATCTAGACAGTTTAGAGTATGTCACCCAACCGTTAATCTTAACCATTGTCCTCTCCATATCTAGACAGTTTAGATGTATGTCACCAACCGTTAATCTTAACCATTGTCTCTCCTATCTGGACAGTTTAGATGTATGTCACCCAACCGTTCATCTTAACCATGTCCTCTCCAATCTAGACATTTAGATGTAGGTCACTCAACCTTTCCATATTAGACAGTTTAGATGTATGTCACCCACCGTTCAATTTAAACATTGTCCTCTCCATATCTGGACAGTTAGATTTGTCACCCAACCGTTCCTCTTAACCTTGTCCTCTCCATATCTGGACAGTTTAGATGTATGTCACCCAACCGTTCTCTTAACCATTGTCCTCTCCATTCTAGACAGTTTAGATGTATGTCACCCAACCGTTCACTTAACCATTGTCCTCTCCATATCGACAGTTGATGTATGTCACCCAACCGTTCATCTTAACCATGTCCTCTCCATATCTGGACAGTTTAGATGTATGTCACCCAACCGTTCATCTTAACCATTGTCCTCTCCATATCTAGACAATTTAGATGTATGTCACCCAACCTTTCACCCCATATCTAGACAGTTTAGATGTATGTCACCCAACCGTTAATCTTAACCATTGTCCTCTCCATATCTGGACAGTTTAGATGTATGTCACCCAACCGTTCACCTTAACAAATGTCCTCTCCATATCTAGACAGTTTAGATGTATGTCACCCAACCGTTCACCTTAACAATTGTCCACTCCATATCTGGACAGATTAGATTTATGTCACCCCACTGTTCACCTTAACCATTGTCCACTCCATATCAGGACAGTTTAGATGTATGTCACCCAACCGTTCACCTTAACCATTGTCCTCTCCATATCTAGACAGTTTAGATGTATGTCACCCAACTGTTCACCTTAACCATTGTCCTCTCCATATCTAGACAGTTTAGATGTATGTCACCCAACCGTTCACCTTAACCACTGTCCTCTCCATATCTAGACAGTTTAGATGTATGTCACCCAACCGTTCACCTTAACCATTGTCCTCTCCATATCTAGACAGTTAGATGTATGTCACCCAACCGTTCACCTTAACCATGTCCTCTCCATATCTGACAGTTTAGATGTATGTCACCCATCCGTTCACCTTAACCATTGTCCTCTCCATATCTAGACAGTTTAGATGTATGTCACCCAACTGTTCACCTTAACCATTGTCCTCTCCATATCTAGACAGTTTAGATGTATGTCACCCCACTGTTCACCTTAACCATTGTCCTCTCCATATCTAGACAGTTTAGATGTATGTCACCCAACTGTTCACCTTAACCATTGTCCTCTCCATATCTAACAGTTTAGATGTATGTCACCCCAACTGTTCACCTTAACCATTGTCCTCTCCATATCTAACAGTTTAGATGTATGTCACCCACTGTTTCACCTTAACCATTGTCCTCTCCATATCTAGACAGTTTTAGATGTATGTCACCCAACTGTTCACCTTAACCATTGTCCTCTCCTATCTAGACAGTTAGATGATGTCACCCCACGTTCACCTTAACCATTGTCCTCTCCATATCTAACAGTTTAGATGTAGTCACCCAACTTTCACCTTAACCATTGTCCTCTCCATACTAGACAGTTTAGATGTATGTCACCACCACCGTTCACCTTAACCATTGTCCTCTCCATATCTAGACAGTTTAGATGTATGTCACCCAACCGTTCACCTTAACCATTGTCCTCTCCATATCTAGACAGTTTAGATTATGTCACCCAACGTTCACCTTAACCATGTCCTCTCCATATCTACAGTTTAGATGTTATGTCACCCAACCGTTCACTTAACCATTGTCCTCTCCTATCTAGACGTTTAGATGTATGTCACCCAACGTTCACTACCATTGTCCTCTCCATATCTAGACAGTTTAGATGTATGTCACCCACGTTCACCTTACCCATTGTCTCCTCCAATACTACACAGTTTAGATGTTTTCACCCAACCGTTCACCTTAACACTGTCCTCTCCATATCTGACAGTTTAGATGTATGTCACCCAACCGTTCACCTTAACCATTGTCTGCCTCTCCATATCTAGACAGTTTAGATGTATGTCACCCACGTTTCCATTAACCTTGTCCTCTCCATATCTAGACAGTTTAGATGTATGTCCCCACCACTGTTCACCTTAACCATTGTCCCTCCATATCTAGACATTTAGATGTAGGTCACCCCACTGTTCACCTTAACCATGTCCTCTCCATATCTAGACAGTTTAGAGTATGTCACCCAACGTTCACCTTAACCATTGTCCTCTCCATATCTAGACAGTTTAGATGTATGTCACCCAACTGTTCACCTTAACCATTGTCCTCTCCATATCTAGACATTTAGATGTATTTCACACCACCAGTCACCCCAAATCAACCCACCCAAAAAACCAAAAAACCGTCCCTCCCATCAATAGAAAACACCCAACTGTTCACCTTAACCTTGTCCTCTCCATATCTAGACAGTTTAGTGTATGTCACCACACCAAGTTCACTTAACCATTGTCCCTCCTAATCTAGACAGTTTAGATGTATGTCACCCAACTGTTCATCTCTAACCATGTCCTCTCCATATCTGGACAGTTTGATGTATGTCACCCAACCGTTCATCCTTAACCATTGTCCTCTCCATATCTGCCAGTTTAGATGTATGTCACCAACCGTTCATCTTAACCCATTGTCCTCTCCATATCTGGACAGTTTAGATGTATGTCACCCAACTTTTATCTTAACCATTGTCCTCTCCATATCTGGACAGTTTAGATTTATGTCACCCCACCGTTCACCTTAACCATGTCCTCCCATATCTAGACAGTTTAGATGTATTCACCCAACCGTTCATCTTAACCATTGTCCTCTCCATATCTAGACATTTAGATGTATGTCACCCAACCGTTCTCAACCATTGTCCTCTCCATACTGACAGTTTAGATTATAGTCACCCAACCGTTCCATCTTAACCATTGTCCTCCCATATCTGGACAGTTAGATTTATGTCACCCAACCGTTCATCTTAACCATTGTCCTCTCCATATCTAGACAGTTTAGATGTATGTCACCCAACCGTTCATCTTAACCATTGTCCTCTCCATATTTGGACAGTTTAGATGTATGTCACCCAACCGTTCACTTAACCATGGTCCTCTCCATATCTAACAATTTAGATTTATGTCCCACCTTTCACCCCATATCTAGACAGTTTAGATATGTCACCAACCGTTAATCTTAACCATTGTCCTCTCCATATCTAGCAGTTTAATTATGTCACCCAACCACCGTTCACCTTCACTTAACCACTGTCCTCCATATCTAGACAGTTAAAGATTTGTCACCCAACCATTCACCTTAACCATTGTCCTCTCCATATCTGGACATTTTTTAGATGTATGTCACCCAAACCGTTCATCCTTAACCATTGTCCTCTCCATATCTAGACAGTTTAGATGTATGTCACCCAAACCGTTCATCTTAACCATTGTCCTCTCCATATCTGGACAGTTTAGATGTATGTCACCCAACCGTTCATCTTAACCATTGTCCTCTCCATATCTGGACAGTTTAGATTATGTCACCCACCGTTCATCTTAACCATTGTCCTCTCCATATCTAGACAGTTTAGATGTATGTCACCCAACCGTTCATCTTAACCATTGTCCTCTCCATATCTAGACAGTTTAGATGTATGTCACCCAACCGTTCATCTTAACCATTGTCCTCTCCATATCTGACATTTAGATGTATGTCACCCAACCGTTCATCTTAACCATTTCCTCCATATCTAGACAATTTAGATGTATGTCACCCAACCTTTCACCCCCATATCTAGACAGTTTAGATGTATGTTCACCCAACCGTTATCTTAACCATTGTCCTCTCCATATCTAGACAGTTTTAGATGTATGTCACCCAACCGTTCATCTTAACATTGTCCTCTCCATATCTGGACAGTTTAGATTTATGTCACACCCAACCGTTCATCTTAACCATTGTCCTCTCCTATCTAACAATTTAGATGTATGTCACCCAACCTTTCACCCCTATCTAGACAGTTAGATGTATGTCACCCAACCGTTCATCTTAACCATTGTCCTCTCCATATCTGGACAGTTTAGATTTATGTCACCCAACCGTTCATCTTAACCATGTCCTCTCCATATCTGCAGTTTAGATTTATGTCACCCAACCGTTCATCTTAACCATTGTCCTCTCCATATCTAGACAGTTTAGATGTTATGTCCCCAACCATCATCTTACCATTGTCCCTCCCATATCTGGACAGTTGAAGTATGTCACCCAACCGTTCATCTTAACCATTGTCCTCTCCATATCTAGACAATTTAGATGTATGTCACCCAACCTTTCACCCCATATCTAGACAGTTTAGATGTATGTCACCCAACCGTTAATCTTAACCATTGTCCTCTCCATATCTAGACAGTTTAGATGTATGTCACCCAACCGTTCATCTTAACCATTGTCCTCTCCATATCTGGACAGTTTAGATGTATGTCACCCAACCGTTCATCTTAACCATTGTCCTCTCCATATCTAGACAATTTAGATGTATGTCACCCAACCTTTCACCCCATATCTAGACAGTTTAGATGTATGTCAACCCAACCGTTCATCTTAAACCATTGTCCTCTCCATATCGGACAGTTTAGATTTATGTCACCAACCGTTCATCTTAACCATTGTCCTCCTCCATATCTATACATTTAGATTATGTCACCCAACCTTTCATCTAACCATTGTCCTCTCCATATCTGGACAGTTTTAGATGTATGTCCACCCAACCGTTCATCTTAACCATTGTCCTCTCCATATCTGAACAGTTTAGATTTATGTCACCCACCCCGCTTTTCAATTCCCCCATATCTAGACATTTAATGTATGTCACCCAACCTTCATCTTAAACCATTGTCCTCCTCCATATCTGACACGTTTAGATGTATGTCACCCACACCTTTCATCTTAACCATTGTCCTCTCCATATCTGACAGTTTAGATGTATGTCACCAACCGTTCATCTTAACCATTGTCCTCTCCATATCTAGACAATTAGATGTATGTCCACCAAACCTTCACCCCATATCTAGACAGTTTAGATGTAGTCACCACCAACCGTTAATCTTAACCATTGTCCTCATCCATATCGACAGTTTAGATGTATTTCACCCAGACGCACTTAACATGTCCTCTCCATATCTAGACAGTTTAGATGTATGTCACCCACCGTTCACCTTAAACAATTGTCCACTCCATATCTGGACAGATTAGATTTATGTCACCCCCCCCACTGTTCACCTTACCATTGTCCACTCCAATCAGGCAGTTTTAGATGTATGTTCACCCAACCGTTCACCTTAACAAATGTCCTCTCCATTCTAGACAGTTTAGATGTATGTCACCCAACCGTTCACCTAACAATGTCCCTCTCCATATCTAGGACTTAGATGTATGTCACCCAACCTTTCACCTTAACAAATGTCCTCTCCATATCTAGACAGTTTGGATGTATGTCACCCCACTTTTCACCTTAACATTTGTCCTCTCCATATCTGGACAGATTAGATTTATGTCACCCCACTTTTCACCTTAACCATTGTCCACTCCATATCAGGACAGTTTAGCTTTAGGTTTAAAGGCCTTAGCCATTGTCGATTGAGGCCATAAGCATACTCTGGCCACACCTCATGACTTCACATGCTCACATGCTTCCCAGCCTAATAAGGACTGTAACAGGGTTGGCCAGAGATTGTTAGTAGACGTGACTTGCTGTAACAAGTTCCTGCAGTAGTTTAGAGTTGGGCATGTGCAAAGAACACAGTGGTCAGTGACCACACTGTGCGATACTTGAATGCTGAACAATAAAACACCATGTTAGAGAGGTAAATTTCCCAACACCCACATCAAATTGAGAGATGAGACACAAATGACTGTTTTTCTCTCAAAGTGTTCTACATTTTAATTGTGTTGTTCTGAAGCTTTAGTTGCCCTTTAATTCCTATGCGACAGACTACTGATTAGACGTGTCTAATGGTGACCATACATGGATGATTACACAACGTGTATGGCCCCCACAAGGCCCAGTTCACACAGGACATTTTCAGCACAACCAACAGACCTTGGTCACATTTTTGACCAAAAAAAAGCTGAAGATTTGATAGGGCCTAGATTTAGTCACATTAAGGCTTTGTTCACATTTTATTGGCAATGCTATTAGTATTAGTAGTAGATTTATTTTTCTTTAAATAGTCAGTACTGTCAGTAATTAGAATGCAATGTGTTATACCTGGTACACCTGTCTTTGTTAGTTTGGTATCCTTGACTAATACTGATCATGTAAGTGGGAAGTGTTGTTGAGAATTTTTGAAAATAAGGAAGAAACCAGATGGAATTAACGTTACATGACAATGAGAGACTGCAAGGCATTTATTATGTAAATTTCTTCTTCATCTTACTAACACCAATTTCTCATTAACTATTAAGTAGCCCACAACTGCAGGAAGATGCGCTGGACTGGCCTAATTGTGTCTCTCTAGAGGTGCACTTAGTGCTGTTTGCTACATTGTAGATCTCAATCAAAATAATGATAATGCAGGGTTAATGGCACGTATATCTTTATAGTACTTACATTACCTAAAGAACACCAAAGCAGTTACAATATTCAGTTAAAGGAGAACTAGGGTCTAAGACCTTTTTTTCTAGACTTAGGCTGAGGCCACACTATAGTGCATACGATCGCTCCAACTGGCCGTGTTAAAACATGCTGGTGTGGGCTATCCCATAGTGTTCAGAAATGACTGAATACAATGTATCAATTACCTTTCTAAGTAATAAGTAGCCAAAGATATACCTGTGTGAAGTCAGTAAAATATTACCTTCCCTCCCACTCCCGTTAAGTCGTGAAGGCTTGGTACACTTAATGGAGAGCATGGTAAGTGGTCCAACTAGGTACTTTTAGACAGACACTATATCGGCCACTTTTTGGCCAAAATGTATGTTTTACCTGACTGTGATCCAGCGATGCAGTGAATCTTCCAAAGAGGTTTAGAGCATTGTTAAATCGCAGTCAGGTAAGTTATGCCGGCCAAAATATAACATTGCCCCCTTTGCATCTTTAAATTAAATTAACTGCAAGTTATGTACACCACAGTCTTGGAACAGAGTCATACTCAAAGATTGAGGCTAGATACACATGGAGGATATTTCAGCACTTCTTTCTTACTCCATTTCTAGAGATATTCTTAACTTCCTACGATGCGGTGACCTCCCTTCCCAAGAACGAGTCAAGATGGTGTACAAGGAGGCACAGTACTACTCAATAGGGCCATTGTTAGATAGCCTGGATAAACTACAACCACTTACAGGGGAAAAAGTAAGACAAGCCTTTCTAGACCTGATGCCCTACTACAAAGGTGGGTAATACTGCATAGCTTTAATTCAGAAATTCACAAATTAGGTTTTTTTTGTGATTTTTCTTTTAGACTATAGACCTCTTTTCACTGGGGGAACAGAGCCTCGTTCCGCCGGCGTTCTGCACTGCCAGCAGCCGAGTCCGTGACTGGATGCCTCTCAGCCAATCACGGACGCAGCTGCCGGTCCGGCCCCCTGCAGAGGGCTGGGTCTCAATGGGTCTCAAATCTCAATTTTTTCCTAACAAATATGACAGTTGGGGGTGGGACAGGGTCCCCTACACTACAGCACAAGTTTCTGTGAGAGGTGGAGATACCCTTTAGTAAGTAATTGATTTTTATAGTATTGAGCATTATACATTGTTCCTTTCATTCAGTTTGACTCTGTTGTATATAAGCAATTAAAGAAATGATTGGTTACATACACGTGACTTTACTCTAAAAATCTGAACAATTTGTCTTTTCCTGCTTAGATCATTTAGAGCGCATTATTGATATCGGGAAGCACAGAGCAATACAAAGGAAAGCCCGATTTGCCAAGCTGAAAGTCTGCGTCTTCAAAGAGGAGATGCCAATCACCCCTTACGAATGTCCCCAATTTAACGCATTACGATTTGAAAGAAGCGAGAGCGAATCAAAACATTTCGAGCATCACTGTGAAGTGGACGTTTCCTTTGGACCATGGGAAGCCGTGGCAGATGTTTATGACCTTCTCCACTGCATAGTTACTGACCTCTCAGAGAGAGGCATCTCCGTAGAACATCAGTGCATTGGAGTATGTGACAAGCATCTCATTAATCATTATTACTGCAAGCGCCCAATATACGAGTTCAAGATCACCTGGTGGTGAGATGCAGTTTTTTAGGAGCACAAAATCTTTATTAATTAATGCACTTAATGTGAATGTAAGAAACTGTTCCATTTTCCATCTTTAATAGGTAAAGAAGGGTAAAATAAAGCAACAACTGTATGGATGTCAGTTAGTTGTGTAGGTTGGACAGGTTAGAATTTCTATTTAGTGTTAACAAAGCACATACTGTAAAACAAAGAAAGCAAACATGGTTATACAACGATTATAAGGTTAAGTAGGTCCGCCATACCTATGCCTTTAACCGGAGCAATGCTTGGGAGAGTCTCCAGCCAAAGGAAAATCCTGCAATCACAGGATAATAGGACACAAAGATGGGTCGACTCTATTACCGATACATTTAAAATTCTTCTTTATTTAATCATATAAAAGCATAATTGGAGAAAACATGCACAAATTCTGACATGTTTCCTTATGCCGATTGTCACTTTTTTTGAATTTTGAATGCATCTGTAGAATAGTCGAC
This sequence comes from Hymenochirus boettgeri, assembly GCA_019447015.1. NCBI lineage: Eukaryota > Metazoa > Chordata > Amphibia > Anura > Pipidae > Hymenochirus > Hymenochirus boettgeri. Next base: position 32,056,363 of record CM033476.1, read on the forward strand.
CCATCTTGGTGTTCTATTATAATACATAATACACTAGGAACTGGAATACATTACAATTGCCTTATACAGATCAAGTTATTGTTAATGAACAGAGTGGCCTCTACCACAATAACTAATTTTACTTTCTTCTTTTAATTTGGTTATTTTTATATTGGCCGGTGCGGGGGAGATGTTTCTTTGCTGGTCTTTGATTACAATAATTTACAATCCCAAAAGGTTAGGCCAATATATATGAATGGCAACAGACATGCTCATTTCTTAATGATATTTACGCCATCTCTGCCTGTCAGAATTAACTGAAAACAATAATATTTCATCCTTGACTGATTGTGTAACCTATTTAACTGAACATTTGATGTGATTTAATCAGGAACAATCAGTTATTTTGGCAAACACGGCAGATCCAACAAAAATATTGACTTCTACCAGATCTTAGGATGTGATTCCTGAGTGCCTTCTAGTAATTTAAAGGAGCACATTGGACATCGAGAGGAGCAGGTACAGAATTTGTCAATGTTATTTAGTGAGACCTTTGTGGGGATCCTGGATATAGACGTGTAGATGATGTAGCTACATGCCTTGTGTGCACAGTGTGAACAGTAAGTGGCGGTTCCCATAATCTGAGCAACCTATGGCAAGAATAGAACAGTCATACTAATGACTTATGGATCCTCCAGTTTGTTGAATACTTTGGGTATTTGTTGTATTAAACATTACTGGTGAATCATTTCCTTTTATCCCATATTTTTTGGCCAGTAATTGTATCTTTCAGTTAGTATGAAGTAGCCTCTGGGGGCTACAAAAAATTGGCTCGTCTGGCCATTTTTTGTGGCTCCAGTGACTACAGCATCCAAGGCTAGATATACGATCAGCTGTTACAGTGCCGACTGCATCCAAGCCTTACTACACTGCTATCCATTTGTGCAGTCCCAAGCAGCAGCATGACTATAGATCTTCCTGCTAGATACCATGGTCAGCTGTTTAACATCTGATTGCGGGATCAAGCAGGCAGAACTATATGTACTTCTACGTCTCTGCTTGGGACTGCACAAATGATTGCAATGTAGTAAGGCTTGGATGCAGTCAGCACTGTAACAGCTGGGGCTGGGGAGCGAGGTGTGACAAAGGGCCTTCCATTGGAGTTTGCCATTCCATTACTGCACCTGAAAGGTAAGGCAGGCATTCCACATTAGCACATGCTTTACACCCTTTCCCTGCCAAGACCCAGCACTAGACACAAGTGTAAATAAGGAACAAACAGGATTATTCAATAAAAGTTTTTTATCATTTAAAATGGTGCTAATTTTGTCCCAACTAATCAGATGTTAGCTTTCAAATGTTAAATAAGATTTGATTGGTAGGGGCAAAATTAGCACCATTTTAAATGGTAAGAACTTTTATTGAATAACCCTGGGAATTTACCATATTTCCATGGAAGCTCTTCTAGCTATATCTTTAAAGGAATAGTTCACTGCAATAGTGAACTATTCCTTTTCTACATTGATTGAAGCCAGGGAGGTTAAGGAGTTATGCCTTACCTCCCATTCTTCAATCAATGTTTGGATAGCCAGGAACGATCTTCTGAAAATCTTACTTTCACGCGATCCAGCGGGGCCGCTTTGACAGTTCCCGACTGCTTTCTGCTACTGTTACGCTATAACGCGCATGCCCGATAATGTGCACTATAGCAGAACAGAGGCAGGAAGTGGTCGGGAATTTCAGAGCGGCCCCGCTGGATTGCGTGAAAGGTAAGATTTTCAGAAGATCGGTCCTGGCTATCCAAACACTGATTGACGAAAGGGAAGTAAGGCATAGCTCCTTAACCTTCCTGGCTTCAATCAATGTAGAAAAGGAATAGTTCACCATTGCAGTGAACTATTCCTTTAAAAAGACTTTTACAGCATTCCACAAGCTAAATGCAAAACTAGAGCGCCAACTATGGAACGGTTTCGGCTTTATTGAGCCATCATCGGTGTAGTGCAGGCCTCTGGTTTTGCAGTGTGAAGCGCCTATGGACAGATGTCACTAATAAATTAAATAGGATAGGAAGAGAATTCAGGCTTTGAAACTCCCTTTTCAGCAATATGCAAATGAGGAACAAAGCGTGACAGAGTCCCAATTTTGCACCTGCTAAAGTATCTTAATAAAAAAATGTGGACCACCATTTAGCCTGTATTTTTTTTTGGCTCCTTATGTGATTACGTTAAACCCCCTGCTCTAAAAGCACAACCAATCACACATGTACACCAAGATCCCCCCAGGTCCCCTCCCTCCCCCAAGTTGTGTTATACTTTACTTTTCATCCAACATTTCTAACTTCTCTTACTTACAAGGAGCGATCACCCTGCTGTGCTGCTGTTATGAGCTGGTTACGAGCTTGTGTAGCAGTATTGGAGGCGGCTTCAGTACTGGCCATAGGCCATTGGCTGTGATGTCACATTCATCGGCTTGAATGATGGGTGCTACCCAGCAAAAGCATGCTGTGAGCAAGGAATAACTCATTGTAAGGCCGTTTCCAGATGTAAAAACACTAAATGTAGCTTTTTTTCAATGTTCACCATGATTAAACGTCTGGACAAATACTAGGAAACTTCTTCATGAGCCTAGCAAGTTACCACAGCGAAATCACCTATTACCTGCTTCATCTGACTGTCCCTTTCGATGGAAAGCCAGGCAATGCATCTTTTCACATTTCTGGCAATTTACAGTGACTATCATTTAAATAAATATTCTGTGTTCCAGCAGCCTTAAGTCACATTAGAATATTTCAGGATTCCCTCTTGTGATAAATACCTAATTAAGTTGTTGATGCACTTTAAAATGTACTGTAGGGCCCTCATTCAGAAATAGTGCTAGGAAGGTAGTAGGATTTGTTTAGAACATACAGTGCTGGGCTTTGTAATGTATTTTTTTAAGTTTACATTGGTTGTACATACTGTCTTTCTGTTGAACGTTTTCTAAATGCTAAACTAATGACTGTATATTTTTTTGCTAAAATTTTATGTAGAGACTTTTAAACATTAACCTTTCTGGAAAGCTGAAACAAAAATAGCATAATATTTAAATGTAAATAAATTCTAATTGCACTCTTGCAAATAACATGGACTACTAGAATTTGGTAAACATGGATCATAATAATGAAGAACTCATATGGAAATGCTGACCTTAAACAAGAACTAAAGTTGGGTTGATTGACGATGTAACAAGAAATTGTAATAGGACTGTGGGACTTGCTCCACCTTTTATTCCCAAGCTTCATTGCTGCTGGTAACACCTTGTGGCTTTTCAAATCTTCATTTGGCTTTAGTGCAATAGACTGAAATTGGGCGAATATCACCAGATAGAAAGGACCACAGGAAACAAGATTAGAGGAAGCATCACTGATAGGTTTAAAATATAGTGGTATCACTTGAACTAGCTTTTATACTATTGCATAGGATAAAAGGTGTCAGTTATAGGACATTATTTATATTTAAATGCACCAAACGTAAAAGCACCAAAAGTTCAAATTGTATTTTGTGATAGATATATTTTGAAAGACAAAATTCAGCTTTATAGCTTTTATACTTTAAATACAATGTGATGTGAATTTATTCTCTGCAGTTATACACATTATGAACTGTTATTGTACTGTAAAGCTAATGTTTCTTTCTAATGGTAAATACCTGTTCTAATGGTTATTTGTACACCCAGTAAGGATGTGGGGGCCAGTATAACATTGCCATTTATGTTTTGATATTGAAGAACCTAAACCTTTGTGAAAACTACTGTGAAATAAGGATATTCAAATAACTTAAGCGTTGTGTGCATATTTATATCCTTTTATATCCTTATGTTGCCTTACACATACGTATTCTTGTTTAATGGGCAACTATAATGAAAAGATGATTTTGCTTCTTCTTCTAAATTTCTAAATATAAGTAGCCCTTACTCTGAAGTGTGTGTGTTGCTGCATGCCTTCAATCTAGTCCTTGATTTTCTCAGGCTCAGTATCACCTCCTTCCATCTGGCCAGACTTTCTATGAGGTCAAGCATGCTCAGCAATGCAGATGATCCCTGACACCCTGTAAGTATGTACCTGTTTCTGTGTGGGGGTTGGAATGTATTTGTTTTTAACTGTTTTGATCACTTGAACCTAAAACCTCGGAATGTCCATATTTGAGCATTGTACCCATTATAGTCTATGGGGAAAATTATCCCGAAATTTCCCAATAACATGGTTACACTTCCACGGATAACTCAGCTAGGCTATAGCACACTTCTCCAATGTGTCCCGTATGTCTCTACCGAATTTCATGTCTCTAGCCTGAAAACTGTGGGAGGAGATTCAGTCCAAAAAAGTGAAAGAATAAAAGGGAAGAAGATGAAGAAATAGAAAGAACAGTCATTTGTCTCTTCAAGCCAAATTAATAAGGCACTTGATTGACAGCTGAAATGTAAGATGGTTCAGATGGGATATCTAAAGAAATAGGGGACAAACCAACAAAAAATGGTACAGTGATGGACAGTTGGGAAGAATGACAGTTTACAGTAATGGGCTATTTAAAAAAGAGCAACATTTTTTTTCCTGTATAGATGCCCTTTAATATCTGCTTGCCGGTATCCCATGTGAGTTATCCCATTGTTAGCCATCAGAGGTGTAGCTAGTGGAATATTGGGCATAGTGCTGAGATGCAGGGATACATTTTGAAGCAAGCCTTTGATGTCATTGAAATTTTATTGCAAGATGGAAATTTGGCCCAACATTTTTTTTTTGCCATAAAAATGTTATGATTAAACTAAGATCAAGGTGATACGTCTGGTTTGGATGCAATACTTTACTGATGCAATGTGGTGGAGTTTCGCTAACCCACCTGAGGGCCAAAACCATCAAACGTCTCTGTTGGGATCAGACCTGTGAAAAGTAAAAGTATCCAGCCCAATGACTTTTCCTGACCATCCTGCTACTATAAGACTTGAACCCGCAAATAAAATCATCTGGAGTAGAGATAAAACGAAACAGGCGAGTTTCAATCCACCAGCTGTTTAGCAAAATATAAATACTGAAAATTAATTTTACTGGCCATGTCCACCCCCAAAACTAAAATTTCCCCCTCTGCGCAGTGTTTAAAAATCCATACCATACCCCTCTGCTCCAAATGGTTCTCCTGCAATGTCTGTCCAAAGTCCCAGAATGTGAAGAGTAGGAGCCTGGCTGTGAGTGAATAGGTTTCCGCCCCTTACCTGTTTGCTGCCTGGTGCCCTACCATTAAATCCTTTTTCTGTAGTGTAGGGGACCCTATCCCACCCTCAACTGCCATATTTGTTTGCAAAAAAAAAACCCGGTAATGTACTTAAAGAGCTTTGTTCCCAGGGTGTTCTACAATACTGGTAGCTGCATTTGTGATTGGCTGCCTCTCAGTCAATCACGGATGCAGCTGCCGGTCTGACCTTTTGCTTGCAATTTCCTGCAAGAAGAGGGCTGGATCAAAATGCTGGGGGAACAAAGCTTTGTAAATACTACAGTAAAAGTTTATTTTATAGGTGGAGATACCCTTTAAACTCATTCATTTTGAATTTTTAACAGCGTTTTTTGACTTTCGCCATGATGTTCGACTTGATTTTCAATTTTCAACTGTGATTTTTGATTGTCGTATTTTCAATAGGTTCTGACTTTCATAAAGTCTGCCGGATTTGCGTATTTTGTTTAGAAACTAAGGGCCACATTTACAGGGGAGCGAGTTCCTGATTTAAAGTCTCGCTAACTGATTTAATACCGGTTAGCGTGACTTTAACTCCATCTTTGTGGTGGTTGCGAGTTTCGGAAAAGAAAGCCGTCATTAAAATCACAGTGTGAGTAAATGCTTTCCGGGATTTACTCACAAGTGCTAATGCGATATTAAATTTACCCAGAGCAATGGTGACTCCGGGTCACCAGAAGACTTTCTGTTCCTGAGAAGAAAAATAATTATTTGGCTGGTTTATTGATCAATTTTTATTTAGTATTTTTTCATTTTGTTACAAAAAATAATATGGTAATCAATTGATAAAACTGAACACCTGATAGTCCCTTTTCTTAAATATTATATGATTTTTATGTTGATTATTAGTTGTTTCTTATTATCTGCTTACTTAGAGCTCTTGAAGCTGCAAAGGAGGCAGCAGAGAGCAGTGAGGGACCAGAAGACTTACCTGGAGCACAGAGGAGAAAGGCAGTGGCGTAGGTACAGGGGTCACAGTGATCAGGAATGCAACCAGGCCCTTGCTCCTAGGGTGCCTGCCGAGGTGGGTGCCTTTTCACTGGAAAACCTAGCCGAAGGAGTCAGAGATTATGCTTGTGAATGTTCTCATTCATCCAGGTCATGGTATATCTGTTGTATTCAATTCGATCAACTGGACTTGAAGTTTAGTTCTTGAAGACGTTTCGCTAGTCATCCGACTGGCTTTCTCAATTCAGAATGACTTGTACAAGAATCTGAGGCAATTATGTACCCTGGAAAATCCCAATTAGCATATCACAGCCAAGTGTTAAGGGCGTGAGTCAGATTAGCAGCATTTTATTTAAAGCTGTCACACGTTGGCTCTTTAAATTCGCAATGTAACAGTGAAATGGATTCAGACAGTTTAGTTACATTGCAGTGTCACAGAGACGATCTGTGCCAATTGAATTGCTGCAAAATTGTGAACACCAGAAGGAGTTATACTGAGCAGCAGGTACCAGGACTTATCAGAACTTCCAGCAGTGACTCTCCTTTGTCCCACGGTAGGCAACCACCGATCAACAGCTGATGGGTATTGGCGCCCATCTGCTCCTTCTAGGTGGCTGGCTGCCCATTCCCTAGGACAAAATTATCTTGCGAAAACAAGGTTTGGGGGGTGCTTACTTTATTTGTAAATGCTTTTGTAAGGGGTGAACTTGCCCTTTTACCAATAGGGGTATTTAAAGTCACTTCCACAAATTCTATAAGGCCACGGAACTCCTTATGACATTGAATATCCTTAAATTGTGTAGCCGGGTTACATTATCTGTTAACTAGAGTTGAAATCAGTGCTTTCCAGTATCATCCGTGTGAAATGACTCATTACCAATATCGCCCCCTATAGTTAAAATAACAAAGTCTCTTTAATTTGTTTTTATCTTCTGTTTTTTTCATTGAGATTCCCGGTGGTTTAGACATCATGGATGTTGTTGCTGTATATATCATACTTATACCCAAGATCATATATGTTATGTTAATAGACAATGTTAACATATGTAAAAAAAATATATATATTTAATTGTGGGGGAATTCCTGTGCAGTTCTCCACTGCAATTATAAATAAAAATATAATAAAAATACATTGAAAATGTATGAAATAGTTTGGTATATATGTCCTTTAACATATACGATCTGGATCTTATTTTAAACAATGACATTTCGTTGATGATATACAGCATTTTATTATGCTGCTGCTTGTTATGATCCTACACTTCCTTATTACATTCGCTCTATTCTTGTCTTTGATTTTCTTCATAAGCCTGGCTAGACGGCATCTTTACCTGTAGTTTGGGTTGATATATTTGTTACTAGAATAATACAGACTAGAATAGGGATTTCTCCAAATGTTGTCCGTTATCTGGCAAATGGCGTTTTATACATTTTTATATTTATTTAATTTGCAGGGTTTATCTGTCACCTGGCTGTCCTGCCTGGACTCTGTACTTGGGTCATTCCCTGTTTCTGTCACCTGGTTGTCCTGCCTGGCCATTGAGCTTGGATATTTCCTGTTTGTCCTCTCTCCAATGCCATGCAGCCTGGGTCCTCTGTAGTTCTCTGAGGATGTTTCATGCTATTCAACATTTACTAGGCACTTCCAATGTTCTTACTGCCACCATCAGGGTGTTTCCTGCATCTGCACCTAGTTTTACTATCAGTCACCTGAGGCCCTTTTTGATGGTATCTCGCAGTACATTGTCTTTGTATGGTGAAATCTGCAGAGTATTTAAATAAACATAAGAAAGAGGCTGGTGTATAAAAAAACTGGCACAGCTTCTACGCCTAAGAATAGTCTTTGTTAAATGCAAATATGAAAATGTACTTACCGTATCTTTTCAATAAAAAGGAGAAAAAGAACAATCAAAGCAGATGTGGCAACCCCGGAGGTTACATTAGTGGGCAGTATAATGGTACATTGTGTTTTCTCAAATAGCAGACAATATGAAGAGTTTTTATCTTATCATATATTTATATAACTCCCACCTGTGTGACATTACCTGCCATCTGGCCAGTGACAATCTGTCGTTTTAGTTCTTTGTGCTCTACAGTCAATGTCTTTATAGGAAAGGGCTTTGTAAGATGTGTCCAAAAGCAAATGCGCTCATCGGCCATAAAACCTAATCTGGTCTGTATTGGGTCTTGGCATTGAAGTTTTTGGGGTGGGTTAACAGTACAACCATGAGGCTAGGAGGATTTATAAATTCTTCTAATGTTTTGCTTATCTCATCATTCCGACCTTCTGTTATTTATTATCCTGTGTGTATTCCCAACCTCTTCCTTGTTGACCTTGACTGCAATGCAGCAGCTGAACAACAAAATTAATGAGAGTATTATTTCAACATAAATAACAAAAACAGGCAAATCGGCCTAGAATACCCTCAACTCAATTATAGTATATTTTAAGGTAGGAAACTGTTACATGAACTGAAGCAGCCCAGGGAAAACCGTTTAACTTAACTCCAGGTATAAAGGTGACAAGATATGTGAAACGACGTAGGGGGCTTATTAAATAAGAGGTGCAACCAATCAGATGATTTTAACTGTAAATAAAAAGGAATCATCTGATTGGTTGCTGCAAATTCCCTGTTCTAATAAACTTCTCAGTGCGCTGTGTTGTAAATTTAGACTCTGGATTTACGTGTGATATTGGAAATAGCAGCTTCAGAGGACATTGCTGACATTTATTAGCACTGACTTGTACAGCATGTGACAGAGGCAGGTGAAGAAATCTCACTAGTATTTTTAGCAAGAACTTAACACTGACTTGCCATATTTTACAAGATAATTCAGAAATCCGATATTGAAAACCACAGATTCAGTGATTCACTTGGAAAGGGAGGTATCAGGTGGTTCATGGTTATGTCAAGGTGATAGGGGCGTAACTACAAGGGAGCAGGGTGGCCTGGGAGCCATCTTATTTTTCGTATGACAGATATAGCTTCCTCCCAGAAAACCACTGTTGATGAAGCACAGATAGGGGCCCCATCATAGTTTTGCTGGGGGGCCCAGTGATTCCCAGTTACTCCACTGTAACCTGGCCAAACAGTGAGTAAGTTATTAAGGTTTGTCCAACTTCTGTGGTATCTGTACCAATGTAAAGGAGAAATAATAGTTATAAACCTTCATTTTGCCTTCCATTAAGTCTCTGCTTCATCACAGTCCCAAAAGAGAGTAGGCACTGAAATGCTGTTTTGGTTCCCAGGTTTGGGAGCTGGTTAAGAGCTTGGGTATTCCCATTCATAACCAGCTTGTATAAACTACAGGACATACTCCCCTCCCATGTTAATGATGTTCTGTCTCAGAAATAACAGCTAGTGTCACCCGCAGCACATTCATGGATTCACTGCACAAGTTACACTACCTAGTCTGCAATGTCTCTGTGACAGGCATAATTCATAAGCAACTATTCTATAGTTCCCTGGGCAAAGAAAAAAATCCCATTTACCCTCATGGCTAGCTTTAAAAATAATTAAAAGTCAGCGGCAAGGGGGTTAAACAATGGTGCTGGTGATGTCACAGCTCACAGTGATCTACCTGGAAGTACGGTAGATAGATTGCAGCTAGAAGCATGGTCCTGGAGTTATTTTAAAGTCAGTAGTGTGCCCTTTTTTATCGAGGGCACTTGTATAGAGACCATACTTCCCCTTCCATCCAGTTGAACAGCCACCAAAAAGTAATGTACAATATATTTTTATTTGAAGGTACATCAGGCAAACAAATGGCCAGACCCATGCGTAATACTCCCCCCTGATCAATAAACGGATTAATAAAAGGATTAGTAGTCTGACAGTCTGGAGCTAATCTGTGTGGGACCAATGGGCTGTATGCTGGATTATTTTTTATTGATTGATCAAATTCTCATCAAAATGTATTCAGGAACCGCCAATAAAAGGGGGACACTTATCCTTAAGATAATATACATATTTGAAAAAGATACTAAAGCTGGGTACACACAGTAACAATAAAGCCCTGATACCGTTGGATCCGACAGTATCGGGGCTTTATCGTTATGTGTGTACCTTCGTTTCCCGAAAGAACCGCCGAACGCTCCTTCGGGAAAGACAGAAAATTTGGAAACGCACGGAAACGCACAGTCCCGAGCGTTCTCCTTATGATGTTCTAAGGGTGAACGCTCGGGACTGTGTGTATGCAGATCTTTGAAAGATGGCAGACAGGATCTTGCAGAAATCTGTACTGTGTGTACCCAGCTTAAGTGGTGAAATGGCACCCAACCTCTTATACCTCTGGTTTGGGAGAAAGTACAATGTCTAAAGCTGGGTTCTCACAGTACAGATTTATAGCAGATTCCATTAAAAAGCGTCTGTTATTGGCTACACACATATGTATAAGGACATCATTCAGAAGTCCAGCAGCGACTATTGGCTCCCTTTACTAAAGCTTTGGTTGCGTCCCGGGGAGATCTTGCGGGGATGATGGTAGTCGGGGGCAGGATCTTGTTCCCACATATACAGGGCAATAAAAGTCAAATCCCTTCTGGTCCAATGGGATTGGCATTTTAGCAGCCGTGTGTACCCATCTTAACCCTTCACCTAACTACCAGAGGTAGTTCCATAGAAGTTTATTATTTAGTCACACTAATGGAGAACAATGTTGTGGTGTAACTAGACCGGACGGCACAGCTACCAAAGAGGCACAGGAGGTCCCTCTGTAGAAAATATGACAAACAGAGAGGAACTGAAAAAAAACGGAAGCAAACTCTACATACATCAATTCCTGATAACCTTACTCATATTGTACCATATAAATCTATAATAACAGTCTGACCTTGTGGTAATAACACGGGTGTAGGTATAGGGTGTCGAGTTATTTCATTTGACATGAGACACAATGGAACATCTGCCTCAGGGACTCCAAAATGTATTTTAAATATATTTCATTTGAGGTTGGGGTCTTTCTATATTGTTAAATGTCTATTTAACAATATGGGGCCTCATTTACCCACAGTTGCTGGGCAAATATATGGAGTTAAAGTTACACTAATCGGTTAGCGTCGGATGCACGGGTTATGCAAAAATCACCTTCGCATACGACGCTCGCGATTTAATATGGCATTTGTTTTAGTGCAGGATTTTAATGCCAGTAAATTGCTGGTGTTAAAATCCTGCAGTGGGTAAATCCCTTAACGGGATATACCCACATTCCAAACGCGATATTAAATCGCGGAAGGAGCATTTACCCAGAGCTATAGCGGCTCTGGGTAAATGAGCCCCATGGTGTATTCTATTCACTTAAACTATAGTTCATATAACAATTTTAAAATAACAGCTATAAAGAAAAGTACCTGGCCATGGAGGTAGGATTAGTTATTCCAACCTCCCAATATTGTTGCCAGCACAAAGAAAACTGCTTCTGCCAGTCTTCCTCCTGGTTTCAGCACTATCTTTAATGCAGACAAGCCCAGGACGCTAACCTGGCAGATGAAAACTGAGCGTGCTGATGCTTCTGAATTAATTGATATTGGGAGGTAGGAATAAACAATCCGACCTCCCTGCCCCAGGTACTTTTCATTTTTTTTACAACAATTATTCTTACAGTGCAGTTGTACTTTAAAGGGCAAGTCCAGCCCTAAAATGAAAACTTACATACAGGTAAATCATCCCCTAAAACCCTAAACGATAATAGTTAGCATTGTGAAATATTTAAGTCTAACCTGAAATCCTGCACAATATCCTGTTTCCCCTGTTTCTGCTTCCTGGTTCTTTCAGTTAGTAACTGTCAGTTATGGATTTGACCATTGACATCACAGCCAATGACTGAATGTTAATCCACTGTCTGCCTCTTCTGAGCATGCCCAGGCTCAGTAAAGGCTCAGTACATGTTTCTAATTTGCTCAGTTTCCATGAGGCATCTAGAAGTATAGCAGGCATACAGTAATAAATTCATAGGGCAAACAATGATATATCAACATATTTTAAAGAGGGCATTCTTTCAAAAAGATGTTCTTATGGGGTGGAGTTGTCCTTTAAACAACAAATGCTTCTTTAACTTGCACATATCTTTCTGAGCTTCTTTGTTTTCTTTCAAAATGTGTTCAGTTATATTTGTGGATGGAAGACAGGGCAGGTGAGCTTCTAGAGTAAACATACAGTTTTACCAGCCCAGTCTAGTTGCGTTATGTACAGATGAATATGTAGCCTTTTCATTCCGTGATGTATTGAAAACAAAGTTGTATATAACAAAGATTTATACCTTGTAGTTTATTCTCATATTTACTTTAACAATTTTTTTTTGTTTTGACCCAATCTTCTTAAAAGGGTTTTTTTTATACCCCATTTGCTACCTTTCCTTTTACAGTAATATTGGAGCCAACCTGACTTTCAGCATATCTCTTCATAGGACATGTGTCCTATGGGTGGAGAAGGCTGGGCTATCTGATTGTAAACCACAATGCAGTGCTAAGCCTTTAAGGTGGCCATACACCAGCACGATATTACTTACCCGACCGACCGCTCACGCGACGTTCCTGCGATCCTGCCGGAACCACCTCTCCCGATCTTATATACGACCGACATGCGATCGCAAAATCCTTCATGTTGCGATCGCATGTCGGTCGTATATAAGATCGGGAGAGGTGGTTCCGGCAGGATCGCAGGAACGTCGCGTGAGCGGTCGGTCGGGTAAGTAATATCGTGCTGGTGTATGGCCACCTTTAGTTATTAACTGCAAGGGAAATGGTATGAGCAGCAGATCCTACCTGTCCTTTAATTATAGTACAGGGTTTTTCTGTGTCTAGATGGAATTAAAGGGATAGGCCACACTGCCACATTTTCTCACGCTCTAATGATCGCAGAGCAGGGTGTGCTCACATTGCATGTGCTGTGATCCCTTTTCGAGCATTTTTTGCAGATTGCATGTGCTCTTATTGCAAACTATTGGGCGGATCACAGCGCAAACAGATGGTAACGCGCGCCAATGCGCTTTTCACGTACGTTGCCATCCGGGTATAGTGTGGCCTTGTGATAAAGTTGTCACGACCAATGGGTGAGTGAGACAATTTATTATTGCGAATGGAAAACATTTTCTCTCATCAGTCACATTATAAATTATCATCATCACAAGAATCATTAGTCACAGAGAATAAAATAGACTGTTTATTTCTGAAGAGATAAGACATGTTGCATTGCACATACAAAAATGGTCTGTATCCACCCAACTGTCAGCTCATCTAGTGTGAATATTGTGTATCCCTGATAATACTTCCCATGCGTTTATAGAATGATTCACCTCCCAATCCTTGGGTTTCATTTTCTTTGTGACCTCAATGCCACCGTTTTTGTCTACCTTAGGCTGGGTACTCACAAGCAGATTTTTCAGTCCAACCGATATTTCCTAGTATTGGTCAGTCTGGCCAAAATATCTCCAGTGGTTTCAGCACTGGTGGCGACTGATGTTGGAGGCTGATTCGCCCAGATCGGACCAATGGGCAATCAGACATGTTGGCAAATCATGCCTGATCATGTGATTCACTATGGGACCACACAATTGGTCACGGAGAACTGATGGGTGTTGCTACATTCGCCATGACCGACCACTGTGACGATTTTTCCCAGCCAAATACTCTCTAGTGGCGAACAGCTGGTCAGGACAAATCAGAGTCAAACCCTAGGTCCAGCATCAGACTGGACTGTTGGGGGGGACCAGGAAGAGTTTATGAGCCCACCTAACATTCCATATCTGTATTATCACCCATTTACACATCTAACTTACTCCTGCTGACTGCTATTGTTGAATAAAATGCATTTCTTACTCAGTTTTCTTGGGTGATTGGGCTGTGGGCCCCCCCCGGGGGATTCCCCTGTAACCCTATGGGCCAGTCCGACACTGCCTAGGTCAGGTGCACATGCTTACTTCCATGGAAATGGAAATTACCCATAAGTCTCTCTTCCTGTTATCTACTTGTTATGGGAGTGGACATGTCTCCCCAGTGTCACCCCTGACCTGCTTATGCAGGACCTGGTCTGTTTACGGTTGACCGACAATATTTCAGACCAGCTGACCGGTCACAATTGACAGCAATAGGTCTGTCGGGTGGAAATATCGGCCTGTGTACCCAGCTTTACTCATACAGCACAGTGTATCATAGCATAGACCTGGAGACAACCATATTCAAGCAATGCCATCTACACAAATAATAGGTTATAGACGTGTCCTGGGGCTTTGGTTAAACATCATGTTTAATTTGGAAAAGAGGTTAATACACATATGTTAATATTGTCAATATGATAAAACATGCACAACTAACACTACTACATTGATTACATACATTACGGTAAGTGTTCCGCCAGACATTATGCCATGGCCTGAAAATGTTTGGCAACCCCTACTACCCCTATTTAAAACAAAATGAATGGACGCTCAAGCTCCTATATGAAAAGGTGGGATGAATATTTTTTTTTTAAACTAGCACTAAGATGATTTCCCCCACTTTCAGTAATGGAAGATAAAGCTCTTTTGATTTACAAATGACATAAATCTGTTTGTGTCCATCTGTGACAGATTATGGAAACATCTCCGCTGCCCTTGAGCTCACTTCCTGAGAAGTGAAATATTCCACTAAAAATAAATTATTCAAGCAGAAGCTCAGTTCAGTGGAAGCTCGGTTTGAAACACTGATAATATATATACTGTGTGTTTCCTGTAGTGATAACGGGAGCTACAGAGGTTTCATAACGTTCTGTGAGATGCCTTCAGTCCTCTAACACATGAGCACTTGTTCCATACACCTGTTCAGCTTGCCAGATGGCCAACAATCTTCACCCTAGTCCACATCCACCCATGTCCATGCCGTCCAATGTAATGTATTGTAACATTTTCAAATCATATCAGCCTATACCTTTATTCTTGATATAACATGGTATTATGAATGGAATGTATATATGCATCAAGAGAAGCACTAGACGTTAAGGAAGATAAAAGGGAAGTTTTATAAAATGACACACAATATAAACTCTAAATGGTTCAATTACTCTGTGGCTGCTAGTGTTTCCAGCATGACCTGTGGTTTAGTAACAGTACATGAACTCTCCTCTAAGTTACTTGATTCTTTCGTGACGTCTATTTGATAGGGCTTCACTATGCAGACCTGGGGTCACATTGTACTGATGACAGCTTTATAAAGCTGAAACCTGTCTACAACTTATGTTTTAAGGGGGCCCCATCTTCATATTTTTCCTATGACAGATATAGCCTCCTCCCAGAAAACTACTGTGGATGAAGCACGGATAGGGGCCCCATCATAGTTTTGCTGGAGGGCCCAGTGGTTCCTAGTTACGCTACTGCTGATACCTAATTGCCTAATGTATGGGAAAATAGATTGATAAACATCTAAAGATAATAATGCTGCACTGGGAAGTTAGTTTGATAAGTTGGGTTTCTTCATTTGAAAGAGGAATTAAAGGGTAACAATGACTTTCTCCTAAACATAAGAATAAGTCTTAAAGGACAATTATACTCACCTTTTCCCCTGCAGCATAGTACCCAGGGTGAGGACTTAAAATCGCTAAGTCCTAACCCTGGGTACTTTCCCTAACTCCTGCACTACTTACCCCAAATCTGCTTCGCCGATCCACACTGTTCCACCTCTCTTCTACTGTCAGTGAGAGTCGCGAGGCAGCCAATTGGAAGACACGCCTCCTTGCAGAGCGTATCTTCCTATTGGCTGCCTCGCGATCTCTCACTGAAGCAGGAAGAGCGGAGGAATGGAGCGATCGGTGAAGCAGATTTGCGGTAAGTAGTGCAGGAGTTAGGGAAAGTACCCAGGGTGAGGACTTAGCGATTTTAGGTCCTCACCCTGGGTACTATGCTGCTATGGAGGAAGAGGAGCGAGGGTGAGGTGAGTATAGTTGTCCTTTAAAGTGACTTCTCTTAGGGCCCCATTTGTAAACGCGAGGTATCGCAATTTAGCTGTGGTTGTACATTTATGCCAAACGTTTGTTAATGAACGTTCAGTCATACAATACCAAACAGTAGTAAACTATTGTAATGGTATTCTATGGAGATGTCCATTAGATGTCAGTTCATGAAAATATCTTCCCTGAAGGCACCGCAGCATCCTTTAAGATGGGTCCACACTTGCCAATATTTTGCCCCTTTCGGCCCTTCGGCCAGGCCAAAATATCAAATGTTGGCTGCAAACAGACCACATGACTGAATGTAATTTAAACAATTGAATGTACAATTGAATGTTCGTCCAATTCAGATGAATGTTCAATAAATGTTGGTCTGTCACAGCCGAAAATGACCTTCAATATTTCGTCCTGTGACAATCGCAGTGTAAACAGCTTTAAGATCCTAAAAGAAAAGTTTTCAGGCTTATTCCATACAGCCAGAAGAACCACTCGAAAGCCTTGACCAGAACCTTGAGGCTCTGATCTTTCAAGTGGAAATCTGTGGAGAGATGGGTACTGAATGGGGTCGGTGGAGAATTTTCCACCTGGCCATATCCTCGTTTTTCCAATAAACATCTTGAAATTATCAAGCAGACGATCGGAAAAGCGTTTTTCGATATTTTGAACAATCCTTTTCGAATTTATCTGAAAATGTCGATCCCGTGTATGGGGGCTTTAGTAATTTGCCTCAACCAACTTTATCGGCTGGGCGAATCTTCGAATGAGCGCCCGATAAAGTGCCCATACATGGCACTTATTATTGCGCGAAACGGCTGTTCGTACACATAATGCGTTGCGGGTCGGCACCTGCGATTGCACGTGTGTACGAACATTTTGTGAACAAGGTCTTTTAACTTCTGGTGGGGAAAGGTTCTATTCAGTAGGAACAGAAAGTGTCGAGATGTTTAGTACCGTATATACTCGATTATATACGGTAATTGTACCGTATATACTGTATATATGGTAATTGTACTGGCGTATGCAATACCAAGGGTCATAAAGAAAATGAAGTATTATTTGCATTAATTCATATTCTACTACATGAAGGGATTAGTCTAATTGCTATGGGTTTGTATGAGGAAGAAAAGTCTCTTCCCCTCCATTTGAAACCTGGTTAGAATGTCAAAGATTATTTTGTGTTTTTGGTTTCCTCTTCTATCCAACCATTAATTAACTGCCATTTAAATTCCTGCTTTGCTGATAAATGGTAGGCAGGCAGCTGTAAGGAAACGGAAAAACTCCTTTGATTGAGACCGAATAGGGAATGAACAATACAAATTTCCTCTTCCAGTAAAGGCTTCATAGGGAATTAACATCAATAAATTAATCACTCAGATGTAAAGTGACACACACAATATTTTGGCCTGATTAATCAGGTAGCCCATTGAAGACCACACAGCTAATAAGAAAACACTACAGTATGGTTTAAACCTTTTACCTGGTGCGCATGCCATGGGGGTTGCTAGTATTTTTATACTGCGCCTAGTATCAAGATGCAAAGATGCAGAGTATATATATATAAAATGCTCAAGAGTTTGTTGCTTGTGCTGGGGGGATGGGGAAAGGAGTAGAGATAAAAAAAAATGATAAAATATAAGATCAAGATCTCTGTTAAAATGACAATTCCTTATATCAAAACCTTAAACCACTTCTGTTTACCCGTACACCCTCACGTTTACCCCCTCACGTTTACCCATACACCCTCACATTTACCCATACACCCTCACATTTACCCATACACCCTCACGTTTACCCATACACCCTCACGTTTACCCTTACACCCTCACGTTTACCCATACACCCTCACGTTTACCCACACACCCTCACGTTTACCCATACACCACTCGGGGTATTGCAGGCTTTATTCTGTACGGTTCTGATGCTTATTTGGTCTCTGTAGCATCCCAACAGAGATGCCAGAGGTGGCACTCAGAGCCCTCTCTGTGGGCACTCATGCACAACAGAGTTCATCAGAGTTTGTTACCAGAAAGCCAGAGGGAAAGTGTAGCGGCTGTCTGTAGCAGAGAGAGGTCACAGCTATCACATTCAGATTTGCTTGTGTCCCTGTTATGGATCTCAAACTACTGTCTAATAATGTAGGATTAATGGTCACTGTTTTATATATCAAAATCCTGTCTAATAATGGAGGGTTAATGGTCACTGTTTTATATCTCAAACTCCTGTCTAATAATGTAGGGTTAATGGTCACTGTTTTATATCTCACACTCCTGTCTAATAATGTAGGGTTAATGGTCACGTTATAGATCTCAAACTCATGTCTAATAATGTAGGTTAATGGTCACTGTTATAATATCAAACTCCTGTCTAATAATGTAGGGTTAATGGTCACTGTTATATCTCAACTCCTGTCTAATAATGTAGGGTTAATGGTCACTGTTTATATCTCAAACTCCTGTCTAATAATGTAGGGTTAATGGTCACTGTTTTATATATCAAACTCCTGTCTAATAATGTAGGGTTAATGGTCACTGTTTATATCTTAAACTCTGGTCTAATAATGTAGGGTTAATGGTCACTGTTTTATATCTCAAACTCCTGTCTAATAATGTAGGGTTAATGGTCACTGTTTTATATCTCCAACTCCTGTCTAATAATGTAGGGTTAATGGTCACTGTTTTATATCTCAAACTCCTGTCTAATAATGTAGGGTAATGGTCACTGTTTTATATCTTAAACTCCGTCTAATATGTAGGGTTAATGGTCACTGTTTATATCTCAAACTCCTGTCAATATGTAGGGTTAATGTCACTGTTTTATATCTAAACTCCTGTCTAATAATGTAGGGTTAATGGTCACTGTTTTATATATCAAAACTCCTGTCTAATAATGTAGGGTTAATGGTCACTGTTTTATATCTTAAATCCTGTCTAATAATGAGGGTTAATGTCACTGTTTATATATCTCAAACTCCTGTCTAATAATGTAGGGTTAATGTCACTGTTTAATTTCAAACTCCTGTCTAATAATGTAGGGTTAATGGTCACTGTTTTAATCTCAAACTCCTGTCTAATAATGTAGGGTTAATGTCACTGTTTTAATCTCAAACTCCTGTCAATAATGTAGGGTTAATGTCATGTTTAGATCTCAAAATCCTGTTAATAATGTAGGGTTAATGTCACTGTTTTAGATCTCAAACTCCTGTCTAATAATGTAGGGTTAATGGTCACGTTTTATATCTCAAACCCTGCTTAATAATGTAGGGTTATGTCACTGTTTATATTTCAAACTCCTGTCTAAATGTAGGGTTAATGGTCACTGTTTTAATATTCTCAAAATCCTGTCTAATAATGTAGGGTTAATGGTCACTGTTTTAATCTCAAACTCCTGTCTAATAATGTAGGGGTAATGGTCATGTTATAATCTCAAACTCCTGTCTAATAAGTAGGGTAATGTCAATGTTTTATATCTCAAACTCCTGTTAATAATGTAGGGTTAATGGTCACTGTTATAGATCTCAAACTCTGTCTAATAATGTAGGGGTTAATGGTCACTGTTATAGATCTCAAACTCCTGTCTAATAATGTAGGTTAATGGTCACTGTTATATCTCAAAAATCCTGTCTAATAATGTAGGGTTAATGGTCACTGTTTATATCTCAAACTCCTGTCTAATAATGTAGGGTTAATGGTCAATGTTTTATATCTCAAACTCCTGTCTAATAATGTAAGGTTTATGGTCACTGTTTTATATCTCACTCCTGTCTAATAATGTAGGGTAATGTCATGTTTTATATCTCAAACTCCTGTCAATAAGTAGGGTTAATGGTCACTGTTTTATATCTCAAACTCCTGTCTAATAATGTAGGGTTAATGGTCACTTTTATATCTCAAACTCCTGTCTAATATGTAGGGTTAATGTCATTGTTTATATCTCAAACTCCTGTCTAATAATGTAGGGTTAATGTCACTGTTATATCTCAAACTCCTGTCTAATAAGTAGGGTTAATGTCACTGTTTATATCTCAAACTCCTGTTAATAATGTAGGGTTAATGGTCACTGTTTTATATCTCAAACTCCTGTCTAATAATGTAAGGTTAATGGTCACCGTTATATCTCAGACTCCTGTCTAATATGTAGGGTTAATGGTCTATGTTTTATATCTCAAACTCCTGTCTAATAATGTAGGGTTAATGGTCACTGTTTTATATCTCAAACTCCTGTCTAATAATGTAGGGTTAATGGTCACTGTTTTATATCTCAAACTCTGTTAATATGTAGGGTTAATGTCATTGTTTATATCTCAAACTCTGTCTAATAATGTAGGGTTAATGTCACTGTTTTATCTCAAACTCCTGTCTAATAATGTAGGGTTAATGTCACTGTTTTATATCTCAAACTCCTGTCTAAAATGTAGGGTTAATGTCACGTTGTTATATCTCAAACTCCTGTCTAATAATGTAGGGTTAATGGTCACATGTTTTAGATCTTCAAACTGTCTAATAATGTAGGGTTAATGGTCACTGTTTTTATCTTAAACTCCTGTCTATAAGTAGGTTAATGGCACTGTTTATATCTCAAACTCCTGTCTAATAATATAGGGTTAATGTCACTTTTTAATCTCAAACGCCTGTTTAATAATGTAGGTAATGTCATTGTTTTATATCTCAAACTCCGTCTAATAATGTAGGTTAATGGTCACTTGTTATATCTTAACTCTGTCTAATAATGTAGGGTTAATGGTCATTTTTATATCTCAAACTCCTGTCTAATAATGTAGGGTTAATGGTCACTGTTTTATCTCAAAATCCTGTCTAATAATGTAGGGTTAATGGTCACTGTTTTATATCTCAAACTCCTGTCTAATAATGTAGGGTTAATGTCACTGTTTTAATCTCAAACTGTCTAATAATGTAGGGTTATGGTCACTGTTTTATTCTTAAACTCCTGTCTAATAATGTAGGTTAATGGTCACTGTTTTATATCTCAAACTCCTGTCTAATAATATAGGGTTAATGTCACTGTTTTAGTATCCAAACGCGTTTAATAATGTAGGGTTAATGTCATGTTTTATATCTCAAACTCCTGTCTAATAATGTAGGTTAATGGTCACTTTTTTATATCTTAATCTGTCTAATAATGTAGGGTTAATGGTCACTTTTTTATATCTCAAACTCCTGTTAATAATGTAGGGTTAATGGTCCCTGTTTTATATCTCAAAAATCCTGTCTAATATGTAGGGTTAATGGTCACTGTTTTATATCTCAAACTCCTGTTAATAATGTAGGGTAATGTCACTGTTTTATATCTCAAACTCCTGTCTAATAATGTAGGGTTAATGGTCACTGTTTATATCTCAAAATCCTGTCTAATAATGTAGGGTTAATGGTCACTGTTTTATATCTCAAACTCCTGTCTAATAATGTAGGGTTAATGTCACTGTTTTATATCTCATACTCCTGTCTAATAATGTAGGGTTAATGGTCACTGTTTTATATCTCAAACTCCTGTCTAATAATGTAGGGTTAATGGTCACTGTTATAGATCTCAAACTCCTTTCTAATAATGTAGGGTTAATGGTCACTGTTTTATATCTCAAACTCCTGTCTAATAATGTAGGGTTAATGGTCACTGTTTTATATCTCAAACTCCTGTCTAATAAGTGGGTTAATGTCACTGTTTAGATCTCATCACTGTCTAATAATGTAGGGTTAATGGTCACTGTTTTATATCTCAAACTCCTGTCTAATAATGTAGGGTTAATGGTCACTGTTATAGATCTCAAACTCTGTCTAATAATGTAGGGTTAATGGTCACTGTTTATATCTCAAAACTCTGTCTAATAATGTAGGGTTAATGGTCACTGTTTTATATCTCAAACTCCTGTCTAATAATGTAGGGTTAATGGGCACTGTTTATATCTCAAACTCCTGTCTAATAATGTAGGGTTAATGGTCACTGTTTTATATCTCAAACTCCTGTCTAATAATGTAGGGTTAATGGTCACTGTTTTGGATCTCAAACTGTCTAATAATGTGGGGTAATGGTCATGTTTAGATCTCAAACTGTCTAATAATGTAGGTTAATGGTCACTGTTTTAGATCTCAAAAGTCTAATAATGTAGGGTTTATGGTCACTGTTTTTAGATCTCAAACTGTCTAATAATGAGGTTAATGGTCACTGTTTTAGATCTCAAACTGTCTAATAATGTAGGGTTAATGTCACTGTTATAGATCTCAAACTCCTGTCATAATGTAGGGTAATGGTCACTGTTTTATCTCAAACTCCTGTCTAATAATGTAGGGTTAATGTCACTGTTATATCTCAAACTCCTGTCTAATAATGTAGGGTTAATGGTCACTGTTTTATATCTCAACTCCTAATAATGTAGGGTTAATGGTCACTGTTTTATATCTCAAACTCCTGTCTAATAATGGAGGGTAATGGTCACTGTTTATAGATTTCAAACTCCTGTCTAATAATGTAGGTTAATGGCACTGTTTATATCCAAACTCCTGTCTAATAATGTAGGGTTAATGGTCAATGTTTGATATCAACTCCTGTTCAATAATGTAGGGTTAATGGTCACTGTTTATATCTCAAATCCGTCTAATAATGTAGGGGTAATGGTCACTGTTTTGAATCTCAAACTCCTGTCTAATAATGTAGGGTAATGGTCACTGTTTTGATCTCAAACTGTCTAATAATGTGGGTTAATGGTCACTGTTTTAGATCTCAAACTGTCTAATATGTAGGGTTAATGGTCACTGTTTTAGATCTAAACTGTCTAATAATGTAGGGTTAATGGTCAATATCTCAAAATCCTGTCTAATAATGTAGTGTAATGGTCACTGTTTTATATCTCAAACTCCTGTCTAATAATGTAGGGTTAATGGTCACTGTTTATATCTCAAACTCCTGTCTAATAATGTAGGGTTAATGGTCACTGTTTTAATCTCAAACTCCTGTCTAATAATGTAGGGTTAATGGTCAATGTTTGGATCTCAAACTGTTAATAATGTGGGGTTAATGGTCACTGTTTTAGATCCAAACTGTCTAATAATGTAGTTAAGGTCACTGTTTTAGATCTCAAACTGTCTAATAATGTAGGGTTAATGGTCACTGTTTTAGATCTCAAACTGTCTAATAATGTAGGATTAATGGTCACTGTTTAAGATCTCAAAAATGTCCAATAATGTAGGGTTATGTCACTGTTATATCTCAAACTCTGTCTAATAATGTAGGATTATGGTCACTGTTTTATATCTCAAACTCCTGTCTAAAAATGTAGGGTTAATGGTCAATGTTTATAGACTCAAACTCCTGTCTAATAATGTAGGGTTAATGGTCACTATTTTAGATCTCAAACTGTCTAATAATGTAGGGTTAATGGTCACTTTTAATCTCAAACCTGTCTAATAATGTAGGGTTAATGGTCCTGTTTTATCTTAAACTCTGTCTAATAATGTAGGGTTAATGGTCACTGTTTTATATCTCAAAACTCCTGTCTAATAATGTAGGGTTAATGGTCACTGTTTTATATCTTAATCCTGTCTAATAATGTAGGGTTAATGGTCACTGTTTTATATCTCAAACTCTGTCTAATAGTAGGGTGAATGGTCACTGTTTATATCTCAACTCCTGTCTAATAATGTAGGGTTAATGTCACTGTTTTATATCTCAAACTCCTGTCTAATAATGTAGGGTTAATGGTCACTGTTTATATCTCAAACTCCTGTCTAATAATGTAGGGTTAATGGTCACGTTATAGATCTCAAACTCATGTCTAATAAGTAGGTTAATGGTCACTGTTATAATATCAAACTCCTGTCTAATAATGTAGGGTTAATGGTCACTGTTATATCTCAACTCCTGTCTAATAATGTAGGGTTAATGGTCACTGTTTATATCTCAAACTTGTTAATAATGTAGGGTTAATGGTCACTGTTTTATATATCAAACTCCTGTCTAATAATGTAGGGTTAATGGTCACTGTTTATATCTTAAACTCTGTTTAATAATGTAGGGTTAATGGTCACTGTTTTATATCTCAAACTCCTGTCTAATAATGTAGGGTTAATGGTCACTGTTTTATATCTCAAACTCCTGTCTAATAATGTAGGGTTAATGGTCACTGTTTTATATCTCAAACTCCTGTCTAATAATGTAGGGTTAATGGTCACTGTTTTGTATCTCAAACTCCGTCTAATATGTAGGGTTAATGGTCACTGTTTTATATCTCAAACTCCTGTCAATAATGTAGGGTTAATGTCACTGTTTTATATCTAAACTCCTGTCTAATAATGTAGGGTTAATGGTCACTGTTTTATATATCAAATCCTGTCTAATAATGTAGGGTTAATGGTCACTGTTTTATATCTTAAATCCTGTCTATAATGTAGGGTTAATGTCACTGTTATATATCTCAAACTCCTGTCTAATAATGTAGGGTTAATGTCACTGTTTAATTTCAAACTCCTGTCTAATAATGTAGGGTTAATGGTCACTGTTTTAATCTCAAACTCCTGTCTAATAATGTAGGGTTAATGTCACTGTTTTAGATCTCAAACTCCTGTCAATAATGTAGGGTTAATGTCATGTTTAGATCTCAAAATCCTGTTAATAATGTAGGGTTAATTGTCACTGTTTTAATCTCAAACTCCTGTCTAATAATGTAGGGTTAATGGTCACGTTTTATATCTCAAACCCTGCTAATAATGTAGGGTTAATGTCACTGTTTATTATCTTCAAACTCCTGTCTATAATGTAGGGTTAATGGTCACTGTTTTATATTCTCAAAATCCTGTCTAATAATGTAGGGTTAATGGTCACTGTTTTAGATCTCAAACTCCTGTCTAATAATGTAGGGGTAATGGTCATGTTATAATCTCAAACTCCTGTCTAATAAGTAGGGTTACATGTCAATGTTTTATATCTCAAACTCCTGTCTAATAATGTAGGGTTAATGGTCACTGTTATAGATCTCAAACTCCTGTCTAATAATGTAGGGGTTAATGGTCACTGTTATAGATCTCAAACTCCTGTCTAATAATGTAGGGTTAATGGTCACTGTTATATCTCAAAAATCCTGTCTAATAATGTAGGGTTAATGGTCACTGTTTTATATCTCAAACTCCTGTCTAATAATGTAGGGTTAATGGTCAATGTTTTATATCTCAAACTCCTGTCTAATAATGTAAGGTTTATGGTCACTGTTTTATATCTCACTCCTGTCTAATAATGTAGGGTTAATGTTCATGTTTTATATCTCAAACTCCTGTCTAATAATGTAGGGTAATGGTCACTGTTTTATATCTCAAACTCCTGTCTAATAATGTAGGGTTAATGGTCACTTTTATATCTCAAACTCCTGTCTAATATGTAGGGTTAATGTCATGTTTATATCTCAAACTCCTGTCTAATAATGTAGGGTTAATGTCACTGTTATATCTCAAACTCCTGTCTAATAAGTAGGGTTAATGTCACTGTTTATATCTCAAACTCCTGTTTAATAATGTAGGGTTAATGGTCACTGTTTTATATCTCAAACTCCTGTCTAATAATGTAAGGTTAATGGTCACGCGTTATATCTCAGACTCCTGTCTAATAATGTAGGGTTAATGGTCATGTTTTATATCTCAAACTCCTGTCTAATAATGTAGGGTTAATGTCACTGTTTTATATCTCAAACTCCTGTCTAATAATGTGGGTTAATGGTCACTGTTTTATATCTCAAACTCTGTTAATCATGTAGGGTTAATGTCATTGTTTATATCTCAAACTCTGTCTAATAATGTAGGGTTAATGTCACTGTTTTATCTCAAACTCCTGTCTAATAATGTAGGGTTAATGTCACTGTTTATATCTCAAACTCCTGTCTAATAATGTAGGGTTAATGTCACGTTTTATATCTCAAACTCCTGTAATAATGTAGGGTTAATGGTCACATGTTTTAGATTTCAAACTGTCTAATAATGTAGGGTTAATGGTCACTGTTTTTATCTTAAACTCCTGTCTACATAATGTAGGTTAATGGGCACTGTTTATATCTCAAACTCCTGTCTAATAAATAGGGTTAATGTCACTGTTTTATATCTCAAACCCTGTTTAATAATGTAGGTTAATGTCATGTTTTATATCTCAAACTCCTGTCTAATAATGTAGGTTAATGGTCACTTGTTATATCTTAACTCTGTCTAATAATGTAGGGTTAATGGTCATTTTTATATCTCAAACTCCTGTCTAATAATGTAGGGTTAATGGTCACTGTTTATATCTCAAAATCCTGTCTAATAATGTAGGGTTAATGGTCACTGTTTTATATCTTCAAACTCCTGTCTAATAATGTAGGGTTAATGTCACTGTTTTAATCTCAAATCCTGTCTAATAATGTAGGGTAATGGTCACTGTTTTATTCTAAAACTCCTGTCTAATAATGTAGGTTAATGGTCACTGTTTTATATCTCAAACTCCTGTCTAATAATTAGGGTTAATGTCACTGTTTTAG
Source organism: Hymenochirus boettgeri (assembly GCA_019447015.1). Lineage (NCBI taxonomy): Eukaryota > Metazoa > Chordata > Amphibia > Anura > Pipidae > Hymenochirus > Hymenochirus boettgeri. Next base: position 32,082,972 of record CM033476.1, read on the forward strand.
TATCTCAAACCGTTTAATAATGTAGGGTTAATGTCATGTTTTATATCTCAAACTCCTGTCTAATAATGTAGGGTTAATGGTCACTTTTTTATATCTTAACTCTGTCTAATAATGTAGGGTTAATGGTCACTTTTTTATATCTCAAACTCCTGTCTAATAATGTAGGGTTAATGGTCCCTGTTTTATATCTCAAAAATCCTGTCTAAATGTAGGGTTAATGGTCACTGTTTTATATCTCAAACTCCTGTTCAATAATGTAGGGTTAATGTCACTGTTTTATATTCTCAAACTCCGTCTAATAATGTAGGGTTAATGGTCACTGTTTATATCTCAAAATCCTGCTAATAATGTAGGGTTAATGTCACTGTTTTATATCTCAAACTCCTGTCTAATAATGTAGGGTTAATGTCACTGTTTTATTCTAATATCTCCTGTCTAATAATGTAGGGTTAATGGTCACTGTTTTATATCTCAAACTCCTGTCTAATAATGTGAGGGTTAATGGTGCACTGTTATAGATCTCAAACTCCTTTCTAATAATGTAGGGTTAATGGCACTGTTTTATATCTCAAACTCCTGTCTAATAATGTAGGGTTAATGGTCACTGTTTTATATCTCAAACTCCTGTCTAATAAGTGGGTTAATGTCACTGTTTAATCTCATCACTGTCTAATAATGTAGGGTTAATGGTCACTGTTTTATATCTCAAACTCCTGTCTAATAATGTAGGGTTAATGGTCACTGTTTAGATCTCAACTCTGTCTAATAATGTAGGGTTAATGGTCACTGTTTATATCTCAAACTCTGTCTAATAATGTAGGGTTAATGGTCACTGTTTTATATCTCAAACTCCTGTCTAATAATGTAGGGTTAATGGCACTGTTTTATATCTCAAACTCCTGTCTAATAATGTAGGGTTAATGGTCACTGTTTTATATCTCAAACTCCTGTCTAATAATGTAGGGTTAATGGTCACTGTTTTAGATCTCAAACTGTCTAATAATGTGGGGTAATGGTCATGTTTAGATCTCAAACTGTCTAATAATGTAGGTTAATGGTCACTGTTTTAGATCTCAAAAGTCTAATAATGTAGGGTTTATGGTCACTGTTTTAGATCTCAAACTGTCTAATAATGAGGTTAATGTCACTGTTTTAGATCTCAAACTGTCTAATAATGTAGGGTTAATGTCACTGTTATAGATCTCAAACTCCTGTCATAATGTAGGGTAATGGTCACTGTTTTATCTCAAACTCCTGTCTAATAATGTAGGGTTAAGTCACTGTTATATCTCAAACTCCTGTCTAATAATGTAGGGTTAATGGTCACTGTGTTTATATCTCAACTCCTAATAATGTAGGGTTAATGGTCACTGTTTTATATCTCAAACTCCTGTCTAATAATGGAGGGTTAATGGTCACTGTTATATCTCAAACTCTGTCTAATAATGTAGGTTAATGGCACTGTTTATATCCAAACTCCTGTCTAATAATGTAGGGTTAATGGTCAATGTTTGATATCAAACTCTGTTAATAATGTAGGGTTAATGGTCACTGTTTATATCTCAAACTCCGTCTAATAATGTAGGGTAATGGTCACTGTTTTAATCTCAAACTCCTGTCTAATAATGTAGGGGTAATGGCACTGTTTTGATCTCAAACTGTTAATAATGTGGGTTAATGGTCACTGTTTTAGATCTCAAACTGTCTAATAATGTAGGAGTTAATGGTCACTGTTTTAGATTCATAAACTGTCTAATAATGTAGGGTTAATGGTCAAACTCAAACTCCTGTCTAATAATGTAGGGTTAATGGTCACTGTTTTATATCTCAAACTCCTGTCTAATAATGTAGGGTTAATGGTCACTGTTTTATATCTCAAACTCCTGTCTAATAATGTAGGGTTAATGGTCACTGTTTTAAATCTCAAACTCCTGTCTAATAATGTAGGGTTAATGGTCACTGTTTTGGATCTCAAACTGTCTAATAATGTGGGGTTAATGGTCACTGTTTTAGATCTCAAACTGTCTAATAATGTAGAGTTAATGGTCACTGTTTTAGATCTCAAACTGTCTAATAATGTAGGGTTAATGGTCACTGTTTTAGATCTCAAACTGTCTAATAATGTAGGATTAATGGTCACTGTTTAAGATCTCAAACTGTCCAATAATGTAGGGTTAGTCACTGTTTTATATCTCAAACTCCTGTCTAATAATGTAGGATTATGGTCACTGTTTTATATCTCAAACTCCTGTCTAAAAATGTAGGGTTAATGTCACTGTTATAGACCTCAAACTCCTGTCTAATAATGTAGGGTTAATGGTCACTATTTTAGATCTCAAACTGTCTAATAATGTAGGGTTAATGGTCACTGTTTTAGATCTCAAACTGTCTAATAATGTAGGGTTAATGGTCACTGTTTTATATCTTAAACTCCTGTCTAATAATGTAGGGTTAATGGTCACTGTTTTATATCTCAAACTCCTGTCTAATAATGTAGGGTTAATGGTCACTGTTTTATATCTTAACTCCTGTCTAATAATGTAGGGTTTAATGGTCACTGTTTTATATCTCAAACTCTGTCTAATAGTAGGGTGAATGGTCACTGTTTATATCTCAAACTCCTGTCTAATAATGTAGGGTTAAAGTTACGTTTATATCTCAAACTCCTGTCTATAATGTAGGGTTAATGGTCACTGTTTTAGATTCAAACTGTTAATAAGTGGTTAATGGTCACTGTTTTATATCTTAAACTCCTGTCTAATAATGTAGGGTTAATGGTCACTGTTTTAGTCTCAAACTGTCTAATAATGTAGGGTTAATGGTCACGTTTTATATCTCAAACTCCTGTCTAATAATGTGGGTTAATGGTCACTGTTTTATATCTCAAACTCCTGTCTAATAATGTAGGGTTAATGGTCAGTTTATATCTCAAACTCCTGTCATAATGTAGGGTAATGGTCACTGTTTTATATCTCAAACTCCTGCTAATAATGTAGGGTAATGTCACTGTTTTATATCTTAAATCCTGTCTAATAATGTAGGGTTATGGTCACTGTTTTATCTCAAACTCCTGTCTAAAATGTAGGGTTTAATGTTGCATCTGTATTTTATTTTTGTATCTCTATAACTTTGTCTTAAAATGTGTAGTTGGTGTGTTATAGGTCACTGTTTTAGATCTCAAACTCCTGTCTAATAATGTAGGGTTAATAGGTAATCTATAATCAATTCCATGTATTGGTCTGTGTCTATTTGAGTTGGGGTTTTTTTTAAATTAAAAACTTGTATTCAGGTTAAATGACCATGTTGGCACTATGTAATAAAAAGTGGGTCTTGGGTTGCAGTTTAGGCACTCGGCCTCTAAAAGGTTCCCCATCACTGCACTAGGTAATGACTTTGTGAAGTTGTTTCAATGCATTTTAACTGTTTAAAAGGAGAAAAAAACAATACACTTTCCAGCTGTATATTATGCTGTATATTATGACTGCTCATAATATACAGCCCCCCTTACAGATAACTGCTGTAGATGAAGCATAGTTTGGCTGGGGGGGCAGTAATTTCTAATTACACCAATGCGCAATGCTCAAACAGGCTGAGGCTGCTGCCACGCTGTATCGGATCCATCGGAAAAAAATGGTAATCTCGCGGCACTGACATGCAAAACACGGTGGTAAGCACATGAGAAACGCGCTAGTGCCCTGCCAGACTGCAAAAATAAACATAACACCAGCAAAGAAGAACCAGATCAAACTAAATAAAAGGGGGAAAGGCAGGTAGACGAACTATGGGGGAGGGGGAATCGGAAAAATAAAACTTACTGATAATAAATTAAAAATAATTTGGAAAAAAAAAAAATTAGAAACTAAAATACAAATAATAAAATAAAACCAAATCAAACAATAAACCAAAATATAATAAATCTAAAACATTTATAATTGTATTTATTAAATTTATATAATATAAAATATAATAAACCTCTTATATTTTATATAATATAAAATATAATACATTACCTAAAATTTCCCAGTCCTGTATAAAAGCCCTTGGCTTGTAGCCTTGTGATTTTGTACAGTCATAGAGTCTTTATTCAACCTCAATTATTATGTTACTATCTTTGTATTACACTGTAAGTAGTGCATTACCCCTTATATTAAACAAACTGTATTTATCACCAGAATTTTAATTCCAGCTGATTTGGAGTTGTTGATTAGTTGGAGTAAAAGTACCATAACTGTGCATCGTTATATGTCTTTCTTTTCAAATATTAAGCGCAGATGCCACACGTTTCATAAAGACAAAGATAACATTACAGAAGGGATTAGTATTTCCCCTCCAGGAAAGACCATTACATCACAACATTGTTTCTTCTACTAGGAGGGTTTAAATAATGCCTCATGGTCTTGGAATGTGATTGACTTGTAACGGGGGAGAGGAAGGGGGTGGGTGGGAAGCAAGGGGTGGATCCTTCAGGCTTGGGATTTGCACTTGACTGCCTGGTAATTTTCCATTCCCTCTCTAAACACCACCCTGCCCACCCCCACTCATGGTCCTGATGCATCACGTGGCCCAGGCAGCACACTGCAGTATTGACGTTCCCTTCCTCACATGCAGAAAGCCAAACGCAGCAGCCTCTCCATCTCCACCACAAGTCGTGACCACAGTATTCCATTCTTTTAACATTAAACCAACATAAAGGATTACCTTGCAAAAGGCAGATTTTGATCATGATTAAAGCTGAGGCCAGGTTTAACGTGGCACCTGATGAAGACAGTGTCAGTAACAGCTCCCAGGGTAATGAGGATTTGGACTATTCTGATTATTCAGAGAAAAAGCTCTCTATTAAAGTGTAAGTTCCCCTTTTAACGCCTGATCTGTGTACACAAGGACACGCGGATATTTACCCTGCCGCCTTATTATGTTGGTAAATGATCATCATCTCCCACCACCCACAGGATTTCAGTGGACGGCTGAAGACACCCAACACAAGTCGACATTTCTATCCTGTATTTATTTACTCTCTGTTATTTTCATTTATTTGCAGCCATTACGACGCAGATACAGAAAACCAAAATTTTCTTCTTCAGCCAACGATGGGAAAAAAGAAATATGAAACGGAATATGTAAGTGTCATCATCATTGGCCAATAACCCGTTAACTTGCATTGAATCCATATTGTATTGTTTCCCGGTTTTTCCCTGATCATTATTTCTTTTTGTCTCGTAGCTTCCAGGAACCACCTCGTTCGGGATGTCTGTGTTTAATCTCAGCAATGCTATTGTAGGGAGTGGGATCCTCGGCCTTTCTTATGCTATGGCCAACACTGGAATAGCACTTTTCATGTAAGCGATAATTCCTGCTTTTTTTTCTCTATCAATATTAATAAGCAATTAGGCTTGGATCATTGATTGCTGTATCCCTGTGAATAATATTAATGCTAAATCTTTTAATTGACTTCACGTTGTATCCTATTATTCACCGAATGAGCACTAGGGGCAGAATACTGATTTATTCCTGTCCTTGTCCTAGCCTTACGCCTATGTTTATCAACATCAGGGCACATGATTTGTAGGTCATTGTCCTTTTCTTTGTAAATAGTCGTGATGCTTTAGGAAATACGGATCTGTAGAAACAAAAACGTGCTGTTAAGAAATACAATTGTCAGTATTCTATCCGGCAGTAGCATGGTGGGAGGTGTAATTATAGCTGGAGGCCCTGAGGAATCCGATTCCATTCAAACTACAGACATTCCAGAAATTTCTCCTACCCAAGCCGGGAAGTATTTCTAGACTGTTGCTCCATGGGAAATGCATTTCACACATGAGGTTTCCTTGTATGAATAGGACAGGTTAAATCAAACACAGATACCCAATGAAATCTTCCATAATAACCTGGTAGATTGAATGGATGAAATAGAGTCTCGCATGTTATGGAGACAGTGAAAACATGGAGGCGCTTTGTGCTGGTACAGTAAACTGTTTTAACCCTTTCTAGCCCATCATACTAATAAGACCTATTTCTTTATGGGTAGGTTCCTGCTGGTGTTTGTCTCCATATTTTCTTTATATTCAATTCATCTGCTTCTGAAGACGGCAAACGAAGGAGGTACAAATACATAAAAACAAATGTATTAAATATTTGCAATTATTTCTCAAAAAAATGTTCTGGTTACGAAACGTTTTTGTTGATGCGTTTTGCAGGTTCGTTGTTATACGAACAATTGGGATTAAAGGCTTTTGGATTACCTGGAAAACTCGCTGCTTCTGGTTCCGTAACCTTACAGAATATCGGAGGTATTAGAACTCGCATTAGACAAATAGAACCCAAAATGAATTACAAACATCATCTAAACTGTCTGTTTCATTTACAGCAATGTCAAGTTACCTCTATATCGTCAAGTACGAGTTCCCCCTTGTAATCAAGGCTCTCATGGGCATTACAGAAGGCAGTGGGTATGTTTGGGTTTTTTAACAAATATTTGTCACTGTTAAAGTAGGGAACATCCCTATGAACAGAAAATGACTTGCAATTATACGTTCTGCATAATTAGGGGTTAAATTAACTTTTGTTTATTAAAACATTATCGGTAAAATAAAATAAAAATGCTTTGGTTTTTTATTTTTTTTTAATATGGACAGTTCCAAATTTACGATCGGAATGAGGATTGTTCGTCGGCACTCCGATCGGACGGGAATATCCCCTACACACGAGCGATAATAGGTAAATCTTGTCGTTCCCCGATGGGATTTACCCATTATCGTTCATATGTATGCCCACCGTAACATAGAACCCAATGACATAGCTCTGCCATTGGGTGTGTTTAAGTTAATAGTATTGTTCTCTGAGTACTGCAATGTCCTATAATGGGGATACGAATTATTAACAAATTAGACTTGAAACCAGAGCTGTTTGTAACCTTAATTTGCCATCTTTATACAAAAGACCCTCTAATGTAACTGCTAAATACCGTATGCAATCTCTGGGCGTGTTCGGAAAGATAAAATATTACAGAGGAAATGATGTATTTACTTAGTACTTTTAATAAAATGCATGAAAAGATATATACACAATAAAATAAAATGGATTTTTCCTTTAACCTCATTTATTTTCCTTTTTTTATGTATACTTTAGACAGTGGTACTTAAATGGAGATTATCTGGTAATTCTGGTCTCTATTGGAATAATACTTCCTCTGTCACTGTTCCGAACACTAGGTAAGATTGCATTAATACGTAGCTCTAATTGAAAGTTATAAACAGTGTTAAATGTCCTTGGGTTGAGCCAGAAATCTTTCCTTATGTAAGTCTTTAGATAGTACAGGTGGTTGTAACGATGACTTTAGTTTTATTTTTAATATAAAATCTATAAAAGGAATTATGACCTACTTATGTTAGCACTGCTGTGAATTAGGAGATTTACATATACACATTGTACAGGAGAATAAAAGTGTCCATACACTATACAAGGTTATTGAGATTGATAACATCAGACAGATGTACAAAGTTGATTGTATGTAGACATACCATACATATTGCTGAACATTCGTTTATCGATTATTGTCTAATGTTGTCTATTGTGAGGTTACATTTACATTTAACTTCAGAAAATACTACGATCATTTAGCCAATCAACTTACAAAAACAACTTTCCCTGTCGTAATTACTATCGATATAACGATTCAATATCGCATTATCAATGGAAATGTCTACTCCATTGATTCAACGTAATATCGGCACAGTGTATGGGCATCTTAAAGGAGAACTAAACCCACATTTTTACACTCCAGAATCTGAACTTATCCCCTCTAAAAACACCAATAAACTATAAAATAGCAATACAGCAAAAAGTAAATGTTACCACTTGAAAAACTGGATGAAATAACTGTATGTACAGTGACTGGCCACACCCCTGATCTCAGTCACATGCTCCCTTGCCTATTCTGTCCTGTAAAAGGATTAGCTAGAGGGTACTAGTCGGTGGGACCAACTGTAACAAGTTCCTGCTGTATCTTAGGACTGAGCATGTGTAAAGAACCTAATGGTCAGTGACCACACTGTGCGATACAGGAATGCTGGGAAATAAATCACAAACCTCATATTAGAAAGTTAAATTTCTCAACAACCATATTAAAATGAGGTGAGTCACTGATTACTTCTTTTATAACAAGGACATCTGCCTTCTAATTCAGTGTTGTTCTGAGGCTTTAGATGTCCTTTAATTTGAATAGAACATAGATGGCCACATTGTAGGACTCCTTCCATATTAGTTTTTCCTGGCGCAATACCTCTGGAACTTCTAAACTATGCCACGCACTTTAATATACAAAGACTCAAGGTCTCTAAAGGGAGTAAACCAAATGTTCTTTTTGCAGGTAAATATTTGTTTTATTAATTAGGGCCTGAGGGTGAAGATGAGGTAAAATGAAGAATTTCCATTTCATTTAGCCATGTTTATAATGTTTATAAAGTGTATGTAGATAGACAGGGTCATGAAGTGCTCTATGAAGATTTTTGAAAGGTTTTATAATTTAGTCTTTTTTCTCCCTGTTCAAAAAAAATCCTTACAACTTCTCTGTCTGTTTTTCTCCTCAGGGTACTTGGGATACACAAGTGGCTTCTCTCTGATGTGCATGGTCTTTTTTCTCATTGTTGTGAGTATTGTAATGTTTTGCTTGCTGTATAAGCAGGAGATGTAGGATAATATCTTTAAAAAAGTTGAAAAAGTCAATTGACGGTTATATTTAGCTGTCATTGGCCTTTTAAAGATCCAAAATGGATACCTCCTAATATTACACTTGTAATAGGAATAATTCCATTTGTCTGAATGGTAGGGCTGAATTTCCATTATTACTAATAGATATCGGGGTAGGTTTTTGCACTGACAAAATAATAAATGCAAGTTGGTAAAACACTCAATTATTATTAATTTTTGCTTTATAATTAGGTAATCTACAAGAAATTTCAGATTCCGTGCCCTTTAGAGATTGACTTCATGAACACAACCTTAAATAAAACATGGCCGTCACACGAGGACACATCACACGGAGATCACAACCAAACAGATGAGGATATGTGCAAACCAAAATACTTTGTGTTTAATTCTCAGGTAATTTCATTATCTCGTTGACTTAATTACACAGCAATGTGATTTCCCATGGTCTTTATTAAATTCAGGTGGCCCTTTCATGACTGGAAGATGGCTGGGCACAAAACATGAAATTCCTGTACATGGAATATTTACGCATTGATTTGTTTTACTGTTCAGAGGAATAAATTGGTTATAATCAGAAATTGGCACATGATTTAACCAATCATCGTATGAATGCAAATGTCAGTCTATGGGTGTGACAAAATTAGAAACATACAGAATATGAGAGATAAGTTCTTCTGAGCAAACAAGCAAACTTACTACATCTGGTCAGGTGTTAGCGATATCCATCAGATTAGGCCAGTGCTCCTCCAGGCCTCCATAAATCACCGTCTCCTCCACGGCTGAAATACACAACCGGACTTAAGTAATGACTGAAGAAGCTTTTTACTAAAGTCCGGTTGCCTGCCTCCTTTCCACCCTTTGGGTTTTGTCTTTGACTTCAGATAAGTTCTTCTACCTGAGGTTCAGCTGTAAGTTCTTCTACCTGAGGTTCAGCTGTAAGTTCTTCTACCTGAAGTTCAGCTGTAAGTTCTTCTACCTGAAGTTCAGCTGTAAGTTCTTCTACCTGAGGTTCAGCTGTAAATTCTTCTACCTGAGGTTCAGCTGTAAGTTCTTCTACCTGAGGTTCAGCTGTAAGTTCTTCTACCTGAGGTTCAGCTGTAAGTTCTTCTACCTGAGGTTCAGCTGTAAGTTCTTCTACCTGAGGTTCAGCTGTAAGTTCTTCTACCTGAGGTTCAGCTGTAAGTTCTTCTCACCTGAGGTCAGCTGTAAGTTCTTACTACCTGAGGTTCAGCTGTAAGTTCTTCTACCATGAGGTTCAGCTGTAAGTTCTTCTACCTGAGTTCAGCTGTAAGTTCTTCTACCTGAGGTTCAGCTGTAAGTTCTTCTACCTGAGGTTCAGCTGTAAGTTCTTCTACCTGAAGTTCAGCTGTAAGTTCTTCTACCTGAGGTTCAGCTGTAAATTCTTCTACCTGAGGTTCAGCTGTAAGTTCTTCTACCTGAGGTTCAGCTGTAGCTGTATAAGTTCTTTCTACCTGAGGTTAGCGTGTAAGTTCTTCTACCTGAGGTTCAGCTGTAAGTTCTTCTACCTGAGGTTCAGCTGTAAGTTCTTCTACCTGAGGTTCAGCTGTAAGTTCTTCTACCTGAGGTTCAGCTGTAAGTCTTCTACCTGAGGTCAGTGTAAGTTCTTCTACCTGAGGTTTCAGCTGTAAGTTCTTCTACCTGAGGTTCAGTGTAAGTTCTTCTACCTGAGGTTCAGCTGTAAGGTTCTTACTGAGGTTCAGCTGTAAGTTCTTCTACCTGAGGTTCAGCTGGAAGTTCTTCTTTTACCTGAGGTTCAGCTGTAAGTTCTTCTACCTGAGGTTCAGCTGTAAGTTCTTCTACCTGAGGTTCAGCTGTAAGTTCTTCTACCTGAGGTTCAGCTGTAAGTTCTTCTACCTGAGGTTCAGCTGTAGGCCTTAACTGGTCATTCATTTGTACAAAATCAAGATGTATTTTATAATATAGTAATCTGATCCCTTTTTTGAGTCAGTATTGTATCTGTATGTCACATTCATAGGCCATAAAGAACATTTTTCACAGTCATGTGTATTGTTATTATTCCAGACTGTATATGCTGTTCCAATCCTGACCTTCTCATTTGTCTGCCACCCGGCTGTCCTTCCCATTTATCAAGAACTGAAGGGGTAAGCTGTAGTTTTACAAGTAAATATGAAGAACGATCATGTAAAACCAACGTACTAAACCACTTTCTCTCAATTGTCTCCTGAAGACGCTCCAGAAGAAGGATGATGAATGTCTCCAATGTTTCCTTTTTCGCCATGTTTGTCATGTATCTATTGGCCGCCCTCTTTGGATATTTAACGTTTTATTGTAAGTTTTTACTTTGTCCATGCACAAAATATTACAATAGAATTGATGTAAATGGCTCATTTCTTCCTTATCGCTTGGGATAAATAATGTAACTAGAAACTCAATAATAAGATAAATGCCATTCCAGTCGTACCAGGCATACAGTTGCTGTATTGTTGAAGGACCTTCAATTGCAATTTCACAAACATTTTAATAATGCACGCACTGAGCTGTAAACAGCATTGTTATTTGCTCTCTCTGTACACCCTCGCATTCTGATCTCTAAAATAAGTTACTGTTAACATGTTTTAAATTGTGTCTTATTCAGTCTTTCTTTATGTTTTGTGTTTAGCCAACGTTGAACCAGAGCTGCTTCATACTTATTCAAAAGTGTCAGGAGCTGGAGTTATATTTGTGGTTGTTCGTCTTGCTGTTCTTATGGCTGTCACCTTAACAGTTCCAATTGTTGTTTTCCCAGTAAGTACTCATTTCAGTTACACTGAACCTACATCTGATGTGTATTGAATAGTTTTTCTCAACCACGATTCCTGGAGTTTAATGAGAAGTTGCAAGGGTTTCCTATAGAGATGAATTTGAGTGCATTTTTGTAATATTTATTGAACTAAAAATTATATTTGTGCAAATGATATATTTTGATTTACTGATGATATAGAAAGATAAATAAAAATAATATAAAATATTTTTTATATAGGATGTAGGGTTTCCGACAAACATGAAATGTGTTTCAAGGTTTCTGCGAGGTTAATCAGGCTGAGAAACACTGATAGAGACAGTCAGCTGAACTGTTGAGACAAATACATTTCCTCCTCCCTTTCCCACCCAGAACAAAATGCTCAAGGTGACATTGTTTTAGATTTACACATCCTGTTTATGTTTTGCCCAAGTTATGAGACACCTGTTACTATCGTGCGTCATTATGATTCTAGTGACATATCCATGTTTATAGTGTAATAAATGTATTGACCCCATTTACAGAAATTAGACTGTTGGACAGCTGATAATGATTTCAAGGTCAGATACCTTCAATATCCACATATACATCACTTTATTTGAAGGTCTCATTATGTGGAATCTCAGCACTGAGCTGTATGGCAGTTGAAGTTTCATCTGACCCCATTAAATTTCTAAGTAACTTGAAAGGCCAGCCTGTTGTCAATCAGTGATGATAATTGAATCAGAGGCAAATCACATTTCATTATGAGAAGCACCTCCCATTTAGAGATGGCCGAAACTGGTACCTTTTGTTCCATTTTTGGCTTTACGGATCTCGGGAAAATCCTGAAGATCCGAAATGGGAACGTACTTTCGGAGATTCAGAGTGCGTTTTCGATGATTATCAAACGTTCAAGGCTATTTTCGATAATCCTCGAAAATAGCTTAGAACGTTTGATAATCCTCAAAAATATGATCGTTCTGTATAGTCCTTTTCTTTTGCTCTTTTGTTCAATGCGGCTGCACACATTTGTTTTCATCCGACTAGCTTTCTCAATTCAGAGTGACTTGTACAAGAATCTATTGTTGTACAATAAACTGGACTTTATACCTAGTGGTATAGATCCTATTGCCAATCTGTTGGCAATTGGATTTCTTGTACAAGTCATTCTGAATTGAGAAAGCCAGTCGGATGACTAGCGAAACGTCTTCCAGAACTAAACTTTAAGTCCAGTTGATCTAACTGAATACAACAGAATTTCTGTATTCCTTTGTTAGAATTAAGGCAGTTTCCTAAAGGAGCTTTTGCCCAATATGTTCTTTTACCAAGAGGATACGCCATGACAAACATTAAAGGGGAATAAAAGTGATATTCATGAGAGATATGAATGCGTACATTTTTCTGCCAGCAGTTCTGTATATTTTCAGATTCTTGGAATGCCACCCATGTAGGTGTCTTTTTAAGCTCTCTTAACTTGTTCTACGTTCCTGTAACAACACGCCTTCTTTCTTCATAGCTTTAGAATAAATGCGCTCACCAAATATTGTGCTTCCGATTCTGATGATTTGTGGATCCAACCTCAACTGCACACAATGAAAAAAGAACAAAAAATGAAAGGAACACGAGGCACAGGGGCTGTTACTCAATAGAAAGGATTTTTCCCAGTATTAGGAAAAATCCATGCTAACGCGGTGTACACACGGACGGATATTGACTGTCGTGACTGGAAATTTCGTGCCAAAATTGCAGCCATTTTGTGTGGTCAAACATTCGTTAAACTGGATCAATGTTCGATCGGACCAGCCGGTAAATTTCGGATGATCGGTTGAGTCAAAGTATCAGCTGCAGTTCTTTCTATCGAAAGTTGATATATTGACCCAGCTGACCAGTAGTTCAGGTGAAATATACGGATTTGGACTTAAAAAAGGTATGCACCGAAAGAGAATGGACTGGATTAAAACGCACTATGGCGTGCACAGACCTGAGAACCGGCTCTATGAATCACCCTTTATTGCATAATTAACAGAATTGGAGACCTCAGGTCAACGAACGACGCCAGACCGAATGCATACACACATGCGGTTATCTTCTGAATCGGCCATTCATCCGTGTCTGCCCTTGGGGATCGTTCGAAGTATCGGATGTGTGTATGGACCTTAAGTAAAGTATTTAATTATTCACTTTGGTGATATTATAGTATTGGATTTATGAGTTTGTCCTACATGTTTCTAAAACAATAAATAACTTATTCCTCCCATTTAAACCACACTGGACTAATCATTTGCAGTAAACACCATGCTCTAATTTTAATTGCAAATGAATAGTTCCAGTCTGGGGAACAATGAAGCAACATAGGAAGTAGAGATGCCAAACATCCTGATATTGATTCAATTATATTGGCCAGTGTATGGCCAAAAATAGTCAATACTTGCCATTCAAATGCTGTAATTTGTGTGCCTGGGCTCAGTTGTGTGACTTCAGGAATCAGAGGTGTGCCTCAGAATTTTGGTAATCGAAATATTTTATATTTCCTACATAATGTATAATTATGGTAACATTTCAACAAATTCAAAGTAGTGTACCAATTTACTACATTGATTTGAATACAATATACACTGATGTGCATAAATATGGTACCGTATATACTCGAGTATAAGCTGAGGTTTTTAGGTTTTAAAATAAACCTAAAACCTTACCTCGGCTCATACTCGAGTCAAGTCTTCCTTACCGCAATCATGTTGCTGAGGCTCCAAATCCGGCTGCCGCACGCTCTGTAAGTCCTGTGGGTTTTGCCGGCTGACGTCAAGACTCAGCGCCGGGCAGTGAGAGGCGCCGAGTTAATGACGTCAGCCGGCAAATCCACAGTATACTAGCGGCATCACGGACTTACGAGCGTGCGGCAGCCGGATTGGCCCTCAGCAACATGATCCGGTAAGGACCAACTTCTGGAGGAATCTCCAGGGAGGGAGGGAGGGGGCTCTACACTGCAGGATTGAGTTGCCTTTTAACTGCAGAATTCCCATACAATTGTTTGGAAACTTCAACTCCCAGCCACTAAAGCATGCGGGCAACTTAAGCCTCAAAACAATAAAGAATCAGAAGGAAGAAGGTACTATTGCGAAGATTGCCTTCTGATTCTGTATTGTTTTGAGGCTTAAGTTGCCCTTTAAATACAGCAAATTCCATACGATGTTTGGAAACTACAACTCCCAGCATGCTTTAGTTGCTGGGAGTTGTGTTTTCAAACATCTGTATGGATTCTGCTGTCTATTTAAAGGGCAACTTAAGCATCAAAATAATACTGAATCAGAAGCAGTAGTGGTCTAAATTTCTACCCTCGACTTATACTCGAGTCATCAATTTATACTCGAGTTATACCGGAATCATAACTTAAAATCCAACATTAAGAAGACTCGTGTCTCAAGAAAAATGTGCATTGCCAAGTGCGCCACAGTTTGAAAAAGTCTGAGAACCCCTGGTGTAAAATACAGTGTAACTTTAATTTAAACGTTAACTCACCCATGCTCAAAGTCTGAAGACATCCCCATAGAGCTCCACAGTGTCTACTGCAAGTCTTGTTTTTCACACACTTCTTCTCTCTGTTGCCAGCAACCTCTATGCCAGGAAACAAGGAAGCTTGAAGTTAAATAATCCAGTTTAACTCATCCATCCATTACATTAACACAGTACACATAAACATCTAATAATAATTCCAACTTATAGCAAATTTAATGTACTTCAACCAACCCTTAGCCAAAAGAGACTAGATCAAATATAAATGGGCTTTACAAACTATGGTACCACCCATTTTAAAACAAGCAGCACCTATAAAGGAAAAGACCGTCCAACCATCCTCCACACAGCTGTAGTCCTGATACAGGCATATGGAAATAAATAATAAGGGAGACGTTTGTCTCTGCAGTGATTAAAAGTATTTTCCTCAGGGATCACACCCTCTTCTTCCCTCTCCACTCATTTCCATAGGAAAAACCCATTGAGTCGGTGAACTGGCGGAGCGATTCGTGATGTCACGGGATCCCTGTTTTCCCCTGTGAACTGCAAGTCATATGCATGAACGAACTTAGTTTCCAGGCAGTTTACTTGTCATATGCTTTAGAAAGCTAAAGATGCTAAACATTACACTTATAGGATGCAGCTAGGCCTCTCGTTTCAATCCAGATTTTACTTGATTATGTGGTGTAGTAGTGTACATAGCACAAGTGTCTTCTCTGGCAAGTTATGGACCGAGGCATTGCCTTACTTTAATCCAGACAGCAGCCCAGGACCAAAGCACCTAGAAATATACTTATGGCATCTCCATTTTTTAATTTTTTTTTTATGCCATGAACTGCTACCTAAAAAACTTGGCTCATAGACTTTTCCAAGGCTTATACACACCAGCAGAGTTTTACCACCAGACAGACTACAGATCTGCAAACCTGATGATTCCCATTAAAATCCAAGCGATTGGGGGAAGTTTCTGACGTATCAGAACCATTTTTTTTGCTCATTTTGGTGGAGAAAAACAGGCAAAAAAGTTCAATAATGGCGCAAATTTTTGCCAATATTTTGGCCTGAATGACCAACGCAACCGAAATATCTGGAAAAACTACTTTTAATATCAAAGTAATTTGTCCACCTCTAGGTTATAATTTTATAGGTAAAATGGTTCCACTGCAATTCCTCCTCTCCTGTAAATCACCACCATGACATAGTAAGGAAAAAACCTATTTGTAATGATTTTACCATACGCAAGGTGCAGAATAAGCAGTAATCCGTCACAAAGATTTCATACTCATACCAGAAACATGCATTTTAGTTCTTTAATAGTCTTCACAAAGCGGAAAGTAACTATCTAAACTGAAGCAAAAGAATAGTGTTTCCTCACCTTGGACCAGAAAATTACCTTTATTTTGCTTCCTCAAGTGTACAACTAACACCAGGAAAGAATTGACAATAAGGTGGATATTGACCTGGGATTTCCCTTTTGCTCTTTACCTGAAAGTCAGGGTTTGGTCCCCTGTAATATCGTAACCAAAGCTTCCAATTGTCATGAGACCCACAAACTCCAGACTGGGACACTTCTCTGTGATTGCTTAACAAGACCAATGGTTTCTCCTGGAGGGAGGCCATGTTTACCTGAAATAATGAAATATGGTTAAGATAAAATCATTTCCAGCACACCAATTCCACAGTAAAACAATTCTCCATGGCTGCTGAGGAGACAATGGAAAGTCATCTATTAAGGGGAACTGTGTTCTCCAACAAGTTGAGTTTAAATGAAAGGCCAGTTTCCTACCTTTAAAACAAGCCATCAACCACCTCTCTACGTGCTCCACAGCCCAAGATAAAAAAAAGCTGACCAGAAAGTAATGGGTGGGAGCTGACATGTGACATTCTCCTCCTGCTCCTCCACCTAGCCGCCGGCGAGCACAGCCTCAGACTTCAGTGACAGGACAGGAAGACAGGAAGTCCCTCCCTTCCCTGCTGTGTGAAGTGAAGATCCTCACAGTGAAGGTAAGGGAATCTTTAGCTCTACTCTCTCACTATGTGAAAACAGCCTCTGCCTGAAAAGGCTGTTTTCACACACTTTCTGTAGGGGGGGGTCTGATTGCCCCATGGGACCCACAAGTAGGCGGGGCCACATGGGGCCAAGGGGGCCTGCAAATGTAGGGTCCATGAGTGGGAGGGACTAGGAGGGCCGCAAGGAGAGGAGGAGACACGGGCAGATTGACTGTCATCTTGACGGTGTTTCAGAGCAGGAAGTTGCAAGGGACCTAGTGATGCTGCTGCCATATTACACACAAAATGAAATATCTTCAAAACTATGCAAAATAACAATGACAATAAACTGCAAAAATTCTCAGGAGAGCAATTCCTATCAATTTACCTAAGCCATTTTTGGATCACAGTTCCCCTTTAACAGAAGAAACTCGCAGTAGAATCATAACTACCAAGGGTAGCAGAGCCGGGGGGGGGGGGGCTATCTTCTTATTTTTCCTGGGACAAAAACCAAAACCACTGTGGATGAAACACGGAGAGGGGCCCCGAATATAGTTTGTGATTCAGTGATTCCTAGTTATGTCAGGGTTGATAGGGTTATTCATAATTTATGGTGTACAATAACCTGAAAATAAATAGTATTATGTCCCCCCAATAATGTTTGTAGCATAAATAATAGAAAAGAAGTAACTATTACAAACTGTATTCAGTAGTGAGAACAGCCCAATTCAACAACTACTGGGTCATTATTGTGTTATTCGGATTTTCCTGCATAAATAAAATGGTTTCTCTATGTCATTAGTTTATTAAAAAAGCCTTTAAGGCCTAGGTCCCTACATATGTATGCATGTTTGTAATAGGTAACTTCAATATACATTGAGGTTTATTACTAGTGCAAAAGCAAAGTTTTGGTATCGCTGCCAATAGAAAAAGCTCACATTCCACCACAAGGTGTCCTCATAGCTCAGATCACAGTAATAGATTTGAATAGAACATTACCGATAGAAATAGGGAACCATCACCACCTGTTTTCTCGTGTTTTTAGCCCCAACAATGCTCAATAACATTAAATGTTGACTTAGGGGAAACAAACCTTAAAGATTATATGCACTGGAAATAAATGTTATTATTTAATAAACATCAGCATACTGCAAGGAAAGGTATCAAACTGCCATGATTCCATTTATATACTTACTACTCTTCACTGCTTGTGTTCACCTGCACCATGACCTTAATTTTTCTGATGATCCTTTTTTCTGCCATGAACTGTTCACCTTGTCAGCTAATTTCATAGAGTCTATTGTCTCCAGGAGGTAAGGTTTGGGACCGCTAGATGCAAAGAGAACATTAGTCACACCAAACCAAGTATTTCAAAGGACAATATCATGTTATCCAATGCAACAGGCTTGTGTACATGTACCTTAATATAGATGTCCAATGTGAGGCTTACCAACTAACTTATTGATGTGGTGTCTTCTGCAGATGCCCAATAAATGCCATTTGATCTCAGGACAGGAAGATAACAGCTAAGAATAATGACACAAATAATAGCAATTAATTAAACCACATGTTAAGTTGATACATCTCACAGGAATAAACATTACTCACTCTATGGTTTGTGCATCATAACCGTTCATAAGCAAATGAACTTATTATATCCCACCCATCAAGACTTTTAGGCTTGCTACTCTCCTTTTGTGATTCACCTTTACCCTGCAGTAAGAGTTATTTGGAGTAGTATTGCGCCCTCTCAGTGGAATGTGCATTTAAACATAACAAGTTGTGTATACCAGAAAAGTATACAATACTGTGAATCTGCTGTAAATAAAGCATTCTGCCTTGCATGTGTATACTCAAAATTAAATGAATGGAGCACCACAATTCACCTCACGCTGCAGACACGGAGCACCAAACCCAAACAGCCCTCAGCCACAGCCGTATGAACAGTCCAAAATCCCACTATGAAAGGAAGGGTGAGCTACAACGTACTGCAGACAGTGTTGCAACAGTAAAAAGTCTTTATTCAATCATATAAAAATCCACTCACAGTGCCATGTGTATATATAGATCCCACACAGAGAGGAGTATCGTGCTCGTGAGGCACGCCTTACGCGTTTCGTGACCGTATGTCACTTCCTCGAGGCCTGCACCTTCCATTATCCACTAGAAATGCAATTTAGCAGCACATGGCCTAAAACAGCAGTAGTTTATAACTCCTATAGTTTACAGTGATAATACCGTAGACACCTACATAACTTACATCAGCATTAGATGCCTTTTCAACCAGCTCTTGAACCTATAAATAGAGATAAGATGTAATTAATACGATCTTCTCATGTGAACAAGATATGATAGACTTCTCTATCAATTTCATTAACATACTGAAAGCAGTTCTTGCTAAGGTAGGTACACATACAGTTTCAGGCATGGCAAGCGGCGCCCGAGAATGGCAGGGAATTCGGTTAGGCATGTAATTCTCTACCTGGTGGCGATTTAACTTTTAAATGTTAGAATGGCTTGGGAGGTTGAAGTCACCCAAGCCCATTAGAGTTCCTAGTACACAGAGGAGGCTAAAGCATCTGCCAACCAAACTTGGTCACATACCATTCATGGCTGCAAGATGGTGCAGCTGATCAGGGCTTCCTGATCAAAGCTCAATCATAAGTTCCGAAAAAATTTACCATCTTATTCCATCTATCTTGGGCAGATTTTTACGCTTGAAATCTTCGCAAGTTAATGCAGGTGTGGATGAGGTTGTCAGTCCCCTTTTGCTTGACAGATCTGCCTACCTTTATAACCCGTGGGGAATCCTACCTTTCTCTTACCTTGATAGGGCACCAGGGGGAAACCATCTAAAGAAGATTTTATTTAAATGCAGTCAGCAATATATGTCCCTGCCTTGTATTTTGCTTAAAGGGTATCTCCACTCGTTTTTATAAGTTTTGTGAATCCAGTTCTATTGAAGAACGGGAGGTAAGGAGCTGTGTCTTACCTTCCGTTCTCAATAGAACACACAGACCAGGAGACAAGGTAAGAACTTACCCGCTCGCTCGCTCCCCCCCGGCGCTTGTTCTGACAGGTCCCGACGGACCTTGTATTCTATGCGCATTAGATCGCACATGCAAATAGAAGACAAGGTCCGTCAGGACCTGTCAGACAACGCGCCGGGGGAGCGAGCGAGCGGGTAAGTTTCTTACCTTGTCTCCTGGCTCCGTGTGTTCTATTGAAGAACGGAAGGTAAGGCACAGCTCCTTTACCTCCCTTTCTTCATAGAACTGGATTCTCAAAACTTATAAAACGAGTGGAGATACCCTTTATTTGGCTGTCCAGATATTTTTTTTATTTTCATTTTCTGGCTTCCCACAGTTACTGGCTACTTTGGTACTACAGTTACATTATTATAAACAAAACCAACAAAAGGTATGGAAACTTACATAGTTCTCCCCAAAGTACCCGCGTGTCCATTTCTATAAGCTTCATCACCATATCCACTGGCTTGGTTTTACTGACTGCCACAAGCCTGGGTTCAATGGAGGGAAGTGTCTGAACAAAAGAAAACGGCAATATGATTTCTAACCAGCACATAGACTATTTACAGCCCCTGAGCTAAAATGTGTGGCTTTTCTGTCTAGAATGCAAAGGTGCAGGTGTGATCTCGGACAAATGAGCGGGCGACAAACAGCCATTCCAGATGAAATCACCAGTGTATGGCTGTTTGGTCAGGTGCGTTTGTTCGGCATGGCTGATCAATAAACAATTCGATTAATATCATCAAGTAAGGCGGCACTCATTCATAGCAATATGCTGAGCAATGAAATAATACATTATAATTACTTTGCTATGTCTATAAATCTGCAGCAACCTATCAGATGTTATATAGCTGCAAGTAACACAGTAAAAACTAACATCTAATTGGGTGCTGCAAATGAATACCCTACACAAAACGCTGCTTATTGCATCAGCTCCTAAGATTTTTCTTTTAAAAATTAATACCGGTACATTATAAAACATTATGGAACGGTGTCCTTATTTTCTTGATAATGCAGAAACAATTAGTTTGCACCAATAGATTGCATGATATGTGCCCAATCTAGTAACCATATGGGCAGCACGGTGGCTCAGTTTAGCACCTTGCAGCGCTAAAGGCATCAGTACAAAGGAGTATATTCTCCCCATGCTTACGTGGGTTTCCTCCAGGCACTCTGGTTTCCACCACAATTATAAAGACATATTTGTATGTGTCAAATAAATGTGCTTAGATTGTAAGCTCTTCAGGGCCTTGCCTGATGTGAATGTATCCATGTATCTGTTGAGTGCTACGAAGACGTTGGCGCTATTAACATCATAATAACACTAATATAGTGGATAATGCACCTCCAACTGTAAATTATAAGGATATTGAAGTCACCGGGAGTTTTGTGACATATAAAAGCACGGGGCCACAGCTGAGTACCTTTTATATAGGGCCAGAATTCCAAGGTGACTTCTAATATCCTTATAATTTACAGTTGGGGTCATTATTTATTATAACCTACCCCTTTGTGGCTTCTGGTATCATCACTCCTGGAACTGTAACATTATAAGTCTATAGTCTTGCAATACCTCCCATTGAAATCCACTACAGGGGTAGGTTATTATAATAATAACAGTGATAATGTGTTTTTGTGTGAATATTTTCCAAATGAATATCACATTATCCAAATGACTTTTATATCGGGAAATCTGTATGATTCTTGTACTCTTTCTCCATTACCATCCCTGTATATCTTACTGCTCTTACCTTGGATCTCCTGTCAGTTGCATGTTCACTTTCTGTCGCACAGCCTGCAGAGCTATGCCTATCTCCTCTGACATGCCTGCTCTCCACATCCCAGCCGACCACTTCCGCTTCTCAGAACACTACAGACCGATGATCATAATTCACCAATAGCGTAAGAGAAACTCTACCTTTAGCCAATCACAACACGAACTCAAGAATAGGGGGCGGGGTATAAACATCAACCAGGAAACGGCCATATTGGGAAGGTCAAAATGTTCTCATTCATTAGAGTCCAAATCCAATGTTGGAAATATATTGGTTTAGCTAATAATCATAAATACAAATCAATTATCTGGACTACAGAATACTAATACCCCACCTTGTATCATCTCTAGGTAAGCAGTAGCCTTACTTTAAAACTACAACTCCCAGCATGCCCTTTACATAAAGCACATTGAGCCTCCTTGCACACTCACACACGCAACATATATATGGAAATATAGAATACGGACATAATGTAACAATTATACAATTGTCAGATCTTTAGGGATTTAAAGGAGCAATCAAATCAGCAGACTCTGACCCTGGAGTCCCCACCCCCATCCTCTTCCAGCCATAAAATTAAGAGTTCAATGCAAACACCAGGGAAAACTAGCGCGTTTTTCGTGCGTTTGCGCATGCAGGAAAAAAACTTTGCAATGCGCATTCATTTCCATTTTTGTACCGCATGTGATCGCATTCATTAGAATAATGGAAAATTGTACAGTTGCACCAAAATCGAACATGCATGCTCCGTGCACGATTCTTATGTGTTGTAGTGTTGCCTCAGCCTTGGGGCTAGGTCACACTACAGTGTTGGCGATTGGTCTGGCTACACTGGGTGCACTGTTCGTGTTGCGCTGCAATCTGATTTTTGGAGCACGTGATCATCATTTTGCAGATCGCATGTGCTCCATTTGTGCAACATTGCGTGGATCACATTGCAAGCAGCCAGAAACACACACAGTGCCATTCACTTGTAGTGTGGGCTTTACCCTTATGCATATCAAATAATCTATCCCTCCATTCAAATAAATGGATATATATCACCTTGGAGACCTGTATAAAAGCGCCTGTCCTCCTGCTTCTATATGATCAGTTTGTTGCCAGCTCTTTATTCTCCTTCCCAATCCTTTGGGGGGGGGGGGCTGCTGCTTTTCCATCTTCCTCCTCTGTGGCTGTGTGAGCTTGTAAACCTAGAAACATTCAGGTCTGGGCTGGTGACAAAGATCTCATTCCAGGGACCACCAGGACACAGCCAAGTATCGAGGTCTAGAGGTTGTGGGATTCTTTAAAGGGCAGTTCAGCCAAAAATAAGTAATGCTGTTTAGCCTAATTACCCCCAAAAAGTGGACTTTCTTTTAATGTAACCTAGATCCGACGCTCCTACATTGAGATATACTTACTTTAACTTCAGACGATCCCTTGACGGAAGTCTAGCCTCCTGCTTCGAGCTGGTTATAAGCATGAAGAGAGCGTGCTCGTACCGTCTCTTCTGGTATGGAATGTCAGCCACTGGCTGGACATCACCATCTAATTAAATTTGTGTGGAGGGTGGAATGTCTTTAAAACCTTACATGACTTTAAGGGTTTTATGTTTATTAAACATGCATATAGCATTTGGAAGAATACCCTATAACGTATTTATCTCTTCCAGAATATCATACGTACAATGTTCCTGCAGACTGTGACTCATTCGTGTGACGAACGCCCGTTTCGGGCCGGTAGTCGCATGTGTATATGGGGGACGTTCGTTATCTGCCATGGCAAATGACCCGACTGAACACACACACGTGCGACTATCGGCCCAACCGCTTTCATCACGCTCAGGGATCGTGGATCTGCAGGAACATTGTATGTCTTTTTCGAAGCTAAGACTTGCACCATTAGGAAAATAAATATATTGTTAAAGTAAGGCTTTTGTTGAGCTGCAACGCACTGTATACATTTGTTGAAATGTTGGGATTGGGTTCATGGTATGATGTACAGCCCTTTGATGGGGGTACATTTGTTTTGTTTCAGTAATTGAGAACCATCCCTTGATCTACTCACTCCGTATCTGGGCACCATCTGGATCTACCCATCTGGAACCATCCTGATCTACTCCGTATCTGGGAACCATCCCTTGATCTACCTATCTGGGAACCATCCCTTGATCTACCGTACTGGGAACCATCCTGATATCACCGTATGGAACTCGATCTACTCGTTGAACCATCCCTGATCTACTCCGTATCTGGGACCATCCCTGTACTCCGTATCTGGGAACCATCCTTGATCTACTCCGTATCTGGACATCCCTTGATCTACCCGTACTGGGAACCTCCTTGATCTACCGTATCTGGGAACCATCCTTGATCTACTCGTACTGGAACATCCTATCTATCCGTATCTGGAAACATCCCTTGATTACTCCGTATTGGGACCATCTTGATCTACTCCGTATCTGGAAACAGCTCTCAAGCCTCTTCTAGGAATTCGGTATTCTCAGGTTTCATTTTATTTTTTCACCCTAGAGATTCAAGTCAATACCACAACGTGCACTATTATGGGGGTCCTGCACACAGCTGTTATAATGCACTTTAGAAGCATTCATATATTCACATAACACTGGATGGGCAGATTAAGGGAACTAGAATGAGAAAATACTCCCTGATATAAGTGATATATATTAAACACACACTATTTACTAGTAAATATAATATCCCCTTTGGAAGAAAAAACTCAATTTAAAATGTCTTTTTATTGTAGATAAAAAAATCTCCAGGAACTCAGTGTTTAATTAAAGTAAAATTTATGCAATACATTTACAATAGTATTTCTAATCCGTGTCGGACTGGCCACAGGTTACAGGGGAATCCCGGTGGCCCACAGCCCAATCACCCAAAAAATAAGAAAGCTGATAAAATGTAAATGCAGAGCCAATACTGCAGTATTACACCATTCTATACACATAGAAGAGGGGTAAGAGATATGTAAATAAGTAATAATAGAGACGTGAATGTTGGTGGGGCCCTAAACTCATCCTGGTGGGCCCCTGTCTCAGATTTCCTAATGGGCCCCAACAGTCCAGTCCGACACCGTTTCAAATCTACAATAACTCTCACTAAACCAAATGAGGATAATGCTTCTACAAAAAATAAATCTGAGGAAATCACTGGTACTGAAATGGTTAATTTTACTGGTTAACTGTGACAGGAAATGCCATAAAGAAGGAGAATGAAATATCTGCAATAGCTTTACATTTACTCCAATCAGTGTCCTCACCCCGTGCCAAAATCCTGTGGTCAAAAGTTTACCGGTTTACTAGGTGGGGTCTGGGGTATTACCAGCAAAGGTTCAAGGCTACTAGTATAAAAGGGGCTTATTATTTAAGAAGTGCAAAATTTTATTGCGTTCTTAATCTGCAGCAACACAATAAACAGCTCAGGCAAATGTTTGCACTTCTCATTGAATAAAACAGGACATAGATATACAGTATAGAAATATTAATCCTTTTAGAATACGGTCTGTAAGGGTTCCTTGTCTAATTATTGTGTATATGCTTTATGAAATGCAATAGACCTTTATTGCAGGAGTCTGCAGTGCCTACAGGTGCCTCTGGCCGCTGCAGTAATAATTTTCATATACACGGTACTAAAGTCTACTATTGTAAACCCTAATGATCCTCAGACAGAGCCATCATTAGTTTGCCTTTAACTCAGATAATGCAGTCAGGGCCTTGCAATTAGACTTTACTTGGTGACGCAGAGAAAGTTCACAATTTTCATCATAATTTCTTCCCCATTAATTTCCCATTGGGTGGAGATTTAATTGTGTGACAATCAGAGTAGTGTAGGAGTGAGTTCTCATCTGAAATGATTTGTTTGTCTGATTGGTGCTGATACAAGGCACCTTCCTTGGTAGTCAGTGCTGTACGCCACTGTAGACACCTTCCTTGGTAGTCAGTGCTGTACTGTCCACTGTAGACACCTTCCCAGTAGTGAGTGCTGTACTGTCACTGTAGACACCTTCCCGAGTAGAGAGTGCTGTACTGTCACTGTAGACACCCTTCCCGGTAGTGAGTGCTGTATGTTTACTGTAGCCCTCGTTCCTCACTGTAGGACTGAAAACAACCCTGAGTTTTCTCCAGTGCTGTTTGGTGTCCAGCTCAGTGATGTCACGGTGCCACACCAACCGCACACATTGTGAAGACATAGGGAGCGCCTGCACACTCACTGGCTGCTCGAACCCATCTGGGTTGTATGGCCCAATTGTTTACATAGATCCTGTGCAGGAACCTGTCAGCAAGCATCAATAGAACCATGTTGCTATCCACACTGCAGGTCTACAGTACATAATGGGGAGGACAATGCTTGAACACCTGTTAACGCACAAAATGATGGAAAAGTAAAGTATACACCACGCTAATATCATCAGATGAATAGCTACAATCATACTTCCCCCACAGATTACTCCAGTATCCTCCCTTCACTATTATAGATCTATTGATAACTGTAACATTGTACTAGGTCCCCAGACAGTCATCTATCGCCTCCCCACTCTGATCATCTCACTCTCCTCCAAGAAATAACCTACATCCCCGATACTGCAGTCATGCAATCACATTCAATATCACAGAAATCTGGTTCCCAAGGGAAGACCCACGAGGTGTCTGCACCCCCAAGTTGGAAGATGCACCTCCACCATTGCTTACCTGTTGGACTAATCACATTCATACCCTTCTTTTATATCCTTTAAATCCCTTCACTGTACTGACCTCCCTACTTATCTGTTCCTGGATGTGCCTGTGCTCCTCACAGGCCACAAACCCCAACTAAACACTGCTTCTCTGACCTTAAGGGTATGTCCATGCTTTTTTAGTTAAAAATAGGAAGTACATGAGCTGGTCTTACCTTACCTACTTGCAGAGCGGAGGAAGAACTTACCCAGATCGATCCATCGCTGCTCAAAGACTCTGACGCGGTGACAGTCTCCGACGCTTCCCCAGTCCTTAGCACGGTGCGTGGTTCGATGGCATCTTTTGATCGATTCGCGGGTAAGTTCTTCCTCTGGTCTGAAAGTTTTACTGAAGAACGGGAGGTAAGACATAGCGCATTTACCTCCTGTTCTTCAGTAAAACAGTAAAAAGTTAAAAATGGATATACCCTTTAAACCATTCTCTGCCTCTGGAACTGTCCTCTGACATCCATTAGTACTTTTAGTAACTTTTACCTATCTTTCTCAGCACCAGCACAATAATGATTGTTAGCCTTCTGGAGCACTTTGTAACCCATTCCCCTACTTTATAATAGAAAATAAAGTGCAACTAGAGACCAAAATATAATACACACAGTGCACAACCAATTCTAATTCCATATTGGCTCCCTCCATAAGGTTCTGACTACAAACAGCCGCTAAACCCTGGATAAATAAAAGCAATTAGTTCAATAAATTGGCCAAATTATTTTAAGCCCAGTCACCATGTCCCTTCCCCCACTTGTATCTCTCACTTCACAGCTTCAGTCACATGTACTATGTTAGCAGCAACCCACGACCCCCCCCACCACAACTCACACCGTTTACATAACCATGTAGTCAAACATAACACTTGTGAGAAAACTGGTGCTTAATTTACCTGAACAGAGAGTGAGAATCTTACCTACACAAATGCTTTAGCATTATGATGGTCTAATGCCAAATTCTCATTTGCGCGATTCAAGGCAACTATTCCAGCTGCTGCCCACACCGGCCTGACGCATTCCTCCCTCCAAGCAACTTCCTTATTCGTTTGGCATTGGCAATAAATGGCTTTGGACCTCCAATCAGTGCACCTACTGGTGCTCCAGACCCTAAGGTACAAATGTTTGTTATAGAGATTCTTCTATCCTTACACAGAATTAAGCTGGTACAACACTGCACAGATCTTTGAAAGATGACAGACAGGATGTTGCAGATCTTTAAAGACCAGGGTACACACAGTCCCGAGACAATATATATTAAGGGGTTGTACTCCAAATAAAGTTCTATTCCTTAATGAGGGACCCTCAATATATACTGCCTTAATATTTCAAATACCCTGAGGTGGGATACCGGAGGAGTGAGCACCCCACAGTTGAAAGATGCATTGAAACCCTGTGTTTATTTGTACACACAGTGCCGAGCGTTCTAACCAGCATAGGGGAACGTTCAAGGCTCCAAGTTTCCCACGACCGCGCCCAACTCCCTTATACTAAGTACGGAATATGCCCATGGCCAGGGGAATTTTCAGTCTTTTGCAAAACAAACGCGAGGCCAGCAGAAACATTCGTTGGCCTCGCGATCGTTCGAGATATGCGCTACACGCGGTACTGATAGATCGCCAATGGTATCAGTGCTTTATCGTTATGGTGTGTACTCCAGATAAACCTGCCATAGGCCATAGTATAATGCTTGTTTTTTGCCCGGCATCCCAAAAGCTCATTCCCCGCAGCTCCATTATAGACTGTATAGACATAGGCCTTAACAGCGGGATGCATCATTCATTTGCATTAGGAAGAACCTGCCAATACCTGATTAGCTTGCGGTGTCCAATGGAATTTTTCTACCATGTCAAATGCACTAAGTAACCAATACAGTCAATCAACTATGGTGAGCTTTTTATAATCATGGATAAACTAATATTGTTTTTTTTAACCAATTAACTATATTTAGGCAGACAGAAGGACACCAAATCTTACTTTGGACAAACAGAAGGACAGAACACAGAATTGTACAATCTCAGATGGCTTCACCCCAGAGATAGTGCCGCATTCAGCAAGCGAGCTCCATCCAGGTGGATCTTTAAATGGTAACGGTCTGCAAGTTTCCGTACCTATACATACAGGAAAGATGTAAGCGCACTTATTTAATAAGGTGCAAATGTTGCTATGTAATCTGCAGCAGCCAATCACATTTTATTAAACGGTTTCTTACTGCAGTAGACCAGTAAAAAGGTATCATCTGATTGTGGGCTGCAAATTAAAACACCACATTCAAATTTTGCACCTTTTGTGGTCCTTTTACTTGAAAGTTAAAACAAATCAAAATTGATTTCACAAGAACAGAGTTTTCTCTGCAAAAGGGTATTTATTATGACAAGGAATGGTTATTATTAAAATATGGAATCTCCACCAACAAACTTTGAACCACAAATCTTCATCATCATGAGGCTGCTATAACTAAGCTGGTAGCGTAAGCACTTTAAACAAGGAACTCAGGGGTGAGCAAAATTTAGCCTTTATAGTAGCCACCATAGCCATACAATACAAACCCCTCTAAAAAGTTAAGTCACCATATGTACATTTCTATGAGCACTATTTACAGGCTCCTGGATTCTCCAGCCATCAGGTTCATTATTTAGGGCCAGGTCTCACTTGGTATTGCGCATTGGGAGAACTACCCGAGAGCAAACTGGGGGACAAAAAGTGGATGGAGCTGCAAGAATGGGAGGTAGGTGGGGAACAAGAATGGGAGGTAGGTGTACTCTCTTATCTCCCAGGACATTTTATTTCAAAGTTTCACGGTCATAAAACTACATGAATGAATATGAATGTCCCAAATGCCTCTGCTATAAAAATTTCACAAACACTCAATAGAAAACTAAATTATCAGATTACAACTTATCTGTCTGTATTGATGGAAGAAATATTATGTGATACCCACCTCCATCATGTAAGGATAAGCAAAACACGCCCACCCATTCGGTTATGGCTGTTTTCCAGGCAGATAAGTCTGGTCTCTCCAAAATGAGCATCAGGGAAGCCATGTTGGATCTTGCTCCTCCAAATCCTGCAGATCTAGGGTCCCATCTTTGAGAGTGCGTACTGTGCGAGTAAAGACTCCAGCAACCTGGCAGCAAGGTAATTATTACAGAAAAGGCAGCACATTTTGCACATGAATAATTTCTCTTGCTACCTGTATTATCATACACTGATACTGTCTCCTGCATGACGGCACAGCATTACAATCAACATTTAGGGCTAGGCCCCACTGCGCGTTTTAACGCACGATTCGAATACAATCTACATTACTAGTGTTGGACAATTATTGGGGCCACACTAGGGGCCATATTTAAGAACATGTGGTATCGCAATTTAGCAATATGGCTTTATGGTAATGTAATGTATATCCGCGGTCATACATTTATGACCGAATGTTCCTTAATTAACGAACGTTCGCCGTAGAATACCATGCGTCAGTAACCTACCGCAATGGTATTCTATGGAGATCGTAAATCTACGATCGCGTTATCATAGATTTACAATTGTATCGGTAATCAATAATCATAATCATAAATTTACGATCACGATTGTAAATTATCAATTGCTAAACTGACCAGATGAAAACTAAATTGATCGTTAAAGGCACAGTATTGCTAAAAAGCAAAATTGGCCCTAGGTGCACTGCCATGCATTGCGCTGTGATCCACTAATCGGAATGCATGCAACAGCTTTTTTTACTCAATCGCATGCTGATTGTGCAACATTTTCAGATCGCAGCACACCGGAAACACTTGTGTGCACAATTCCAGTCCGCTGAGACACCTTATAGTGTGTCCTCTTAGTTTTTCTGCAGATGTTGGTGTATCAATTGTTGACTAGGGTTGGACATATAGAATTCTACCTCAAGGCCACAAGCAGACTTTAAAGTTTCAATCCCAAACAGAATTGTTAATGTTACAAGGTGCTTAATCTTACCTGAGCTGCTCCTCCCTGTTCATACATACAAAGGTGAGACTCGTCCCCAATCAGAATCTCTCCTCCTCTGAATAGCAGTGACCATTACTAGAATGGAATGTAACACTAATGAAGGCTGACAATAAAATAAAGCGAGATCATGATTCACAGCATCAAAAGCCATTTTATAAAGCAAATCAAAGATATATATATTGTTTATTATTCCCAGTGATTCCACAATTACTGTCCCCTTCTATATCTTCTTTACAAACTTACAATTATATTATTACACCCCTCTCCCCCAGACCAGTGATGGTCACAAACGCTCGTTATAGAGGCAGGTAGGTTGCACTGTACTTTACGGGCCAGGGCCCCACATAACGAAGGAGGGCGGTGTCCTGCCCTGGCACATTTACTGCTTTATTTCCAGAAGAGGCTATAGAACTAGGAAGAGTGCGGAATGATCGGTGGATTTTGGGTGGTTTTGACTTTTGCAAAGCTAATTGTCGACTGGCTTTAGTGAGTTGTTTCCATACTAATAAACACCCCAAGTTTATAGTGACCTGTTGGTAGAGTTTTGCTACTCACCAGAAATAAGATTTTCCATTGTACCGAGGTGACAAACAGTGCATCCTCTGTCCCGAGCAGCTGGGCAGCTTGTAATTGGATGTCTGATAAGAAACATAAGAGTTAGCAGACGTTCCGGTTCCGAGACTGTGACAGTTACTGCTCTCACCCTCTTACCGTTCACAGTGGGGTCCTCTCCATAAACATCGTCACCACCCACTGCTTCTGCCATAGCTCTGCGCATTTCCGCACATGGTTTTGTCATCGGGTCACTGCGTAGATCCACCATCGCGCACCTGTGCGGAGGACATAGCCTCTGTCGCCTTGTACATAGTGCGTGATCCTGGGACTAGTGGTACCTTAAAGAAAGGCTGTGAAATGGTCCGGCTACACCTCCTGCTTTGATGTGGCAAGCACCAGTGCAACAATTTGGGCTGTATAAGAAAAGGTTGAAGGGAACAGACTTACAGGGTTATTCATACAAGTTCTTATTGTTAAAAATGGTGCTAATTCTCGCCAACCATCAGACGTTAGCTTTTTAATGTTAAATAAGATCTGATTGGCTGGGCAAAATAGTCACCATTTTTAAATGATAAGAAACTTTTTATTGAATCTCGCCCCTGATAATTTGTTTAGAGATAAAGTGTGGAAGTACATAACAAAAGGTTATTGCAACGTAATTGCGATCAACATCTTGGAAATGGAGCAGTTAAAAAGGGCAACAAATAATAAAGGGATGGGAGGGCTGACTATGTAGGCAGATTAGACAAGCTAGGGATTTTACACTGAGAAACGACTTTGCATGGGGATATAATAACTTATACATATAATACATAAGGCTAGCATTTTCAACAGGGAGGTGCAGATGGCGAGAATCTTTTACGTCACTCAGTGATTCACTGAGTGACTTCCTGTATTCCACTGCCCTCCCCCTGTCTCTTCCCTCCCTGTATTAGTCATTATATGGACATGCTGTTTTTTGTTGACAATGATTTCGGTCTTCTTTTTTCAATAGGAACAGTATGTAACAATTTATACACTAAACAGGGATCCCATATAAATGACTAATACGGGAGGGGTAGAGACAGTGGAGGGAAGGGGAGATGTGTCTGCTCTGTTTTTTTTGGCTGCCTTATGTATTTAAGAATAATACGCTTCACCTACAGTGTGATATACGTTTTCTTCACCTCGAGTTTCATCCCTACAATAAAAGCACTTGGCTTGTGCCTCAAGCTTCTATATGGTCATGGAACTCCTTGGTGGCATAATTCCTATATTACACTCTAGGAACGTATTATCCCTTATATATTTATGCAATAAACTTTTGGTGCAATTGTTTACCAATAGGTAAGTATCAGAGGACTTGTGGACAAATCCTTTCAGATTTAAAAAAAGAAGTTCATCTTCAGGTTAGGAAAGGTTTCTTTACAGTGATAATGGTAAGGGCATGTCCACCCACAAAACTCAAATTTAACCCCATACTGGCCCCACTCTGTAGTGTACAAAAATTCTACCTTACATCCAGCTACTTATGGTTGCCATGCTGTGCCCTCTCAAAGTCCAGGGAATGTGTGTAGAAGGTCTGGGTGAGCTCATCCTGCCCCGTGTCTCAACCTTGGACAAGTTGAGGCATGCGCAGGAGAGTCCTCCCCCCCCCCCTCCCTCCCGTTTTTTTCTCCCTCCCACTAGTGTAAAACCCCATTATATATTATACATATTGATCCCCCGCCCAACCGCCGTACAATTCATAGAAAGTGCCCCAATATGTACTTACCTTCCCTCTATCCTGAGCAGCCGCAGCCGCGTCCCTGATTGGCTGCCTCTCAGCCACTCAGGGACGCGGCTGCCGATCCCGCCCCCTGCTTGCATTTCCGTGCAAGCAGAGGGCCTGGAGACTGCTGCGGAGGATAGAGGGAAGGTAAGTACATATCAGGGCACTTCTAAGATTTATTACGCGGTTGGGGCTGGGGGATCATATGTATACATATAAAAAGTTTAAAAAGGGGTGGACATGCACTTTAACTATGGAACTGTCTTCCAGCAGATGTGGTGATAGCTGTGGTACATACATATTAACTGTAGTTCTGGTTGGTACAGGGATACTATAGATTGAGAATTACTGGTATTAATACATATACTGAAGTTCTGGTTGGTACAGGGATACTATATAATATTGAGAATTACGGGTATTAATACATATACCTGTAGTTATGGTTGGTACAGGATACTATATCATATTGAGAATTACTGGTATTAATATATATACTGTAGTTTCTGGTTGGTAACAGGGATACTATATAATTTGAGAATTACTTGGTATTAATACTACACTGTAGTTCTTTTTGGTACAGGGATACTATATAATATTGAGAATTACTGGTATTATAATACATGTATCGTTGACGATTAATATTTGTCTTATATACTACCGTAGTTCTGTTTGGTACAGGGATACATATAATATGATTACTGGATTAACATCAACTGTAGTTCTGTTGGTACAGGGATACTATATATATTGAGAATTACTGGTATTAGGGCATGGTCCCCCACTACTGCGTGTCGAAGCGAGATTTGCGATCCGTTCACGCTTCTGGTCTGTTATTGGTTGGCATGTGTGCAAGACTTTTCATGCGTATCGCATGCGTTGCCAATAACATTATTTGACCCGGAACGCAGAGCACAAGTATCACGCATAGCAGCGCATTGCAAAACCCTGGAACCCGGAAACGGATGCACAATCACATAACGCATCGGAAATCTCAGGAATTTTTGTGTTCCCATTTCCATTCTAACCACAATGAAAACGTGTTACTGTGGCCTAGCCCTTACCCAGCCTCAATTACTATTTTATACTATGTAATCACAGCTGGTAACACTACCATATTCTGATAGCAGATGTACAGGATGGATTTCGGATGGGCCAGGCCACCTAACCATGGTGTTAGGGTGCCATAGAACTAGGGCGGCATTAAGTAAATCTATTTTGAAGTGAGGAGTAAGTCCCTGCAGTACTGGCTTTGGGACTGGTTGGGACAGACATTCTATGAATTGTGTGTCAGTGTTTGGGGCCACTAAATGTGTATCACAAAGGGGCACTGACTGGTCTGGCTTTTAAGGGCATTAGTATGGCTTCAATCTTTGGGTGCCGCTAAATATGGTTTTAGGCTAGACCACACTGCCTCGTTGGCGCGTTATAGTGTGGCTGAAATCCCGTCCAAGTATTGCCTCGCAGCCCTGCCCCCGGAAAGCCCTTATCCATCCGGAACTCCCCAATGGGACTGTCATATTTTTATCAGCTGGATTTGGGGGTGTTTGGTGGGGGCAAAGAATAACTGGCCTAGGGGGAGAAAAAAGTATAAATCCGTCCCTGAGGAACGGAGGTAAAGCACAAGCTCCTTTACCCCCTGTTCTCAATAAAACTGGATTCTAAAAGTCGATATTATGAGTGGAGATACCCTTTAAGTGGTGGGTCAAATTTTTAAAAAAAAATACATAGCAAGTGCAGGTTTCTGTCACTCTTGTGTCTAGTGCTGGGTGTCAGCAGACAAAGGGTGTAAGGCACTGTTTTGGATGGAACCTCTGCCTATGTATATCATGTGCACCTTACTCTTCTGGTGCCGTAATGGAATGGCCAAGTTCAATGGAAGTCCCTTTGTCAGCAACCTCAATCCCCTCCCCAGTGTTGGGCTAGATTCAATTAGTTGTTAAAGTCTTACTATGCTGCTATTTATTTGTGCAGTAACTATGTTTTAAAACAGCTGATGCACCTATCTTAGTAAAGGTGCGTGCAATCAGCTGTTTAAAAAGAGCTGATCCTGGTATCTAGCAGGCAGATCTATAGTTTCACACATGGATAGCAGTGTATTGAGTCTTGACTGATGTCCCGTCATCAGGCCAAACAATGAGGTCTGGATTCGTCCCTCGGCTCTTGAGCTTGAAATGTGTGGCTGTAAAGGCTAAAGCAGGGATTCTGATAAGCCCCATATTTTGCAATTGCTAAATGATACAGTAGTGAATCACAGCAGTGTCCCTGAGTGGCCGCTTAGAAAACGCTCTAAAAATGGTGTCCTGCCATTTGTCTGAAAGAAGCTACGCCAGCTATATTCAATATCTGTTGATGAGGTTTTATTGAATTCGGATTTTAATGCTATTTTTACAAAATGCTTACGTTTACATTTCTGCTGAAGCCCCCTCCTTTATCTCCAATGTCTTCCTGGAACCAAAAAAAATGTAATCCAGTCCTGTTTTGTGCTTTCATTTTCATGGCTCAGACCTAAGCAATTAACCTCCATTACAGTCGGGTTCAAGGTGCAATATTCCTAACATAAACCAGGCTGGAACGGCGCAGTTTTAATCCGGGATTGCATACGGTGCTTTGTGACTAATAATCTTACCGTCCCTAAATACTTAGCGATATTTCGTCAAATTAGCGTTCAGATTTTTACAAATAAGCCAAAAGGTTCTTACACACTATTATGAGTGCGCCAACCCACGACCGCTGACAATTCGTGCAAGAAATGCACAGTGTATGCGTTCAGTCGGGGATCATTCATCATCCGCCAGATATAAACACACAACCTCTGACAGAATACACACCCGAAACGGCCGTTTTTCGCACCCAATGTGACGTGGCGGGTGTCGGTTCCAAATCGTACTGTGTGCGAACCTTAAGGCTACCATACACCTTCCAATCTGATTGCAATGCACTTTAATAACTGTGTAAAATGGCCAATTGACTGAATGTTACTGGAATTAATGACTCACCATTTGTCATTAAATTTCTACAATCAGATGGAAGATGCGTGTTGGCAATAACAAACTGCAATGCAATCCTCTGTGTCAATGCACATATTGTCTTTACTTCCCCTTTACTGATCTTATTACACTAAATAAACAGGCTGGATCCCATAACCTCCCATTGCACAGATAAAGACATTTCCTATAATAGAATTACTGTCTGACACCCCCACGTTACTTTCCAGCAAGCTGTGCACGAGACCTGTCCCCCAAACCCGCGCTGCAAATCATAGTTCTCGTGAGATTTGGTGCCCTGCAAAGTTTGGAACCTCTGCGAACAAAGGGTCCGGTCCAGCCACTCAGCATTCTTGTGAATTTCCAGCATTCCATTGCAGAACTGGGACTAGAGGCAGTTCCGTTTGTGCGCCACCAGATGGCAGCGTGACACAGTGAAGGTTTAGAGCACTTCTAGAACTGCTCTATTACGGTAAGCTGGGTACACACAATACAGATCAATGAAGATGACAGACAGGATCTGCAAGATCCTGTCTGTCATCTTTAAACATCTGCATACACACAGTCCCGAGCGTTCTCCCTATGAACATCAAGGGAGAATGCTCTGGACTGTGTGTCTTGTGCACACGCGATTCTCTATTGGCATCCTACATGTCCATGGAATATTGTTTAGGTCAATTGAGATATGAGTGATCATTGGCTCCTTTAAGACGTTCGTATCATATCGCGCTGGCCTCTCCCACTTCAGATTAATAGTAATAGCCATGGCTGACTGACGTCGAAAATTTCACCGTATTATCAACTGACTTGGACTGTGCCGGCGCGGCTTTTACGGGATCAGCACTGGCGATGATTTTTAGTGCATCATGCATCATAGGTTAGGTGCCACTAAGAACTAGAATCATTGGAATGATCCCGCGTGGGTTTCCTACCGACGAATCGTAAGACTGGCGTTGGTACTCCGGGATCGAATCAGAGAAAGCAGAAAATTTCATTGGTGTATGCCACACAGCCAACCGTCATTTCCATGTTCCCGTTCGCAATGTTGCCCGACAGATACCAATGTGATCAGATCCCAAGTGATCAGATACTATGTGATCCTCACACATTGCGGAAAAAACCAGGTGTTCCCCTTATTCGTATCTTGCTTGTTATGAAGTTCTTGGCTTAAAACTGAGGCATTCAATTGGCAAGGTTTTGATGTGTTAAGGTATGTGGTGTCTGGGTCATTCATATCACCAGAGTTGTAAGGAAGGCTCCATTGCAATCCAGCCTGTGGGTTAGAACTAGACATGAGTCCCGGTTCTAAAGTAATGTTCCAAGTTTTGTAACATTCCGGCACTTGCATGATTTTTTCGAAACGGATAAAAAATTCGAAAATTCAACATTAATGAAAAAACATACCGTGTTTGAAAATTAAGAAAAAAAACAAATTCCAGTTGAATTATGGAAATTCAATTCAATAATATTATTGTTGCTTTGCGATAATTACATGGATAGTTTATCAGCCCTGCCACAAATAGCTTGAATCCTAAAGCGGCGCCATTCACTATGAACATATAGTACTCGTTAGTTGTGGTATGGCTTTCCTGACCGATATGGAAGTGCTGGGCGACAGACAGATGATCAGATACCATGTGATCTGTCGACCCAAACTGCTGTGGGATTGGTATCATATGGGCCAGTTTAAGCACATTTATGTTGACAACATACAACCTATCAGTAAGTCTTAATAATTGTGGGGGAATTAAGATCCCGCGAGAAACCAACTCAACCCAGGGAAACATACAAGCCGAGTAGGTCCAAGGGTGGAATTCGAATCAGGTATTGCAGGAGTGCTGCAATGACATCAAGGGCTACACTGAGCCACCTGAGCTTGGCCCAATTGTGGACAATTGATTTTCATGGACTAACATAGGTTCCAGGCGCTCCTAGTTTTGTTTCGTCTCTAGTTATAAGGTCGAAGGGCTACTGAATGGCCCCAGTGGATACCGCATTCCATTTCTCTCTGTAGCAGTAAATAAATACCTGCCGTGTGAAGTGGCAATCTGCAATTACGGTTGATTGGCATCATTTCTACTTGTTATTCATCCCCACAAAGCTGTGGATGACACACTTTCTTTCCGCACACAGACCGCACACTAATTGCTAATTGTAACATGTTATTTTTATCATATTACCCTCAGTAAGAGCACAAACGGATTTACTGATTTCTAGCTCTTGGACCTCAGTGCATGTTCCACCCCCAAAAAGGGCATGTCCCACCCCAAAACTATAAGTTAACCCCTACTGGCCCCAGTAAATACTTACCTTTAACATCCCGCTCCCAAATGGTTTCTCCTGTCAAATCCCCCCCCAAGTCCCAAAAACTGCCCCCCAGGAGGATAGCAGAGTCCATATAGACTCTGCCCCCTGTCTCCCCTCTGGGAGAAGTTTGGCAATGCGCACAAGACCTCCCCCCTCCCTCTCCCTTCCTTTTTGCAGCCCTCCCCCTACCAATAAAACCCCTTTGTGTTGCCATAGGTTAGTATTCCTTCCCCCATCCCCAACCACTTAAAAGTTTTTAAGAAGCCCCCGAACTCACCTTACCTCTCTCCGGTGTTTCTGGGCAGCCCGCGTCCGTGATAGGCTGCCTCTCAACCAATCAGGGATGCGGCTGCCTGTCCTGGACCCCTGCTTGCAGTGTCATGCAAACAGAAGGCCGGTCAGTGCGGCCGGAGGAGAGAGGTAGGTAAGTAACTATCGGGGACTTTCTTGAAATCTTTATAGCGGTTGGCTGGGGGAAGGAATACTACCATATGGTAGTGACCACACTAGAAAATTGCTGCATTTACTTTGAAAGGTGAAAATTCCGATGTCCTCTCCTTTCATTGTTAAAGTTCAGTTGGCTTGTTTCCTAAAAAGTCCGTTGGTGCACCCAGGGCCCAGTGAGAATGAATTCTTCACTGTTTTGCTGTTTCACAAGCCCTTTCCATGTTGTAACGTTGATATTGTGCAAAAAGCTTTAACAAGATAAAAGGCCAGAGTGCGATTTACTGCT
This sequence comes from Hymenochirus boettgeri, assembly GCA_019447015.1. NCBI lineage: Eukaryota > Metazoa > Chordata > Amphibia > Anura > Pipidae > Hymenochirus > Hymenochirus boettgeri. The sequence continues at coordinate 32,121,758 of CM033476.1, forward strand.
GACTTCTCTGGGGAGTACAAGGAAATGATCACTCTGGATTTTGTTTTGAACACAGCACTTAACACATCTATTATTTGGCAATATAATAGCACTTATAATGCAAACCTTTTGCTTGCAGATACGACTTCCAGTTTGACCGTGCGGGCCAGAGGGCAAAGCCTACAGTGTTCTGCAAGATCAGCCACAAAAGAGGCAACACCAACCCAAAAACCTAAATACCAGTTGCTATCCTGCGGTCTGACATTTGGCAAGCTGATCCATGTTATTGCCTAACTTACCGTTATATTATTGAGGATAGGGACACCATTTGTTTAGTCTGCTGAAGATCATCCAGCCGAGACCCCAGTATTGTAGTACATTGCTCAGTGTCTTCCATTATAATAGTTATTATTATTGACATACATTCCGCCATCACTCATATGTTTTCCTTCTGAGTATTTTCATTGTGTTCGCCCTTGTAAAAACGTGTCAATTACTTTCCAGACAACTTAATGATCCATTAAATGCGCAGCTGGATAAGGAGACTTTCTTACCACTTTCTTAAACAGATGGAAGAAATTACCAGGGATTCCATTAGATCATAAATTATATTGTAAATATATTCATGTTTTACGATCCCCCCCCCACGCCCCCACCCCACCCCCCCCCCCCCTCCCCCACCCCCCCCCCCCCCCCCCCCCCCACCCTATTTGTGGGAAACATTTCCCATAGCGGCTGAACGTGGATTTCGGGCTTTAACAAGAGCAGTGTGTTGCAAAGTTCACAAACAGATTTTGGAAAGTAATGACTTTCGGCATAATAAATTCCTCCAATAAACCATCTAATTAAAGGGCACAATAGTATCAAAATACCTACAATCTTTCAAAAGGGATTTTAAAACATCCCCCTATCATACCCAGTTAAGGCCCTCAACTGCATAAGTCTTCATACCTAGGTTTACCTTGCAATCTTCAGTTCAATTTAATGATGTCCCCTGGACATGGAACTCTCTTTAAGAGAGCATCTTCCATTACACAAGTCCGGACTGAGGTAGGGGTGGAGCTAGAACTGGACAGAACACTTAAGAGGTAAACTAGTTTTCGGTCCTTGCCTGGGTCTGATTAATAGGAGACGGTGGGTTTGGAACACTTAGGTTGTAGTTTTGCTGTTCTTTCTACACAATATCCCGATTTCCAAGCCGATTCTGTTGATAGCTTCTGGGAGGTTATAGTGCTGAACACCGCGCTGTAGACCTGCACATCCTATCCTACATATATTCATAATAACGTCCACCTAAAATATCTGATACTTCACTTTTATCTTTTACGTCATTGTAGGCCGTATTAAAATTTTTGGTTGGTTCAATCATTGTTTATTTTAAGTGGTGCTGCCTGTCTCTCCACATATTTTCTGTAATATGGTGAGCTTGATGATCCCTCTCATGTAGTTTATCCAAACGTCTTCCCACACTCATGTGTTCCATGCAACTAAGTTCGTAATAAGAATCTGGGACTCGAAACTGACCCGGATCGCCACTTTAAACTGCCAACATATAATCCTTATGTTTTTTTGTCTAGTTCCTTAAAGATTAAGACCCAAATGTCTTCTTCCATAAGCCTTTGTAAGCTTGCATGAACAATACACTTATTAACTGAGGTAGCTTAAATACACACGCAGCTCTTTCAACTAAAGCCTGATTGCTTTGCCACTTTCATTACTGTTAAAGTGCAAGAACACTCCAAAATGAGGCACCTGAAATGTCTTATTACAGGTTTGACTGTTTTAGCCCTAATGAAAGTAAAGATCCAAATCAATGTCAACTTGCCTTGTCTTATCTCATCTTTTTATCCTATAATTGCTGCCTGTTTTACAGACTGCACATGCTCCATTTTGATGAAAACGTGGATACGTACTGCTTCCTGCTTTACCATCTATATGTAAGCAACAGGGCTGTAATTAATATGGGCAAAATACACTTTGAGTGACCAAAGCATGGTGTGTAAACAATTAGACTAACGTAATTCATGCTCCTATAACAGGTGGAATATAGAAGTCTCAGTAAAATTCATTCCTGACTCCCCTGGAAAGTATCCCTGGTCAACCAGATCTTCATGTATTAATACCATAATTCTCATATTATATAGTAATCCCCGTACCCACCAGAACTACAGTATATGTATTAATACCAGTATTCTCATAATATATGGTATCCCGTACCAACCAGAACTACAGATCTTTATTAATACCAGTAATTCTCAATATTATATGTAATCCCCTACTCAACCAAACTCCAGTATTTTATTAATACCATAATTCTCAATAGTAAATAGTATCACTTGTAACCACCAAACTCAATCAACGTATGGCCCAGCACAGAATAGACAATTCCTCGGGTCAGGACTCCAGCCGTGTATCTGCATCTTAAGGATAAGGCCCCCTTTGAAGATTGTAATGTTAACATACTGGCGAAGGAACGGACTGTTCAAGAAGGTGTTAAGGAGGCCATTATGTGAAAAAAAAGAAACCAAGCCTAAATAGAGGTTGGGGGGATTCGACACCAACTGTCTGCCATGTACAATGCTGTTTACAAACACCTACTCTGCTGGCGTGCCCTATACACCCTCTTAGCCACTATCTAATCCACAAAGACATCACCCTTAACACCTGGCTGTGATATGCTAATTGGGATTTTTCCGGTACATAATTTGCCACAGAGTCAAGGGGTTAAATTTTAGTTTTGGGGGTGGACATGCCCTTTAACAACAATAATAATCAAAATGCAAAGTTTACTATATGCAGTCAATATAAGAGGGAAAATATGGCATTCTCCTATCAAATTTATAGTATTGGCAAGGTATTTTATGGCAAATTTATGAGCTATTATACTTACATGCTCCTCCTCGCTCCACCGCTGCGGCTCTCCACTTCCGGGTAAGGCAGTGTCTTACCCGAGCAGTCTCCACTGCGGCTGCTCAAGAACAGAAAAAGAACACAGCAGCCGCAGTGGAGAGGGAGTGGGGAAACCGGAAGCGGCGATGGAGCGAGGAGTTTGTAAGTATAATAACTCTCACTGGGAGCGGATTTGGTCATTTTAAACATAACGAGGTCCTGCTTTTGGGGGGGGGGGGGGGGTTGTAGCAGGTAAAAAAAATTGTGTAGAGGGGTGGACATTCCCTTTAAGGAGTAAGGTACAGAACTCCTAAAGGACAACTATACTGTAAAAATGTACTTTTAAAAAATGAAACATACCTGGAGCAGGTAGATAGGGTTGGTTATTCTCACCTCCCAATATTGTTTCATTGAGGAGCTTAAGTAGATACAGTTTTCATCTGCCAGGTTAGTGCCCTGAGCTTTCCTGTATAAAAGAGATAGTGCTGAAGTACTCAGAAAGCCTGGAAGAAGCAGATTTCCTCATGTTGACGCTTCTCATAGAATATTGGGAGGTAGAAAGTACCAATCCTACCTCCCTGACCCATGTTCATTTCATTTTAACTGATTTTGAACTATAGTTCTCCTTTAAGATTCCTTTAGTAAATATAAATAATTTGTTTTCCAAATACCTGCTCCAAGATTTTGAACAATGTTTATTGCATAAAAGGTACAACTAGTTTTTATTAAAAAGGGCAGAATATAATTTTAGTGTTTAGTGTGTTCCTCCACAGGGCAAAAAGATAAATATCACAACCATTCTAAAGCCAGCCATCAGCCCAGGACAGTTGCCAAAATCTGCTGGTATTTGCCTTGACAATGACTAATTTCAGGTTTCCTTGGTTATCGCTGTTGATTTGACAGGTTCTACTACAGTTCCTATTATAGCAAGTGCAGTAATATAGAGAATAAAAGAAACTTTGAGCCCAATGCACAGAGATTAATTGGTTGTGTATATACCCAAATATTAGCCAATAGGAGACCGGAATGGTAGGGGGTCATCTATGTTTTATTTGAACTTTGGTTTGTTTTTTGAGATTTACTGCCAATTTTAAAGAACCACCTCTATATTTACATGACAGTATTTTTATTCTTTAGACTCATCTCATTGTCTTCCACAGATCAATGTAATTCTGATGTTCTATTTAACACTGAATTGTGAGACCTATACCAATATTTGTGTTTCTGTACATTTTATGTAAATGTGTTGTATATGATGTAAAGTTTCTTACTTGAACTGTACAATTCCCCCATCCTCTGTTTATCTTTCTTTGAGTATTGTCAATACAAAAAGAGAATTCCTGGAATTGTTCCTGTCTGGCAAGAAGGTTTTTTCCCCCCCTAAAAGAAAGATCAGCTGATCTGAAAATAACATCTCCAAACGTCTCTTCGAATATACATTATGGGGCTGGTGTAATAGTAGGCGTAAACATTTGTCTGTGTATCTGCATCAACCAATCAGAGATTAGCTTTTGACGTTATAACATTTGATTGGCTGCTTCTAATTAATAGAAAAGGCAAACCTTTGCACCGTTTAGTATATAAGCCTCTATGGGCCTTATTTTAGGATTTTATAGTAAACATCTGCATACTAGTAAATATAGTGATATTCTACAGAGATATAAGAGGGAAAATAAAGAATAAAATACAACTTGAAAGTCTATTGTAATAAGCATCATAATTGTCAATATAAAAGGTGCCCATACATTAGAACTTACCCATCGACCGATCCCGCGGCATTCGATCAATAGTTCTGGAACCACCTTTCCAGTTCTTCTTCACGATCAGCATAAGACCGCGAGGTACCACCTGGAGTTAGGGTGGAGGGGAGGAGCATAGGGTCAGGTGATGTCACTCAACCTTCTGGAAGCAGGAACATTGAACATTCACCACAATATAACTTCTCACAGGCTGCAGCCAGAGATGTGATCCAGGACTCATTTTAAAGCAAAGACTACAGGCTTTTATTCAACCGCAACTTGTTCAGAGACCACAGTTTCCCTTTAAATAACTTTAAAACCCAAAGGTAAATGTAACTCAGAGCCCTGCAACTGTCAGCAAACACAATTCCAAGCGTCCAACAGTGAAATCACATTGCAGTAAAAATACAAGAAGGAAACATTGACAAATAAGTCCCAGAATGCACTTTTATTTCATGGCAGAATGGCCATTAAGACTATCTGGGATATCACATTCATTAGTTAAATGAATAAAACCATTAAATAATTGAACGCTATGATACGGGACTGAGAGACAACATAATTATACCATTAGCACAGCTTATTATTTCTGTATTCCTTTGTTAGAATTAAAGGCAGTTTCCTAAAGGAGCTTTTTGCCCAATATGTTCTTTTACCAAGAGGATACGCTCATGACAAAATTAAAGGGGAATAAAAGTGATATTCATGAGGGAGATGATGAATGCGTACATTTATTGCTGCCAGCAGTTCTGTAGTATTTTCAGATTCTTGAATGCCACCCCATTTAGTGTCTTTTTAAGCTCTCTTAACTTGTTCTACGTTCCTGTAACACACGGGCCTTCTTCTTTCATAGCTTTAGAATAAATGCGCTCACCAAATATTGTGCTTCCGATTCGGATATTTGTGGATCCAACCTCAATCTGCACACAATGAAAAAAAGAACAAAAAATGAAAGGAACACGAGGCACAGGGGCTGTTACTCAATAGAAAGGGATTTTTCCCAGTATTAAGGAAAAAATCCATGCTAACGCGGTGTACACACGGACGGATATTGACTGTCGTGACTGAAATTTCGTGCCAAAACATTGCAGCCATTTTGTGTTGGTCAAACATTCGTTAAAACTGGATCAATGTTCGATCGGACCAGCCGGTAAATTTCGGATGATCGGTTGAGTCAAAGTATCAGCTGCAGTTTTTTCTATACGAAAGTTGATATATTGACCCAGCTGACCAGTAGTTCAGGTGAAATATACGGATTTGGACTTAAAAAAAGGTATGCACCGAAAGAGAATGGACCGGGATTAAAACGCGCTATGGCGTGCACAGACCTGAGAACCGGCTCTATGAATCACCCTTTATTGCATAATTAACAGAATTGGAGACCTCAGGTCAACGAACGACGCCAGACCGAATGCATACACACATGCGGTTATCTTCTGAATCGGCCATTCATCCTGTGTCTGCCCTTGGGGATCGTTCGAAGTATCGGATGTGTGTATGGACCTTAAGTAAATGTATTTAATTATTCACTTTGTGTGATATTATAGTATTGGATTTAATGAGTTTGTCCTACATGTTTCTAAAACAATAAATAATCTTATTCCTCCCATTTAAACCACCTGGACTAATCATTTTGCAGTAAACACCATGCTCTAATGTTAATTGCAAATGAATAGTCCAGTCTGGGGAACAATGAAGCAACATTAGGAAGTAGAGATGCCAAACATCCTGATATTGATTCAATTATATTGGGCCAGTGTATGGCCAAAAATAGTCAATACTTTGCCATTCAAATGCTGTAATTTGTGTGCCTGGGCTCAGTTGTGTGACTTCAAGGAATCAGAGGTGTGCCTCAGAATTTTGGTAATCGAAATATTTTATATTTCCTACATAATGTATATATTATGGTAACATTTCAACAAATTCAAAGTAGTGTACCAATTTACTACATTGATTTGAATACAATATACACTGTATGTGCATAAAATATGGGTACCGTATATACTCGAGTATAAGCTGAGGTTTTTAGGTTTTAAAATAAACCTAAAAACCTTACCTCGGCTCATACTCGAGTCAAGGTCTTCCTTACCGCAATCGATGTTGCTGAGGCTCCAAATCCGGCTGCCGCACGCTCTGTAAGTCCTGTGGGTTTGCCGGCTGACGTCAAGACTCAGCGCCGGGCAGTGAGAGGCGCCGAGTAATGACGTCAGCCGGCAAATCCACGAGTAATGACGTCAGCCGGCAAATCCACAGGACTTACAGAGCGTGCGGCAGCCGGATTTGGAGCCTCAGCAACATCGATCGCGGTAAGGACCAACTTTCTGGGAGGAATCTCCAGGGAGGGAGGGAGGGGGCTCTACACTGCAGGATTGAGTTGCCTTTTAACTGCAGAATTCCCATACAATTGTTTGGAAACTTCAACTCCCAGCCACTAAAGCATGCAGGGCAACTTAAGCCTCAAAACAATAAAGAATCAGAAGGAAGAAGGTATCTATTGCAGAAGATTGCCTTCTGATTCTGTATTGTTTTGAGGCTTAAGTTGCCCTTTAAATAGACAGCAGAATTCCCATACAGATGTTTGGAAACTACAACTCCCAACATGCTTTAGTTGCTGGGAGTTGTAGTTTTCAAACATCTGTATGGGAATTCTGCTGTCTATTTAAAGGGCAACTTAAGCATCAAAATAATACTGAATCAGAAGGCAGTAGTGGTCATAATTTCTACCCTCGACTTATACTCGAGTCAATCAATTTATCCCAATTTTTCATGTAAAAACAGGTACCTCGGCTTATACTCGGGTCGGCTTATACTCGAGTATATACGGTAATCATAACTTAAAATCCAACATTAAGAAGACAATCGTGTCTCAAGAAAAATGTGCATTGCCAAGTGCGCCACAGTTTGAAAAAGTCTGAGAACCCCTGGTGTAAAATACAGTGTAACTTTAATTTAAACGTTAACTCACCGCATGCTCAAAGTCTGAAGACATCCCCATACTGAGCTCCACAGTGTCTACTGCAAGTCTTAGTTTTTCACACACTTCTTCTCTCTGTGCCAGCAACCTCTATGCCAGGAACAAGGAAGCTTGAAGTTAAATAATCCAGTTTCACTCATCCATCCATTACATTAACACAGTACACATAAACATCTAATAATAATTCCACATTATAGCAGAATTTAATGTACTTCAACCAACCCTTAGCACAAAAGAGACTAGATCAAATATAAATGGGCTTTACAAACTATGGTACCACCCATTTTAAAACAAGCAGCACCTATAAAGGAAAAGACCGTCCAACCATCCTCCACAGCAGCTGTAGTCCTGATACAGGCATATGGAAATAAATAAAGTAGAGGGAGACGTTTGTCTCTAGCAGTGATTAAAAGTATTTTCCTCAGGGATCACACCCTCTTCTTCCCTCTCCACTCATTTCCATAGGAAGAAACCAACATTGAGTCGGTGAACTGGCGGAGCGATTCGTGATGTCACTGGGATCCCTGTTTTCCCCTGTGAACTGCAAGTCATATGCATGAACGAACTTTAGTTTCCAGGCAGTTTACTTGTCATATGCTTTAGAAAGCTAAAGATGCTAAACATTACACTTATAGGATGCAGCTAGGCCTCTCGTTTCAATCCAGATTTTACTTGATATATGTGGTGTAGTAGTGTACATAGCACAGTGTCTTCTCTGGCAAGTTAATGGACCGAGGCATTGCCTTACTTTAATCCAGACAGCAGCCCAGGAGCCAAAGCACCTAGAAATATACTTATGGCATCTCCATTTTTTAATTTTTTTTTTTATGCCATGGAACTGGCTACCTAAAAAACTTTGGCTCATAGACTTTTCCAAGGCATTATACACACCAGCAGAGTTTTACCACCAGACAGACTACAGATCTGCAAACCTGATGATTTCCCATTAAAATCCAAGCGATTGGGTGGAAGTTTCTGACGTATCAGAACCATTTTTTTGTCTCATTTTGGTGGAGAAAAACAGACAAAAAGTTCAATAATGGCGCAAATTTTTGCCAATATTTTGGCCTGAATGACCAACGCAACCGAAATATCTGGAAAAGCCTACTTTTAATATCAAGAATAATTTGTCCACCTCTAGGTTATAATTTTATAGGTAAAATGGTGCCACTGCAATTCCTCCTTCCTGTAGAATCACCACCATGACATAGTAAGGAGAAAAACCTATTTGTAATGATTTTACCATACGCAAGGTGCATGAATAAGCAGTAATCCGTCACAAAGGATTTCATACTCATACCAGAAACATGCATTTTAGTTCTTTAATAGTCTTCACAAAGCGGAAAGTAACTATACTAAACTGAAGACAAAAGAATAGTGTTTCCTCACCTTGGACCAGAAATATACCTTTATTTTGCTTCCTCAAGTGTCAACTAACACCAGGAAGAGAATTGACAATAAGGTGGATATTGACCTGGGATTTTCCCTTTTGCTCTTTACCTGAAAGTCAGGGTTTGGTCCCTCTGTAATATCGTAACCAAAGCTTCCAATTGTCATGAGACCCACAAACTCCAGACTGGGACACTTCTCTGTGATATGCTTAACAAGACCAATGGTTTCTCCTGGAGGGAGGCCATGTTTACCTGAAATAATGAAATATTGTTAAGATAAAATCATTTCCAGCACACCAATTCCACAGTAAAACAATTCTCCATGGCTGCTGATGAGACAATGGAAAGTCATCTATTAAAGGGGAACTGTGGTCTCCAAACAAGTTGAGTTTAAATGAAAGGCCAGTTTCCTACCTTTAAAACAAGCCATCAACCACCTCTCTACGTGCTCCACAGCCCAAGATATAAAAAAAAGACTGACCAGAAAGGTAATGGTGGGAGGCTGACATGTGACATTCCTCCTCCTGCTCCTCCACCTTAGCCGCCGGCGAGCACAGCCTCAGACTTCAGTGACAGGACAGGAGACAGGAAGTCCCTCCCTTCCCTGCTGTGTGAAGTGAAGATCCTCACAGTGAAGGTAAGGGAATCTTTAGCTCTAATCTCTCACTATGTGAAAACAGCCTCTGCCTGAAAAGGCGTTTTCACACACAGCTTTCTGTAGGGGGGGGTCTGAGTGCCCCATGGGACCCACAAGTAGGGGGGGCCACATGGGGCCAAAGGGGGCCTGCAAATGTAGGGTCCATGAGTGGAGGGACTGGAGGGCCGCAAGGAGAGGAGGAGACACTGGGCAGATTGACTGTCATCTACTGACGGTTTCAGGCAGGAAGTGCAAGGGACCTAGTGATGCTGCTGCCATATTACACACAAAAATGTAATATCTCAAAACTATGCAAAATAAACAATGACAATAAACTGCAAAAATTCTCAGGAGAGCAATTCCTATCAATTTACCTAAAAGCATTTTTGGATACAGTTCCCCTTTAACAGAAGAAACTCGTCAGGTAGAATCATAACTACCAAGGGTAGCAGAGCCGGGGGGGGGGGGGGCTATCTTCTTATTTTTCCTGGGACACCAGAAAAACCACTGTGGATGAAACACGGAGAGGGGCCCCGAATATAGTTTTGTGATTCAGTGATTCCTAGTTATGTCAGGGTTGATAGGGTTATACATAATTTATGGTACAATAACCTGAAAATAAATAGTATTATGTACCCCCAATAATGTTTGTAGCAATAAAATAATAGAAAAGAAGTAACTATACAAACATGTATTCAGTAGTGAGAACAGCCCAATTCAACGAACTACTGGGTCAGTATTGTGTTATTCTGATTTTCCTGCATAAATAAAATGGTTTCTCTATAGTCATTAGTTGTATTAGAAAAGCCTTTTAAGGCCTAGGTCCCTACATATGTATGCATGTTGTAATAGGTAACTTCAATATACATTGAGGTTTATTACTAGTGCAAAAGCAAAGTTTTGGGTATCGCTGCCAATAGAAAAAGCTCACATTCCCACAAAGGTGTCCTCATAGCTCAGATCACAGTAATAGATTTGAATAGAACATTTACCGATAGAAGATAGGGAACCATCACCACCTGTTTCTCGTGTTTTTAGCCCCAACAATGCTCAATAACATTAAATGGTGACTTAGGGGAAACAAACCTTAAAGATTATATGCACTGGAAATAAATGTTATTTTTAATAAACATCAGCATACTGCAAGGAAAGGTACAAACTGCCATGATTCCATTTAATATACTTACTATCTTCACTGCTTGTTCACCTGCACCATGACTTAATTTTCTGATGATCCTTTTTTGCCATGAACTGTTCACTTGTCAGCTAATTTCATAGAGTATTGTCTCCAGGAGGTAAAGGTTTGGGACCGCTAGAGCAAGAGAACATTAGTCACACCAAACCAAGTATTCAAAGGACAATATCATGTTATCCAATGCAACAGGCTTGTGACATGTACTATAATATAGATGTCACAATGTGAGGCTTACCAACTAACTTATTGATGTGTGTCTTCTGCAGATGCCCAATAAAATGCCATTTGATCTCAGGACAGGAAGATAACAGCTAAGATAATGACACAAATAATAGCAATTAATTAAAAACCATCATGTTAGTTGATACATCTCACTAGGAAACTAACATTACTCACTCTATGGTTTGTGCATCAAACCGTTCATAAGCAAATGACTTAATTATATCCCCACCACTCAAGACTTTTAGGCTTGCTACTCTCCTTTTGTGTATTCACCTTTACCCTGCAGTAAGAGTTATTTGGAGTAGTATTGCGCCCCTCCAGTGGAATGTGCATTTAACATAAACAAGTTGTGTATACCAGAAAAGTATACAATGTGAATCTGCTGTAAATAAAGCAATTCTGCCTTGCATGTGTATACTCAAAATTAAATGAATGGGAGCACCACCATTCACCCTCACGCTGCAGAGCACGGAGCACCAAACCCAAACAGCCCTCAGCCACAGGCCGTATGAACAGTCCAAAATCCCCACTATGAAAGGAAGGTGAGCTACAACGTACCTGCAGACAGTGTTGCAACAGTAAAAAAGCTTTATTCAATCATATAAAATCCACTCACAGTGCCATGTGATATATAGGATCCCACACAAGAGGGAGTATCGTGCTCGTGAGGACTGCCTTACGCGTTTCGTGACCGTATGTCACTTCCTCAGAGGCCTTGCACTTCCATTATCCACTAGAAATGCAATTTAGAGCACATGGCCTAAAACAGCAGTAGTTTTATAACCTCTATAGTTTACAGTGATAATTAACGGTAGACACCTACATAACTTACATCAGCATTAGATGCCTTTCAACCAGCTCTTGAACCTATAAATAGAGATAAGATGTAATTAATACGACTTCTCATGTGAAAAGATATGGATAGACTTCTCTATCAATTTCCATTAACATACTGAAAAGCAGTTCATAGCTAAAGGTAGGTACACACTACAGTTTCAGGCATGGCAAGCGGCGCCGACGAATGGCAGGGAATTCGGTTAGGCATGTTAATTATCTCACCTGGTGGCGATTTAACTTTTAAATGTTAGAATGGCTTGGGAGGGTTGAAGTCACCCAAGCCCATTAGATGTTCTAGTACAGAGGAGGCTAAAGCATCTGCAACCAAACTTGGTCACATACCATTCATGGCTGCAAGATGGGGCAGCTGATCAGGGCTTCCTGATCAAAGCTCAATCAATAAGTTCCGAAAAAATTTACCATTTATTCCATCTATTGGGCAGATTTTTACGCTTGAAATCTTCGCAAGTTAATGCAGGTGTGGATGAGGTTGTCAGTCCCCTTTTGCTTGACAGATCTGCCTAACTTTATAAACCCGTGGGGATCCTAACCTTTCTCTTACCTTGATAGGGCAGCCAGGGGGAAACCATCTAAAGAAGATTTTATTAAATGCAGTCAGCAATATATGTCCCTGCCTTGTTTTGCTTAAAGGGTATCTCCACTCGTTTTTATAAGTTTTGTGAATCCAGTTCTATTGAAGAACGGGAGGTAAAGGAGCTGTGTCTACCTTCCGTTCTTCAATAGAACACACAGGAGCCAGGAGACAAGGTAAGAAACTTACCCGCTCGCTCGCTCCCCCGGCGCTTGGTCTGACAGGTCCGACGGACCTTGTATTCTATGCGCATAGATGCACATGCACATAGAAGACAAGGTCCGTCCGGACCTGTCAGACTACGCGCCGGGGAGCGAGGAGCGAGCGGGTAAGTTTCTTACCTTGTCTCCTGGCTCCTGTGTGTTCTATTGAAGAAGGAAGGTAAGGCACAGCTCCTTACCTCCCTTTCTTCAATAGAACTGGATTTCAAAACTTATAAAAACGAGTGGAGATACCCTTTAATTTGGCTGTCCAGATATTTTTTTATTTTCATTTTCTGGCTTTCACACAGTTACTGCTACGTGGTAACTACAGTTACATTATATAAACAAAACCAACAAAAGGTATGGAAACTTACATAGTTCTCCCCAAAGTACCGCGTGTCCAGTCTATAAGCTCTCATCACCATCCACTGGCTTGGTTTTACTGACTGCCACAAGCCTGGGTTCAATGGAGGGAAGTGTCTGAACAAAAGAGAAACGGCAATATGATTTCTAACCAGCACATGAGATATTTACAGCCCCTGAGCTAAAATGTGTGGCTTTTCTGTCTAGAATGCAAAGGTGCAGGTGTGATCTCGGACAAATGAGCGGGCGACAAACAGCCATTCCAGATGAAATCACCAGTGTATGGCTGTTTGGTCAGGTGCGTTGTTTCGGCATGGCTGATCAATAAACAATTCGATTAATATCATCAAGTAAGGCCGGCAGCTCATTCATAGGCAATATGCTGAGCAATGAAATGTAATACATTAATTACTTTGCTATGTCTATAAATCTGAGCAACCTATCAGATGTATATAGCTGCAAGTAACCCAGTAAAAAGCTAACATCTAATTGGGTGCTGCAAATGAATACCCTACACAAAACGCTGCTTATTGCATCAGCCTAAGATTTTCTTTTAAAAATTATACGGTAATTATAAAAACATTAGGAACGGTGTCCTTATTTTCTTGAATGAATGCAGAAACAATTAGTTTGCAGCCAATAGATTGCATGATATGTGCCAATCTAGTAACCAATGGGCAGCACGGTGGCTCAGGGGTTAGCACCTTGCAGCGCTAAAGGCATCAGTACAAAGGAGTATATTCTCCCCATGCTTACGTGGGTTTCCTCCAGGCACTCTGGTTTCCACCACAATTATAAAGACATATATTGTATGTGTCAAATAAATGTGCTTAGATTGTAAGCTCTCAGGGCCGTGCCTGATGTGAATGTATCCATGTATCTGTTGAGTGCTACGAAAGACGTTGCGCTATATAACATCATAATAACACTATATAGTGGATAATGCACCTCCAACTGTAAATATAAGGATATTAGAAGTCACCGGGAGTTTTGTGACCATATAAAAGCACGGGGCCACAGGCTGAGTACCTTTTATATAGGGCACAGAATTCCAAGGTGACTTCTATATCCTTATAATTTACAGTGGGGGGCATTATTTTATATAAACACCCCTTTGTGGCTTCTGGATCATCTCCTGGAACTGTAACATTATAAGTCTATAGTCTTGCAATACCTCCCCTTGAATCCACTACAGGGGTAGGTTATTATAATAATAACAGTGATAATGTGTTTTTGTGTGAATATTTTCCAAATGAATATTCACATTATCACAAATTGACTTTATTATATGGGAAATCTGTATGATTCTTGTACTCTTTCTCCATTACCATCCCTGGTATATCTTACTGCTCTTACCTTGGATCTCCTGTCAGTTGCAGTGCACTTTCTGTCGCACAGCCTGCAGAGCTATGCCTATCTCCTCTGACATGCCTGCTCTCCACATCCCAGCCGACCACTTCCGCTTCTCAGAACACTACAGACCGATGATCATAATTCAACCAATAGCGTAAGAGAAACTCTACCTTTAGCCAATCACAACACGAACTCAAGAATGGGGGCGGGGTATAAACATCAACCGGAAACGGCCATATTGGGAAGGTCAAAAATGTTCTCAGTCATTAGAGTCCAAAATCCAAATGTTGGAAATATATTGGTTTAGCTAATAATCATAAATACAAATCAATGATCTGGACTACAGAATACTATATCACCCACCTTGTATCATCTCTAGGTAAGCAGTAGCCCTTACTTTAAAACTACAACTCCCAGCATGCCCTTTACATAAAGCACATTGAGCCTCCTTGCACACTCACACAGCGCAACATATATATGGAAAATATAGATACTGACATAAATGAACAATTATACAATTGTCAGATCTTATGGGATTTAAAGGAGCAATCAAAGTCAGCAGACTCTGACCCTGGAGTCCCCACCCCCATCCTTTCCAGCCATCAAATTAAGAGTTCAATGCAAACACCAGGGAATAACTAGCGGTTTTTCGTGCGTTTGCGCATGCAGGAAAAAAACTTTGCAATGCGCATTCATTTCCATTTTTGTACCGCATGTGATCGCATTCATTAGAATAATGGAAAATTGTACAGTTGCACCAAAATCGAACATGCATCTGCTGTGCACGATTCTTATGTGTTGTAGTGTTGCCTCAGCCTTGGGGCTAGGTCACACTACAGTGTTGGGCGATTGGTCTGGCTACACTGGGTGCACTGTTTGTGTTGCGCTGCAATTGATTTTTGGAGCACGTGATCATCATTTTGCAGATCGCATGTGCTCCAATTGTGCAACATTGCGTGGATCACATTGCAAGCAGCCAGAAACACACACAGTGCCATTCACTTGTAGGTGGGCTTTACCCTTATGCATTATAGCAAATAATCTATCCCTCCATTCAATAAATGGATATTATATCACCTTGGAGACCTGTATAAAAGCGCCTGTCCTCCTGCTTCTATATGATCAGTTTGTTGCCAGCTCCTTATTCTCTCTTCCCAATCCTTTTGGGGGGGGGGGGCTGCTGCTTTCCATCTTCCTCCTCTGTGGCTGTGTGGCTGTAAACCTAGAAACATTCAGGTCTGGGCTGGTGACAAAGATCTCATTCCAGGACCACCAGGACACAGCCAAGTATCGAGGTCTAGAGGTTGTGGGATTCTTTAAAGGGCATGTTCAGCCAAAAAATAAGTAATGCGTTTAGCCTAATTACCCCCCAAAAGTGGACTTTCTTTTAATGTAACCTAGATCCGACGCTCCTACATTGAGATTACTTACTTTAACTTCAGACGATCCTTGACGGAAGTCAGCTCCTGCTTCGAGCTGGTTATAAGCATGGAGGAGCAGAGCGTGCTCGTACCGTCTCTTCTGGGTATGGAATGTCAGCCACTGGCTGTGACATCACCATCTAAATTGAAATTTTGTGTGTGAGGGTGGAATGTCCCTTTAAAACCTTACATGACACTTTAAGGGGTATGTTATGTTTTATTTAAAACAGTATAGCATTTTGGAAGGAATTACCACTATAACGTATTTATCTCTTCCAGAAATATCATACGTACCATGTTCCTGCAGACCTGTGACTCATTCGTGTGACGAACGCCCGTTTCGGGCCGGTAGTCGCCATGTGTAATGGGGGACGTTCGTTAATCTGCCAGGCAGAATGACCCGACTGAACACACACACGTGCGACTATCGGCCCAACCGGACGTCATCACGCTCAGGGATCGTGGATCTGCAGGAACATTGTAGTCTGTTCGAAGCATAGACTTGCACCATTAGGAAAAATAAATATATTGTTAAAGATAAGGCTTTTGTTGAGCTGCAACGCACTGTATACATTTGTTGAAATGTTGGGATTGGGTTCATGGTATGATGTACCAGCCCTTTGATGGGGGTACATTTGTTTTGTTTCAGTAGACCATCCCTTGATTTCGATGGAACCATCCCTTGATCTACTCCGTATCTGGGAACCATCCTATTCGACTCCTCGCTCGATCTGAACATCCTGACTACTCATTGGGAACCATCCTTGATCTACTCCGTATCTGGGAACCATCCCTTGATCTACTCCGTATCTGGGAACCATCCCTTGATCTACTCCGTATCTGGGAACCATCCCTTGATCTACTCCGTATCTGGGAACCATCCCTTGATCTACTCCGTATGGGACATCCCTTGATCTACCGTATCTGGGAACCATCCCTGATTACTCCGTATCTGGAACCATCCCTTGATCTACTCGTTCTGGAACATCCTGATCTATCCGTATCTGGAAACATCCCTTATACTCCGTATCTGGGAACCATCTTGATCTACTCCGTATCTGGGAAACAGCTCTCAAGCCTCTGTATCTAGGAAGATTCTGGGTATTCCTCAGGTTTCCTATTGTTTTTTATTTCACCCTAGAGATTCAAGGTCAATACCACAACGTGCACTATTATGGGGTCCTGCACACAGCATGTTATAATGCACTTTAGAAGCATTCATATATTCACATAACAATGCTGGATGGGCAGATTAAGGGAAAACTAGAATGAGAAAATACTCCCTGACTATATAAGGGATATATATTAAAACACACACGTATTTCCAGTAAATTAACCCTGAAAGAAAAAACTCAATTTAAAAATGTCTTTTTATTGTAGATAAAAAAATCTCCAGGAACTCAGTGTTTAATTAAAGTAAAATTTATGCAATACATTTACAATAGTATTTCTAATCCGTGTCGGACTGGCCCACAGGGTTACAGGGGAATCCCGGTGGCCCACAGCCCAATCACCCAAGAAAATAAAGAAAGCGTAAAATGTAAATGCGAGCCAATACTGCAGTATTACACACATTCTATACACATAAGAGCAAGTAGGGGTAAGATATGTAAATAAGTATAATAGAGACGTGAAATGTTGGGGGCCCCTAAACTCATCCTGGTGGGCCCCTGTTCTCAGATTTCCTAATGGGCCCCAACAGTCCAGTCCGACACCGTTTCAAATCTACAATAACTCTCACTAAACCATGAGGATAATGCTTCTACAAAAAATAAATCTGAGGAAATCAGCTGGTACTGAAATGGTTAATTTTATGGTTAACTGTGACAGGAAATGCCATAAAGAAGGAGAATGAAATATCTGCAATAGCTTTCATTTACTCCAATCAGTGTCCTCCACCCCGTGCCAAAATCCTGTGGGTCACAAAAGTTATTACCGGTTTACTAGGTGGGGTCGGGGTATTACCAGCAAAGGTTCAAGGTACTAGTATAAAAGGGGCTTATTATTTAAGAAGTGCAAATATTTTATTGCGTTCTTAATCTGCAGCAACACAATAAACAGCTCAGGCAAATGTTTGCACTTCTCATTGAATATAAACAGGACATAGATATACAGTATAGAAATATTAATCCTTTTAGAATACGGTCTGTAGAGGGTTCCTTGTCTATATTATTTGTGTATATGCTTTATGAAATGCAATAGACCTTTATTGCAGGAGTCTGCAGTGCCTACAGGTGCCTCTGGCCGCTGCAGTAATATTTTCATATACACGGTACTAAAGTCTACTATTGTAAACCTTAATGATCCTCAGACGAGCCATCATTAGTTTGCCTTAACTCAGATAATGCAGTCAGGGCCTTGCAATTTAGACTTTACATTGGTGACGCAGAGAAAGTTCACAATTTTCATCATAATTTCTTCCCCATTAATTTCCCATTGGGTGGAGATTTAATTGTGTGACAATCAGAGTAGTGTAGGAGTGAGTTCTCATCTGAAATGATTTGTTTGTCTGATTGGTGCTGATACAAGGCACCTTCCTTGGTAGTCAGTGCTGTACGGTCACTGTAGACACCTTCCTTGGTAGTCAGTGCTGTACTGTCACTGTAGACACCTTCCCGAGTAGTGAGTGCTGTACTGTCACTGTAGACACCTTCCCGAGTAGAGAGTGCTGTACTGTCACTGTAGACACCTTCCCGAGTAGTGAGTGCTGTATTGTTACTGTAGCCTCGGTTCCTCACTGTAGGACTGAAGAACAACCCTGAGTTTCTCCAGTGCTAGTTTGGTGTCCAGCTCAGTGATGTCACGGTGCCACACCAACCGCACACAGTGTGAAGACATAGGGAGCGCCTGCACACTCACTGGCTGCTCGGAACCATCTGGGTTGTATGGCCCAATTGTTTACATAGATCCTGTGCAGGAACCTTGTCAGCAAGCATCAATAGAACCATGTTGCTATCCACACTGCAGGGTCTACAGTACATAATGGGGAGGACAATGCTTGAACACCTGTTAACGCACAAAATGATGGAAAAGTAAAGTATACACACGCTAATATCATCAGATGATAGCTACAATCATACTTCCCCACAGATTACTGTCCAAGTATCTCCCTTCACTATTATAGATCTTATTGATAACTGTAACATTGTACTAGGTCTCCCAGACAGTCATCTATCGCCTCCCCCTCTGATCATCTCACTCTCCTCCAAGAAATAACCTACATCCCCGATACTGCAGTCATGCAATCACATTCAATATCACAGAAATCTGGTTCCCAAGGGAAGAACCCACGAGGTGTCTGCACCCACAAGTTGGAAAGAGTGCACCTCCACCATTGCTACCTGTTGGACTAATCACATTCAATACCCTTCTTTTATCCTTAAATCCCTTCACTGTACTGCACCTCCCTACTTATCTGTTCCTGGATGTGCCCTGTGCTCCTCACAAGGCCACAAACCCCAACAACACTGCTTCTCTCGACTAAAGGGTATGTCCATTGCTTTTTTAGTGAAAATAGGAAGTACATGAGCTATGTCTTACCTTACCTACTTGCAGAGCGGAGGAGAACTTACCCAGATCGATCCATCGCTGCTCAAAGACTCTGACGCGGGTGACAGTCTCCGACGCGTCCCCAGTCCTTAGCACGGTGCGTGTGTTCGATGGCATCTTTTGATCGATTCGCGGGTAAGTTCTTCCTCTGGTCCTGAAAGTTTTACTGAAGAACGGGAGGTAAGACATAGCGATTTACCTCCTGTTCTTCAGTAAACAGTAAAAAGTTAAAAAAATGGATATACCCTTTAAACCATTCTCTGCCTCTGGAACTGTCTCTGACATCCATTAGTACTTTTAGTAACTTTTACCCTATCTTTCTCAGCACCAGCACAATAAATGATTGTTAGCCTTCTGGAGCACTTTGTAACCCATCCCTACTTTATATAGAAAATAAAGTGCAACTAGAGACCAAAATATAATACACACAGTGCACAACCAATTCTAATTCCATATTGGCTCCCTCCATAAGGTTCTGACTACAAACGCCTGCTAAACCCTGGAAAATAAAAGCAATTAGTTCAATAAATTGGCCAAATTATTTTAAGCCCAGTCACCATGTCCCTTCCCCCACTTGTATCTCTCACTTCAGCTTCAGTCACATGTACTATGTTAGCAGCAACCCACGACCCCCCAACCACAAACTCACACGTTTACATAACCATGTAGTCAAACATAACACGTTGTGAGAATAACTGGTGTTTATTTACCTGAACAGAGAGTGAGAATCTTACCTACAGCAAATGCTTTAGCATTATGATGGTCTAATGCCAAATTCTCATTTGCGCGATTCAAGGCAACTATTCCAGCTGCTGCCAGCACACCGGCCTGACGCATTCCTCCTCCAAGCAACTTCCTTATTCGTTTGGCATTGGCAATAAATTGCTTGGACCTCCAATCAGTGCACCTACTGGTGCTCCCAGACCCTAAGGAACAAATGTTTGTTATAGAGATTCTTCTATCCTTACACAGAATTAAGCTGGGTACACACTGCACAGATCTTTGAAAGATGACAGACGGATGTTGCAGATCTTTAAAGACCAGGGTACACACAGTCCAGACAATATATTAAGGGGTTGTACTCCAAAATAAAGTTCTATTCCTTAATGAGGGACCCTCAATATATACTGCCTTAATATTTCAATACCCTGAGGGTGGGATACCGGAGGAGTGAGCACCCACAGTTGAAAGAGTGCATTGAAACCCTGTGTTTATTTGTACACACAGTGCCGAGCGTTCTAACCCAGCATAGGGAAACGTTCAAGGCTCCAAGTTTCCCACGACCGCGCCCAACTCCCTTATACATAAGTACGGAAGGTGCCCATGGCCAGGGGAATTTTCAGTCTTTTGCAAAACAACGCGGCCAGCAGAAACATTCGTTGGCCTCGCGATCGTTCGAGAATATGCGCTACACGCGGTACTGATAGATCGCCAATGGTATCAGTGCTTTATCGTTATGGTGTGTACTCAGATTAAACCTGCCATAGGCCTATAAGATAATGCTTGTTTTTTGACCGGCATCCCAAAAGCTCATTCCCCGCAAGCTCCATTATAGACTGTATAGACATAGGCCTTAACAGCGGGATGCATCATTCATTTGCATTAGGAAGAACTCTGCCAATACCTGATTAGCTTGCGGTGTCCAATGGAATTTTTCTACCATGTCAAATGCACTAAGTAACCAATACAGGTCAATCACAACTATG
This sequence comes from Hymenochirus boettgeri, assembly GCA_019447015.1. NCBI lineage: Eukaryota > Metazoa > Chordata > Amphibia > Anura > Pipidae > Hymenochirus > Hymenochirus boettgeri. The sequence goes on from CM033476.1 coordinate 32,142,808, forward strand.
GGTGAGCTTTTTATAATCATGGATAAACTAATATTGTTTTTTTAACCAATTAACTATATTTAGGCAGACAGAAGGACACCAAATCTTACTTTGGACAAACAGAAGGCACAGAATCACAGAATTGTACAATCTCAGATGGCTTCACCCCAAGAGATAGTGCAGCATTCAGCAAGCGAGCTCCATCCAGGTGGATCTTTAAATGGTAACGGTCTGCAAGTTTCCGTACCTATACATACAGGAAAGATGTAAGCGCACTTATTTAATAAGAGGTGCAAAATGTTGCCTATGTAATCTGCAGCAGCCAATCACATGTTATAAACGGTTTCTTACTGCAGTAGCCAGTAAAAAGGTATCATCTGATTGTGGGCTGCAAATTAACACCACATTCAAATTTTGCACCTTTTGGTCCTTTTACTTGAAAGTTAAACAAATCAAAATTGATTTCACAAGAACAGAGTTTTCTCTGCAAAAGGGTATTATTATGACAAGGAATGGTTATTAAAATATGGAATCTCCCCACAAACTTTAGAACCACAAATCTTCATCATCATGAGGCTGCTATAACAAGCTGGTAGCGTAAGCACTTTAAACAAGGTACTCAGGGGTGAGCAAAATTTAGCCTTTTATGTAGCCACCATAGCCACAATACAAACCCCTCTAAAAAGTTAAGTCACCATATGTACATTTCTATGAGCACTATTATTCAGGCTCCTGGGATTCTCCAGCCATCAGGTTCATTATTTAGGGCCAGGTCTCACTTGGTATTGCGCATTGGGAGAACTACCGAGAGCAAACTGGGGGACAAAGAAAGTGGATGGAGCTGACAAGAATGGGAGGTAGGTGGGGAACAAGAATGGGAGGTAGGTGTACTCTCTTATCTCCCAGGACTTTATTTCAAAGTTTCACGGTCAATAAAACTACATGAAATGAATATGAATGTCCAAATGCCTCTGCTATAAAAATTTCACAAACACTCAATGAAAACTAAATATCAGGATTACAACTTATCTGTCTGTATTGATGGAAGAAATATTATGTGATACCCACCTCCATCATGTAAGATAAGGCAAAACACGCCCACCCATTCGGTTATGGCTGTTTTCCAGGCAGATAAGTCTGGTCTCTCCAAAATGAGCATCAGGGAAGCCATGTTGGATCTTGCTCTCCAAATCCTGCAGATCTAGGGTCCCATCTTTGAGAGTGCGACTGTGCGAGTAAAGACTCCAGCAACCTGGCAGCAAGGTAATTATTACAGAAAAGGCAGCACATTTTGCACATGAATAATTTCTCTTGCTACCTGTATTATCAATACACTGATACTGTCTCCTGCATGACGGCACAGCATTACAATCAACATTTAGGGCTAGGCCCCACTGCCGCGTTTTAACGCACGATTCGAATACAATCTACAATTACTAGTGTTGGACAATTATTGGGGCCACACTAGGGGCCATATTTAAGAACTGTGGTATCGCAATTTAGCAATATGCGCTTTAGGTAGTAAATGTATATCCGCGGTCATACATTATGACCGAATGTTCCTTAATTAACGAACGTTCGGCCGTAGAATACCATGCGTCAGTAAACCTACCGCAATGGTATTCTATGGAGATCGTAAATCTACGATCGCGTTATCATAGATTTACAATTGTTATCGGTAATCAATAATCATATCATAAATTTACGATCACGATTGTAAATTATCAATTGCTAAACTGACCAGAATATAAACTAAATTGATCGTAAAGGCACGTATTGCTAAAAAGCAATAAATATGGCCCTAGGTGCACTGCCATGCATTGCGCTGTGATCCACTAATCGGAATGCATGCAACAGCTTTTTTTACTCAATCGCATGCTGATTGTGCAACATTTTCAGATCGCAGCACACCGGAAACACTTGTGTGCACAATTCCAGTCCGCTGAGACACCTTATAGTGTGTCCTCTTAGTTCTGCAGATGTTGGTGTATCAATTGTTGACTAGGGTTGGACATATAGAATTTACCCTCAAGGCCACAAGCAGACTTTAAAGTTTCATCCCAAACAGAATTGTTAATGTTACAAGGTGCTTAATCTTACCTGAGCTGCTCCTCCTGTTCATACATACAAAGGTGAGACTCGTCCCCAATCAGAATCTCTCCTCCTCTGGAATAGCAGTGACACATTACTAGAATGGAATGTAACACTAATGAGAGGCTGACAATAAAATAAAGACGAGATCATGATTCACAGCAGCAAAAGCCATTTTATAAAGCAGAATCAAAGATATATATATTGTTATTATTCCCAGTGATTCCACAATTACTGTCCCCTTCTATATCTTCTTTACAAACTTTACAATATATTATTATACAACCCCTCTCCCAGACCAGTGAGTGGTCACAAACGCTCGTTATAGAGGCAGGTAGGTTGCACTGTACTTACTGGGCCAGGGCCCCACATAACGAAGGAGGCGGTGTCCTGCCCTGGCACATTTACTGCTTTATTTCCAGAAGAGGCTATAGAACTAGGAAGAAGTGCGGAATGATCGGGGATGTTGGGTGGTTTGACTTTTGCCAAAGCTAATTGTCGACTGGCTTTAGTGAGTTGTTTCCATACTAATAAACACCCCAAGTTTATAGTGACCTGTTGGTAGAGTTTTGCTACTCACCAGAAATAGATTTCCATTGTACCAGAGGTGACAAACAGTGCATCCTCTGTCCCGAGCAGCTGGGCAGCTTGTAATTGGATGTCTGATAAGAAATAAGAGTTAGCAGGACGTTCCTGTTCGGAGACTGTGACAGTTACTGCTCTCACCCTCTTACCGTTCACAGTGGGGTCCTCTCCATAAACATCGTCACCAACCACTGCTTCTGCCATAGCTCTGCGCATTTCCGCACATGGTTTTGTCATCGTGTCACTGCGTAGATCCACCATGCGCACCTGTGCGGAGGACATAGCCTCTGTCGCCTTGTACATAGTGCGTGATCCTGGGACTAGTGGTAACTTAAGAAAGGCTGTGAAATGGTCCGGCTACACCTCCTGCTTTGATGTGGCAAGCACCAGTGCAACAATTTGGGCTGTATAAGAAAAGGTTGAAGGGAACAGACTTACAGGGTTATTCAATACAAGTTCTTATTGTTAAAAATGGTGCTAATTTCTCGCCAACCAATCAGACGTTAGCTTTTTAAATGTTAAATAAGATCTGATTGGCTGGGGCAAAATTAGCACCATTTTAAATGATAAGAACTTTTATTGAATCTCCCTGATAATTTGTTTAGAGAGTAAAGGTGGAAGTACATAACAAAAGGTTATTGCAACAGTAATTGCGATCAACATCTTGGAAATGGAAGCAGTTCAAAAAAGGGCAACTAAAATAATAAAGGGAGGATGGGGGCTTGACTATGTAGGCAGATTAGACAAGCTAGGGATGTTTACACTGGAGAAACGACATTTGCATGGGGATATAATAACTTTATACAATATTAATACATAAGGCTAGGCATTTTCAAGGGGAGTGCAGTGGCGAGAATCTTTACAGTCACTCAGTGATCACTGAGTGACTTCCTGTATTCCACTGCCTCCCCCTGTGCTCTTTCCCTCCTGTATTAGTCATTATATAGGACATGCTGTTTTTGTTGACAGATGATGTTCGGTCTTTCTTTTTTCAATAGGAACAGTAATAACTCTTATTACACTAAACAGGGATTCCATATAAATGACAATAAAGGAGGGGAGAGACAGTGGTAGGGAAGGGGGAGATGTGTCTGCTCTGTTTTTTGGCTGCCTTATGTATTATAAGAAATAATACGCTTCCTACAGTGTGATATACGTTTTACTTACCTCGAGTTTCATGCCCGACATAAAAGCACTTGGCTTGTGGCCTCATGCTTCTATATGGTCATGGAACTCCTTGGTGGCATAATATCCTATATTACACTCTAGGAGCGTATTATCCCTTATATATTAATGCAAAAACTTTCTGGTGCATTGTTTACAATAGGTCATATCAGAGGACTTGTGGACATCCTTTCAGATTAAAGAAAAGAAGTTTCATCTTCAGGTTAGGAAAGGTTTCTTTACAGTGATAATTTAAAGGGCATGTCCACCCACAAAACTCAAATTTAACCCCATACTGGCCCCACTCTGTAGTGTACAAAAATTCTTACCTTACATCCAGCCTTATGGTTGCCATGCTGTGCCCTCCAAAGTCCAGGGAATGTAGTGTAGAAGGTCTGGGTGACTCATCCTGCCCTGTCTCAACCTTGACAAGGTTGAGGCATGCGCAGGAGAGTCCTCCCCCCCCCCCTCCCTCCCGTTTTTTTCTCCCTCCCAATAGTGTAAAACCCCATTATATATTATACATATTGATCCCCAGGCCCAACCGCCGTAACAAATTCATAGAAAGTGCCCCAATATGTACTTACCTTCCCTCTATCCTGAGCAGCCGCAGCCGCGTCCTGATTGGCTGCCTCTCAGCCAATCAGGGACGCGGCTGCCGATCCCGCCCCCTGCTTGCATTTCGTGCAAGCAGAGGGCCTGGAGGACTGCTGCGAGGATAGAGGGAAGGAAGTACATATCAGGGCACTTTCTAAGAATTTTATTACGGCGGTTGGGGCTGGGGATCAATATGTATAATATAAAAAGTTAAAAAGGGGTGGACATGCACTTTAAACTATGGAACTGTCTTCCAGCAGATGTGGTAAAGCTGTGGTAATAGCAATACTGTAGTTCTGGTGGTACAGGGATAAATGTATTGAATTACTGGATTAATACATATACTGAAGTTGGTACAGGGATATATATAATATTGAGAATATGGTATTAATACATAGTACTGTAGTTATGGTTGGTACAGGGACTACTATATTATTGAGAATTACTGGTATTTAATAGTATAACTGTAGTTTGGTTGGTACAGGGTACTAATAATATTGAGAATTACTGGTATTATAATACATTAGTCTGTTTGGTAACAGGATCACTATATAATATGGATTACTGGTATTATATACTGTAGTTCGTTTGTAAGGGATACTATAAATATTGAGAATTACTGGTATTAATACATACACTGTAGTTCTGTTTGGTACAGGGATACTATATAATATTGAGAATTACTGGTATTAATACATACACTGTAGTTCTGTTTGGTACAGGGATACTATATAATATTGAGAATTACTGGTATTAGGGCTAGGTCCCACTACTGCGTGTCGAAGCGAGATTTGCGATCCGTTCACGCTTCTGGTCTGTTATTGGTTGCATGTGTGCAAGACTTTTCATGCGTATCGCATGCGTGCCAATAACATTATTTGACCCGGAACGCAGAGCACAAGTATCACGCATAGCAGCGCATTGCAAAAACCCTGGAACCCGGAAACGGAATGCACAATCACATACGCATCGGAAATCTCAGGAATTTTTGTGTCCCGCGATTTCCATTCTAACAACAATGAAAAAACGTGTTACTGTGGCCTAGCCCTTACCCAGCCTCAATTACTATTTAATATGTAATCACAGCTGTAACACTGACAATATTGATAGACAGATGTACAGGGATGGATTTTGGATAGGCCACCTAAGCCATGGGTGTAGGGTGCCATAGAAGCTAGGGCGGCATTAAGTAAATCTATTTGAAGTGAGGAGTAAGTACCTGCAGTACTGGCTTGGGACTGGTGGGACAGACATTCTATGAATTGTGTGTCACGTGTTGGGGGCCACTAAATTGGTATCACAAAGGGGCACTGACTGGTCTGGTTTTAAGGGCATTAGTATGGCTTCAATCTTTGGGTGCCGCTAAATATGGTTTTAGGGCTAGACCACACTGCCTCTGGGCGCGTTATAGTGTGGCTGAAATCCCGTCCAAGTATTGCCCTCGCAGCCCTGCCCCCGGAAGCCCTTATCCATCCGGAACTCCCCAATGGGACTGTCATATTTTATCAGCTGGATTTGGGGGTGTTTGGTGGGGGCAAAAGATAACTGCTAGCGGGAGAAAAAAGTATAAATCCGTCCCTGAGGACAGGAGGTAAAGCACAGCTCCTTTACCCCCTGTTCTTCAATAAAACTGGATTTCTAAAAGTCGATTTATGAGTGGAGATACCCTTTACAGTGGTGGGTCAATTTTTAAAAAAAAATACATAGCAATGCAGGTTCTGTCACTCTTGTGTTAGTGCGGTGTTGTCAGAGACAAGGTGTAAGGCACCTGTTTTGGACTGGAACCTGCCTATGTATGATCATGTGCACCTTACTCTTTGGTGCCGATGAATGCCCAGTTCATGGAAGTCCCTTTGTCACACCTCAATCCCCTCCCAGTGTTGGGCTAGATAGCAATTAGTTGTTAAATTTACTATGCTGCTATTTATTTGTGCGTAACTATGTTTTAAAACAGCTGATTGCACCTATCTTAGTAAAGGTGGTGCAATCAGCTGTTTAAAAAGAGCTGATCCTGGTATCTAGCAGGCAGATCTATAGTTTCACCATGGAGCAGTGTAGTGAGTCTTGACTGATGTCACCGTCATCAGGGGCCACAAACAATGAGGTCTGGATTCGTCCCTCGGCTCTTGAGTTGAAAGTGTGCTGTAAAGGCTAAAGCAGGGATTCTGATAAGCCCCAGTTATTTGCAGATTGCATAATGATACAGTAGTGAATCAAGCAGTGTCCGCTGAGGACGCTTAGAAAACGCTCTAAAAATGGTTGTCCTGCCATTTGTCTGAAAGAAGCTACGCCAGCTATATTCAATATCTGTTGATGAGTGTTTATTGAATTCGGATTTTTAATGCTATTTTTACAAAATGCTTACGTTTACAGTCTAGCTGAAGCCCCCCTTTATCTCCAAGTCTCCTGGAAACCAAGAAAAAATGTAATCCAGTCCTGTTTGTTAGCTTTCATTTTCATGGATCAAGAACTAAGCAGCAATAACTCCATAACAGTCGGGTTTCAAGGTGCAAATCCTAACATAAACAGGCTGGAACGGCGCAGTTTTAATCCTGGGATTGCATACGGTTGCTTTGTGACTAAAATTCTTACCGTCCCATAAAACTTAGCGATATTTCGTCTAAAAGCGTTCAGATGTTTACAAATAAGCCGAAAAGGTTCTTACACACGTATTATGAGTGCGCCAACCACGACCGCTGACACATTCGTGCAAGAAATGCACAGTGTATGCGTTCAGTCGGGGATGCAAACAAGTTGAGTTTAAATGAAAGGCCAGTTTCCTACCTTTAAAACAAGCCATCAACCACCTCTCTACGTGCTCCACAGCCCAAGATATAAAAAAAATGACTGACCAGAAAGTTAATGGGTGGGAGGCTGACATGTGACATTCCTCCTCCTGCTCCTCCACCTTAGCCGCCGGCGAGCACAGCCTCAGACTTCAGTGACAGGACAGGAGACAGGAAGTTTCCCTCCTCCCTGCTGTGTGAAGTGAAGATCCTCACAGTGAAGGTAAGGGAATCTTTAGCTCTACTCTCTCACTATGTGAAAACAGCCTCTGCCTGAAAGGCTGTTTTCACACAGCTTTCTGTAGGGGGGGGTCTGAGTGCCCCATGGGACCCACAAGTAGGCGGGGGCCACATGGGGCCAAAGGGGGCCTGCAAATGTAGGGTCCATGAGTGGGAGGGACTAGGAGGGCCGCAAGGAGAGGAGGAGACACTGGGCAGATTGACTGTCATCTACTGACGGTTTCAGAGCAGGAAGTGCAAGGGACCTAGTGATGCTGCTGCCATATTACCATATTACACACAAAAATATAAATATCTTCAAAACTATGCAAAATAAACAATGACAATAAACTGCAAAAATTCTCAGGAAGCAATTCCTATCAATTTACCTAAAAGCCATTTTTGGATCACAGTTCCCCTTTAACAGAAGAAACTCGTCAGGTAGAATCATAACTACCAAGGGTAGCAGAGCCGGGGGGGGGGGGGGGGCTATCTTCTTATTTTTCCTGGGACACCAGAAAAACCACTGTGGATGAAACACGGAGAGGGGCCCCGAATATAGTTTTGTGATTCAGTGATTCCTAGTTATGTCAGGGTTGATAGGGTTATTACATAATTTATGGTGTACAATAACCTGAAAATAAATAGTATTATGTACCCCCAATAATGTTTGTAGCAATAAAATAATAGAAAAGAAGTAACTATTACAAACATGTATTCAGTAGTGAGAACAGCCCAATTCAACGAACTACTGGGTCAGTATTGTGTTATTCTGATTTTCCTGCATAAATAAAATGGTTTCTCTATAGTCATTAGTTGTATTAGAAAAGCCTTTTAAGGCCTAGGTCCCTACATATGTATGCATGTTTGTAATAGGTAACTTCAATATACATTGAGGTTTATTACTAGTGCAAAAGCAAAGTTTTGGGTATCGCTGCCAATAGAAAAAGCTCACATTCCACCACAAGGTGTCCTCATAGCTCAGATCACAGTAATAGATTTGAATAGAACATTTACCGATAGAAGATAGGGAACCATCACCACCTGTTTCTCGTGTTTTTTAGCCCCAACAATGCTCAATAACATTAAATGTTGACTTAGGGGAAACAAACCTTAAAGATTATATGCACTGGAAATAAATGTTATTATTTAATAAACATCAGCATACTGCAAGGAAAGGTATCAAACTGCCATGATTCCATTTAATATACTTACTATCTTCACTGCTTGTGTTCACCTGCACCATGACCTTTAATTTTTCTGATGATCCTTTTTTCTGCCATGAACTGTTCACCTTGTCAGCTAATTTCATAGAGTCTATTGTCTCCAGGAGGTAAAGGTTTGGGACCGCTAGATGCAAAGAGAACATTAGTCACACCAAACCAAGTATTTCAAAGGACAATATCATGTTATCCAATGCAACAGGCTTGTGTACATGTACCTATAATATAGATGTCACAATGTGAGGCTTACCAACTAACTTATTGATGTGTGTCTTCTGCAGATGCCCAATAAAATGCCATTTGATCTCAGGACAGGAAGATAACAGCTAAGAATAATGACACAAATAATAGCAATTAATTAAAAACCATCATGTTAAGTTGATACATCTCACTAGGAAAATCATCATTAATCACTCTATGGTTTGTGCATCATAACAGTTCATAAGCAAATGACTTAATTATATCCCACCCATCAAGACTTTTAGGCTTGCTACTCTCCTTTTGTGTATTCACCTTTACCCTGCAGTAAGAGTTATTTGGAGTAGTATTGCGCCCTCTCAGTGGAATGTGCATTTAAACATAACAAGTTGTGTATACCAGAAAAGTATACAATACTGTGAATCTGCTGTAAATAAAGCAATTCTGCCTTGCATGTGTATACTCAAAATTAAATGAATGGGAGCACCACAATTCACCCTCACGCTGCAGAGCACGGAGCACCAAACCCAAACAGCCCTCAGCCACAGGCCGTATGAACAGTCCAAAATCCCCACTATGAAAGGAAGGGTGAGCTACAACGTACCCGCAGACAGTGTTGCAACAGTAAAAAAGTCTTTATTCAATCATATAAAAATCCACTCACAGTGCCATGTTGTATATAATAGGATCCCACACAAGAGAGGAGTATCTGCTCGTGAGGCACTGCCTTACGCGTTTCGTGACCGTATGTCACTTCCTCAGAGGCCTTGCACCTTCCATTATCCACTAGAAATGCAATTTAGCAGCACATGGCCTAAAACAGCAGTAGTTTTTAACCTCCTATAGTTTACAGTGATAATTAACGGTAGACACCAACATAACTTACATCAGCATTAGATGCTTTTCAACCAGCTCTTGAACCTATAAATAGAGATAAAGATGTAATTAAATACGATCTTCTCATGTGAACAAGATATGGATAGACTTCTCTATCAATTTCCATTAACATACTGAAAAGCAGTTCTATAGCCTAAAGGTAGGTACACACTTACAGTTTCAGGCATGGCAAGCGGCGCCCGACGAATGGCAGGGAATTCGGTTAGGCATTGTTATTATCCACCTGGTGGCGATTTAACTTTTAAATGTTAGAATGGCTTGGGAGGGTTGAAGTCACCCAAGCCCATTAGAGTTCCTAGTACACAGAGGAGGCTAAAGCATCTGCCAACCAAACTGGTCACATACCATTCATGGCTGCAAGATGTGGTGCAGCTGATCAGGGCTCCTGATCAAAGCTCAATCAATAAGTTCCGAAAAAATTTACCATCTTATTCCATCTATCTTGGGCAGATTTTTACGCTTGAAATCTTCGCAAGTTAATGCAGGTGTGGATGAGGTTGTCAGTCCCCTTTTGCTTGACAGATCTGCCTAACTTTATAAACCCGTGGGGAATCCTAACCTTTCTCTTACCTTGATAGGGCAGCCAGGGGGAAACCATCTAAAGAAGATTTTATTTAAATGCAGTCAGCATATGTCCCTGCCTTGTATTTTGCTTAAAGGGTATCTCCACTCGTTTTTATAAGTTTTGTGAATCCAGTTCTATTGAGAACGGGAGGTAAAGGAGCTGTGTCTACCTTCCGTTCTTCAATAGAACACACAGGAGCCAGGAGAAGGTAAGAAACTTACCCGCTCGCTCGCTCCCCCGGCGCTTGGTTGACAGGTCCCGACGGACCTTGTATTTCTATGCGATAGATCGCACATGCACATAGAAGACAAGGTCCGTCAGGACCTGTCAGACTACGCGCCGGGGGAGCGAGCGAGCGGGTAAGTTTCTTACCTTGTCTCCTGGCTCCTGTGTGTTCTATTGAAGAAGGAAGGTAAGGCACAGCTCCTTTACCTCCCTTTCTTCAATAGAACTGGATTCTCAAAACTTATAAAAACGAGTGGGATACCCTTAATTTGGCTGTCCAGATATTTTTTTATTTTCATTTTTGGCTTTCACACAGTTACTGCTACTTTGGTACTACAGTTACATTATTATAAAACAAAACCAACAAAAGGTATGGAAACTTACATAGTTCTCCCCAAAGTACCGCTGTCCATGTCTATAAGCTTCAATCACCATATCCACTGGCTTGGTTTTACTGACTGCCACAAGCCTGGGTTCAATGGAGGGAAGTGTCTGAACAAAGAGAAAACGGCAATATGATTTCTAACCAGCACATAGACTATTTACAGCCCCTGAGCTAAAATGTGTGGCTTTTCTGTCTAGAATGCAAAGGTGCAGGTGTGATCTCGGACAAATGAGCGGGCGACAAACAGCCATTCCAGATGAAAATCACCAGTGTATGGCTGTTTGGTCAGGTGCGTTGTTTCGGCATGGCTGATCAATAACAATTCGATTAAATCATCAAGTAAGGCCGGCAGCTCATTCATAGGCAATATGCTGAGCAATGAAAGTAATACATTATAATTACTTTGCTATGTCTATAAATCTGCAGCAACCTATCAGATGTTATATAGCTGCAAGTAACCCAGTAAAAAGCTAACATCTAATTGGGTGCTGCAAATGAATACCCTACACAAAACGCTGCTTATTGCATCAGCTCCTAAGATTTTTCTTTTAAAAATTAATACCGGTACATTATAAAAAATTATGGAACGGTGTCCTTATTTTCTTGAATGAATGCAGAAACAATTAGTTTGCAGCCAATGATTGCATGAATGTGCCCAATCTAGTAACCATATGGGCAGCACGGTGGCTCAGTGGTTAGCACCTTGCAGCGCTAAAGGCATCAGTACAAAGGAGTATATTCTCCCCATGCTTACGTGGGTTTCCTCCAGGCACTCTGGTTTCACCACAATTATAAAGACATATATTGTATGTGTCAAATAAATGTGCTTAGATTGTAAGCTCTTCAGGGCCGTGCCTGATGTGAATGTTCCATGTATCTGTTGAGTGCTACCGAAAGACGTTGGCGCTATATAAATTCATAAACACTAATATAGTGGATAATGCACCTCAACTGTAAATTATAAGGATATTAGAAGTCACCGAGGAGTTTTGTTGACCATATAAAAGCACGGGGCCACAGGCTGAGTATTTTATATAGGGCACAGAATTCCAGGTGACTTCTAAATCCTTATAATTTACAGTTGGGGTGCATTATTTATTATAACCTACCCCTTTGTGGCTTCTGGTATCATCTCCTGGAACTGTAACATTATAAGTCTATAGTCTTGCAATACCTCCCATTGAAATCCACTACAGGGGTAGGTTATTATAAAATAACAGTGATAATGTGTTTTTGTGTGAATATTTTCCAAATGAATATTCACATTATCACAAATTGACTTTATATCTGGGAAATCTGTATGATTCTTGTACTCTTTCTCCATTACCATCCCTGGTATCTTACTGCTCTTACCTTGGATCTCCTGTCAGTTGCATGTTGCACTTTCTGTCGCACAGCCTGCAAGCTATGCCTATCTCCTCTGACATGCCTGCTCTCCACATCCCAGCCACCACTTCCGCTTCTCAGAACACTACAGACCGATGATCATAATTCAACCAATAGCGTAAGAGAAACTCTACCTTTAGCCAATCACAACACGAACTCAAGAATGGGGGCGGGGTATAAAATCAACACAGAAACGGCCATATTGGGAAGGTCAAAAATGTTCTCAGTCATTAGAGTCAAAATCCAATGTTGGAAATATATTGGTTTAGCTAATAATCATAAATACAAATCAATGATCTGGACTACAGAATACTATATCACCCACCTTGTATCATCTCTAGGTAAGCAGTAGCCTTACTTTAAAACTACAACTCCCAGCATGCCTTTACATAAAGCACATTGGCCTCCTTGCACACTCACCACAGCGCAACAATATATGGAAATATAGAATACTGACATAAATGAACAATTATACAATTGTCAGATCTTATGGGATTTAAAGAGCAATCAAAAGTCAGCGACTCTGACCCTGGAGTCCCACCCCCATCCTCTTCCAGCCAATCAATTAAGAGTTCAATGCAAACACCAGGGAATAACTAGCGCGTTTTTCGTGCGTTGCGCATGCAGGAAAAAAACTTTGCAATGCGCATTCATTTCCATTTTGTACCGCATGTGATCGCATTCATTAGAATAATGGAAAATTGTACAGTTGCACCAAAATCGAACATGCATGCTCCGTGCACGATTCTTATGTGTGTAGTGTTGCCTCAGCCTTGGGGCTAGGTCACACTACAGTGTTGGGCGATTGGTCTGGCTACACTGGGTGCACTGTTCTGTGTTGCGCTGCAATCTGATTTTGGAGCACGTGATCATCATTTTGCAGATCGCATGTGCTCCAATTGTGCAACATTGCGTGGATCACATTGCAAGCAGCCAGAAACACACCAGTGCCATTCACTTGTAGTGTGGCTTTACCCTTATGCATTATCAGCAATAATCTATCCTCCATTCAAATAAATGGATATTATATCACCTTGGAGACCTGTATAAAAGCGCCTGTCCTCCTGCTTCTATATGATCAGTTTGTTTGCCAGCTCCTTATTCTCTTCCCAATCCTTTTGGGGGGGGGGGCTGCTGCTTTTCCATCTTCCTCCTCTGTGGCTGTGTGAGCTTGTAAACCTAGAAACATTCAGGTCTGGGCTGGTGACAAAGATCTCATTCCAGGGACCACCAGGACACAGCCAAGTATCGAGGTCTAGAGGTTGTGGGGATTCTTTAAAGGGCATGTTTCAGCCAAAAAATAAGTAATGCGTTTAGCCTAATTACCCCCCAAAAGTGGACTTTCTTTAATGTAACCTAGATCCGACGCTCCTACATTGAGATATACTTACTTTAACTTCAGACGATCCCTTGACGGAGTCTAGCCTCCTGCTTCGAGCTGGTTATAAGCATGGAGGAGCAGAGCGTGCTCGTACGTCCTTGGTATGAATGTCAGCCACTGGCTGGACATCACCATCTAATTGAAATTTTGTGTGAGGGTGAAGTCCCTTTAAAACCTTATGACACTTAAGGGTATTATGTTTATTTAAAAGTATAGCATTTTGAGGAATACCACTATAACGTTATTTATCTCTTCCAGAAATATCATACGTACAATGTTCTGCAGACCTGTGACTCATTCGTGTGACGAACGCCCGTTTCGGGCCGGTAGTCGCATGTGTATATGGGGGACGTTCGTTAATCTGCCATGGCAGAATGACCCGATGAACACACACACGTGCGACTATCGGCCCAACCGGACGTTCATCACGCTCAGGGATCTGGATCTGCAGGAACATTGTATGTCTGTTCGAAGCATAGAACTTGCACCATAGGAAAAATAAATATATTGTTAAAGATAAGGTTTTGTTGAGCTGCAACCACTGTATACATTTGTTGAAATGTTGGGATTGGGGTTCATGTATGATGTACCAGCCCTTGATGGGGGTACATTTGTTTTGTTTCAGTATTGAGAACCATCCCTTGATCTATCCGTATTGGAACCATCCCTTGATCTATCGTATCTGGGACCATCCCTTGATCTACTCCGTATCGGAACCATCCCTTGATCTACTCCGTATCTGGAACCATCCCTTGATCTACTCCGTATCTGGAACCATCCTTGATCTACTCGTATCTGGGACATCCTTGATCTACTCGTATTGGGAACCATCCCTGATCTACTCCGTATTGGGAACCATCCCTGTCACTCCGTATTGAACCACCTGTCTACTCCGTATCTGGGAACCATCCTTGATCATCGATCTGGGACATCTTATCTATCCGTATCTGGAACCATCCTGATCTACTCGTATCTGGAACCATCTGACTACTCCGTATCTGGAAACCATCCCTTGATCTACTCCGTATTGGGACCATCCTGATCTCTCGTATCTGGGAAAAGCTCTCAACCTCTGTATCTAGGAAGATTCTGGGTATTCCTCAGGTTTCCTATTGTATTTTATTTCACCCTAGAGATTCAGGTCAATACCACAAAACGTGCACTATTATGGGGTCCTGCACACAGCATGTTATAATGCACTTAGAAGCATTCATATATTCACAAACAATGATGGATGGCAGATTAAGGGAACTAGAATGAGAAAATACTCCCTGATATATAAGGGATATATATTAAACACCACACGATTACAGTAAATTAACCTTTGAAAGAAAAAACTCAATTAAAAATGTCTTTTTATTGTAGATAAAAAAATCTCCAGGAAACTCAGTGTTTAATTAAAGTAAAATTTATGCAATACTTTACAATAGTATTTCTAATCCGTGTCGGACTGGCCCACAGGGTTACAGGGGAATCCCGGTGGGCCCACAGCCCAATCACCCAAGAAAATAAAGAAAGCTGATAAAAATGTAAATGCAGAGCCAATACTGCAGTATTAACACATTCTAATACACATAAGAAGCAAGTAGGGGTAAGAGATATGTAATAAGTAATAATAGAGACGTGAAATGTTGGTGGGCCCTAAACTCATCCTGGTGGCCCCTGTTCTCAGTTTCCTAATGGGCCCCAACAGTCCAGTCCGACACCGTTTCAAATCTACAATAACTCTTCACTAAACCAAATGAGGATAATGCTTCTACCAAAAATAAATCTGAGGAAATCAGCTGGTACTGAAATGGTTAATTTTACTGGTTAACTGTGACAGGAAATGCCATAAAAGAAGGAGAATGAAATATCTGCAATAGCTTTACATTACTCCAATCAGTGTCCTCCACCCCGTGCCAAAATCCTGTGGGTCACAAAAGTTATTACCGGTTTACTAGGTGGGGTCGGGGTATTACCAGCAAAGGTTCAAGGCTACTAGTAAAAAGGGGCTTATTATTTAAGAAGTGCAAATATTTATTGCGTCTTAATCTGCAGCAACACAAATAAACAGCTCAGGCAAATGTTTGCACTTCTCATTGATATAAACAGGACATAGATATACAGTATAGAAATATTAATCCTTTTAGATACGGTCTGTAGAGGGTTCCTTGTCTATATTATTTGTGTATGCTTTATGAAATGCAATAGACCTTTATTGCAGGAGTCTGCAGTGCCTACAGGTGCCTCTGGCCGCTGCGTAATAATTTTCATATACACGGTACTAAAGTCTACTATTGTAAACCTTAATGATCCTCAGACAGAGCCATCATTAGTTTGCCTTAACTCAGATAATGCAGTCAGGGCCTTGCAATTTAGACTTTACATTGGTGACGCAGAGAAAGTTCACAATTTTCATCATAATTTCTTCCCCATTAATTTCCCATTGGGTGGAGATTTAATTGTGTGACAATCAGGTAGTGTAGGAGTGAGTTCATATCTGAAATGATTTGTTTGTCTGATTGGTGCTGATACAAGGCACCTTCCTTGGTAGTCAGTGCTGTACGGTCACTGTAGACACCTTCCTTGGTAGTCAGTGCTGTCTGTCACTGTAGACACCTTCCCGGTAGTAGTGAGTGCTGTACTGTCACTGTAGACACCTTCCCGAGTAGAGAGTGCTGTACTGTCACTGTAGACACCTTCCCGAGTAGTGAGTGCTGTATTGTTACTGTAGCCTCGGTTCCTCACTGTAGGACTGAAGAACAACCCTGGTTTCTCCAGTGCTAGTTTGGTGTCCAGCTCAGTGATGTCACGGTGCCACACCAACCGCACACAGGTGAAGACATAGGGAGGCCTGCACACTCACTGGCTGCTCGGAACCCATCTGGGTTGTATGCCCAATTGTTTACATAGATCCTGTGCAGGAACCTTGTCAGCAAGCATCAATAGAACCATGTTGCTATCCACAACTGCAGGGTCTACAGTACATAAGGGGAGGACAATGCTTGAACACCTGTTAACGCACAAAATGATGGAAAAGTAAAGTATACACACGCTAATAATCAGATGAAGCTACAATCCTACTTCCCCCACAGATTACTGTCCAAGTATCTCCCTTCACTATTTAGATCTTATTGATAACTGTAACATTGTACTAGGTCTCCCAGACAGTCATCTATCGCCTCCCCACTCTGATCATCTCATCTCCTCCAAGAAATAACCTACATCCCCGATACTGCAGTCATGCAATCACATTCAATATCACAGAAATCTGGTTCCCAAGGGAAGAACCCACGAGGTGTCTGCACCCACAAGTTGGAAAGAGTGCACCTCCACCATTGCTTACCTGTTGGACTAATCACATTCAATACCCTTCTTTTATCCTTTAAATCCCTTCACTGTACTGCACCTCCCTACTTATCTGTTCCTGGATGTGCCTGTGCTCCTCACAAGGCCACAAACCCCAACTAACACTGCTTCCTCTGACCTTAAAGGGTATGTCCATGCTTTTTTAGTGAAAAATAGGAAGTACATGAGCTATGTCTTACCTTACCTACTTGCAGGAGCGGAGGAAGAACTTACCAGATCGATCCATCGCTGCTCAAAGACTTGACGCGGGTGACAGTCTCCGACGCGTCCCCAGTCCTTAGCACGGTGCGTGGTTCGATGGCATTTTTGATCGATTCGCGGGTAAGTTCTTCTCTGGTCCTGAAAGTTTTACTGAAGAACGGGAGGTAAGACATAGCGCATTTACCTCCTGTTCTTCAGTAAACAGTAAAAAGTTAAAAAAATGGAATACCCTTTAAACCATTCTCTGCTCTGGAACTGTCTCTGACATCCATTAGTACTTTTAGTAACTTTTACCCTATCTTTCTCAGCACCAGCACAATAATGATTGTTAGCCTTCTGGAGCACTTTGTAACCCATTCCCCTACTTTATATAGAAAATAAAGTGCAACTAGAGACCAAAATATAATACACACGTGCACAACCAATTCTAATCCATATGGCTCCCTCCATAAGTTCTGCTCAAACAGCCTGCTAAACCCTGGATAAATAAAAGCAATTAGTTCAATAAATGGCCAAATTATTTTAAGCCCAGTCACCAGTCCCTTCCCCCACTTGTATCTCTCACTTCAGCTTCAGTCACATGTACTATGTTAGCGCAACCCACGACCCCCCAACCACAACTCACACGTTTACATAACCATGTAGTCAAACATAACACGTTGTGAGAATAACTGGTGCTTTATTTACCTGAACAGAGAGTGAGAATCTTACCTACAGCAAATGCTTTAGCATTATGATGGTCTAATGCCAAATTCTCATTTGCGCGATTCAAGGCAACTATTCCAGCTGCTGCCAGCACACCGGCCTGACGCATTCCTCCTCCAAGCAACTTCCTTATTCGTTTGGCATTGGCAATAAATTGCTTTGGACCTCCAATCAGTGCACCTACTGGTGCTCCCAGACCCTAAGGTAACAAATGTTTGTTATAGAGATTCTTCTATCTTACACAGAATAAGCTGGGTACACACTGCACAGATCTTTGAAAGATGACAGACAGGATGTTGCAGATCTTTAAAGACCAGGGTACACACAGTCCCGAGACAATATATATTAAGGGTTGTACTCCAAAATAAAGTTCTATTCCTTAATGAGGGACCCTCAATATATACTGCCTTAATATTTCAAATACCCTGAGGGTGGGATACCGGAGGAGTGAGCACCCACAGTTGAAAGAGTGCATTGAACCCTGTGTTTATTTGTACACACAGTGCCGAGCGTTCTAACCCAGCATAGGGAGAACGTTCAAGGCTCCAAGTTTCCCACGACCGCGCCCAACTCCCTTATACATAAGTACAGGAAGGTGCCCATGGCCAGGGGAATTTTCAGTCTTTTGCAAAAAACGCGAGGCCAGCAGAAACATTCGTTGGCCTCGCGATCGTTCGAGAATATGCGCTACACGCGGTACTGATAGATCGCCAATGGTATCAGTGTTTATCGTTAGGTGTGTACTCAGATTAAACCTGCCCATAGGCCTATAAGATAATGCTTGTTTTTTGACCGGCATCCCAAAAGCCATTCCCCGCAAGCTCCATTATAGACTGTATAGACATGGCCTTAACAGCGGGATGCATCATTCATTTGCATAGGAAGAACTCTGCCAATAACCTGATTAGCTTGCGGTGTCCAATGGAATTTTTCTACCATGTCAAATGCACTAAGTAACCAATACAGGTCAATCACAACTATGGGTGAGCTTTTTATAATCATGGATAAACTAATATTGTTTTTTTAACCAATTAACTATATTTAGGCAGAAGAAGGACACCAAATCTACTTGGACAAACAGAAGGACACAGAATCACAGAATTGTACAATCTCAGATGGCTTACCCCAAGAGATAGTGCAGCATTCAGCAAGCGAGCTCCATCCAGGTGGATCTTTAAATGGTAACGGTCTGCAAGTTTCCGTACCTATATACAGGAAAGATGTAAGCGCACTTATTTAATAAGGTGCAAAATGTTGCCTATGTAATCTGCAGCAGCCAATCACATGTATTAACGGTTTCTTACTGCAGTAGACCAGTAAAGGTATCATCTGATTGTGGGCTGAAATTAACAACATTCAAATTTTGCACCTTTTGGTCCTTTTACTTGAAAGTTAAAACAAATCAAAATTGATTTCACAAGAACAGAGTTTCTCTGCAAAAGGGTATTTTATTATGACAAGGAATGGTTATTAACAAATATGGAATCTCCACCACAAACTTTAGAACCACAAATCTTCATCATCATGAGGCTGCTAAACTAAGCTGGTAGCGTAAGCACTTTAAACAAGGTACATCAGGGGTGAGCAAAATTTAGCCTTTATATGTAGCACCATAGCCATCAATACAAACCCCTCTAAAAAGTTAAGTCACCATATGTACATTTCTATGAGCACTATTTATCAGGCTCCTGGGATTCTCCAGCCATCAGGTTCATTATTTAGGGCCAGGTCTCACTTGGTATTGCGCATTGGGAGAACTACCCTGAGAGCAAACTGGGGGACAAAGAAAGTGGATGGAGCTGACAAGAATGGGAGGTAGGTGGGGAACAAGAATGGGAGGTAGGTGTATCTCTTTATCTCCCAGGACATTTTATTTCAAAGTTTCACGGTCAATAAAACTACATGAAATGAATATGAATGTCCAAATGCCTCTGCTATAAAAAATTTCACAAACACTCAATAGAAAACTAAATTATCAGGATTACAACTTATCTGTCTGTATTGATGGAAGAAATATTATGTGATACCCACCTCCATCATGTAAGATAAAGGCAAAACACGCCCCACCCATTCGGTTATGGCTGTTTTCCAGGAGATAAGTCTGGTCTCCCAAAATGAGCATCAGGGAAGCCATGTTGGATCTTGCTCTCCAAATCCTGCAGATCTAGGGTCCCATCTTTGAGAGTGCGTACTGTGCGAGTAAAGACTCCAGCAACCTGGCAGCAAGGTAATTATTACAGAAAAGGCAGCACATTTTGCACATGAATAATTTCTCTTGCTACCTGTATTATCAATACACTGATACTGTCTCCTGCATGACGGACACAGCATTACAATCAACATAGGGTCGGCCCCACTGCCGCGTTTTAACGCACGATTCGAATACAATCTACAATTACTAGTGTTGGACAATTATTGGGGCCACACTAGGGGCCATATTTAAGAACATGTGGTATCGCAATTTAGCAATATGCGCTTTATGGTAATGTAAATGTATATCCGCGATCATACATTTATGACCGAATGTTCCTTAATAACGAACGTTCCGGCCGTAGAATACCATGCGTCAGTAACCTACCGCAATGGTATTCTATGGAGATCGTAAATCTACGATCGCGTTATCATAGATTTACAATGTTATCGGTAATCAATAATCATATCATAAATTTACGATCACGATTGTAAATTATCAATTGCTAAACTGACCAGAAATGAAACTAAATTGATCGTTAAAGGCACAGTATTGCTAAAAAGCAATAAATATGGCCCTAGGTGCACTGCCATGCATTGCGCTGTGATCCACTAATCGGAATGCATGCAACAGCTTTTTTTACTCAATCGCATGCTGATTGTGCAACATTTTCAGATCGCAGCACACCGGAAACACTTGTGTGCACAATTCCAGTCCGATGAGCACCTTATAGTGTGTCCTCTTAGTTTCTGAGATGTTGGTGTATCAATTGTTGACTAGGGTTGGACATATAGAATTCTACCCTCAGGCCACAAGCAGACTTTAAAGTTCATCCCAAACAGAATTGTTAATGTTACAAGGTGCTTAATCTTACCGAGCTGCTCCCCCGTTCATACATACAAAGGTGAGACTCGTCCCCAATCAGAATCTCTCCTCCTCTGGAATAGCAGTGACACATTACTAGAATGGAATGTAACACTAATGAGAGGCTGACAATAAAATAAAGACGAGATCATGATTCACAGCAGCAAAAGCCATTTTATAAAGCAGAATCAAAGATATATATATGTTATTATTCCCAGTGATTCCACAATTACTGTCCCTTCTATATCTTCTTTACAAAACTTTACAATTATATTATTATACAACCCCTCTCCCCAGACCAGTGAGTGTCACAAACGCTCGTTATAGAGGCAGGTAGGTTGCACTGTACTTTACTGGGCCAGGGCCCCACATAACGAAGGAGGCGGTGTCCTGCCCTGGCACATTTACTGCTTTATTTCCAGAAGAGGCTATAGAACTAGGAAGAAGTGCGGAATGATCGGGATGTTGGGTGGTTTGACTTTTGCCAAAGCTAATTGTCGACTGGCTTTAGTGAGTTGTTTCCATACTAATAAACACCCCATGTTTATAGTGACCTGTTGGTAGAGTTTTGCTACTCACCAGAAATAAGATTCCCATTGTACCAGAGGTGACAAACAGTGCATCCTGTCCCGAGCAGCTGGGCAGCTTGTAATTGGATGTCTGATAAGAAACATAAGAGTTAGCAGGACGTTCCTGTTCCGGAGACTGTGACAGTTACTGCTCTCACCTCTTACCGTTCACAGTGGGGTCCTCTCCATAAACATCGTCACACAACCACTGCTTCTGCCATAGCTCTGCGCATTTCCGCACATGGTTTTGTCATCGTGTCACTGCGTAGATCACCATGCGCACCTGTGCGGAGGACATAGCCTCTGTCGCCTTGTACATAGTGCGTGATCCTGGGACTAGTGGTAACTTAAAGAAAGGCTGTGAAATGGTCCGGCTACACCTCCTGCTTTGATGTGGCAAGCACCCAGTGCAACAATTTGGGGCTGTATAAGAAAGGTTGAAGGGAACAGACTTACAGGGTTATTCATCAAGTTCTTATTGTTAAAAATGGTGCTAATTTCTCGCCAACCAATCAGACGTTAGCTTTTTAAATGTTAAATAAGATCTGATTGGCTGGGGCAAAATTAGCACCATTTTAAATGATAAGAACTTTTATTGAATCTCCCTGATAATTTGTTTAGAGAGTAAAGGTGGAAGTACATAACAAAGGTTATTGCACAGTAATTGCGATCAACATCTTGGAAATGGAAGCAGTAAAAAAAGGCAACTAAAATAATAAAGGGATGGAGGGGCTTGACTATGTAGGCAGATTAGACAAGCTAGGGATGTTTACACTGAGAGAACGACATTGCATGGGGTATTAATAACTTATACAAATATAATACATAAGGCTAGGCATTTCTCAAGGGGAGGTGCAGTGGCGAGAACTGTTTTACAGTCACTCAGTGATGTCACTGAGTGCTTCCTGTTATTCCACTGCCTCCCCCTGTCTCTTCCCCTCCCTGTATTAGTCCATTTATATAGGACATGCTGTTATTGTTGACAGATGAGTTCGGTCTTTCTTTTTTCAATAGGAACAGTAATTAACTATTTATACACTAAACAGGGATTCCATATAAATGACTAATACAGGAGGGGGGAGAGACAGTGGTGGGAAGGGGGAGAGTGTGTCTGCTCTGTTTTTTGGCTGGCCTTATGTATTATAAGAAATAATACGCTCCTACAGTGTGATATACGTTTTTACTTCACCTCGGAGTTTCATGCCCGACATAAAAGACTTGGCTTGTGGCCTCATGCTTCTATATGGTCATGGAACTCCTTGGTGGCAGTAATATCCTATATTACACTCTAGGAAGCGTATTATCCCTTATATATTAATGCAATAAACTTTTGGTGCATTGTTTACCAATAGGTCATATCAGAGGACTTGTGGACATCCTTTCAGATTAAAAGAAAGAAGTTTCATCTTCAGGTTAGGAAAGGTTTCTTTACAGTGATAAGTTAAAGGGCATGTCCACCCACAAAACTCAAATTTAACCCCATACTGGCCCCACTCTGTAGTGTACAAAAATTCTTACCTTACATCCCAGCTACTTATGGTTGCCATGCTGTGCCCCTCCAAAGTCCAGGGAATGTAGTGTAGAAGGTCTGGGTGACTCATCCTGCCCCTGTCTCAACCTTGACAAGGTTGAGGCATGCGCAGGAGAGTCCTCCCCCCCCCCCTCCCTCCCGTTTTTTTCTCCCTCCCAATAGTGTAAAACCCCATTATATATTATACATATTGATCCCCAGGCCAACCGCCGTAACAATCATAGAAAGTGCCCCAATATGTACTTACCTCCCTCTATCCTGAGCAGCCGGCAGCCGCGTCCCTGATTGGCTGCCTCTCAGCCAATCAGGGACGCGGCTGCCGATCCCGCCCCCTGCTGCATTTCCGTGCAAGAGAGGGCCTGGAGACGCTGCGGAGGATAGAGGGAAGGTAAGTACATATCAGGGCACTTTCTAAGAATTTTATTACGGGGTTGGGGCTGGGGGATCAATATGTATAACATATAAAAAGTTTAAAAAGGGGTGGACCTGCACTTTAAACTATGGAACTGTCTTCCAGCAGATGTGGTAATAGCTGTGGTAATAGCATATACTGTAGTTCTGGTTGGTACAGGGATACATTAGTATTGAGAATTACTGGTATTAATACATATCTGAAGTTCTGGTTGGTACAGGGATACTATATAATATTGAGAATACTGGATTAAACATATACTGTAGTTATGGTTGGTACAGGGATACTATAATATTGAGAATTACTGGTATAATATGTAACTGTAGTTCTGGTTGGTACAGGGATACTATATAATATTGAGAATTACTGGTATTAATACATACACTTAGTTCTGTTTGGTACAGGGATACTATATAAATTGAGAATTACTGGTATTAATACATACACTGTAGTTCTGTTTGGTACAGGGATACTATATAATATTGAGAATACTGGTATTAATACATACACGTAGTTCTGTTGGTACAGGGATACTAATAATATGAGATTACTGGTATTAATACATAACTGTAGTTCTGTTTGGTACAGGGATACTATTATATTGAGAATTACTGGTATTAGGGCTAGGTCCCACTACTGCGTGTCGAAGCGAGATTTGCGATCCGTTCACGCTTCTGGTCTGTTATTGGTTTGCATGTGTGCAAGACTTTTCATGCGTATGCATGCGTGCAATAACATTATTTGACCCGGAACGCAGGCACAAGTATCACGCATAGCAGCGCATTGCAAAAACCCTGGAACCCGGAAACGGAATGCACAATCACATACGCATCGGAAATCTCAGGAATTTTTGTGTTCCCCGCTTTCCATTCTAACCAAAATGAAAAACGTGTTACTGTGGCCTAGCCCTTACCCAGCCTCAATTACTATTTTACTATGTAATACAGCTGTACACTGACCAATATTCTGATAGACAGATGTACAGGGATGGTTTTGGATAGGCCACCTAAGCCATGGTGTAGGGTGCCATAGAAGCTAGGGCGGCATTAAGTAAATCTATTTGAAGTGAGGAGTAAAGTACCTGCAGTACTGGCTTGGGGACTGGTTGGGACAGACATTCTATGAATTGTGTGTCAGTGTTTGGGGGCCACTAAATGTGGTATCACAAAGGGGCACTGACTGGTCTGGCTTTTAAGGGCAATTAGTATGGCTTCAATCTTTGGGTGCCGTAAATATGGTTTTAGGCTAGACCACACGCCTCTGGGGCGCGTTATAGTGTGGCTGAAATCCCGTCCAAGTATTGCCCTCGCAGCCCTGCCCCCGGAAGCCCTTATCCATCCCGGAACTCCCCAGGGACTGTCATATTTTTATCAGCTGGATTTGGGGGGTTTGGTGGGGGCAAAAGACTAAGGCCTAGGGGAGAAAAAAGTATAAATCCGTCCCTGAGGAACAGGAGGTAAAGCACAGCCCTTTACCCCCTGTTCTTCAATAAAACTGGATTTCTAAAGTCGATATAGATGGAGACCCTAAGTGTGGGTCAATTTTTAAAAAAAAATCATAGCAGTGAGTTCTGTCACTCTTGTGTCTAGGCGGTGTCAGCAGACAATGTAAGGCACATGTTTTGGACTGAACTCTGCCTATGGTATATCATGTGCACCTTACTCTTTGGTGCCGTAATGGAATGGCCAAGTTCAATGGAGTCCCTTTGTCACACCTCAATCCCCTCCCAGTGTTGGGCTAGATATGCAATTAGTTGTTAAAGTCTTACTATGCTGCTATTTATTTGTGCAGTAACTATGTTTTAAAACAGCTGATTGCACCTATCTTAGTAAAGGTGCGTGCAATCAGCTGTTTAAAAAGAGCTGATCCTGGTATCTAGCAGGCAGATCATAGTTTCACCATGGATAGCAGTGTAGTGAGTTTGACTGAGCTGTACCGTCATAGGGGCCACAAACAATGAAGGTCTGGATTCGTCCCTCGGCTCTTGAGCTTGAAATGTGTGCTGTAAAGGCTAAAGCAGGGATTCTGTAGCCCCAGTTATTTGCAGATTGCATAATGATACATGTAGTGAATCAAAGCAGTGTCCGCTGAGGGACGCTTAGAAAACGCTCTAAAAATGGTGTCCTGCCATTTGTCTGAAAGAAGCTACGCCAGCTATATTCATATCTGTTGATGAGGTTTATTGAATTCGGATTTTTAATGCTATTTTTACAAAATGCTTACGTTTACATTTCTAGCTGAAGCCCCCTCCTTTATCTCCAATGTTCCTGGAAACCAAGAAAAAATGTATCCAGTCCTGTTTGTTAGCTTTTCATTTTCATGGCATCAAGACCTAGCAGCAATTAACTCATTAACAGTCGGGTTCAAGGTGCAAATTCCTAAATACAACCGGTGGAACGGCGCCAGTTTTAATCCTGGGATTGCATACGGTGCTTTGTGACTAATAATCTTACCGTCCCATAAATACTTAGCGATATTTCGTCAAATTAGCGTTCAGATTTTTACAAATAAGCCGAAAAGGTTCTTACACACGTTTATGAGTGCGCCAACCACGACCGCTGACCAATTCGTGCAAGAATGCACATGTGTATGCGTTCAGTCGGGATCATTCATCAATCCGCCAGATGGATCAACCAACAACCTCTGACAGAATACACACCCGAAACGGCCGTTTGTCGCACAAATGTGACGTGGTCGGGTGTCGGTTCCAAATCGTACTGTGTGCAACCTTAAGGCTGACCATACACCTTCCAATCTGATTGCAATGCACTTTAAATAACTGTGTAAAATGGCCAATTGACTGAATGTTCTATGGAATTAATGACTCACCATTTGCATTAAATTTCTACAATCAGATTGGAAGATGCGTGTGGCAATAACAGAACTGCATGCAATCCTCTGTGTCATGCACATATTGTCTTTACTTCCCCTTTACTGATCTTATTAACATATAAACAGGCTGGATCCATAACCTCCCATTGCACAGATAAAGACATTTCCTATAATAGAATTACCTGTCTGACACCCCACGTTACTTTCCAAGCAGCTGTGCACGAGACCTGTCCCCAAACCGCGCTGCAAATCATAGTTCTCGTGAGATTTGGTGCCTGCAAAGTTGGAACCTCTGCGAACAAGGGTCCGGGTCAGCCAGCTCAGCATTCTTGATGAAATTTCCCAGCATTCCATTGCAGAACTGGGACTAGAGGCGTTCCGTTGTGCGCCACAGATGAGGCAGCGTGGACACAGTGAAGGTTTAGAGCACTTCTAGAACTGCTCTATTACGGTAAGCTGGGTACACACAATACAGATCAATGAAAGATGACGACAGGATCTGCAAGATCCTGTCTGTCATCTTTCAACATCTGCATACACACAGTCCCGAGCGTTTCCCTATGAACATCATAGGGAGAATGCTCTGGACGTGTGTTTCCTTCGGCCACCGCAGACTTCTCTATGGGGAGTCTAGCACAGGCCGATGGAAATTTTTAGGAGATTGGATTGTAGTGCATCACTTGGATCGTTGAGTAGTGTTATTAGGTGGCCATACTACCAACGATAATAGTAAATCCCATTTGGAATGACGGATTTACCTATTATCACTCGCGGGTAGGGGATATTTCTGACCGATCGGAATGCCGTCAAATGACTGCAGTTGGTACTCCGATGATCAGGAAACAGAAAAATTTTCATTGGTGTATGGCCACACAGCCAACCGTCAGTTCCATGTTCCCTTCCACAATGTGCCGACAGATACCAAGTTGATCAGATACCCAATGTGATCAGATACCAATGTGATCCGTCAGCACATTGCGGAAAAAAACGCAGTGTATGGACCTTAGATGATCGTATCTTGCTGTTTCAATGGATCGTTCTGTGGGCTTTAAACCTGAGGCATTCAATTTGCAAGGTTGATGTGTTAAGTATGGTGGTGTCTGGTGTCATTCATAATACACAGATTGTAAGGAGGCTCAGATTGCAAATCCAGCCCTGTGGGTTTAGAACTAAGATGAGTCCCGGTATCTAAAGGAATTCCAAGTTTTGTAAATTCCGTCGACTATGCAGATTTTCGAAACGGATAAAAAAATCGAAAATTCAAAAATTAGATTGAAAAAAATAACGTGTTTGAAAATAAGAAAAAAAACAAATTCCAGTTTGAATATATGGAAAATTCAATTCAATTAATATTATTTGTGCTTTATAATTACATGGATAGTTTTCAGGCCCTGCCCCAAAGAGCTTGCAATCTAAAGCTGGCCATTCATATGAACGATAATAGGTAATCATTAGTGTGTAGGAGCTTTTCCGACCGATTGGAGTGCTGGCGAACAGACAGATGATCAGATACCAATGTGATCTGTCGGCACACATGCTGTGGGATTGTATGCATATGGCCAGTTTAAGCACATTTATTTGACACATACAACCTATCAGTATGTCTTAATAATTGTGGGGGATTAAGATCCCGGAGGAAACCAACTCAAACACAGGGAGAACATACAATGCAGATATGTCCAAGGGTGGATTCGAATCAGGATTTCAGTGCTGCAAGGCATCAGTGCTAACCACTGAGCCACCGAGCTGCCCAATTGGGGACAAATTGAATTTTCAGAACTACAGAAGGTTCCAGGCTGCTCGTAGTTTTGTTTCTCTCTAGTTAGAAGTGCGGGGGCTATGATGGCACCCAGTGAGTACGATTCATTTCTCTCTGTAGCAGTAAATAAATAAACTGCAGTGTGAAGTGGTCAATTGCAATAAGGTTGATGCCATCATTTCTAATTGTATAATAGCATCCCACAAATGCTGTGGATGGACACACTTTCCGCAGCACAGACCAGCACACTAATTGCTAATTGTACAATGTTATTGTTTGCATATTACCCTCAGTAAGAGCACAAAACGGATTTACTGATTTCTACTCTTGGACTGCAGTGCATGTCACCCCCAAAAAGGGCATGTCCACCCCAAAACTATAAGTTAACCCACTACTGGCCCCAGTAAATACTTACTTACATCCCGCTCCAAATGGTTCTCCTGTAATCCCCCCCCCAAAGTCCCAAAAACTGCCCACAGGAGGATAGCAGAGTCCATATAGGACTCTGCCCCCTGTCTCCCCTCTGGGAGAAGTTTGGCATGCGCACTGCAGACCTCCCCCCCTCCCTCCTCCCCGTTTTGCATCCTCCCCCTACCATAAACCCCTTTGCCATATGGTAGTATTCCTTCCCCATCCCCAACCACTTTAAAAGATTTTTAAGAAAGCCCCCGAACTCACTTACCTCTTCTCCCGGTGTTCTGGGCAGCCGCGTCCGTGATAGGCTGCCTCTCAACAATCAGGATGCGGCTGCCTGTCTGGACCCCTGCTTGAGTGTCATGCAAGCAGAAGGCCGGGCAGTGCGGCGGAGGAGAGAGGTAAGGTAAGAACTATCGGGGGACTTTCTTGAAAATCTTTTATAGCGGTTGGGGCTGGGGGAAGGAAATACTACCATATGGTAGTGGACACACATAGAATTGCGAATTTAATTTGAAAGGTGAAAATTCCGAGGTCCTCTCCTTTCATTGTTAAAGTTAAGTTGGCGTGTTTTAAAAAGTCCGTTGTGCACCCAGGGCCCAGTGAGAATGAATTACTTCAATGTTTGATGTTTTCACAAGCCCCCTTTAGTAGTTGTAACGTTGATATTTGCAGAAAAGCTTTAACAAAGAATAAAAGGCCAGAGTGCGATTTTACTGCTGAACTTCTCTGGGGGAGAGTAAAGGAAATGGAATCACTCTGGATTTGTTTTGAAACACAGCACTTAACACATCTATTATTTGGCAATATATAGCACTTATAATGCAAACTTTTGCTTGACAGATACGACTCCCAGTTGACGTGCGGCCAGAGGGCAAAGCCTACAGTGTTCTGCAAGATCAGCCACAAAAGAGTCAACACCAACCAAAAACATAAATACCAGTGCTATCCTGCGTCTTGAATTTGCAAGCTAGATCAATGTAGCTAAACTTACAGTTTATATTATTGAGGATAGGGAAACCATTTGTTAGTTGCTGAAGATCATCCACAGAGAACCCCATTATTGTAGTACAGTGCTCAGTGTCTTCCAGGGGATTGGACAGCGTTTGTAGGCATTTGACAATGTTTTTAAAATGTACAGTGTAACTAATTTAAACGTTAACTCACCGCATGCTCAAAGTCTGAAGACATCCCCATACTGAGCTCCACAGTGTCTACTGCAAGTCTAGTTTTTCACACACTTCTTCTCTCTGTGCCAGCAACTCTATGCCAGGAACAAGGAAGCTTGAAGTTAAATACTCAGTTTCACTCATCCATCCATTACATTAACACAGTACACATAAACATCTAATAATAATTCCACATTATAGCAAATTTAATGTACTTCAACCAACCCTAGCACAAAAGAGACTAGATAAATATAAATGGGCTTTACAAACTATGGTACCACCCATTTTAAAACAAGCAGCACCTATAAAGGAAAAGACCGTCCAACCATCCTCCACAGCAGCTGTAGTCCTGATACAGGCATATGGAAATAAATAAAGTAGAGGGAGACGTTTGTCTCTAGCAGTGATTAAAGTATTTTCCTCAGGGATCACACCCTCTTCTTCCCTCTCCACTCATTTCATAGGTTGAACTGGCGGAGCGATTCGTGATGTCACTGGGATCCCTGTTTCCCCTGTGAACTGCAAGTCATATGCATGAACGAACTTAGTTTCCAGGCAGTTTACTTGTCATATGCTTTAGAAAGCTAAAGATGCTAAACATTACACTTATAGGATGCAGCTAGGCCTCTCGTTTCAATCCAGATTTTACTTGATATATGTGGTGTAGTAGTGTACATAGCACAGTGTCTTCTCTGGCAAGTTAATGGACCGAGGCATTGCCTTACTTTAATCCAGACAGCAGCCCAGGAGCCAAAGCACCTAGAAATATACTTATGGCATCTCCATTTTTTAATTTTTTATGCCATGGAACTGGCTAAAAAAACTTTGGCTCATAGACTTTTCCAAGGCATTATACACACCAGCAGAGTTTTTACCACCAGACAGACTACAGATCTGCAAACCTGATGTTTCCCATTAAAATCCAAGCGATTGGTGGAAGTTTCTGACGTATCAGAACCATTTTTTTGTCTCATTTTGGTGGAGAAAACAGACAAAAATTCAATAATGGCGCAAATTTTTGCCAATATTTGGCCTGAATGACCAACGCAACCGAAAATCTGAAACATGGACAACATAGCCTACTTTAATATCAGAATAATTGTCCACCTCTAGGTTATAATTTTATAGGTAAAATGGTGCCACTGCAATTCCTCCTCCTGTAGAATCACCACCATGACATAGTAAGGAGAAAAACCTATTTGTAATGATTTTACCATACGCAAGTGCTGATGAATAAGCAGTAATCCGTCACAAAGGATTTCATACTCATACCAGAAACAGCATTTTAGTTCTTTAATAGTCTTCACAAAGCGGAAAGTAACTATACTAAACTGAAGACAAAAGAATAGTGTTTCCTCACCTTGGACCAGAAATATACCTTTATTTTGCTTCCTCAAGTGTCAACTAACACCAGGAAGAGAATTGACAATAAGGTGGAATTGACCTGGGATTTTCCCTTTTGCTCTTCTACCTGAAAGTCAGGGTTTGGTCCCTGTAATATCGTAACCAAAGCTTCCAATTGTCATGAGACCCACAAACTCCAGACTGGGACACTTCTCTGTGATATGCTTAACAAGACCAATGGTTTCTCCTGGAGGGAGCGCATGTTTACCTGAAATAATGAAATATGTTAAGATAAAATCATTTCCAGCACACCAATTCCACAGTAAAACAATTCTCCATGGCTGCTGATGAGACAATGGAAAGTCATCTATTAAAGGGGAACTGTGGTCTCCAAACAAGTTGAGTTTAAATGAAAGGCCAGTTTCCTACCTTTAAAAAAGCCATCAACCACCTCTCTACGTGCTCCCACCCAGAAAAAAAGGGTAATGGGTGGGAGGCTGACATGTGCATTCCTCCTCCTGCTCCTCCACCTTAGCCGCCGGCGAGCACGCCTCAGACTTCAGTGACAGGACAGGAGACAGGAAGTCCCTCCTTCCTGCTGTTGAAGTGAAGATCCTCACAGTGAAGGTAAGGGAATCTTTAGCTCTACTCTCTCACTATGTGAAAACAGCCTCTGCCTGAAAGGCTGTTTTCACACAGCTTTCTGTAGGGGGGGGTCTGAGTGCCCACTGGACCCACAAGTACGGGGGCCACATGGGGCCAAAGGGGGCCTGCAAATGGAGGGTCCATGAGTGGGAGGGACTAGGAGGGCCGCAGGAGAGGAGGAGACGGGACACAGGGCAGATTGACTGTCATCTACTGACGGTTTCAGAGCAGGAAGTGCAAGGGACCTAGTGATGCTGCTGCCTATTACCATTACCACAAAATATAAATATCTTCAAAACTATGCAAAATAACAATGACAATAAACTGCAAAAATTCTCAGGAGAGCAATTCTCAATTTACCTAAAAGCCATTTTTGGATCACAGTTCCCCTTTAACAGAAGAAACTCGTCAGAGAATCATAACTACCAAGGGAGCAGAGCGGGGGGGGGGGCTATCTTCTTATTTTTCCTGGGACACCAGAAAAACCACTGTGGATGAAACACGGAGGGGGCCCCGAATATAGTTTTGTGATTCAGTGATCCTAGTTTGTCAGGGTTGATAGGGTTATTACATAATTTATGTGTGTACAATAACCTGAAAAAATAGTATTATGTACCCCCAATAATGTTTGTAGCAATAAAATAATAGAAAAAAGTAACTATTACAAACATGTATTCAGTAGTGAGAACACCCAATTCAACGAACTACTGGGTCAGTATTGTGTTATCTGATTTTCCTGCATAAATAAAATGGTTTCTCTATAGTCATTAGTTGTATTAGAAAAGCCTTTTAAGGCCTGGTCCCTACAATGTATGCATGTTTGTAATAGGTAACTTCAATATAATTGAGGTTTATTACTAGTGCAAAAGCAAAGTTTGGGTATCGCTGCCAATAGAAAAAGCTCACATCCACCACAAGGTGTCCTCATAGCTCAGATCACAGTAATAGATTTGAATAGAACATTTACCGATAGAAGATAGGGAACCATCACCACCTGTTTCTCGTGTTTTTTAGCCCCAACAATGCTCATAACATTAAATGTTGACTTAGGGGAAACAAACCTTAAAGATTATATGCACTGGAATAAATGTTATTATTTATAAACATCAGCATACTGCAAGGAAAGGTATCAAACTGCCATGATTCCATTTAATATACTTACTATCTTCACTGCTTGTGTTCACCTGCACCATGACCTTTAATTTCTGATGATCCTTTTTTCTGCCATGAACTGTTCACCTTGTA
Organism: Hymenochirus boettgeri; assembly: GCA_019447015.1. Lineage (NCBI taxonomy): Eukaryota > Metazoa > Chordata > Amphibia > Anura > Pipidae > Hymenochirus > Hymenochirus boettgeri. The sequence goes on from CM033476.1 coordinate 32,175,721, forward strand.
GCTAATTTCAAGAGTCTATTGTCTCCAGGAGGTAAAGGTTGGGACCGCTAGATGCAAAGAGAACATTAGTCACACCAAACCAAGTATTTCAAAGGACAATATCATGTTATCCAATGCAACAGGCTGTGTTACATGTACCTATAATATAGATGTCACAATGTGAGGCTTACCAACTAACTTATTGATGTGTGTCTTCTGCAGATGCCCAATAAAATGCCATTGATCTCAGGACAGGAAGATAACAGCTAAGAATAATGACACAAATAATAGCAATTAATTAAAAACCCCTACATCAGTTAAGTTGATACATCTCACTAGGAAAATACAACATATCACTCTATGGTTGTGCATCATAACGTTCATAAGCAAATTACTTAATTATATCCCACCCATCAACAATTTAGGCTTGCTACTCTCCTTTTGTGTATTTTCACCTTTACCCTGCAGTAAGAGTTATTTGGAGTAGTATTGCGCCCTCTCGGTGGAATGTGCATTGAAACATAACAAGTTGTGTATACCAGAAAAGTATACAATACTGTGAATCTGCCGTAAATAAAGCAATACTGCCTTGCACCCTCCATTATCCACTAGAAATGCAATTTAGCAGCACATGGCCTAAAACAGCAGTAGTTTTATAACCTCCTATAGTTTACAGTGATAATTAACGGTAGACACCTAACATAACTTACATCAGCATTAGATGCCTTTTCAACCAGCTCTTGAACCTATAAATAGAGATAAAGATGTAATTAAATACGATCTTCTCATGTGAACAAGATATGGATAGACTTCTCTATCAATTTCCATTAACATACTGAAAAGCAGTTCTATAGCCTAAAGGTAGGTACACACTTACAGTTTCAGGCATGGCAAGCGGCGCCCGACGAATGGCAGGGAATTCGGTTAGGCATTGTTAATTATCTTACCTGGTGGCGATTTAACTTTTAAATGTTAGAATGGCTTGGGAGGGTTGAAGTCACCCAAGCCCATTAGATGTTCCTAGTACACAGAGGAGGCTAAAGCATCTGCCAACCAAACTTGGTCACATACCATTCATGGCTGCAAGATGGTGCAGCTGATCAGGGCTTCCTGATCAAAGCTCAATCAATAAGTTCCGAAAAAAATTACCATCTTACTCCATCTATCTTGGGCAGATTTTTACGCTTGAAATCTTCCCAAGTTAATGCAGGTGTGGATGAGGTTGTCAGTCCCCTTTTGCTTGACAGACTGTCTGATATCACTGGGCAGTCTATAGAATAAACAGCTGTACACAAGCTCCTTCAATTGCAATTCATTGGAAATAGCAATCTGCCTAACTTTATAACCAGTGGGGAATCCTAACCTTTCTCTTACCTTGATAGGGCAGCCAGGGGGAAACCATCTAAAGAAGATTTTATTTAAATGCAGTCAGCAATATATGTCCCTGCCTTGTATTTTGCTTAAAGGGTATCTCCACTCGTTTTTATAAGTTTTGTGAATCCAGTTCTATTGAAGAACGGGAGGTAAAGGAGCTGTGCCTTACATTCCGTTCTTCAATAGAACACACAGGAGCCAGGAGAGAAGGTAAGAACTTACCCACTCGCTCGCTCCCCCGGCGCTTGGTCTGACAGTGTCCGACGGACCTTGTATTCTATGCGCATAGATCGCACATGCACATAGAAGACAAGGTCCGTCAGGACCTGTCAGAAACGCGCCGGGGGAGCGAGCGAGCGGGTAAGTTTCTTACCTTGTCTCCTGGCTCCTGTGTGTTCTATTGAAGAACGGAAGGTAAGGCCACTCCTTTACCTCCCGTTCTTCAATAGAACTGGATTCTCAAAACTTATAAAAACGAGTGGAGATACCCTTTAATTTGGCTGTCCAGATATTTTTTTATTTTCATTTTCTGGCTTTCACACAGTTACTGCTACTTTGGTACTACAGTTACATTATTATAAAACAAAACCAACAAAAGGTATGGAAACTTACATAGTTCTCCCCAAAGTACCGCTGTCCATGTCTATAAGCTTCAATCACCATATCCACTGGCTTGGTTTTACTGACTGCCACAAGCCTGGGTTCAATGGAGGGAAGTGTCTGAACAAAAGAGAAAACGGCAATATGATTTCTAACCAGCACATAGACTATTTACAGCCCCTGAGCTAAAATGTGTGGCTTTTCTGTCTAGAATGCAAAGGTGCAGGTGTGATCTCGGACAAATGAGCGGGCGACAAACAGCCATTCCAGATGAAAATCACCAGTGTATGGCTGTTTGGTCAGGTGCGTTGTTTCGGCATGGCTGATCAATAAACAATGCGATTAATATCATCAAGTAAGGCCGGCAGCTCATTCATAGGCAATATGCTGAGCAATGAAATGTAATACATTATAATTACTTTGCTATGTCCTATAAATCTGCAGCAACCTATCAGATGTTATATAGCTGCAAGTAACCCAGTAAAAAGCTAACATCTAATTGGGTGCTGCAAATGAATACCCTACACAAAACGCTGCTTATTGCATCAGCTCCTAAGATTTTTCTTTTAAAAATTAATACCGGTACATTATAAAAACATTATGGAACGGTGTCCTTATTTTCTTGAATGAATGCAGAAACAATTAGTTTGCAGCCAATAGATTGCATGATATGTGCCCAATCTAGTAACCATATGGGCAGCACGGTGGCTCAGTGGTTAGCACCTTGCAGCGCTAAAGGCATCAGTACAAAGGAGTATATTCTCCCCATGCTTACGTGGGTTTCCTCCAGGCACTCTGGTTTCCACCACAATTATAAAGACATATATTGTATGTGTCAAATAAATGTGCTTAGATTGTAAGCTCTTCAGGGCCGTGCCTGATGTGAATGTATCCATGTATCTGTTGAGTGCTACGAAAGACGTTGGCGCTATATAACATCATAATAACACTAATATAGTGGATAATGCACCTCCAACTGTAAATTATAAGGATATTAGAAGTCACCGAGGAGTTTTGTGACCATATAAAAGCACGGGGCCACAGGCTGAGTACCTTTTATATAGGGCACAGAATTCCAAGGTGACTTCTAATATCCTTATAATTTACAGTTGGGGTGCATTATTTATTATAACCTACCCCTTTGTGGCTTCTGGTATCATACTCCTGGAACTGTAACATTATAAGTCTATAGTCTTACAATACCTCCCATTGAAATCCACTACAGGGGTAGGTTATTATAATAATAACAGTGATAATGTGTTTTTGTGTGAATATTTTCCAAATGAATATTCACATTATCACAAATTGACTTTATATCTGGGAAATCTGTATGATTCTTGTACTCTTTCTCCATTACCATCCCTGGTATATCTTACTGCTCTTACCTTGGATCTCCTGTCAGTTGCATGTTGCACTTTCTGTCGCACAGCCTGCAGAGCTATGCCTATCTCCTCTGACATGCCTGCTCTCCACATCCCAGCCTACCACTTCCGCTTCTCAGAACACTACAGACCGATGATCATAATTCAACCAATAGCGTAAGAGAAACTCTACCTTTAGCCAATCACAACACGAACTCAAGAATAGGGGGCGGGGTATAAACATCAACCAGGAAACGGCCATATTGGGAAGGTCAAAAATGTTCTCAGTCATTAGAGTCCAAAATCCAAATGTTGGAAATATATTGGTTTAGCTAATAAATCATAAATACAAATCAATGATCTGGACTACAGAATACTATATCACCCACCTTGTATCATCTCTAGGTAAGCAGTAGCCCTTACTTTAAAACTACAACTCCCAGCATGCCCTTTACATAAAGCACATTGACCCACTTGCACACTCACACAGCGCAACATATATATGGAAAATATAGAATACTGACATAAATGAACAATTATACAATTGTCAGATCTTATGGGATTTAAAGGAGCAATGAAAAGTCAGCAGACTCTGACCCTGGAGTCCCCACCCCCATCCTCTTCCAGCCAATCAAATTAAGAGTTCAATGCAAACACCAGGGAATAACTAGCGCGTTTTTCGTGCGTTTGCGCATGCAGGAAAAAAACTTTGCAATGCGCATTCATTTCCATTTTTGTACCGCATGTGATCGCATTCATTAGAATAATGGAAAATTGTACAGTTGCACCAAAATCGAACATGCATGCTCCGTGCACGATTCTTATGTGTTGTAGTGTTGCCTCAGCCTTGGGGCTAGGTCACACTACAGTGTTGGGCGATTGGTCTGGCTACACTGGGTGCACTGTTCTGTGTTGCGCTGCAATCTGATTTTTGGAGCACGTGATCATCATTTTGCAGATCGCATGTGCTCCAATTGTGCAACATTGCATGGATCACATTGCAAGCAGCCAGAAACGCACACAGTGCCATTCACTTGTAGTGTGGCTTTACCCTTATGCATTATAGCAAATAATCTATCCCTCCATTCAAATAAATGGATATTATATCACCTTGGAGACCTGTATAAAAGCGCCTGTCCTCCTGCTTCTATATGATCAGTTTGTTGCCAGCTCCTTTATTCTCCTTCCCAATCCTTTTGGGGGGGGGGGGCTGCTGCTTTTCCATCTTCCTCCTCTGTGGCTGTGTGAGCTTGTAAACCTAGAAACATTCAGGTCTGGGCTGGTGACAAAGATCTCATTCCATGGACCACCAGGACACAGCCAAGTATCGAGGTCTAGAGGTTGTGGGGATTCTTTAAAGGGCATGTTCAGCCAAAAAATAAGTAATGCTGTTTAGCCTAATTACCCCCCAAAAGTGGACTTTCTTTTAATGTAACCTAGATCCGACGCTCCTACATTGAGATATACTTACTTTAACTTCAGACGATCCCTTGACGGAAGTCTAGCCTCCTGCTTCGAGCTGGTTATAAGCATGGAGGAGCAGAGCATTTTGGAAAGGAATTACCACTATAACGTTTTATTTATGTCTTCTAGAAATATCATACGTACAATGTTCCTGCAGACCTGTGACTCATTCGTGTGACGAACGCCCGTTTCGGGCCGGTAGTCGCATGTGTATATGCGTCCTGTCAGGGGACGTTCGTTAATCTGCCATGGCAGAATGACCCGACTGAACACACACACGTGCGACTATTGGCCCAACCGGCCGTTCATCACGCTCAGGGATCTTGGATCTGCAGGAACATTGTATGTCTGTTCGAAGCATAAGACTTGCACCATTAGGAAAAATAAATATATTGTTAAAGATAAGGCTTTTGTTGAGCTGCAACACACTGTATACATTTGTTGAAATGTTGGGATTGGGGTTCATGTTATGATGTACCAGCCCTTTGATGGGGGTACATTTGTTTTGTTTCAGTAATTGAGAACCATCCCTTGATCTACTCCGTATCTGGGAACCATCCCTTGATCTACTCCGTATCTGGGAACCATCCTTGATCTACTCCGTATCTGGGAAACAGCTCTCAAGCCTCTGTATCTAGGAAGATTCTGGGTATTCCTCAGGTTTCCTATTGTATTTTTATTTCACCCTAGAGATTCAAGGTCAGTACCATAACGTGCACTATTATAGGGTCCTGCACACAGCATGTTATAATGCACTTTAGAAGCATTCATATATTCACATAACAATGCTGGATGGGCAGATTAAGGGAACTAGAATGAGAAAATACTTGTTAACACGTTTTAGTTAATCCCCGCACTCCTTTCCTTCAGAGATTTACTGGGTGCTGTTCCTCAGATCCTGTCCACCACATACAGGGTTAAATATTCTTTAGCAATTATATAGTTTGAAGAACGCACTCCTGTAGACCTTGCTCTTTCTTTATATGTTTATTAGTGACATGCGTGCACGCATTCTTCAAACTATATAATTGCTAAAGAATGAGAAAATACTCCCTGATATATAAGGGATATATATTAAACACACACGTATTTCCAGTAAATTAACCCTTTGAAAGAAAAAACTCAATTTAAAAATGTCTTTTTATTGTAGATAAAAAAATCTCCAGGAAACTCAGTGTTTAATTAAAGTAAAATTTATGCAATACATTTACAATAGTATTTCTAATCCGTGTCGGACTGGCCCACAGGGTTACAGGGGAATCCCGGTGGGCCCACAGCCCAATCACCCAAGAAAATAAAGAAAGCTGATAAAATGTAAATGCAGAGCCAATACTGCAGTATTACACACATTCTAATACACATAAGAAGCAAGTAGGAATAAGAGATATGTAAATAAGTAATAATAGAGACGTGAAATGTTGGTGGGCCCCTAAACTCATCCTGGTGGGCCCCTGATCTCAGATTTCCTAATGGGCCCCAACAGTCCAGTCCGACACCGTTTCAAATCTACAATAACTCTTCACTAAACCAAATGAGGATAATGCTTCTACCAAAAAATAAATCTGAGGAAATCAGCTGGTACTGAAATGGTTAATTTTACTGGTTAACTGTGACAGGAAATGCCATAAAAGAAGGAGAATGAAATATCTGCAATAGCTTTACATTTACTCCAATCAGTGTCCTCCACCCCGTGCCAAAATCCTGTGGGTCACAAAAGTTATTACCGGTTTACTAGGTGGGGTCTGGAGTATTACCAGCAAAGGTTCAAGGCTACTAGTATAAAAGGGGCTTATTATTTAAGAAGTGCAAATATTTGATTGCGTTCTTAATCTGCAGCAACACAAATAAACAGCTCAGGCAAATGTTTGCACTTCTCATTGAATATAAACAGGACATAGATATACAGTATAGAAATATTAATCCTTTTAGAATACGGTCTGTAGAGGGTTCCTTGTCTATATTATTTGTGTATATGCTTTATGAAATGCAATAGACCTTTATTGCAGGAGTCTGCAGTGCCTACAGGTGCCTCTGGCCGCTGCAGTAATAATTTTCATATACACGGTACTAAAGTCTACTATTGTAAAACCTTAATGATCCTCAGACAGAGCCATCATTAGTTTGCCTTTAACTCAGATAATGCAGTCAGGGCCTTGCTAATTTAGACTTTACATTGGTGACGCAGAGAAAGTTCACAATTTTCATCATAATTTCTTCCCCATTAATTTCCCATTGGGTGGGAGATTTAATTGTGTGACAAATCAGAGGTAGTGTAGGAGTGAGTTCTCATCTGAAATGATTTGTTTGTCTGATTGGTGCTGATACAAGGCACCTTCCTTGGTAGTCAGTGCTGTACGGTCACTGTAGACACCTTCCTTGGTAGTCAGTGCTGTACTGTCACTGTAGACACCTTCCCGAGTAGTGAGTGCTGTACTGTCACTGTAGACACCTTCCCGAGTAGAGAGTGCTGTACTGTCACTGTAGACACCTTCCCGAGTAGTGAGTGCTGTATTGTTACTGTAGCCTCGGTTCCTCACTGTAGGACTGAAGAACAACCCTGAGTTTCTCCAGTGCTAGTTTGGTGTCCAGCTCAGTGATGTCACGGTGCCACACCAACCGCACACAGTGTGAAGACATAGGGAGCGCCTGCACACTCACTGGCTGCTCGGAACCCATCTGGGTTGTATGGCCCAATTGTTTACATAGATCCTGTGCAGGAACCTTGTCAGCAAGCATCAATAGAACCATGTTGCTATCCACAACTGCAGGGTCTACAGTACATAATGGGGAGGACAATGCTTGAACACCTGTTAACGCACAAAATGATGGAATAGTAAAGTATACACACGCTAATATCATCAGATGATAGCTACAATCATACTTCCCCCACAGATTACTGTCCAAGTATCTCCCTTCACTATTATAGATCTTATTGATAACTGTAACATTGTACTAGGTCTCCCAGACAGTCATCTATCGCCTCCCCACTCTGATCATCTCACTCTCCTCCAAGAAATAACCTACATCCCCGATACTGCAGTCATGCAATCACATTCAATATCACAGAAATCTGGTTCCCAAGGGAAGAACCCACGAGGTGTCTGCACCCACAAGTTGGAAAGAGTGCACCTCCACCATTGCTTACCTGTTGGACTAATCACATTCAATACCCTTCTTTTATCCTTTAAATCCCTTCACTGTACTGCACCTCCCTACTTATCTGTTCCTGGATGTGCCCTGTGCTCCTCACAAGGCCACAAACCCCAACTAACACTGCTTCCTCTGACCTTAAAGGGTATGTCCATTGCTTTTTTAGTGAAAAATAGGAGGTACATGAGCTATGTCTTACCTTACCTACTTGCAGGAGCGGAGGAAGAACTTACCCAGATCGATCCATCGCTGCTCAAAGACTCTGACGCGGGTGACAGTCTCCGACGCGTCCCCAGTCCTTAGCACAGTGCGTGGATAGTGTGGTTCGATGGCATCTTTTGATCGATTCGCGGGTAAGTTCTTCCTCTGGTCCTGAAAGTTTTACTGAAGAACGGGAGGTAAGACATAGCGCATTTACCTCCTGTTCTTCAGTAAAACAGTAAAAAGTTAAAAAAATGGATATACCCTTTAAACCATTCTCTGCCTCTGGAACTGTCTCTGACATCCATTAGTACTTTTAGTAACTTTTACCCTATCTTTCTCAGCACCAGCACAATAAATGATTGTTAGCCTTCTGGAGCACTTTGTAACCCATTCCCCTACTTTATATAGAAAATAAAGTGCAACTAGAGACCAAAAATATAATACACACAGTGCACAACCAATTCTAATTCCATATTGGCTCCCTCCATAAGGTTCTGCTACAAACAGCCTGCTAAACCCTGGATAAAGAAAAGCAATTAGTTCAATAAATTGGCCAAATTATTTTAAGCCCAGTCACCATGTCCCTTCCCCCACTTGTATCTCTCACTTCAGCTTCAGTCACATGTACTATGTTAGCAGCAACCCACGACCCCCCCCAACCACAACTCACACGTTTACATAACCATGTAGTCAAACATAACACGTTGTGAGAATAACTGGTGCTTTATTTACCTGAACAGAGAGTGAGAATCTTACCTACAGCAAATGCTTTAGCATTATGATGGTCTAATGCCAAATTCTCATTTGCGCGATTCAAGGCAACTATTCCAGCTGCTGCCAGCACACCGGCCTGACGCATTCCTCCTCCAAGCAACTTCCTTATTCGTTTGGCATTGGCAATAAATTGCTTTGGACCTCCAATCAGTGCACCTACTGGTGCTCCCAGACCCTAAGGTAACAAATGTTTGTTATAGAGATTCTTCTATCCTTACACAGAATTAAGCTGGGTACACACTGCACAGATCTTTGAAAGATGACAGACAAGATGTTGCAGATCTTTAAAGACCAGGGTACACACAGTCCCGAGACAATATATATTAAGGGTTGTACTCCAAAATAAAGTTCTATTCCTTAATGAGGGACCCTCAATATATACTGCCTTAATATTTCAAATACCCTGAGGGTGGGATACCGGAGGAGTGAGCACCCACAGTTGAAAGAGTGCATTGAAACCCTGTGTTTATTTGTACACACAGTGCCGAGCGTTCTAACCCAGCATAGGGAGAACGTTCAAGGCTCCAAGTTTCCCACGACCGCGCCCAACTCCCTTATACATAAGTACAGGAAGGTGCCCATGGCCAGGGGAATTTTCAGTCTTTTGCAAACAAACGCGAGGCCAGCAGAAACATTCGTTGGCCTCGCGATCGTTCGAGAATATGCGCTACACGCGGTACTGATAGATCGCCAATGGTATCAGTGCTTTATCGTTATGGTGTGTACTCAGATTAAACCTGCCCATAGGCCTATAAGATAATGCTTGTTTTTTGACCGGCATCCCAAAAGCTCATTCCCCGCAAGCTCCATTATAGACTGTATAGACATAGGCCTTAACAGCGGGATGCATCATTCATTTGCATTAGGAAGAACTCTGCCAATACCTGATTAGCTTGCGGTGTCCAATGGAATTTTTCTACCATGTCAAATGCACTAAGTAACCAATACAGGTCAATCACAACTATGGGTGAGCTTTTTATAATCATGGATAAACTAATATTGTTTTTTTAACCAATTAACTATATTTAGGCAGACAGAAGGACACCAAATCTTACTTTGGACAAACAGAAGGACACAGAATCACAGAATTGTACAATCTCAGATGGCTTCACCCCAAGAGATAGTGCAGCATTCAGCAAGCGAGCTCCATCCAGGTGGATCTTTAAATGGTAACGGTCTGCAAGTTTCCGTACCTATACATACAGGAAAGATGTAAGCGCACTTATTTAATAAGAGGTGCAAAATGTTGCCTATGTAATCTGCAGCAGCCAATCACATGTTATTAAACGGTTTCTTACTGCAGTAGACCAGTAAAAAGGTATCATCTGATTGTGGGCTGCAAATTAACACCACATTCAAATTTTGCACCTTTTGGTCCTTTTACTTGAAAGTTAAAACAAATCAAAATTGATTTCACAAGAACAGAGTTTTCTCTGCAAAAGGGTATTTATTATGACAAGGAATGGTTATTAACAAATATGGAATCTCCACCACAAACTTTAGAACCACAAATCTTCATCATCATGAGGCTGCTATAACTAAGCTGGTAGCGTAAGCACTTTAAACAAGGTACATCAGGGGTGAGCAAAATTTAGCCTTTATATGTAGCCACCATAGCCATCAATACAAACCCCTCTAAAAAGTTAAGTCACCATATGTACATTTCTATGAGCACTATTTATCAGGCTCCTGGGATTCTCCAGCCATCAGGTTCATTATTTAGGGCCAGGTCTCACTTGGTATTGCGCATTGGGAGAACTACCCTGAGAGCAAACTGGGGGACAAAGAAAGTGGATGGAGCTGACAAGAATGGGAGGTAGGTGGGGAACAAGAATGGGAGGTAGGTGTACTCTCTTTATCTCCCAGGACATTTATATCAAAGTTTCACGGTCAATAAAACTACATGAAATGAATATGAATGTCCAAATGCCTCTGCTATAAAAAATTTCACAAACACTCAATAGAAAACTAAATTATCAGGATTACAACTTATCTGTCTGTATTGATGGAAGAAATATTATGTGATACCCACCTCCATCATGTAAGATAAAGGCAAAACACGCCCACCCATTCGGTTATGGCTGTTTTCCAGGCAGATAAGTCTGGTCTCTCCAAAATGAGCATCAGGGAAGCCATGTTGGATCTTGCTCTCCAAATCCTGCAGATCTAGGGTCCCATCTTTGAGAGTGCGTACTGTGCGAGTAAAGACTCCAGCAACCTGGCAGCAAGGTAATTATTACAGAAAAGGCAGCACATTTTGCACATGAATAATTTCTCTTGCTACCTGTATTATCAATACACTGATACTGTCTCCTGCATGACGGCACAGCATTACAATCAACATTTAGGGCTAGGCCCCACTGCCGCGTTTTAACGCACGATTCGAATACAATCTACAATTACTAGTGTTGGACAATTATTGGGGCCACACTAGGGGCCATATTTAAGAACATGTGGTATCGCAATTTAGCAATATGCACTTTATGGTAATGTAAATGTACATCCGCGGTCATACATTTACGACTGAATGTTCCTTAATTAACGAGCGTTCGGCCGTAGAATACCATGCGTCAGTAACCTACCGCAATGGTATTCTATGGAGATCGTAAATCTACGATCGCGTTATCATAGATTTACAATTGTTATCGGTAATCAATAATCATTATCATAAATTTACGATCACGATTGTAAATTATCAATTGCTAAACTGACCAGAAATTAAACTAAATTGATCGTTAAAGGCACAGTATTGCTAAAAAGCAATAAATATGGCCCTAGGTGCACTGCCATGCGTTGCGCTGTGATCCACTAATCGGAATGCATGCAACAGCTTTTTTTACTCAATCGCATGCTGATTGTGCAACATTTTCAGATCGCAGCACACCGGAAACACTTGTGTGCACAATTCCAGTCCGCTGAGACACCTTATAGTGTGTCCTCTTAGTTCTGCAGATGTTGGTGTATCAATTGTTGACTAGGGTTGGACATATAGAATTCTACCCTCAAGGCCACAAGCAGACTTTAAAGTTTCATCCCAAACAGAATTGTTAATGTTACAAGGTGCTTAATCTTACCTGAGCTGCTCCTCCCTGTTCATACATACAAAGGTGAGACTCGTCCCCAATCAGAATCTCTCCTCCTCTGGAATAGCAGTGACACATTACTAGAATGGAATGTAACACTAATGAGAGGCTGACAATAAAATAAAGGCGAGATCATGATTCACATCAGCAAAAGCCATTTTATAAAGCAGAATCAAAGATATATATATTGTTATTATTCCCAGTGATTCCACAATTACTGTCCCCTTCTATATCTTCTTTACAAAACTTAACAATTATATTATTATACAACCCCTCTCCACAGACCAGTGAGTGGACACAAACGCTCGTTATAGAGGCAGGTAGGTTGCACTGTACTTTACTGGGCCAGGGCCCCACATAACGAAGGAGGCGGTGTCCTGCCCTGGCACATTTACTGCTTTATTTCCAGAAGAGGCTATAGAACTAGGAAGAAGTGCGGAATGATCGGGGATGTTGGGTGGTTTTGACTTTTGCCAAAGCTAATTGTCGACTGGCTTTAGTGAGTTGTTTCCATACTAATAAACACCCCAAGTTTATAGTGACCTGTTGGTAGAGTTTTGCTACTCACCAGAAATAAGATTTCCCATTGTACCAGAGGTGACAAACAGTGCATCCTCTGTCCCGAGCAGCTGGGCAGCTTGTAATTGGATGTCTGATAAGAAACATAAGAGTTAGCAGGACGTTCCTGTTCCGGAGACTGTGACAGTTACTGCTCTCACCCTCTTACCGTTCACAGTGGGGTCCTCTCCATAAACATCGTCACCAACCACTGCTTCTGCCATAGCTCTGCGCATTTCCGCACATGGTTTTGTCATCGTGTCACTGCGTAGATCCACCATGCGCACCTGTGCGGAGGACATAGCCTCTGTCGCCTTGTACATAGTGCGTGATCCTGGGACTAGTGGTAACTTAAAGAAAGGCTGTGAAATGGTCCGGCTACACCTCCTGCTTTGATGTGGCAAGCACCAGTGCAACAATTTGGGCTGTATAAGAAAAGGTTGAAGGGAACAGACTTACAGGGTTATTCAATAAAAGTTCTTATTGTTAAAAATGGTGCTAATTTCTCGCCAACCAATCAGATGTTCAAGGGCATGTCCACCCCCAAAACTAAAATTTAACCCCTTACTGGCCACATCAAGTAGTTTAAAACAATCCTTACCTTACATTCCTGCTCAAAATAGTTCCCCTGCTGTGCCCCTCCAAATTCCAGGAAACTGCTGTGTAGGAGCAGTGTGTGACTCATGCTGTGCCTGAGACTTCCTCAACCTCATCAAGGTTGAGGCATGCTCAGTGCAGCCCTCCCTGCCTCTCAGCCAATCACGGACGCGGCTGCCAGTCCCGCCCCCTGCTTTCAATTCCATGCAAGCAGAGGGCCTGAACACTGCAGCAGGGGAGAGAGGGCAGGTAAGTAAGAATCGGGGGACTTTCTAACAATTATATTAATGCGGTTGGGGCTGGGGGAGCATGCCCTACCACATATCAAAAGTAAAATTTTGGGGTGGACATGCCCTTTAAATAACTCGAGCCACTCAATAAAAGTAAATACAAATATGTTGTGGGTGCACAGATGAAAGTAAACCAATAGTATTGTGGCAGTGGAAGGAAATGAGTTAAGTGTTAACTTAAATCTAACATGATTTTGCTTATACAGTCTAATGAATAAATGATCCATTATATATCGCATGCAATTGAACTATCATTTTTGAAATATTAACTATAAATGACCCCTTCCATTTCTTAGAAGAAGCTAGATGTTCTCTTGTCTGTGTCTTGGACGTCTGTGATCTAAACTTAGCCAAATTTAATCCACCTTCCCTTCAAACATGTTAAAGGTCTGCGCTGCTTAGATACCTATAAATACCATCAAGGTCGCATGAAGATTTTCTTGCATGTTAGCTAATACATGGTGTCAGTGACTTAAACCTATGGGCAGGGTCATTACATGTCAGGTGGTAACTTAATTTAATTTGTAATCTTAAATATGTAATAAAACACAGTCATTTAAAGGCATGGGAATTAACGCCACTAAGGCACTGTTCTGCATTAAATATACAACTATGCACATTATTATTCACTTAACTATCGGCAGCTCTTTTTAAGGTGGTATTGCTCTTATTAAGGTGGTATTGTTTTTTACCAAATAAAGCATGGGGCAAACCTACAGCAATAAAAAAACATCCGTGTCTAGATGTGAGTAAACATTGTGTAACTCAATAATAAATTAAAATATTTATACGTCATTTTTTTTGTACCAGATTCAAAAGGACTTAAAAGTTAAATAACAAAAGTCGGTTTAAAGATACACTGCCTTTTTTCCCTCTTGATTATCAAGGTTTTAAATACTCGTTGTCTTAAATGAAGAGGTAGTGGTTTCCCTTTTTCTCTCCAAAGATTTTAGTTGAAAATACAGAAGCAAAACTCTAATAACAATCAAACGTAGGACCGAGCAGGTCTAACCTTCCAGGACAAAGGGATCAGCCTTCCTTCCTTTATGCCTCACACATAAGACCACAACTTTTTTAACTTTTTACATTTTTATACTGATAAATAACCGAAGAAACAAGATGAGGGTTATATTTTACAATAAATAACACATTCCCTCACAAGTGCTTTAAACTGTCATACCTCTTCTTTGTTTTTGGTACAAAAAGAGGGAATGATGTACCTCAGTCCGCCATCTTGTTTAACATCCTTGTAGTGCTTAATCACATTAAATAGTTTGCGTAGGCACATTCAAGTAACGTACAAGTAAAACAAAACAAGAATAGCCAAACATGTGGCTCACTAATTACATTGTCCATTCTCCAGAATGGAATTAAAATCACTTCCTTCTTCAGACACTTTGGTTTGGAGGTGTTAATGCCCTTGTTGAAATATGCCAAGAGTTACTTTAAAGTCCATGTGCTCTACAAAGAATCTGGATGTCCAAGGAAGACAGACTTAAAGCAGTGGCAGAAATTTTTTATCAGCAGGCTTTCATTTACCACTTTAAAGTTATTCGGCAGATCATTTAGTGCCCACCAGATGGAGCACTGTGGACCCAGTCAAGGATGATCAGGCTCATGCATCCAATCATAACTACGAATCCACTGATGAGAAATAGAATAGCCTAGAAAGAAAGAATGCAAGTCACATATATCCAGTCCAGTGAAGGACAAACATAAGAAGAACCAGACAACACGCACAAATTCTAAAATGCAGTCCCCTTACCATTAACACTATTTAGTATTAGATTCTTAGATCCCTCAATAACTGCCCCAAATGACTCACTATATACAAATCTTTAGCATGGACTATGGTCATGGCTTAAGGGCCTAGGTCGTTGTGTTTAATATTAGAATTGTAACAATCAGGGTGGATAAAAATCAATGGGGTTTTTTTTTTAAACATCGGATTTATTTTGATTTGAATCAGATTTTTTTTAATTTAAATCGTATTTTTTTTAAATGAAATGCTTTTTGAAGAAAATATATTACCATTCAAAGGTTATTCCATCATGAAATAAAGATTTGTTTTTTTAATTATGTAGAATAAGGCTGTATACCATATATACTGGAATATAAGTTGTCCCAAGTATAAGCCGAGATACCAATTTTTACCTGAAAAAGGAGTAAAAACTGCTTGACTTGTGTATAAGCCAAGGGTAGAAATTATGACCACTACTGCCTTCTGATTCTGTATTGTTTTGGGGCTTTTGTTGCCCTTTAAATGCACAGCAGAATTCCCATACAGTAGTCCCATACAGTAATAGCCAAATCCAGTATGGTTATTACTGTATGGGAATTCTGCTGTTCATTTAAGGGAAACTAAAGCTTCAAAACAATACTGAATCAGACGGCAATCTTTTCAACAACAATAGATACCATCCTCCTGATTCTGTATTGTTTTGAGGCATTAGTTGCCCTTTAAATGGACAGTAATCCCCAATTCCTTGGCACTCCAGATGTTTGGAAACTACAACTCCCAGCATTCTTTAGTTGCTGGGAGATTTAGTTTCCAAACATTTGCAGTGGCAAGCACCCCCAGGGCAGACCAAGTCATTACTCGGCACCAGGAAGTGAGACAGGCGCCGAGTAGTGACGTCAGGCAGAGCAGTGGATGCGGATTGCGGAGCGAGCAGCAGCCGGATTGCAGTAAGTGATTAACCCGAGTATAAGCCGAAGTTCGATTTTTGGGCTATTTTAAAGCCTGAAAACCTCGGCTTATATTCAAGTATATACGGTATGTTTAATTTTTTTGGTAAATAAATTCCATTAATCCATTCACAATGTCCTGCTCTTCCAGAGGTTTTTCTAAGATTATTGGGCAGTTTCTCTGCCTACAAGATATTATCACAGACGCTTGGTTTACTTTTGCAGTTCTCATAACTGAATTTGACTCGGCAGAGATCACTTGCTTCTTCTTCACAGCAAAAATGTTATAACATGAACAGAGTTGAGAAAAAGACCTTAATCCTATTCTACAAACCTATGAATATGAATCGACCCCTTCAGTGCTAAATTTCAAGAAGTTCAGTGAATAGAAATGCTGTAATGTTATTGTTTCAGTTGAGTAAATCTATTTAAATTGTTATTATTCTAAAAATCTTTATCTACTTGCATATTAAAGTTATACCAACAAGAATTAGTCTTTATGTAGAAATCTATGATTTAAATCAAGCCTTACTAACTAGTGATTTAAATCAGTTTGATTTAAATCAAATCCACCCTGGTAACAATGGGGTTTTTCCTATTTCGCCAATGTGTATGGAGCAAAAACAATCCTCCATGATGACGACAAAACAGACTCTTGGATGATCAATGTTCCCTTTACTTTACGAGTAGGAGTCCATGCATTTGGCATGTGTACGCTCACCCAGCCCACCTTCCCCATAAAGAACATAGGGGGGAGGTCTGGAGTTTGTCATATGGATACATGTGCATGTGTATGACCAGCTTTAGTCTAACAGTTTCTGTAACACATGCTGAATTTCAGGCCTAGGCTTGGCTAAAAAAAAAATTAGGTCAAATATTCCTTTTATATCCATTTCAATATGGAACTCAGGTCAAGCTGTTTTGTTTACAGTGATTTTATCTGTAAAATTGTAAAATGTAAATTCTATTTCAGTTCTTTATAAATAAGGCACCTGGTCTCCAATCATAGCTATAAAGCAGCCATTACTGGGCCCCTTTTGCCAATTGAGCAAACCCACTGGTTAATGTTGACAATTATTGATAAATGTATTGTAAAAAAAGGTACTGTGATTAATAAATAAGAATTTTGAAATGTGCAATAGCATTAAATTTACATGGCACGTACCCCAATCTTCTGCACTGACTTATAGGATTCCTTTTTCACCAGTTTGATGTAGAATGCTGATGGGAGGATAAATACCAACATGGCGGCAGCAGAGGAACCTGAAAGGAAAAATTCTATTTTATTTCTCTCACCTTACCAAAAAGAACCTACCTGAAGCTTCCTAACACAACCATTAAAGTTCCGTTTTTATAAAGCTGAATATGGTTTAAGCATAACCCACAGCAACTAATCATACAGTTCTTTTTTTCCGTTAAGAACTGATGGTTGTAGGGGTATATAGGGGGGATATCCTAAACCCTAGGTGCTTGTGTATTTGTGAGTCCATTTTAGGCAAATGGTATTGTTAAAGGAAAATATACTCCTCTACCCACCTTAAAAGCAATCAGGGTGGGGATCTATACCACTAGGTCCTTAACCATGGCTTTGCCTTAGATCCCCCATACCAAGAAGGTAAAACTGCACCAGTAGTGCCAATCTGGCAATGCTTCCTCCCATTTCTTTAATGGGAAGACATACTCTGCAAGAAGCGTATCTTCCCAATGACCAGTTAAGAAACAGTCCCAGACTGTGAGAGGGAGCGGGGCCAGACAGGCATTACTAGTGGATCTTGGTATGGGGGATCTAGGGCAAAC
This sequence comes from Hymenochirus boettgeri, assembly GCA_019447015.1. NCBI lineage: Eukaryota > Metazoa > Chordata > Amphibia > Anura > Pipidae > Hymenochirus > Hymenochirus boettgeri. The sequence goes on from CM033476.1 coordinate 32,193,640, forward strand.
AAAGAAGTAAGGACCTATCGGGGGGGGGGGGGGGGCTGGTTTCTTTTGTGGTTGTTAGAAGGTATGTCCGCCATTTTTTAATCTTCGTGTTATTCAGTTTAACTGAAGAATGGGAGGTAAATGAGCTTTGTCCTACCTCCTATTGTTCAGTAAAACTTGCAGGAGAGAAGGCAGAACTTACCCGCAAATAGTCTAGTGCCGGCTTCTCACTGACTGACTGTCTCCTGCAAGTTTCACTGAAGAATAGGAGGTAAGACGTAGCTCATTTACCTCCCAATCTTCAGTTAAACTGAAAAACACAAAGTTTAAAAGATGGTGGACATACCCTTTAAGACTTTTTCTACCTTTAGACAGGTAGGGTAGGATCGGTTTCAATGGAATTATGATAAAATTCACTGACTGCTTTACTTTTGTAATATTGCTAATGTCCGTCATCATCTTGTTCTTTTGTAGCATGACCCATTTATGTGGGAATACAGTCAGTTTGCCAAAAACCATTGAAAAGGCATAAACATTCTTCTGACATGGAGAGAGACACCTACACACAGATGCTTATCTCTAATTAAGGGTGAGACTGCTGGTGAATCTGTACATGAAATAATCATGACAATAACAATCTCAAGGTACATATTTGGTAGATACAATGTCTGGGAACATGGAGAATCTGAATAAAGCTTATTTGTGTCTTATATGGGTGGTTATATTCATAGAACTATAGCGCTGCCTTGTATATTATTTCTACACCAATGGTTTTACTGTCCGATAGGATTATGATTGGGAGAGACATTCCAGACTTTTGAAGTAGATTATATGAAGTAGAAGTAGATTATATGAAGCAGATCTTTAACATAGGAATGAAAAACCAATCATACCGATGAATCCAAATATATCCCGTATAGTTGGAACACATATGACCAGAACATTGGTGAGTATCAGTAGCGTCACAGTGATTAGAATGTGGCGCCACCATGCAAAGTTCTTTCCGGAAAAAAATAACTCAGTGACGGAGCTTCGAATCTGAAAGGCAAATAAAAATAAATAAGAACTGGTCAGCCAAAGAACGTCAGGAATGTACACACAGGTTGGAAATCTCTGACCGAAATATGCTAGTGAGGGTTCTCAATCCAGGTCATGGTATATCTGTAATATTCATTCATCCAGGTCATGGTCCCTGATAATTTGTTTAGAGAGTAAAGGTGGAAGTACATAACAAAAGGTTATTGCAACAGTAATTGCGATCAACATCTTGGAAATGGAAGCAGTTAAAAAAAGGGCAACTAAAATAATAAAGGGAATGGAGGGGCTTGACTATGTAGGCAGATTAGACAAGCTAGGGATGTTTACACTGGAGAAACGACATTTGCATGGGGATATAATAACTTTATACAAATATAATACATAAGGCTAGGCATTTTCAAAGGGGAGGTGCAGTGGCGAGAATCTGTATTACAGTCACTCAGTGATGTCACTGAGTGACTTCCTGTATTCCATGCCCCTCCCCCTGTTCTCCCCCTCCCTGTATTAGTCATTTATATAGGACATGCTGTTATTGTTGACAGATGAGTTCGGTCTTTCTTTTTTAATAGGAACAGTAATTAACTATTTATACACTAAACAGGGATTCCCTATAAATGACTAATACAAGGAGGGGGAGAAACAGTGGTAGGGAAGGGGGAGAGTGTGTCTGCTCTGTTTTTTGGCTTGCCTTATGTATTATAAGAAATAATACGCTTCCTACAAGTGTGATATACGTATTTACTCACCTCGGAGTTTCATGCCGACATAAAAGCACTCGGCCAGCGGCCTCATGCTTCTATAGGTCATGGAACTCTTGGTGGCGTAAATCCTTATATTACACTCTAGGAAGCGTATTATCCCTTATATATTAATGCAATAAACTTTCTGGTGCATCGTTTACCAATAGGTCATATCAGAGGACTTGTGGACATCCTTCAGATTAAAAAGAAAGAAGTTTCATCTTCAGGTTAGGAAAGGTTTCTTTACAGTGATAATGGTTAAAGGGCATGTCCACCCACAAAACTCAAATTTAACCCCATACTGGCCACTCTGTAGTGTACAAAAATTCTTACCTTACATCCCAGCTCCTTATGGTTGCCATGCTGTGCCCCTCCAAAGTCCAGGGAAGTGTAGGTAGAAGGTCTGGGTGACTCATCCTGCGCCTGTCTCAACCTTGACAAGGTTGAGGCATGCGCAGGAGAGTCCTCCCCCCCCCCTCCCTCCCGTTTTTTTCTCCCTCCCCTAGTGTAAAATCCCCATTTATATTATACATATTGATCCCCCAGCCCAACCGCCGTAACACAATTCATAGAAAGTGCCCCGATATGTACTTACCTTCCCTCATCTCTGAGCAGCCGGCAGCCGCGTCCCTGATTGGCTGCTCTCAGCCAATCAGGGACGCGGCTGCCGATCCCGCCCCCTGCTGCATTTCCGTGCAAGCAGAGGGCCTGGAGACTGCGCGGAGGATAGAGGGAAGGTAAGTACATATCGGGGCACTTTCTAAGAATTTTATTACGGCGGTTGGGGCTGGGGGATCAATATGTATAATATATAAAAAGTTTAAAAAGGGGTGGACATGCACTTTAAACTATGGAACTGTCTTCCAGCAGATGTGGTAATAGCTGTGGTAATAGCATATACTGTAGTTCTGGTTGGTACAGGGATACTAGATAGTATTGAGAATTACTGGTATTAATACATATACTGTAGTTCTGGTTGGTACAGGGATACTATATAATATTGAGAATTACTGTATTAATACATATACTGTAGTTATGGTTGGTACAGGGAACTATATAATATTGAGAATTACTGGTATTAATATGTATACTGTCGTTCGGTTGGTACAGGGATACTATATATATTGAAATATGGTATTAATACATATACGTAGTTATGGTTGACAGGGAACTATATAATATTGAGAATTACTGGTATAATACATAATACTGTAGTTAGGTTGGTACAGGGATACAATATAATATTGAGAATTACTGGTATTAGGGCTAGGTCCCACTACTGGTGTCGAAGCGAGATTTGCGATCCGTTCACGCTTCTGGTCTGTTATTGGTTTGCATGTGTGCAAGACTTTTCATGCGTATCGCATGCGTGCACATAAACATTATTTGACCCGGAACGCAGGGCACAAGTATCACGCATAGCAGCGCATTGCAAAAACCCTGGAACCCGGAAACGGATGCACAATCACAAACGCATCGGAAATCTCAGGAATTTTTGTGTTCCCGTGATTTCCATTCTAACCAAAATGAAAAACGTGTTACTGTGGCCTAGCCCTTACCCAGCCTCAATTACTATTTTACTATGTAATCACAGCTGTAACACTGACCATATTCTGATTGACAGATGTAGAGGGACGGATTTCTGGATAGGCCACCTAAGCCATGGTGTAGGGTGCCATAGAAGCTAGGGCGGCATTAAGTAAATCTATTTGAAGTGAGGAGTAAAGTACCTGCAGTACTGGCTTTGGGGACTGGTTGGGGCAGACATTCTATGAATTGTGGGTCAGGTGTTGGGGGCCACTGAATGTGGTATCACAAAGGGGCACTGACTGGTCTGCTTTAAGGGCAATTAGTATGGCTTCAATCTTTGGGTGCCGCTAAATAGGTTTAGTGGCTAGACCACACTGCCTCTGGGGCGCGTTATAGTGTGGCTGAAATCCCGTCCAAGTATTGCCCTCGCAGCCCTGCCCCGGAAGCCCTTATCCATCCCGGAACTCCCCAATGGGACTGTCATATTTTATCAGCTGGATTGGGGGTGTTGGTGGGGCAAAAGATAACTGGCCTAGGGGAGAAAAAAGTATAAATCCGGCCCTGAGGAACAGGAGGTAAAGCACAGCTCCTTACCTCCGTCTTCATATAAAACTGGATTGCAAAAAGTCGATATTATTCATGTGCTAATGTGGAACATCCACCTTACTCTTCTGGTGCCGTAATGGAATGGCCAAGTTCAATGGAAGTCCCTTTGTCACACCTCAATCCCCTCCCCAGTGCTGGGCTAGATATGCAATTAGTTGTTAAAAGTCTTACTATGCTGTATTTATTTGTGCAGTAACTATGTTTAAAACAGTGATAGCACCTATCTTAGTAAAGGTGCGTGCAATCAGCTGTTAAAAAGAGCTGATCCTGGTATTAGCAGGCAGATCAATACACTGCTATGAGATAGCAGTGTAGTGAGTCTTGACTGATGTACGTCATCAGGGGCCACAAACAATGAAGGCCTGGATTCGGCCCCGGCCTTGGCTTGAAATGTGTGCTGTAAAGGCTAAAGCAGGGATTCTGATAGGCCCAGTTATTTGCAGCTGCAAATGATACATGTAGTGAATCACAAGCAGTGTCCGCTGAGGGACGCTTAGAAAACGCTCTAAAAATGGTGTCTGCCATTTGTCTGAAAGAAGCTACGCCAGCTATTCAATATCTGTTGATGAGGTGTTATTGAATTCGGATTTTTAATGCTATTTTTACAAAATGCTTACGTTTACATTTCTAGCTGAAGCCCCCTCTTTATCTCCAATGTCTTCCTGGAACCAAGAAAAAATGTACCAGTCCCGTTTGTTGAGCTTTTCATTTTCATGCCGTCAAGACCTAAGCAGCAATTAACTCCATTAACAGTCGGGTTCAAGGTGCAAATTCTCCAACATAACCAGGCTGGAACGGCGCAGTTTTAATCCTGGGATTGCATACGGTGCTTTGTGACTAATAATCTTACCTTCCATAAATACTTGCGATTATTTCGTCAAATTAGCGTTCAGATTTTTACAAATAAGCCCGAAAAGGTTCTTACACATGTATTATGAGTGCGCCAAGCCACGACCGCTGACCAATTCGTGCAAGAACTGCACATGTGTATGCGTTCAGTCGGGGACATTCATCAATCCGCCAGATGGATCAACCAACAACCTCTGACAGAATAAACACCGCAACGGCGTTTGTGCACAAATGTGACGTGGTCGGGTGTCGGTTCCAAATCGTACGTGTGTGCAAACCTTAAGGCTGGCCATACACCTTCCAATCTGATTGCATGCACTTTAAATAACTGTGTAAAATGGCCAACGACTGAATGTTACGGAATTAATGACTCACCATTTGCATTAAATTTCTACAATCAGATTGGAAGATGCGTGTGGCAATAACAGAAATGCAGCAATCCTCTGTGTCAATGCACATATTGTCTTTACTTCCCCTTTACTGACCTTATTAAACATTATAAACAGGCTGGATCCCCAACCTCATGGTTATGGGATTGCACAGATAAAACATTTCCTATAATAGAATTACCGTCTGACACCCCACGTACTTTCCAAGCAGCTGTGCACGAGACCTGTCCCCAAACCGCGCGCTGCAAATCATAGTTCTCGTGAGATTTGGTGCCTGCAAAGTTTGGAACCTCTGCGAACAAGGGTCGGGTCAGCCAGCTCAGCATTCTTGATGAAATTTCCCAGCATTCCATTGCAGAACTGGGACAAGAGGCAGTTCCGTTGTGCGCCACCAGATGGCAGCGTGACACAGTGAAGGTTAGAGCACTTCTTGAACTGCTCTATTAAGCTGGGACACACATCAGATCAATGAAAGATGACAGACAGGATCTGCAAGATCTGTCTGTCCTCTTTCAAACATCTGCATACACACAGTCCGAGCGTCTCCTATGAATCATAGGGAGAATGCTCTGGACTGTGTGTTGTGAAGGTTCTCATTCACCAGGTATGGTATATCTGTTGTATCATTAGATCAAACTTGAATTGTAGTTCTTGAAGACGTTTCGCTAGTCATCCGATGGCTTCTCAATTCAGAAATTCTGAATGAGAAAGCCAGTCGGATGACTAGCGAAACGTCTTCAGAACTACAATTAAGTCCAGTTGATCTAATTGATACAACAGATATACTCTGGACTTGTGTTTCTGGCCGCGGCAGACTTTTACGGGGAGTTAGCACGGGCCGATGGAAATTTTAGGGAGGATTGGATTGTAGTGCATCACTTGGCATCGTTGATAGTGTATTAAGGTGGCCAACATACCAACGATAATAGGTAAATCCCATTGGGGAATGACGGGATTATCACTCGCGTGTAGGGGATATTCTGACCGATCGGAATGGTCAAATATGCTGCAGTTGGTACTCGATCGATCAGGAAAGACAGAAAATTTTCATGGTGTTGGCCACAAAGCCAACCGTCAGTTCCATGTTCCCTTCGCAATGTGCCGACAGATACCAAGTGATCAGATACCAATGTGATCAGATACCAATGTGATCGTCAGCACATTGCGGAAAAAAAAACGTTTTTTTCGTTCTGTGGCTTTAAACCTGAGGCATTCAATTGCAAGTTTGATGTGGTAAGTATGGTGGTGTTGGTGTCATTCATAATACACAGATTGTAAGGAGGTCAGATTGCAAATCCAGCCCTGTGGGTTTAGAACTAACGATGAGCCCGGTATCTAAAGGAATTCCAAGTTTTGTAAATTCCGTCGACTACGCAGATTTTCGAAACGGATAAAAAATCGAAAATTCACAAAAGATTGAAAAAAAATAACGTGTTTGAAAATTAAGAAAAAAAACAAATTCCAGTTGAATATATGGAAAATTCAATTCAATTAATATTATTGTGCTTATAATACATGGATAGTTTTAGGCCCTGCCCCAAAGAGCTTGCAATCTAAAGCTGGCCATTCATATGAACGATAATAGGTAATCGTTAGTGTGTAGGAGCTTTTCCTGACCGATTGGAGCGCTGGGAACAGACAGATGATCAGATACCAATGTGATCTGTCGGAAAATGCTGTGGGATTGTATGATATGGCCAGTTTAAGCACATTTATTTGACACATACAACCTATCAGTATGTCTTAATAATTGTGGGGGAATTAAGATCCCGGAGGAAACCAACTCAAACACAGGAGAACATACAATGCAGATGTCCAAGGGTGGGATTCGAATCAGATTCAGTGCTGCAAGGCATCAGTGCTAACCACTGAGCCACCGAGCTGCCCAATTGGGGACAAATTGAATTTTCAGAACTACAGAAGGTTCCAGGCTGCCGCTAGTTTTGTTTCTCTCTAGTTAGAAGGCGAATGGGCTACTGAATGGCACCCAGTGAGATTCATTTCTCTCTGTAGCAGTAAATAAACAACTGCAGTGTGAAGTGGTAAATCTGCAATAAGGTTGATGCATCATTTCATTGTATAATAGCATCCCACAAATGCTGTGTTGATGACCACTTTCCGCAGCACAGACCAGCACGCAATTGCTAATTGTACAATGTTATGTTTATGCATATTACCCTCAGTAAAGAGCACAAAACGGATTTACTGATTTCTATCTCTTGGACCTGCAGTGCATGTCCACCCCCAAAAAGGGCATGTCCACCCCCAAAACTAAAGTTAACCCACTACTGGCCCCAGTAAATACTTACCTTACATCCCAGCTCCAAATGGTTCTCCTGTAATCCCCCCCCAAAGTCCCCAAAACTGCCACCAGGAGGATAGCAGAGTCCAATAGGACTGCCCCTGTCTCCCTCTGGGAGAAGTTTGGCATGCGCACTGCAGACCTCCCCCCTTCCCTCTCCTCCCGTTTTGCGATCCCTCCCCCTACCATAAAACCCCTTTGCCATATGGTAGTATTCCTTCCCCCACCCAACCACTTTAAAAGATTTTTAAGAAAGCCCCCTGAACTCACCTTACCTCTCTCCCCCGGTGTTCTGGGCAGCCGCGTCCGTGATAGGCTGCCTCTCAACAATCAGGGATGCGGCTGCCTGTCTGGACCCCTGCTTGCAGTGTCATGCAGCAGAAGGCCGGGCAGTGCGGGGAGGAGGAGGTAAGGTAAGTAACTATCGGGGGACTTTCTTGAAAATCTTTTATAGCGGTTGGGGCTGGGGGGGAATAATACACATATGGTAGTGGACACACTAGAAATTGCTGCATTTAATTTGAAAGGTGAAAATTCCGAGGTCCTCTCCTTTCATTGTTAAAGTTAAGTTGGCGTGTTTCTAAAAAGTCCGTTGTGCACCAGGGCCCAGTGAGATGAATTACTTCAATGTTTGATGTTTTCACAAGCCCCTTTAAATGTTGTAACGTTGATATTGTGCAGAAAAGCTTTAACAAAGAATAAAAGGCCAGAGTGCGATTTTACTGCTGAACTTCTCGGGGAGTAAAAGGAAATGGAATCACTCTGGATTGTTTTGAAACACAGCAATTAACACATCTATTATTTGGCAATATATAGCACTTAATGCAAACTTTTGCTTGACAGATACGACTCCCAGTTGACCGTGCGGGCCAGAGGGCAAAGCCTACAGTGTTCTGCAAGATCAGCCACAAAAGAGTCAACACCAACCCAAAAACATAAATACCAGTGCTATCCTGCGTCTGACATTTGCAAGTAGATCAATGTTATTGCTAAACTTACAGTTTATATATTGAGGAAAGGGAAACCATTTGTTTAGTTGCTGAAGATCATCCACAGAGGAACCCCAGTATTGTAGTACCGTGCTCAGTGTCTTCCATTAATAGTTATTATTATTGACATACATTCCGCCTACTCATATGGTTTCCTTCTGAGTATTTTTTATTGTGTTCCACGTGTAACGTGTCATTAATTTCCAGACAAACTTAAGATCTCATTAAATGCGCCAGCGGGATAATGAGACTTTCTGACCACTTTAAACAGGAATGGAAGAAATTACCAGGGATTATTATCACCTATTTGTGGGAAAAATTTCCATAGCGTTGACGTGGATTTCGGGCTTTAACAAGAGCAGTGTGTTACAAAGTTCACAAACAGATTTTGGAAAGTATGACTTCGGCATAATAAATTCCTCCAATAAAACCATCTAAATTAGAGGGTACAATATGTACAAAATACATACAATCTTTCAAAAGGATTTTAAAACATCCCCTATCATACCAAGTTAAGGCCCTAAACTGATAAGTCTTCATACCTAGGTTTACCTTGCAATCTTCAGTTCAAGTTATGATGTCCTCTGGACCAATGGAAGCATGCTCTGTAAGAAGAGCATCTTCCCATTACACAAGTCCGGGACTGAGGGTAGGGGTGGAGCTAGACTGGACAGACAATTAGAGGTAAACTAAGTTTCGGTCCTTGCCCTGGGTATGATTAATAGGAGACGGTGGGTTGGAACACTTAGGTTGTAGTTTTGCTGTTCTTTCAACGACAATATCCAGATTCCAGCCGATTCTGGTGATAGCTTCTGGGAGGTATAGTGCTGAAACACCGCGCTGTAGACCGCACATACCTATCCTACATATATTAATACGTCCACCAAAAATATTCTGATTACTTCACTTTTTTATCTATTTACGTCATGGTAGGCCGTTAAACATTTTGGTGGTTAAATCATTTGTTTATTTTAAGTGGTGCTGCTCTGTCTCTCCACATATCTTTCTTGTAATCATATGTGAGCTTGATGATCATTCATGTATTTATCAAACGCTTCCCACACTCATGTGTTTGTGCATAAGTTCGTAAAAGAATCTGGGACTAGAAACTGACCCAGGATCCCACTTTAAACTGCCAACATATAATCATTATGTTTTTTTTCTCTAGTTCCTTAAAGTATTAGACCCAAATGGCTTCTTCCAATAAGCTTGTAAGTTGCATGAACAAGACACTTATTAACTGAGCTAGCTTAAACACTACGCAGCTCTTTCAACTAAACCTGATGCTTGCACCTTCATTACTGTTAAAGTGCAAGAAAACTCCAAAATGAAGGCAACCTTGAAAGGTCTTACCAGGTTTGACTTGTTTAGCCCTATGAGTAAAGTAAAGATCCAAATATGTAAACTTGCCTTGTCTTATCTCATTTTTTATCCTAATTAATTGCTGCCTGGTTTTGACAGATGCACATGCTCCAGTTTGATGAAAACTTGGATACGTTACTGCTTCCTGGCTTAAAATCTATATTTAAGCGAACAGGATGTAATAATATGGGCAAATACACTTTGAGTGACAAAAGGCATGGTGTGTAAACAATTAGACCTAACGTAATATCAATGCTCCTAGACCAGGTGGAATATTAGAAGTCTCAGTAAAAATTCATTCCTGACTCCAACGGCAATCGGAAAGTATCCCTGGATCAACCAGATCTATATGTATTAATACCAGTAATTCTCAATATTATATAGTATCCCCGTACCAACCAGAACTACAGTATATGTATTAATACCAGTAATTCAATATTATATGGTATCCCCGTACCAACCAGACTACAGTATATGTATTAATACCAGTAATTCTCAATATTTTTAGTTTTTAGAAACTTATCCAGGCTTTTTTAAAGCTTATTTAATTAACTTGCCATTACACATCTGCTGAAAGACAGTTCCACAGTTTCACCGTTCTCACTGTAAAGAAACCTTACCTAACCTGAAGATGAAACTTCTTTTCTTCCAACCTTAAAGGATGTCCACGAGTCCTCTGATATGACCTATTAGTGAACAATGCACCAGAGAGTTCATTGTATGGCCCATTAATATATTTGTATAAGGTTATCAATTCCCCATGCAAACGTCCTTCTCCAATGTAAACAGCCCTAACTTGTCTAATCTGCCTGCATATCAAGCCCCTCCATTCCCCTTATTACTTAGTTGCCTTCTCTGAACTGCTCCATTTCCAAGATGTCCCTTTTGTATATGGGATTCCAAAACTGCACTGCATATTCCAAATGAGGCCTTACCATGTCTTGTAAAGAGGGAGAATAATATCTTTCTCTTGAATCTATTACCCTTATACAGACAATATCTTGCTAGCTCTAGCCGTTGCTACCTGGCATTGTTTGCTACAGCTAAGTCTGTTATCTACCAGAACCCCCAAATCTTTTTCCATTACAGATGCACTAACACAGAGTTTTTATGGTGCAGGTGGCACAGGGATTTAAAATCCCAAATGCATCACCTACATTTATCAACATTGAATCTTATCTGCCATTCTGCTGCCCATGTGATAATCTATCTAGATCTGCTTGCAGCAATGCACATCATTTGAAGTTTCCAAAGCTCTGCATAGTTTAGTGTCATCAGCAAACACAGAGATCTTGCTTTAATGCCCCTTCTAAGTCATTTATAAACAGATTAAACAGAAGCGGCCCAGCACAGAACCCTGAGGCACTCCGCTTATAACTTTAGCCCATAGATGTAGCTCCATTTACCACTGCTTTTTGCTTGCGATACAATAACCAATTCTCTATCCCTGCACAAATTTTTTCTTCAAGGCCAACAGTCCTCAGTTTATACGTTAGTCGCCTATGTGGCACAGTATCAAAAGCTTTCACACAATCCAAGTATACCACATCCACTGCTGTGCCTGAATCTAAACTCTTACTCACTTATTCATTAAAACCAATTAAATTTGTCTGGCATGATCTATTCTCTCTAAATCCATGTTGACTACTACTAATAAGATCAGTTCTGGAGACAAAGTCCAGGATATGATCCCGTAACAAGGTTTCCATCACCTCCCTACCACTGATGTTAGGCTTACAGGTCTATAGTTACCAGGCGTGAAAGACTATTTTTTTATATTGGTTTACCTTGGCTTTTTTCCAATCCAGCGGCACATCCCCAGACCAAAGTGAATCTGAAAAGATAAGAAACAGTGGTCTAGATAGAACTGAACTAATCTCTTTTAAAATCTGAGGGTGTATTCCATCCGGTCCTGGGGCTTTGATATTAACTTTGTCTAATGACTAGGATTTCAACAGTGAAAACCGAGTAAAAAAACGGTTTAGCAGATATAGCCTTTCGGCATCCTCACAACCATCTCAGCCCCATTATTAATGGTCCACATCTTAGTCCTCATCTTTTTACCATTTATTACTAAAAAACATTTTGGGGTGGACTTGCTTTGTTTGGCAATCCGTATTTCATTTTCTATTTTAGCTAATTTAATTGCTTTCTTGCACTCTTTATTAAAGCTTTTATACTCCCTGTAAGACTGTTCTGTTACCTCTGATTTCAAAATTTTAAAAGCCTTTTTCTTTTTTCCCATTTCCCTTTTTACCTGAGCATTAAGCCATGCAGGAGAGGACCTACATTTTTTTACACTTGTTCCCTAAAGGTACAAATTAGAAATGTAATAGATTAATATCTTAAAAGTGGTCCACATTGCTCAGTATCTTACCTAGAAACAATTCCCCCCAGTCTATGAGCAGGAGTGATTCCTTTAACAGCACAAAATTAGCTTTCCTAAAGTTAATAGTTTTTGTTAACCCAGTGCACTTAAGTTTTTTGCAACCTATATTAAATGACACTATACCATGGTCACTGTTCCCATTACTTTCATCTCCAAAATGAGCTCAGGGTTATTAGATATCACTAGATCCAACAACGCATTCTGTCTAGTAGGAACTTATACATCTGTGAAAGAAAATGCTCATAAGGAAATTTAAGAACTTTATATTTTTGAGGTGCTGGAGTTCCTTACTCCAATCTATGTCGGGTAGTTAAAATTCCCCATAACCAAAACATGCCCCATACCAGCAGCCTTCCCCAACTGCATATGGAGATTCATTTCCACCTCCACCCCGGCATTTGGTGGCTTATAACATACCCCAACACTAATTTATTTACCCACCTTCTTGCTTCCTGTACACAGCTGTACCCATATTGTTTCTGCTATATCGTTTATGTCCCCATCAATTCCATCTTTTAGATTTGGCTTCAATTCCTGTTAACATACATCATACTCCTCTCCTTTTTATAACTCTGTCATGTCTAAAAAAGGAGTATCCTTCAATATTTAGCGTCCAGTCGTGTGAATCATTTAGCCATGTTTCTGTATACTAATTATCATACCTTTCTTTAAAGCTATAAGTTCTAGTTCCCTGTTTTTTCCAGTCAGACTTCTTGCATTTGTAAACATACATTTTAGATTATCAATTGACTTACTTCCATACTTGGTCGTACATGCCTCCTTATCCTCTATGCTCCCCTCTCCCCTTCTCCTTCCTCTGTTGTGTTATTAGCCCCTGATCCCTAACTTCTCTATCTACCCCTGTGTAGTTCAACGTACCCTCCCCCCCATACCTAGTTTAAAATCTCCTCCAACCCCCTAGCCACCTTCTCCCCCAAAACAGCTGCACCATCATCATTGAGGTGCAACCCGTCTCTACTAAAGAGCCTAGTCGAAAGTCAGAAAAGTCAGCCCAGTTCTCTCAAAACCCAGACCCCATCTCCTTACATCACTCTCTTAGCCACGCATTTATACTCCTGAGCTCCGTTACGTCGTCCTTTGTGTAGCAGGTGGCTGTGGTAGTATTTCTGAAGTCACTACCCTTGAGGTCCTGCTTTTAACTTGGCCCCTAATTCTAGGAAACATTTTTAAGGACCTCACCTCCACCTCTAACTTTGTCATTGGCACCCATGTGAACCAAGACCGCGGGTCTCCCCCACAGCCCCACCCGATAATCTGTCTACACGACCACCACATGTCTAACCTAGCACCAGGCAGACAACACACTGTTCGGCATGTAGGGTCTTGGCGACAGATTACACCCTATCTACCCTTCTAATAATGGAGTCCCCTACCACTACCACCTGTTATCCTTCCTAGCCCCCAATTCTCCCTCCCTTGTACTGGAGTGGCCGTCCCCTGGATGCTCAAAAGAACAGCCGCTCCATACATGCTACTTCTGAGCCATCGACCTCCACATTTTCACCTAACACGGTAAATCTGGGGATCGACCAAATGGGAAGAAGAGGACCCTACCCTTCCATCCCCACTTCCCCTGGTGACCTTTACAATCTATCTTTCTTTACCACCTTATCTGCCCCATTTCACCATCCAGTTTACTGACCCCTGCAGTAGTACTGCGATTCCCCCAGATGTTCAAGCCCTGCAAACTGCAAGTTTCCCCTTATTCGGGCCTCCGATTCCAAATGGGGCAACCGTGATGGAACTACAGCTCTCAAACTCAGACCAAACAGAGCTTTCCAGCTCACAGGGTCAAAACCGGTTGAGGCTGCCGTCACTTACCATATACCACTTACCGTATATACTCGAGTATAACACCCCTTTTTCATAGTGGTTTCAGGCTTTAAAAAAATGCTTTCATCTTGCCCACAACTACCTCATCCTTAATCTCGGTTTATGTACTTCACCCTCGTTCCCCTCGTCGTTCATCCACTCACTCTTTCTGTGTTCTGCCTACCAACCATAACTACAGTATATGTATTAAAACCAGTAATTCTAATATTATATAGTATCCTGTACCAACCAGAACTACAGTATATGTATTAATACCAGTAATCCAATACATCTAGTATCCCTGTACCAACCAGAACATACAGTATATGCTATTACCACAGCTATTACACATCTGCTGGAAGACATTCCATAGTTTAAAGTGCATGTCCACCCCTTTTTTAACTTTTATAATTATACATATTGATCCCCCAGCCCCAACCGCGTAATAAAATTCTTAGAAAGTGCCCCGATATGTACTACCTTCCCTCTATCCTCCGCGGCAGTCTCAGGCCCTCTGCTTGCACGGAAATGCAAGCAGGGGCGCGGATCGGCAGCCGCGTCCCTGATTGGCTGAGAGGCAGCCAATCAGGGACGCGGCTGCCGGCTGCTCAGGATAGAGGGAAGGTAAGTACATATCGGGGCACTTTCTATGAATTGTGTTACGGCGGTTGGGGCTGGGGATCAATATGTATAATATAATGGGGATTTTCACTATGGGAGGGAGAAAAAAACGGGAGGGAGGGGGGGGGGGAGGACTCTCCTGCGCATGCCTCAACCTTGTCAAGGTTGAGACAGGCGCAGGATGAGTCACCCAGACCTTCTACACTACACTTCCCTGGACTTTGGGGGGCAAGCATGGCAACCATAAGGAGCTGGGATGTAAGGTAAGAATTTTTGTACACTACAGAGTGGGGCCAGTATGGGGTTAAATTTGAGTTTTGTGGGTGGACAGCGCCTTTAACCATTATCACTGTAAAGAAACCTTTCCTAACTGAAGATGAAACTTCTTTTCTTTTAATCTGAAAGGATGTCCACAAGTCCTCTGATATGACCTATTGGTAAACGATGCACCAGAAAGTTATGCATAATATATAAGGGATAATACGCTTCCTAGAGTGTAATATAAGGATATTACGCCACCAAGGAGTTCCATGACCATATAGAAGCATGAGGCCGCTGGCCGAGTGCTTTTATGTCGGGCATGAAACTCCGAGGTGAAGTAAATACGTATATCACACTGTAGGAAGCGTATTATTTCTTATAATACATAAGGCAAGCCAAAAAACAGAGCAGACACACTCTCCCCCTTCCCTACCACTGTTTCTCCCCCTCCTTGTATTAGTCATTTATATAGGAATCCCTGTTTAGTGTATAAATAGTTAATACTGTCCTATTGAAAAAAGAAAGACCGAAACTCATCTGTCAACAATAAACAGCATGTCCATATAAATGACTAATACAGGGAGGGGGAGAGACAGGGGGAGGGGCAGTGGAATAAAGGAAGTCACCAGTGACATCACTGAGGACTGTAATATAGATTCTCGCCATGCACCTCCCCTTTGAAAATGCCTAGCCTTATGTATTATATTTGTATAAAGTTATTATATCCCCATGCAAATGTCGTTTCTCCAGTGTAAACATCCCTAGCTTGTCTAATCTGCCTACATAGTGGATACTATATAATATTGAGAATTACTGGTATTAATATGTATACTGTCGTTCTGGTTGGTACAGGGATACTATATAATATTGAGAATTACTGGTATTAATACATATACTGTAGTTATGGTTGGTACAGGGATACTATATAATATTGAGAATTACTGGTATTAATACATATACTGTAGTTATGGTTGGTACAGGGATACAATATAATATTGAGAATTACTGGTATTAGGGCTAGGTCCCACTACTGCGTGTCGAAGCGAGATTTGCGATCCGTTCACGCTTCTGGTCTGTTATTGGTTTGCATGTGTGCAAGACTTTTCATGCGTATCGCATGCGTGCCAATAACATTATTTGACCCGGAACGCAGGGCACAAGTATCACGCATAGCAGCGCATTGCAAAAACCCTGGAACCCGGAAACGGATGCACAATCACATACGCATCGGAAATCTCAGGAATTTTTGTGTTCCCGTGATTTCCATTCTAACCAAAATGAAAAACGTGTTACTGTGGCCTAGCCCTTACCCAGCCTCAATTACTATTTTACTATGTAATCACAGCTGTAACACTGACCAATATTCTGATTGACAGATGTAGAGGGACGGATTTCTGGATAGGCCACCTAAGCCATGGTGTAGGGTGCCATAGAAGCTAGGGCGGCATTAAGTAAATCTATTTGAAGTGAGGAGTAAAGTACCTGCAGTACTGGCTTTGGGGACTGGTTGGGACAGACATTCTATGAATTGTGTGTCAGTGTTTGGGGGCCACTGAATGTGGTATCACAAAGGGGCACTGACTGGTCTGACTTTTAAGGGCAATTAGTATGGCTTCAATCTTTGGGTGCCGCTAAATATGGTTTTAGTGCTAGACCACACTGCCTCTGGGGCGCGTTATAGTGTGGCTGAAATCCCGTCCAAGTATTGCCCTCGCAGCCCTGCCCCCGGAAGCCCTTATCCATCCCGGAACTCCCCAATGGGACTGTCATATTTTTATCAGCTGGATTTGGGGGTGTTTGGTGGGGGCAAAAGATAACTGGCCTAGGGGAGAAAAAAGTATAAATCCGGCCCTGAGGAACAGGAGGTAAAGCACAGCTCCTTTACCTCCTGTTCTTCAATAAAACTGGATTGCTAAAAGTCGATATTATCATGTGCTAATGTGGAACATCCACCTTACTCTTCTGGTGCCGTAATGGAATGGCCAAGTTCAATGGAAGTCCCTTTGTCACACCTCAATCCCCTCCCCAGTGCTGGGCTAGATATGCAATTAGTTGTTAAAAGTCTTACTATGCTGCTATTTATTTGTGCAGTAACTATGTTTTAAAACAGCTGATAGCACCTATCTTAGTAAAGGTGCGTGCAATCAGCTGTTTAAAAAGAGCTGATCCTGGTATCTAGCAGGCAGATCACTACACTGCTATAGGATAGCAGTGTAGTGAGTCTTGACTGATGTACTGTCATCAGGGGGCCACAAACAATGAAGGCCTGGATTCGGCCCTCGGCCCTTGAGCTTGAAATGTGTGCTGTAAAGGCTAAAGCAGGGATTCTGATAGGCCCCAGTTATTTGCAGCTTGCAAAATGATACATGTAGTGAATCACAAGCAGTGTCCGCTGAGGGACGCTTAGAAAACGCTCTAAAAATGGTGTCCTGCCATTTGTCTGAAAGAAGCTACGCCAGCTATATTCAATATCTGTTGATGAGGTGTTTATTGAATTCGGATTTTTAATGCTATTTTTACAAAATGCTTACGTTTACATTTCTAGCTGAAGCCCCCTCCTTTATCTCCAATGTCTTCCTGGAAACCAAGAAAAAATGTAATCCAGTCCCGTTTTGTTAGCTTTTCATTTTCATGCCGTCAAGACCTAAGCAGCAATTAACTCCATTAACAGTCGGGTTCAAGGTGCAAATTCCTAACATAACCAGGCTGGAACGGCGCAGTTTTAATCCTGGGATTGCATACGGTGCTTTGTGACTAATAATCTTACCGTCCCATAAATACTTAGCGATATTTCGTCAAATTAGCGTTCAGATTTTTACAAATAAGCCCGAAAAGGTTCTTACACACGTATTATGAGTGCGCCAACCCACGACCGCTGACCAATTCGTGCAAGAACTGCACATGTGTATGCGTTCAGTCGGGGATCATTCATCAATCCGCCAGATGGATCAACCAACAACCTCTGACAGAATACACACCCGAAACGGCCGTTTGTCGCACAAATGTGACGTGGTCGGGTGTCGGTTCCAAATCGTACGTGTGTGCAAACCTTAAGGCTGGCCATACACCTTCCAATCTGATTGCAATGCACTTTAAATAACTGTGTAAAATGGCCAATTGACTGAATGTTACTGGAATTAATGACTCACCATTTGCATTAAATTTCTACAATCAGATTGGAAGATGCGTGTGGCAATAACAGAACTGCATGCAATCCTCTGTGTCAATGCACATATTGTCTTTACTTCCCCTTTACTGACCTTATTACACATTATAAACAGGCTGGATCCCATAACCTCATGGTTATGGGATTGCACAGATAAAGACATTTCCTATAATAGAATTACCTGTCTGACACCCCACGTTACTTTCCAAGCAGCTGTGCACGAGACCTGTCCCCCAAACCGCGCGCTGCAAATCATAGTTCTCGTGAGATTTGGTGCCTGCAAAGTTTGGAACCTCTGCGAACAAGGGTCCGGGTCAGCCAGCTCAGCATTCTTGATGAAATTTCCCAGCATTCCATTGCAGAACTGGGACAAGAGGCAGTTCCGTTGTGCGCCACCAGATGGCAGCGTGACACAGTGAAGGTTTAGAGCACTTCTTGAACTGCTCTATTAAGCTGGGTACACACAATACAGATCAATGAAAGATGACAGACAGGATCTGCAAGATCCTGTCTGTCATCTTTCAAACATCTGCATACACACAGTCCCGAGCGTTCTCCCTATGAACATCATAGGGAGAATGCTCTGGACTGTGTGTTTCCTTCGGCCACCGCAGACTTCTCTATGGGGAGTCTAGCACAGGCCGATGGAAATTTTTTAGGGAGGATTGGATTGTAGTGCATCACTTGGCATCGTTGATAGTGTATTAAGGTGGCCATACATACCAACGATAATAGGTAAATCCCATTGTGGAATGACGGGATTATCACTCGCGTGTAGGGGATATTTCTGACCGATCGGAATGCCGTCAAATGACTGCAGTTGGTACTCCGATTGATCAGGAAACACAGAAAATTTTCATTGGTGTATGGCCACACAGCCAACCGTCAGTTCCATGTTCCCTTCACAATGTGCCGACAGATACCAATGTGATCAGATACCAATGTGATCAGATACCAATGTGATCCGTCAGCACATTGCGGAAAAAAACCGCAGGTGTATGGCCACCTTTAGATGGAATCGTAATCTTGCTGTTTCAATGGAATCGTTCTGTGGGCTTTAAACCTGAGGCATTCAATTGGCAAGGTTTGATGTGTTAAGTATGGTGGTGTCTGGTGTCATTCATAATACACAGATTGTAAGGAGGCTCAGATTGCAAATCCAGCCCTGTGGGTTTAGAACTAATGATGAGTCCCGGTATCTAAAGGAATTTCCAAGTTTTGTAAATTCCGTCGACTATGCAGATTTTCGAAACGGATAAAAAAATCGAAAATTCAAAAATTAGATTGAAAAAAAATAACGTGTTTGAAAATTAAGAAAAAAAACAAATTCCAGTTGAATATATGGAAAATTCAATTCAATTAATATTATTTGTGCTTTATAATTACATGGATAGTTTTAGGCCCTGCCCCAAAGAGCTTGCAATCTAAAGCTGGCCATTCATATGAACGATAATAGGTAATCGTTAGTGTGTAGGAGCTTTTCCTGACCGATTGGAGCGCTGGCGAACAGACAGATGATCAGATACCAATGTGATCTGTCGGCAAACATGCTGTGGGATTGTATGCATATGGCCAGTTTAAGCACATTTATTTGACACATACAACCTATCAGTATGTCTTAATAATTGTGGGGGAATTAAGATCCCGGAGGAAACCAACTCAAACACAGGGAGAACATACAATGCAGATATGTCCAAGGGTGGATTCGAATCAGGATTTCAGTGCTGCAAGGCATCAGTGCTAACCACTGAGCCACCGAGCTGCCCAATTGGGGACAAATTGAATTTTCAGAACTACAGAAGGTTCCAGGCTGCTCGCTAGTTTTGTTTCTCTCTAGTTAGAAGGTGCGTGGGCTACTGAATGGCACCCAGTGAGATTTCATTTCTCTCTGTAGCAGTAAATAAATAACTGCAGTGTGAAGTGGTCAATCTGCAATAAGGTTGATGCATCATTTCTAATTGTATAATAGCATCCCACAAATGCTGTTGATGGACACACTTTCCGCAGCACAGACCAGCACGCTAATTGCTAATTGTACAATGTTATTGTTTATGCATATTACCCTCAGTAAAGAGCACAAAACGGATTTACTGATTTCTATCTCTTGGACCTGCAGTGCATGTCCACCCCCAAAAAGGGCATGTCCACCCCCAAAACTATAAGTTAACCCACTACTGGCCCCAGTAAATACTTACCTTACATCCCAGCTCCAAATGGTTCTCCTGTAATCCCCCCCCCAAAGTCCCCAAAACTGCCCACCAGGAGGATAGCAGAGTCCATATAGGACTCTGCCTCCTGTCTCCCCTCTGGGAGAAGTTTGGCATGCGCACTGCAGACCTCCCCCCTTCCCTCTCCCTCCCGTTTTGCGATCCCTCCCCCTACCATAAAACCCCTTTGCCATATGGTAGTATTCCTTCCCCCATCCCCAACCACTTTAAAAGATTTTTAAGAAAGTCCCCTGAACTCACCTTACCTCTCTCCCCCGGTGTTCTGGGCAGCCGCGTCCGTGATAGGCTGCCTCTCAACCAATCAGGGATGCGGCTGCCTGTCTGGACCCCTGCTTGCAGTGTCATGCAAGCAGAAGGCCGGGCAGTGCGGCGGAGGAGAGAGGTAAGGTAAGTAACTATCGGGGGACTTTCTTGAAAATCTTTTATAGCGGTTGGGGCTGGGGGAAGGAATACTACCATATGGTAGTGGACACACTAGAAATTGCTGCATTTAATTTGAAAGGTGAAAATTCCGAGGTCCTCTCCTTTCATTGTTAAAGTTAAGTTGGCGTGTTTCTAAAAAGTCCCGTTGTGCACCCAGGGCCCAGTGAGATGAATTACTTCAATGTTTGATGTTTTCACAAGCCCCTTTAAATGTTGTAACGTTGATATTGTGCAGAAAAGCTTTAACAAAGAATAAAAGGCCAGAGTGCGATTTTACTGCTGAACTTCTCTGGGGAGTAAAAGGAAATGGAATCACTCTGGATTTGTTTTGAAACACAGCACTTAACACATCTATTATTTGGCAATATATAGCACTTATAATGCAAACTTTTGCTTGACAGATACGACTCCCAGTTGACCGTGCGGGCCAGAGGGCAAAGCCTACAGTGTTCTGCAAGATCAGCCACAAAAGAGTCAACACCAACCCAAAAACATAAATACCAGTGCTATCCTGCGTCTGACATTTGCAAGCTAGATCAATGTTATTGCTAAACTTACAGTTTATATTATTGAGGATAGGGAAACCATTTGTTTAGTCTGCTGAAGATCATCCACAGAGAAACCCCAGTATTGTAGTACAGTGCTCAGTGTCTTCCATTAATAGTTATTATTATTGACATACATTCCGCCTACTCATATGGTTTCCTTCTGAGTATTTTTCATTGTGTTCCACGTGTAACGTGTCATTAATTTCCAGACAAACTTAATGATCTCATTAAATGCGCCAGCTGGGATAATGAGACTTTCTGACCACTTTCTTAAACAGGAATGGAAGAAATTACCAGGGATTCATTATCACCTATTTGTGGGAAACATTTCCATAGCGTTGACGTGGATTTCGGGCTTTAACAAGAGCAGTGTGTTGCAAAGTTCACAAACAGATTTTGGAAAGTATGACTTCGGCATAATTAAATTCCTCCAATAAACCATCTAAATTAGAGGGCTACAATATGTACAAAATACATACAATCTTTCAAAAGGATTTTAAAACATCCCCTATCATACCCAAGTTAAGGCCCTAAACTGATAAGTCTTCATACCTAGGTTTACCTTGCAATCTTCAGTTCAAGTTATGATGTCCTCTGGACCAATGGGAAGCATGCTCTGTAAGAAGAGCATCTTCCCATTACACAAGTCCGGGACTGAGGGTAGGGGTGGAGCTAGACTGGACAGACAATTAGAGGTAAACTAAGTTTCGGTCCTTGCCCTGGGTATGATTAATAGGAGACGGTGGGTTGGAACACTTAGGTTGTAGTTTTGCTGTTCTTTCAACGACAATATCCAGATTTCCAGCCGATTCTGGTGATAGCTTCTGGGAGGTATAGTGCTGAACACCGCGCTGTAGACCGCACATACCTATCCTACATATATTAATACGTCCACCTAAAAATATTCTGATTACTTCACTTTTTTATCTATTTACGTCATGGTAGGCCGGTATAACATTTTTGGTTGGTTAAATCATTTGTTTATTTTAAGTGGTGCTGCTCTGTCTCTCCACATATCTTTCTTGTAATCATATGTGAGCTTGATGATCCACTCATGTATTTATCCAAACGTCTTCCCACACTCATGTGTTCGTGCACTAAGTTCGTAATAAGAATCTGGGACTAGAAACTGACCCAGGATCCCACTTTAAACTGCCAACATATAATCATTATGTTTTTTTTGTCTAGTTCCTTAAAGTATTAGACCCAAATGGCTTCTTCCAATAAGCTTGTAAGCTTGCATGAACAAGACACTTATTAACTGAGCTAGCTTAAATACACTACGCAGCTCTTTCAACTAAACCTGATTGCTTGCCACTTCATTACTGTTAAAGTGCAAGAAAACTCCAAAATGAAGGCAACCTTGAAAGGTCTTACCAGGTTTGACTTGTTTAGCCCTATGAAAGTAAAGATCCAAATATGTAAACTTGCCTTGTCTTATCTCATCTTTTTTATCCTAATTAATTGCTGCCTGGTTTTGACAGACTGCACATGCTCCAGTTTGATGAAAACTTGGATACGTTACTGCTTCCTGGCTTTAAAATCTATATTTAAGCGAACAGGATGTAATTAATATGGGCAAATACACTTTGAGTGACAAAAGGCATGGTGTGTAAACAATTAGACCTAACGTAATATCAATGCTCCTAGACCAGGTGGAATATTAGAAGTCTCAGTAAAAATTCATTCCTGACTCCAAACGGCAATCGGAAAGTATCCCTGGATCAACCAGATCTATATGTATTAATACCAGTAATTCTCAATATTATATAGTATCCCCGTACCAACCAGAACTACAGTATATGTATTAATACCAGTAATTCCAATATTATATGGTATCCCGTACCAACCAGAACTACAGTATGTATTAATACCAGTAATTCTTCAATATTTTTTGTTTTAGAAACTTATCCAGGCCTTTTTTAAAGTATTTAATTAATGCATTACCACATCTGCTGAAAGACAGTTCCACCAGTTTTTACCGTTCTCACTGTAAAGAAACCTTACCTAACCTGAAGATGAAACTTCTTTTCTTCCAACCTTAAGGATGTCCACGTCCTCTGATATGACCTATTAGTGAACAATGCACCAGAGAGTTCATTGTATGGCCCAAATATATTTGATAAGGTTATAATATCCCCAGCAAACGTCGCTTCCCCAATGTAAACAGCCCTAACTTGTCTAATCTGCCTGCATATTCAAGCCCCTCCATTCCCCTTATTACTTTAGTTGCCCTTCTCTGAACTGCTTCCATTTCCAAGATGTCCCTTTGTATATGGGATTCCAAAACTGCATGCATTCCAAATGAGGCCTTACCAGTGCTTGTAAAGAGGGAGAATAATATCTTTCTCTTGAATCTATTACCCTCTTTATACAAGACATATCTTGCTAGCTCTAGCCGTTGCTACCTGGCATTGTTTGCTACAGCTAAGTCTGTTATCTACCAGAACCCCCAAATCTTTTTCCATTACAGATGCACTAACACAGAGTTATTTATGGTGCAGGTGGCACAGGGATTATTAAATCCCAAATGCATCACCTTAACATTTATCAACATTGATATCTGCCATTCTGCTGCCCATTGTGATAATCTATCTAGATCTGCTTGCAGCACTTGCACATCATTTGAAGTTTCCAAAGCTCTGCATAGTTTAGTGTCATCAGCAAACACAGAGATCTTGCTTTTAATGCCCCTTCTAAGTCATTTATAAACAGATAAACAGAAGCGGCCCAGCACGAACCCTGAGGACTCCGCTTATAACTTTAGCCCATAGATGTAGCTCCATTTACCACTGCTTTTTGCTTGCGTACAATAACAATTCTCTATCCCTGCACAAATTTTTTCTTCAAGGCCAACAGTCCTAGTTTATACTTAGTCGCCTATGTGGCACAGTATCAAAAGCTTTCACACAATCCAAGTATACCAATCCACTGCTGTGCCTGAATCTAAACTCTTACTCACTATTCATAAAACCAATTAAATTTGTCTGGCATGATCATTTCTCCTAAATCCATGTTGACTACTACTAATAAGATCAGTTCTGGAGACAAGTCAAGGATATGATCCCGTAACAAGGTTTCCATACCTTCCCTACCACTGATGTTGCTTACAGGTCTATAGTTACCAGGCTGTGAACGACTATTTTTTTAATATTGGTATTACATTGGCTTTTTTCCAATCCAGCGGCACATCCCCAGACCAAAGTGAATCTGAAAAGATAAGAAACAGTGGTCTAGATAGAACTGAACTAATTCTTTTAAAATCTGAGGGTGTATTCCAACGGTCCTGGGGCTTATTGATATTACTTTGTCTATGACTAGGATTCTCAACAGTGAAAACCGATGTAAAAAAACGGTTTAGCAGATTAGCTTTTCGGATCCTCTACAACCATCTCAGCCCCATTATTTAATGGTCCCACATCTTAGTCCTCATTTTTTACCATTTATTTACTTAAAAACACTTTTGGGGTGGACTTGCTTTGTTTGGCAATCCGTATTTCATTTTCTATTTTAGCTAATTTAATTGCTTTCTTGCACTCTTATTAAAGCTTTTATACTCCCTGTAAGACTGTTCTGTTCTGATTTCAAAATTTAAAGCCTTTTTCTTTTTTCATTTCCCTTTTTACCTGAGCATTAAGCCATGCAGGAGAGGACCTACATTTTTTCACTTGTTCCCTAAAGGTACAAATTTAGAAATGAATAGATTAATATCCCTTTAAAAGGGTCCACATTGTCAGTATCTTTACCTAGAAACAATTCCCCCAGTCTATGAGCAGGAGTGATTCCTTTAACAGCACAAAATTAGCTTTCCTAAAGTTAATAGTTTTTGTTAACCCAGTGCACTTAAGTTTTTTGCAACCTATATTAAATGACACTATACCATGGTCACTGTTCCCATTACTTTCATCTCCAAAATGAGCTCAGGGTTATTAGATATCACTAGATCCAACAACGCATTCTGTCTAGTAGGAACTTATACATCTGTGAAAGAAATGCTCTATAGGAAATTTAAGAACTTTATATTTTTGAGGTGCTGGCAGTTCCCTTACTCCAATCTATGTCAGGCTGGCAGTTTTCCTCCCCCTTATATTCTGGACCTCCGAATTCCAAATGGCAACCTGTGAGGAACACAGCTCTCAAACCTCAGACCAAACAGAGCTTTCCCAGCTCACAGGGTCAAAACCAGGTTGAGGACTGCCGTCACTTACCATATACCACTTACCGTATATACTCGAGTATAAACCGAGTTTTCAGGCTTTAAAAAAGCCTGAAAATCTACCTCGGTTTATACTCGAAGTCAACCTTTCTCCTACCTTGTCCGGCGGCCCGCGATCCGCATCCTCAGTGCGCATCCGGATGATGTCCCTACTCGGCGCCTCTCACTTTGCGGCGCCGAGTAGTGACATCACCCGATGCGCACTGAGGAAGCGGAGCGAGGAGCGAGCGGGCCGCCGGACAAGGTAGGAGAATACCACGGACACCAGGGCAATATTTACAGATAGAGTAAAACCTTCTTTATTGTGCATACTGTATGCACAAATAAAGGAGGATTTACCCCTATTTGCAAGTATTTGCCACTTAAGATGTTTGAAAACTACAACTCCCAGCAATAAAGCATGCTGGGAGTTGTAGTTTCCAAACATCTTAAGTGGCAAATACTAACCCCCTCGGTTTAAACTCGAGTCAATATCTTTTCCCCCTCTTTTTTAGCTAAAACTAGGTACCTCGTTTATACTCAGGACGGTTTATACTCGAGTATATACGTGCCAGGTATATAATACACTGCCACCACCCACTGCTAATGGCTGTGGGAGCCAATACCAGTGACGATACCACAACTCTTAACCTCAGACCAAACGAGCTTTTCCAGCTCACCGGGTACAAACCGGGTTGAAGTTTGTTCATCACCCTTACCAGGTATATAAACTACTGCAAAAACCCACTTATATAACGGCCGTGGAAACCGATACCAGCCTTTATGTGCTAATGTGAAATGCCAGCCTAACTCCAATGGCAGCCCTCCCTCACCAGCGCCGGGCTAGATACTCAATCAGCTGTTCAGAGGTGACTGCATCCAAGCCTTTTTTACTGTTATCCATTTGTGCAGTCCCAATTAGGTCGGTTGTACTAAAGATCTGCCTGCTAGGTACCATTTTTAAACAGATTGTGCCGGTATCTAGCAGGCAGATATATAGTTATGCCATGCTTGGGACTGCACAAATAGATAGAAGTGTAGTAGGTCTTGGATGCTGCACTGGGGGCCACAAAAAACAACCAGACGGGCCTTGAGTTCGGCACGTGTGAAATAGACTATAAAGAGGTTAGATTGGTGGGAGGAGACTGACAGGCGCCCCTAGGCACGTGCCTACTGTGCCTAATGGTAAATCCGGCCCTGGTGATTTCATTACAGACACAAATATAAAGAAAAGAATAGATCAAGTACAGTTGCAAGTAAAAGTATGTGAACCCTTTGGAATTAAATGGATTTCTGCACAAATTGGTCATAAAATGTGACCTGATCTAAGTCCACAACATAGACAATCACGGTGCTGCTAAAACTAATACCATACAAATAATTAATGTTTCCATGTTTTTATTGAACACACCATGTAAACATTCATAGTGCAGGTGGAAAAGTATGTGAACCCCTAGGCTAATGACATCTCCAAGAGCTAATTGGAGTGAGGTGTCAGCCACTGGGTCCAATCAATGAGTAGAGATTGGAGGTGTTGGTTACAGCTGCCCTGCACTAATAAAAACACCAGTTTTGGGTTTGCTTTTCCAAGAAGCATCCTGATGTGAATGATGCCTCACACAAAAGAGTCTCTCAGAAGACTACTACAGATTAAGAATTGTTGACTTGCATAAAGCTGGAAAGGGTTATAAAAGTATCTCCAAAACCTTGCTGTTCATCAGTCCACGGTAAGACAAATTGTCTATAAATGGAGAAAGTTCAGCACTGCTGCTACTCTCCCTAGGAGTGGCCATCCTGTAAAGATGACTGCAAGAGCACAGCACAGAATGCTCAATGAGGTGGAGAAGATCGGCTAAAGAATTACAAAATTGTCTGGAATCTCTAACATCCCTACGATACGTAAAACTAAAACAAGAATGGATTTTATTGGTGCCACAGAGGAAGCCGCTGCTGTCCATAAAAACCATTGCTGCATGTTTAAAGTTTGCAAAAGATCACCTGGATGTTCCACAGCAGTACTGGCAAAATATTCTGTAGACAGATGAAACCAAAGTTGAGTTGTTTGGAAGAAACACACAACACTATGTGTGGAGAAAAAGAGGCACAACATACCAACATCAAAACCTCATCTCAACTGTGAAGTATGGGTGGTGGGGGCATCATGGTTGGGGCAGCTTTGCTGCGCAGCTGGACGGATTGCTATCATTGAAAGTAAAATCAATTCCTTAGTTTATCAAGATATTTTGCAGGAGAACATAAGGCCACCTGTCCACCAGCTGAAGCTCAGCAGAAGATGGGTGTTGCATCAGGACAATGACCCAAAGCATTGAAGTAAATCAAAACAGAATGGGGGAAACAGAACAAAATACGCCTTATGGAGTGGCCCAGTCCTGACCTCAACCCGATTGAGATGCTGTGGCATGACCTCAAGAAAGTGATTTACACCAGACATCCCAAGAATATTGCTGAACTAACATTTCTGTAAAGAGGAATGGTCAAGAATTACTCCTGACCGTGTCCAAGTCTGATCTGTAACTACAGTAAACGTTTGGTTGAAGTTATTGCTGCAAAAGGAGGTTCAAACCAGTTATTAAATCCAAGGTTTGCATATTTTTTCCACCTGCACTGTGAATGTTTACATGGTGTGTTCAATAAAAACATGGAAACCTTTAATTATTTGTGTGGTATTAGTTTAAGCAGACCGTGACTGTCTATTGTTATGAGATGAAGATCAGATCACATTTTATGGCCAATTTGTGCAGAAATCCATTTAATTCACATATTTACTTGCAACTTCATCCGAAAGTCAAAGTTATCTCTGAGTTTTCAAGCCCTTTTCCATTCCATATAATAACTTGGCGGACCTTTCGGCAAATGCTGGAATGCTGGCGGCAACATGCCTATGATCTTGACTTTGTCTTCCATGTTATGCTTTGTTTCCTATATTACTGCCCATCCCAGACCAGGCTTTTAACCATTTCTGGTCATTTGCTTAGGAGAGAGGACTAGTGGGCAGAAATCTAAAGATTAATAGCAGGTATCCCACCCCTCTCGGGAGTCGCTGGAGTCTCCCAAATTTTGGGGTGGTCCCCGCACTTCTGCAAGACCACCACAAACCCTCCCTCGACCTGGAGTCTTTGCCTCCAGGAATGCCCTTTGGCAACCACACCCCTAACAACACTTTTTTTGTGACATAAATCACGTCACACCCTGGCCCGCCCCTTTGATGACGTCATTAATGTTATGTCAGCTCCCTTCCCCCCAACCTGCCGGAAGCCACATTCGGCAAGGTGGGATGTCTGTAATAGCCAAAGCAAACATTTGCACCTCTGAGCACATAAACGAATAGGGCAAATCCTATTGTAGTTAACAGAATTTGCCTTATATCATCAAGGTGTATGGGGCTAAAATACAATGCTGATGGCGGTAGAATTTTCAGACAGACTGCACGGGTTTCCTTACTTCATGTAGAAGGGGCCAATACGTTTGGGATGTGTATGGTATCTGGCCAAACATAACAATGTGGAGGTCGGTTGGCTGTAGTGGTACTTTGCAGTCATATATGATGATTCCGTGCTGCAATATGTGACAGATGGATTATGGAGTATGGAAAGATGGATTACATAAACCCCGTATTGTCCCCCTGGGAAGGGTCTTGGGATTTACCACAAGAGTTAATTGTATTCCAATTGTCTGTCTGCTTAGGCTGCCAGTAATGATAAGAACTTGCAGTCCCATTGCAATCAAGGCAGACGGAATCTTCCCAGTAACAAGCAAGTATCTTTAGGAATGCAAGCCTAATGTCCTCAGTAGGTAGCAGATTATTACTTTCTTCTGATAATAAAGATTTCTAACCGACAGCTGCATTTGTATAGATTTACAGAAAGCCATCGTAAAGTCGATTGTGTTCAGGAAACTCATTCGTGGCGCAGCCCTGAGTCTTTAAAGGAGCAGCGAAGGTTCAAAATTCTCATTTAGAATATTTTGCTTATTAGGTTAGAAACAAATTTAAAACACTGCGGATATTTCAAAATTTTAAATCTACAGTCTCAGCTATAGTACCTTCCTTACTGAGCACACCTGACAGTGTGTTCTACCATTAGTTAAAGGAAAAGTAAAGGGTAAATATAAGATTTTTGCAGAAGAAGCACCGTTTCGGACCCTGTGCAATGCCTGCTGGGTGAAGCATAGCAGGGGGAAGTTCTTGTCATGGGGGTGATGTCATCTCCATCCAGAGAGCTTAATAACGTAAAGATTACTATAGCACCTTTACTGGCAGCTTGTGATTGGATAAAGCTATTAAGCTATATAAACACATACAATTTGACCACCGATCTCAATGAATGAGCAGCTGAAGAACAGTTGGGTATCGTTGGTGATCCACCTTGCTAGTTGGTTCGTCGGTTCTCAATTCACACATCTGTACTCACATTGATTGCATGAAATTTCGTCTGGTCCAATAACCAAAACCACCATACACTGTCCCTAATATAACAGTAGCATAGCATTAATACGGAAATAAGCAAAACATGCAATGAGAAGACTAGTTAGCAAGGGCTATGGTAAGGGAGAGAGAGTGGAGACAAGGTGGGAGGAGGTTAGTACTGGCAATAGCAGGGAACCCTGGGGCATTGCTTACAGAGCAGGACAGAAGGGGTAGTGTGTATGTAGTAGTTAGGATTTGACTCAAGGAGCAGACCAGCGCTTCTAGAAACGATGTAGGGGGAGTTGTAATGTTATTGCCCTGTAATTGTAATGTTATTCAGTATTGCAATAAGTAGGATCAGGCAGTTTGGCAGGGCCTTAACCTGCCTTTGCAGAAGTGGATATTCCTTTCACTGTTTGGCTTGGGGATCTGTATTGGTTCAGTGTGATGCCTTGAGTTTCTACAACAAGCTACAAGGTAATAGATAATTAATTATTAGGGACAGCCTTAAGGCGCCCATACATTACAACTTATTAGAACAAGCAGGGTCATTTCTAGCCATTTTAGTGCCCTAGACGCCCTCCCACCGTGCCCCCCCAAAACCCCCCCCAAAAAACTTGGCCCGCCAAACTACAGCTGGGTTTCCTCCTTCTGCTTTGACACCATCTACTGGGACTGTTCTTTATAGTGGTAACTCTTAGTTGGTAAGAGGCACACGCTGTGCCAGGTGAGGCGGGCGTGTGTACATACCTTTGTATGAATGCAGCGACACTGGCCACCAATGAAATACTGATTGGAAGGACAGGGTAGGTTTCAGTGGATGCGCTGTATGTGGCACCAGTGTTCTCCACACAAATTGTTTCCAGCCGGGTTGGGCAAGAACAGGGAAATTTGGTGAGATCTGAGATGTTTAACTCTTTCAGTGCTTTTCCAAGAATATCGCATTAATAATTTCTGTGCCAGCAGAACATTACCATTAACCCTTTAGTGCCAGCAGACTTTACTATTAATATTTTAGTGCCAGCACCTTTCCAAAGAATTGCTATTAACCCTTCTGTGGCCAACAGACTTCACCATAGTATTGCCATTAACACTTTTAGTGCCAGAAGAGTATTACCATGAACCATTCAATGCCAACAGACTTTCCTATTAACACTTTCAGTGCCAGCACATTATACCTTTAACCCTTCCAGCTGTCAGCATTGCATGATATAACAGTATTACCTGCTTTCATGTCTTCTCCATTGAATTGTTCAATCCTCACCCACCTAAACCTGCAGTAGCCGGTTAACTTAACCCGATTACTCGCTCCCCCACCACATAGTCTATCTGACAGGTCCCGTCGGACTCTGCATTCTATGCGCATATGCATTGCACTTGTGCATAGAGCACAGAGTCCGTCCAGGAATGGAGACACAGCTGCTTTACCTCCCTTTTTTCAATAAAGCGAATAGAGCAAAAATTTTTCAGCAGTGGAGATACCTTTAAGTACATTGAGACGGCTACGGGTGAGGGAAATTTTTGATATTTCTGAACGTTGTGAGGCCGAAGGTGAAGTTCGTCAGCCTCGTAGAGTTGTGAATGTGCGACACACTAAGGACAGTATTGTCCCTTTGGCAACCTGTGTGTGATTGTTCCTGCCCCCCCCCCATCCATGTAAACACAATACCAGGCAAACCAATTGGCAGTATCGTTTCGTTATGCACACCACATTAGCGGGGATGGGGGTGTGTGTGTCTGGTATGGGGTTGGATTGGTCACTGGGGCACAGTAACAATTTGACAGCTGCGGTAAGAATGGAAGAACTGCAAAGGTTGCACCCCAAATGCCAGACCTGATTATAATATATTATTATCTAATATAATAAACTCAGCGGTGCGTCCCCAAGTGGCGCTTTATAATAAACTATACATACATACTACTACAATACCTGAATTAAATATGTAGTAAATCAAGTATCCCTATTATATACCAAAAATCATCCTTCCCTGCCTCTTGATTGGTCCCTGCAGTGTTCACAGTGCATTGTGGGATAAGTTCTGTTGTGACATTCGTGAAGGCGTGGCAGAGGCAAAGGGATCCCTGTTTTCCTTGCATAGCAGGCTCTGTCCCAAACTCAGGGCTCGCTGTGCTCCCCACCTGCAGCTGGTTTCGGAGTCTGTGGTGAGCACAGAGGTCTGGAATCCGATGTGGAAATGTTTCTCCAATAGCTGGAAAGTGGGCAAGAGCCGTGAGTAACCACAACAACAAGGAACACAAAACGTGATCCAGCTGACGAGAAGAGAGGGTGTTGTAATCCACCCCTCCCTTATTACATGGAGAGTTCTGGGAAGGTGACACATGTTGTAGGGATCACTATATGGGGTATGGGGGGGTCTCCAGGCAATGCAGACAAAAAACTGGCCCCCAACTTTAACACAGCGTCACCAGGAATGGACAACCGGCCACCTTCACAAACTGGTAAATTGAAATTGAGTCCAAGGAACAAATTGAAATTCACAGCTACACTTACCCTTTAATCTACAACTCTCCAAAGGTTTGAATTGACTGATGTAAATATCATAAGCAAAATGTCACAAATAACTGAGAATGATGGAGCTGTAGTTTATTTACAGGGTTCTCAACTCAAGCAAGGCAGTTTAATCTGGGCAGCAGTGAAGGTTAAGGGTAATATCCAAGAAACCGGTTTCCAGTATATTGGTAATGTGTGGGGGGGATACACAGATGTTTGTTATCATGGATACAATGTTATTTTTAGGTAATTGCACTGAGCACACACAGTACCGCACTGTATCATGCTAGGGGTTAAGGCAATCAGGGAATGTGCGGTACAGCCTATAGCCGTGGAATGGTCGGACATGCTGTTACAGGTATTGTGGTTTTCCATACTGTACAGACTTCTCCTTCATTTCCTGGCACCATTTAACAGGAATTTGTTTGTTTCCTCTTAGATGCTGTTACCTTGGAAATGAGGAAGTGCGTGGAGGGGACGGCTCTACCAGGAATCTCATACCGGGGAGTGACGCACGGTTAGTATTCTAATCCTGGAACAGGAAAGCACGGCTTCTTAAAGTAAGAAGACACACCTGTTAACTCTGCATGTGTCAGCATTCTGTGGTCTGTGCTGTCTCTGGGATACGTGACCAATAAAAAAGTTAAAGGGGAACTCACACACGTTCTAAAATAATGCTGCCTTGTAGTATAAATAGAGAGATGTTAAATCCCAGGGTGTGGAGTAAAATGGAGTTAACCCACACTTCCTGGTGTAATATCTGGTTAGCGTGGACTTAACTCCATTTTTGGGGGCTTGCGTCATTTTGTATTAATGGCAAGAAGACCAGATGTATACCCCCTAGCGTTTGTCTTTGCGTTACTTTGTAGCAAAATCACCTTTAAACTGCGGCGTTCCCTCCTCGTTTATACCTGATGGATTTCCGCAATGCAGTAACTCACAAAGCACGCGGAAGGAAGAGAGCGCGGAAGGTAAGAGGATCTCCCCGAAGTGTTTTAAAAACAAAACACACAAAAATTGTTACTTTTGGCATATGATATTTCATTTTTTTGTGTGTTTCACTGATCTTTAAGTACAAATATGTCTATTTAAAGGACATATTTAGGCTGCTTCACATTTTACCTTAGGCCAGAAATCCTGATTGATGTGTTACTTGAATTTAAACAGTCCAAACACCTTCTCACTTGTCCCTCCCTTAACACAGAGATATACAAAGTAGATCATGGAGAGCTGTTATCTTTCCCATGCACACTGAGCATGCTCTTGTCATAAAACAGGTAGGGGCAGACACCATGAGTCTAGGTTACTGGTGAAGAAAGCTAAACTATAGAATGCTCTATTTATCCTAAATATTTACTTTAATTATAGATCTTTTGCACTTACTTTCAGTGTTTCAGGGCTGGGTACACACCAGTCTATTTTTTGTCCCGACCGAGCGGTCACCGGACAAATGACTGTCGGTCGTGGCAATATGGCAGCGGCCGACAGTGCGTTGACCGATCATGCGGTCCCATAGGGAACCCCATGATTGGCCGTGATTTACCAAGGGACCCAATTACCCATTTGTCTGATTCGGTCGCGGCCGGCCGCCCCACACCAGCAGATACTTCCGGCCAACCGATAGTGCCGTGGATCGGCCGGAAATATCTGCTGGTGTGTACCCAGCCTACCATTCAGAAGGATGTAAAAGAAGTGATCATCAGTTAAGATAATTAGGTTTAGTGTGTTGCAGTAAATTGTAGGCTTTGATTAGACACGAGACACTCATGATCAGGGAAATAACATTTCTATCTAACTGAAATCACCTAATCTGGATATCTGGTTATATGCTGGGTCACACAAGCAGATTTTTCATCAGTCTTCCAAAAAATCTGTGCTGTTTCTGCCGGTGCCCTGATCAATGTTGGTCACCCATTAGTCGGACGATTGTGTATGTCGGTTTATCAAGGCCGATCGTTGGTCCCCTATGACTGCAAACTGACAGCCACTAGCTTTGCCATCACTGTGATCGTCCAGGATAAACAATTATATAGTGTGTACCAGCCCTTACATGTTCCACTCACCCTTTCACCCACACACAGACACAGAGGGCTTTACAAGTTAATTTCATTACAAAAAGTCATTTTTATTATAAAACACTGAAATGTTTTCATTGTGTTCGTATAATATGTGCAAACTATATCTTGGGAGGGCATGTAAACTTCATGGGATCAGATAAATTCCTGTTCACTGAAATGTTCGATGTGAAGAAAATAAGTCATTCATTGTTAAGAGTGTGGTGTTGCCTTTATCCCAAGTTCAGGATTAACAGTCAGATTACACATCTGCTGAATGATTGTGCTAAGTTCAGTCTGCTGGAGGTAGCAGTCAATTTCCCCCCATATGTAAACTATCACTCACACCCTATCCAAGTAATGCCCTGCAGTGTGACAGTGTGTCCCTCCAGAAGATCGATTAAGGCTGTATAGGTGATATGTAATAAATTATCTCCATTTGGAAGAGATAGTCATTCAGTGCAATAGAGACTCGGGGGTTTCTGGCAGTCTTTCTGGGGAGGGACCCAGAACCAAGGTCCTCAAAGCAGCCACCCTCCCCCTGCACCCGGCAAGCATATGTGAGGTAGAGAGGAAGTGCCAAATAATCACAGGTGCTTAGTCTCTCAGTCTATACTAGGCACTTTATTACAGTATTCAGCACTCTCTTAGAGGACTGTGCTTCATTGGAGAGTGGGGTCCTCTGGGTTTTAATCATTTTCACTTTACGATGATCTTAATACAGCGCTTGGTCCACCCTCTGTGCTTTTGTCTCCCTTCTCCACAGAGGCTGGGCACTGCTGACATCTGGCACTCTGGACAGTGCGTTGAACTTTTCTGCTGACTTCCTCATGGTCTGTCACTATCCTTGGCTACACTGGGGAATCATATTCTTGTAGAAAGTCTTTAATTGGCAGGGGAGCTGTTCCCGATCTTCTGAACCCTCTAGATTGCCATTCACAGCCTTTCTACATAGGTGCTGCAGGGAAGACACATTGGTTGATAAGGGCCGTGAAAGAAGCAAGGGGACACGCTCTCTCCTGAATATTATAATAGGCCCTTTCAAGACGCTCCCCGAGTCTTTAGATGGCATGTAGTGGCACAGTAGTTTGAGAACACAGTCAAAGTGTGGTACTGGCTGAGCACTGCGTGGGTCAGTCTGCAGGGAGAATCCGCGCTGCTCGCACTGGATACGCAGGTTTTTGGTATACCAATTCAGTTTTAACGCTAAGGGTGAAGAAGTGTCGACGGTCAGAACTGTCTCGATGAGGAAGGTTCCAGCTGGTTCAGAGCTTTAGAAGAAGGTTCGCTTGGCTACCGGTCACTGTGCTCCAGTAGAAGCCACTTTCTTGGAGCTTACGGACAGCACTCAGCACCAGGTTGTACTCACTGCGGGAGGCGAAGGTCTTGAGCCGTAAGGTCGAGTCCAGAGTCCGGCTCATACTCGGGAACTGCTCTTTATGACATGACGGTTGGAGCAGTTTGGCAGATGAGGTTTCGGCAAGCTTGCCTCTGTGCTGTTGAATCCTGCAGAAGAACAATGAAAAAATAATATGTGATACTACCAGGTTAAGATTTACTAGTCTAACGGGAGTATATTTGTGCTTGTTGCTGATTGTTTGCTTGGTTTTGTCCTGTGATCAACCAATGAAGTTTCTCCTTTAGTGTTTGTGAGTGTAGTTGTTGTTATATGGAAGGGGGCCCTGTCTGGAATTGGGGGTGGGTTATTTCTTGGAACTGTGTATTAATGACAGCTGGTACAGCACTGGATTGGATTTGCAGTAAATGAAGGAAAAGCTTCAGGCTTAAACTGATCCAGGTTTGGCAGATAGATTTTTTGGTATAATTTAGAATAGGCTTAGTTTATTGTAATCTAAAGATCAATATGATGAAATCACATGACCTCCTTATTGTATTTCCCTAATCTAAAGGTAACTCTCAGCACATTGCTAAAGGGGCAATTTAACTTAATACCGTATGTCTCATAGGCTTATTGGCAAATGGCATTGCTCAACTCTTATGGCAATACTAAGCACCAATGGGATCTATTACCTATTATCCATTGTAACAATGTTAATTAAATACCAGACATTAATTTCAAATTTAATCTCTATTGTGAAATGGGAACATCGCTATCAATTTTTTAACGAACATTTTGGCCCGTTGTGAGTAGAATGTGTTGTCACTAATAAAGAATTATTTGTAATTTGGAGTGCGACCCTCATTGGACTTTATATTTGGCCCATCCTACTCCCAGTATTCCCAACCATTAAAAGACACACACCCTGAAAAAACACTAAAGATTTTACCCGGGACAGGAGGAGGATTGATTGTTCCTACCTCCATATAACTGTTGAGGAGCGCCAGCACATACACCTGCCAGGTTAGTGTCGTCTATGCTGTCTATCCTCACAGAAATTATATTGGGAGGTAGGAATTACCAGTCCTTCCTCCCTGCCCCAAGTTCAGTTTAATTGTTTTTTAAACAGTATAAGCACTAAAGTTCTCCTTTAAACACACGTGCAAATGCTGGGAATTATCATATGAAAAACCTCTAGTCTGATACATCTGGGTTATCTGAAAAGGGTTAATTAGCTATTTGTACGCTAACATGATTACATTCTGGGTATGTTTCTTTGCTGTCATAACAAAGTTACACAAAACCCAAACAATTAATAAAACTGTATTTCATTACATACCTTGTGTGTATGAAAACCTTTCTCAGGGTTATGTTTTTATTGGCTAGGGTCTATGGGTACATGCACGCTAACTATTGGGGCTTTTTAAGTGCAGATTATGCTATTAATCTGTAGCAACCGACCTAATGTTTTCTAAATGTGTAGACCCAAAAAAAAAATCATCGAATGTGATGCAAATTCTTGTACCTCTTATTAAACAAGCGTAATAAACTCTCCTAGTCGGTCTGTAATTTGTTCCTTACCTGATCAAGTGCAAAGTTCCAAGGCAATCAGGTAAGCAGGTTTCACCATATAGAGACTGACGGCTATATACGTTATATATCCAAGGGTTAGAGGCTTTATAATCCAAATCAAATGAGAGAGAAGTAATTTTTGTTCTCTACCAAGTTAGACATCAGTTCTCTAACCCAATTAGCTCATACACACTGTCTTATACAGTGAGCAGCCCCGCCTCCCCCCTCCTTCCCCTCCTGCTGGTCTATTCCTGGAAGAGGCTCTTCCTGTAATGTAAAGCTGTTCATGATACACCAGTAGTGACGGCAAGCTTCCAACCTTGACTCCCTATTCCTGGCAGCGCTCAGAGCTCTGGCTTCTCCTCCCAATCTGTAACTCTTGCTCCTTCCAAGAATCACCAGGACACACACAGGCACAGATTATGACCATGTGGGCCTGTGCGATTTGGAAACGTCCTTTATTTGTGCATACAGTATGCACAAATAAAGAAGGTTTTACCCCTATTTGCAAGTATTTGCCACTTAAGATGTTTGAAAACTACAACTCCCAGCAATAAAGCATGCTGGGAGTTGTAGTTTCCAAACATCTTAAGTGGCAAATACTAACCCCCTCGGTTTAAACTCGAGTCAATATCTTTTCCCCCCTCTTTTTTAGCTAAAACTAGGTACCTCGGTTTATACTCAGGACGGTTTATACTCGAGTATATACGGTGCCAGGTATATAATACACTGCCACCACCCACTCGCTAATGGCTGTGGGAGCCAATACCAGTGACGATACCACAACTCTTAACCTCAGACCAAACAGAGCTTTTCCAGCTCACCGGGTTACAAACCGGGTTGAAGTTTGTCATCACTAACATATAACCCTTACCAGGTATATAAACTACTGCAAAAACCCACTTACTAACGGCCGTGGAAACCGATACCAGCCTTTATGTGCTAATGTGAAATGCCAGCCTAACTCCAATGGCACCTCCCTCACCAGCGCCGGGCTAGATACTCAATCAGCTGTTCCAGAGGTGACTGCATCCAAGCCTTTTTTACTGTTATCCATTTGTGCAGTCCCAATTAGCGGTGTAACTAAAGATCTGCCTGCTAGGTACCATTTTTAAACAGATTGTGCCGGTATCTAGCAGGCAGATATATAGTTATGCCGATGCTTGGGACTGCACAAATAGATAGAAGTGTAGTAGGTCTTGGATGCTGCACTGGGGGCCACAAAAAACAGCCAGGCGGGCCTTGAGTTCGGCACGTGTGAAATAGA
Organism: Hymenochirus boettgeri; assembly: GCA_019447015.1. NCBI lineage: Eukaryota > Metazoa > Chordata > Amphibia > Anura > Pipidae > Hymenochirus > Hymenochirus boettgeri. The sequence goes on from CM033476.1 coordinate 32,232,258, forward strand.
CTATAAAGAGGTTAGATTGGTGGGAGGAGACTGACAGGCGCCCCTAGGCACGTGCCTACTGTGCCTAATGGTAAATCCGGCCCTGGTGATTTTCATTACAGACACAAATATAAAAGAAATAGATACAAGTACAGTTGCAAGTAAAAGTATGTGAACCCTTTGGAATTAAATGGATTTCTGCACAAATTGGTCATAAAATGTGACCTGATCTAAGTCACAACAATAGACAGTCACGGTCTGCTTAAACTAATACCATACAAATAATTAAATGTTTCCATGTTTTTATTGAACACACCATGTAAACATTCACAGTGCAGGTGGAAAAGGTATGTGAACCCCTAGGCTAATGACATTCCAGAGCTAATGGAGTGAGGTGTCAGCCGACTGGCGTCCAATCAATGAGATGAGATTGGAGGTGTTGGTTACAGCTGCCCTGCACTATAAAAAACACCAGTTTTGGTTTGCTTTTCCAAGAAGCATTACCGATGTGAATGATGCCTCACAAAAGAGCTCTCAGAAGACTTACGATTAAGAATTGTTGACTTGCATAAAGCTGGAAAGGGTTAAAAAGTATTCCAAAACCCTTGCTGTTCATCAGTCCACGGTAAGACAAATTGTCTATAAATGGAGAAAGTTCAGCACTGCTGCTACTCTCCCTAGGAGTGGCCATCCTGTAAAGATGACTGCAAGAGCACAGCACAGAATGCTCAATGAGGTGGAGACGAGTGTCGGCTAAAGAATTACAAAATTGTCTGGAATCTGCTAACATCCCTACGATACGTAAAACTAAACAAGAATGGATTTTATTGGATGCCACAGAGGAAGCCGCTGCTGTCCATAAAAACCATTGCTGCATGTTTAAAGTTTGCAAAAGATCACTGATGTTCCACAGCAGTACTGGCAAAATATTCTGTAGACAGATGAAACCAAAGTTGAGTTGTTTGGAAGAAAACACACAACAAATGGTGGAGAAAAAAGGACAACATCCAACATACCAACATCAAAACCTCATCTCAACTGTGAAGTATGGTGGTGGGGGCATCATGGTTGGGGGCAGCTTTGCTGCGTCAGGGCCTGGACGGATTGCTATCATTGAAAGTAAAATCAATTCCTTAGTTTATCAAGATATTTTGCAGGAGAACATAAGGCCACCTGTCCACCAGCTGAAGCTCAGCAGAAGATGGGTGTTGCATCAGGACAATGACCCAAAGCATTGAAGTAAATCAATAACAGAATGGGGGAAACAGAACAAAATACGCCTTATGGAGTGGCCCAGTCCTGACCTCAACCCGATTGAGATGCTGTGGCATGACCTCAAGAAAGTGATTTACACCAGACATCCCAAGAATATTGCTGAACTGAAACATTTCTGTAAAGAGGAATGGTCAAGAATTACTCCTGACCGCTGTCCAAGTCTGATCTGTAACTACAGTAAACGTTTGGTTGAAGTTATTGCTGCAAAAGGAGGTTCAACCAGTTATTAAATCCAAGGGTTTGCATATTTTTTCCACCTGCACTATGAATGTTTACATGGTGTGTTCAATAAAAACATGGAAACCTTTAATTATTTGTGTGGTATTAGTTTAAGCAGACCGTGACTGTCTATTGTTATGAGATGAAGATCAGATCACATTTTATGGCCAATTTGTGCAGAAATCCATTTAATTCACATACATTTACTTGCAACTTCATCCGAAAGTCAAAGTTATCTCTGAGTTTTCAAGCCCTTTTCCATTCCATATAATAACTTGGCGGACCTTTCGGCAAATGCCTTTCGGCAAATGCTGGCGGCACATGCCTATGATCTTGACATTTGTCTTCCATGTTATGCTTTGTTTCCTATATTACTGCCCATCCCAGACCAGGCTTTTAACCATTTCTGGTCATTTGCTTAGGAGAGAGGACATAGTGGGCAGAAATCTAAAGATTAATAGCAGGTATCCCACCCCTCTCGGGAGTCGCTGGAGTCTCCCAAATTTTGGGGTGGTCCCCGCACTTCTGCAAGACCACCACAAACTCCCTCGACCTGGAGTCTTTGCCTCCAGGAATGCCCCGTTTGGCAACCACACCCCTAACAACACTTTTTTTGTGACATAAATCACGTCACACCCTGGCCCGCCCCTTTGATGACGTCATTAATGTTATGTCAGCTCCCTTCCCCCCAACCTGCCCGGAAGCCACATTCGGCAAGGTGGGATGTCTGTAATAGCCAAAGCAAACATTTGCACCTCTTGAGCACATAAACGAATAGGGCAAATCCTATTGTAGTTAACAGAATTTGCCTTATATCATCAAGGTGTATGGGGCTAAAATACAATGCTGATGGCGGTAGAAATTTTCAGACAGACTGCACGGGTTTCCTTTACTTCATGTAGAAGGGGCCAATACGTTTGGGATGTGTATGCGTATCTGGCCAAACATAAACAATGCTGGAGGTCGGTTGGCTGTAGTGGTACTTTGCAGTCATATTATGATGATTCCGTGCTGCAATATGTGACAGATGGATTATGGAGTATGGAAAGATGGATTACATAAACCCCGTATTGTCCCCCTGGGAAGGGTCTTGGGATTTACCAACAAGAGTTAATTGTATTCCAATTGTCTGTCTGCTTAGGCTGCCAGTAATGATAAGAACTTGCAGTCCCATTGCAATCAAGGCAGACGGAATCTTCCCAGTAACAAGCAAGTATCTTTAGGAATGCAAGCCTAATGTCCTCAGTAGGTAGCAGATTATTACTTTCTTCTGATAATAATAAGATTTCTAACCGACAGCTGCATTTGTATAGATTTACAGAAAGCCATCGTAAAGTCGATTGTGTTTCAGGAAACTCATTCGTGGCGCAGCCCTGAGTCTTTAAAGGAGCAGCGAAGGTTCAAAATTCTCATTTAGAATATTTTGCTTATTAGGTTAGAAACAAATTTAAAACACTGCGGATATTTCAAAAATTTTAAATCTACAGTCTCAGCTATAGTACCTTCCTTACTGAGCACACCTGACAGTGTGTTTCTACCATTAGTTAAAGGAAAAGTAAAGGGTAAATATAAGATTTTTGCAGAAGAAGCACCGTTTCGGACCCATGTGCAATGCCTGCTGGGTGAAGCATAGCAGGGGGAAGTTCTTGTCATGGGGGTGATGTCATCTCCATCCAGAGAGCTTAATAACGTAAAGATTACTATAGCACCTTTACTGGCAGCTTGTGATTGGATAAAGCTATATAAGCTATATAAACACATACAATTTGACCACCGATCTCCAATGAATGAGCAGCTGAAGAACAGTTGGGTATCGTTGGTGATCCACCTTGCTAGTTGGTTCGTCGGTTCTCAATTCACACATCTGTACTCACATTGATTGCATGAAATTTCGTCTGGTCCAATAACCAAAACCACCATACACTGTCCCTAATATAACAGTAGCATAGCATTAATACGGAAATAAGCAAAACATGCAATGAGAAGACTAGTTAGCAAGGGCTATGGTAAGGGAGAGAGAGTGGAGCAAACAAGGTGGGAGGAGGTTAGTACTGGCAATAGCAGGGAACCCTGGGGCATTGCTTACAGAGCAGGACAGAAGGGGTAGTGTGTATGTAGTAGTAGGATTTTGACTCAAGGAGCAGACCAGCGCTTCTAGAAACAGACTGTAGGGGGAGTTGTAATGTTATTGCCCTGTAATTGTAATGTTATTCAGTATTGCAATAAGTAGGATCAGGCAGTTAATTGGCAGGGCCTTAACCTGCCTTTGCAGAAGTGGATATTCCTTTCACTGTTTGGCTTGGGGATCTGTATTGGTTCAGTGTGATGCCTTGAGTTTCTACAACAAGCTGACAAGGTAATAGATAATTAATTATTAGGGACAGCCTTAAGGCGCCCATACATTACAACTTATTAGAACAAGCAGGGTCATTTCTAGCCATTTTAGTGCCCTAGACGCCCTCCCACCTAGGTGCCCCCCCCAAAACCCCCCCCCAAAAAAACTTGGCCCGCCAAACTACAGCTGGGTTTCCTCCTTCTGCTTTTGACACCATCTACTGGGACTGTTCTTTATAGTGGTAACTCTTTAGTTGGTAAGAGGCACACGCTGTGCCAGGTGAGGCGGGCGTGTGTACATACCTTTGTATGAATGCAGCGACACTGGCCACCAATGAAATACTGATTGGAAGGACAGGGTAGGTTTCAGTGGATGCGCTGTATGTGGCACCAGTGTTCTCCACACAAATTGTTTCCAGCCGGGTTGGGCAGAACAGGGAAATTTGGTGAGATCTGAGATGTTTAACTCTTTCAGTGCTTTTCCAAGAATATCGGCATTAATAATTTCTGTGCCAGCAGAACATTACCATTAACCCTTTAGTGCCAGCAGACTTTACTATTAATACTTTTAGTGCCAGCACCTTTCCAAAGAATTGCTATTAACCCTTCTGTGCCAACAGACTTCACCATAGTATTGCCATTAACACTTTTCGTGCCAGAAGAGTATTACCATGAACCATTCAATGCCAACAGACTTTCCTATTAACACTTTCAGTGCCAGCACATTATTACCTTTAACCCTTCCAGCTGTCAGCATTGACATGATATACAGTATGTACCTGCTTTCCATGTCTTCTCCATTGAATTGTTCAATCCTCACCTACACTAAAACCTGCAGTAGCCGGTTAACTTAACCCGATTACTCGCTCCCCCACCACATAGTCTTATCTGACAGGTCCCGTCGGACTCTGCATTCTATGCGCATATGCATTGCACTTGTGCATAGAGCACAGAGTCCGCCAGGAATGGAGACACAGCTGCTTTACCTCCCTTTTTTCAATAAAGCCGAATAGCAAAAATTTTTCAGCAGTGGAGATACCTTTAAGTACATTGAGACGGCTACGGGTGAGGGAAATTTTTTGATATTTCTGAACGTTGTGAGGCCGAAGGTGAAGGTTCGTCAGCCTCGTAAGAGTTGTGAAATGTGCGACACACTAACGGACAGTATTGTCCCTTTGGCACCCTGTGTGTGATTGGTTCCTGCCCCCCCCCCATCCATGTAAACACAATACCAGGCAAACCAATTGGCAGTATCGTTTCGTTATGCACACCACATTAGCGGGGATGGGGGTGTGTGTGTCTGGTATGGGGTTGGATTGGTCACTGGGGCGCAGTAACAATTTGACAGCTGCGGTAAGAAATGGAGAACTGCAAAGGTTGCACACCCCAAATGCCAGACCTGATTATAATATATTATTATTCTAATATAATAAACTCAGCGGTGCGTCCCCAAGTGGCGCTTTATAAATAAACTATACATACATACATACTACAAATACCTGAATTAAATAATGTAGTAAATCAAGCATATCCCTATTATATACCAAAAATCATCCGTTCCCTGCCTCTTGATTGGTCCCTGCAGTGTTCACAGTGCATTGTGGGATAAGTTCTGTTGTGACATTCGTGAAAGGCTTGGCAGAGGCAAAGGGATTCCCTGTTTTCCTTGCATAGCAGGCTCTGTCCCAAACTCAGGGCTCGCTGTGCTCCCCACCCTGCAGCTGGTTTCGGAGTCTGTGGTGAGCACAGAGGTCTGGAATCCGATGTGGAAATGTTTCTCCAATAGCTGGGAAAGTGGGCAAGAGCCGTGAGTAACCACAACAACAAGGAACACAAACGTGATCCAGCTGACGAGAAGAGAGGGTGTTGTAATCCACCCCTCCCTTTATTACATGGAGAGTTCTGGGAAGGTGACACATGTTGTAGGGATCACTATATGGGGTATGAGGGGGTCTCCAGGCAATGCAGACAAAAAACTGGCCCCCAACTTTAACACAGCATCACCAGGAATGGACAACCGGCCACCTTCCAAACTGGTAAATTGAAATTGAGTCCAAGGAACAAATTGAAATTCACAGCTACACTTACCCTTTAATCTACAACTCTCCAAAGGTTTGAATTGACTGATGTAAATATCATAAGCTAAAATTGTCACAAATAACTGAGAATGATGGGAGCTGTAGTTTATTTACAGGGTTCTCAACTCAAGCAAGGCAGTTTAATCTGGGCAGCAGTGAAGGTTAAGGGTAATATCCAAGAAACCGGTTTCCAGTATATTTGGTAATGTGTGGGGGGGGATACACAGATGTTTGTTATCATGGATACAATGTTATTTTTAGGTAATTGCACTGAGCACACACAGTACCGCACTGTATCATGCTAGGGGTTAAGGCAATCAGGGAATGTGCGGTACAGCCTATAGCCGTGGAATGGTCGGACATGCTGTTACAGGTATTGTGGTTTTCCATACTGTACAGACTTCTCCTTCATTTCCTGGCACCATTTAACAGGAATTTGTTTGTTTCCTCTTAGATGCTGTTACCTTGGAAATGAGGAAGTGCGTGGAGGGGACGGCTCTACCAGGAATCTCATTACCGGGGAGTGACGCACGGTTAGTATTCTTAATCCTGGAACAGGAAAGCACGGCTTCCTTAAAGGTAAGAAGACACACCTGTTAACTCTGCATGTGTCAGCATTCTGTGGTCTGTGCTGTCTCTGGGATACGTGACCAATAAAAAAAGTTAAAGGGGAACTCACACACGTTCTAAAATAATGCTGCCTTGTAGTATAAATAGAGAGATGTTAATATCCCAGGGTGTGGAGTAAAATGGAGTTAACCCCACACTTCCTGGTGTAATATCTGGTTAGCGTGGACTTAACTCCATTTTTGGGGGCTTGCGTCATTTTGTATTAATGGCAGAAGTACCAGATGTAATACCCCCTAGCGTTTGTCTTTGCGTTACTTTGTAGCAAAATCACCTTTTAAACTGCGGCGTTCCCTCCTCGTTTATTACCTGATGGATTTCCGCAATGCAGTAACTCACAAAGCACGCGGAAGGAAGAGGAGCGCGGAAGGTAAGAGGATCTCCCCAGAAGTGTTTTAAAAACAAAACACACAAAAATTGTTACTTTTGGCATATGATATTTCATTTTTTTTTGTGTGTTTCACTGATCTTTAAGTACAAATATGTCCTATTTAAAGGACATATTTAGGCTGCTTCACATTTTTACCTTAGGCCAGAAATTCCTGATTGATGTGTTACTTGAATTTTAAACAGTCCAAACACCTTCTCACTTGTCCCTCCCCTTAACACAGAGATATACAAAGTAGATTATTGGAGAGCTGTTATCTTTCCCCATGCACACTGAGCATGCTCTTGTCATAAAACAGGCTAGGGGGCAGACACCATGAGTCTAGGTTACTGTGAAGAAAGCTAAACTATAGAATGCTCTATTTTATCCTAAATATTTACTTTAATTATAGATCTTTTGCACTTACTTTCAGTGTTTCAGGGCTGGGTACACACCAGTCTATTTTTTGTCCCGACCGAGCGGTCACCGGGACAAATGACTGTCGGTCGTGGCAATACTGGCAGCGGCCGACAGTGCGTTGACCGATCATGCGGTCCCATAGGGAACCACATGATTGGCCGTGATTTACCAAGGGACCCAATTACCCATTTGTCTGATTCGGTCGCGGCCGGCCGCCCCACACCAGCAGATACTTCCGGCCAACCGATAGTGCCGTGGATCGGCCGGAAATATCTGCTGGTGTGTACCCAGCCTTACCCATTCAGAAGGATGTAAAAGAAGTGATCATCAGTTAAGATAATTAGGTTTAGTGTGTTGCAGTAAATTGTAGGCTTTGATTAGACACGAGACACTCATGATATCAGGGAAATAACATTTCTATCTAACTGAAATCACCTAATCTGGATATCTGGTTACTAATGCTGGGTTCACACAAGCAGATTTTTCATCAGTCTTCTCAAAAAATCTGTGCTGTTTCTGCCGGTGCCCGTGATCAATGTTGGTCACCCATTAGTCCGGACGATTGTGTATTTCGGTTTATCAAGGCCGATCGTATGGTCCCCTATGAACTGCAAACTGACAGCCATGGCTAGCTTTGCCATCACTGTGATCGTCCAGGATAAACAATTATATAGTGTGTACCAGCCCTTACATGTTCCACTCACCCTTTCACCCACACACAGACACAGAGGGACTTTACAAGTTAATTTCATTACAAAAAGTCATTTTTATTATAAAAGACTGAAATGTTTTCATTGTGTTCGGTATAAATATGTGCAAACTATATCTTGGGGAGGGCATGTAAACTTCAGATTGGGATCAGATAAATTTCCCTGTTCACTGAAATGTTCGATGTGAAAGAAAAATAAGTCATTCATTGTTAAGAGTGTGTGTTGCCTTTATCCCAAGTTCAGGATTAACAGTCAGATATACACATCTGCTGAATGATTGTGCATAAGTTCAGTCTGCTGGAGGTAGCAGTCAATTTCCCCCCCATATGTAAACTATCACTCACACCCCTATCCATCAGTAATGCCCTGCAGTGTGACAGTGTGTCCCTCCAGAAGATCTGATTAAGGCTGTATGGTGATATTGTAAAAATAAATTAATCCTCCATTTGGAAGAGAATAGTCATTCAGTGCAATAGAGACTCGGGGGTTCTGGCAGTCTTCTGGGGAGGAACCCAGAACCAAGGTCCTCAAAGCAGCCACCCTCCCCCTGCGCCCGGCAAGCATATGTGAGGTAGAGAGGAAGTGCCAAATAATCACAGGTGCTTAGTCTCTCAGTCTATACTAGGCACTTTATTACAGTATTCAGCACTCTCTTAGAGGACTGTGCTTCATTGGAGAGTGGGGTCTCTCTGGGTTTTAATCATTTTCCACTTTACGATGATCTTAATACAGCGCTTGGTCCACCTCTGTGCTTTTGTGCTCCCTTCTCCACAGAGGCTGGGCACTGTCTGACATCTGGCACTCTGGACAGTGCGTTGAACTTTTCTGCTGACTTTCCTCATGGTCTGTCACTATCCTTGGCTACACTGGGGAATCATATTCTTGTAGAAAGTCTTTAATTGGCAAGGGGAGCTGTTCCCGATCTTCTGAACCCTCTAGATTGCCATTCACAGCCTTTCTACATAGGTGCTGCAGGGAAGACACATTGGTTGATAAGGGCCGTGAAAGAAGCAAGGGGACACGCTCTCCTCCTGAATATATATAATAGGCCCTTTTCAAGACGCTCCCCGAGTCTTTAGATGGCATGTAGTGGCACAGTAGTTTGAGAACACAGTCAAAGTGTGGTACTGGCTGAGCACTGCGTGGGTCAGTCTGCAGGGAGAATCCGCGCTGCTCGCACTGGATACGCAGGTTTTTGGTACCAGATTCAGTTTTAACGCTAAGGGTGAAGAAGTGTCGACGGTCAGAACTGTCTCTGATGAGGAAGGTTCCAGCTGGTTCAGAGCTTAGAAGAAGGTTCGCTTGGCTACCGGTCACTGTGCTCCAGTAGAAGCCACTTTCTTGGAGCTTACGGACAGCACTCAGCACCAGGTTGTACTCACTGCGGGAGGCGAAGGTCTTGAGCCGTAAGGTCGAGTCCAGAGTCCGGCTCATACTCGGGAACTTGCTCTTTATGACCATGACGGTTGGAGACAGTTTGGCAGATGAGGTTCGGCAAGCTTGCCTCTGGTGCTGTTGGAATCCTGCAGAAGAACAATGAAAAAATAAATGATGTATACTACCAGGTTAAGATTTACTATGTCTAACGTGCAGTATATTTTGTGCTTGTTGCTGATTGGTTGCTTGGTTTGATCCTGTGATCAACCAATGAAGTTTCTCCTTTAGTGTTTGTGAGTGTAGTTGTTTGTTATATTGGAAGGGGGGCCCCTGTCTGGAATTTGGGGGTGGGTTATTTCTTGGAACTGTGTATTAATGACAGCTGGTACAGCACTGGATTGGATTTGCAGTAAATGAAGGAAAAGCTTCAGGCTTAAACTGATCCAGTGTTTGGCAGATAGATTTTTGGTATAGAATTTAGAATAGGCTTAGTTTATTGTAATCTAAAGATCAATATGATGAAATCACATGACCTCCTTATTGTATTTCCCTGAATCTAAAGGTAACTCTCAGCACATTGCTAAAGGGGCACAATTTAACTTAATACCGTATGTCTCATAGGCTTATTGGCAAATGGCATTGCTCAACTCTTATGGCAATACTAAGCACCAATGGGATCTATTTACCTATTATCCATTGTAACAATGTTAATTAAATACCAGACATTAATATTCAATATTTAATCTCTATTGTTGAAATGGGACATCGCTATCCAATTTTTAACGAACATATTTGGCCCGTTGTGAGTAGAATGTGTTGTCACTAATAAAGAATTATTTGTAATTTGGAGTGCGACCCTCATTTGGACTTTATATTTGGCCCAATACCTATCCCAGTATTCCCAACCATTAAAAGACAACTACCCTGAAAAAACACTAAAGATTTTACCCGGGACAGGGAGGTAGGATTGATTGTTCCTACCTCCCAATATAACTTTGTTGAGGAGCGCCAGCACATACACCTGCCAGGTTAGTGTCCTGGGTCTTCATGCTGTCTATCCTCACAGAAATTATATTGGGAGGTAGGAATTACCAGTCCTTCCTCCCTGCCCCAAGTTCAGTTTAATTGTTTTTTAAACAGTATAAGCACTAAAGTTCTCCTTTAAACACTGTGCAAATGCTGGGAATTATCATATGAAAAACCTGCTTAGCTGATACATCTGGGTTATCTGAAAAGGGTTAATTAGCTATTTGTACGCTAACATGATTACATTCTGGGTATGTTATCTTTGCTGTCATTAACAAAGTTACACAAAACCCAAACAATTAATAAAACTGTATTTCATTACATACCTTGTGTGTATGAAAACCTTTCTCAGGGTTATGTTTTATTGGCTAGGGTCTATGGGTACATGCAACGCTAACATATTGGGGCTTTTTTAAGTGCAGAGTTATGCTATTAATCTGTAGCAACCGACCTAATGTTTTCTAAATGTTGTAGACCAGAAAAAAAAATCATCATTGATGCAAATTCTTGTACCTCTTATTAAACAAGCGTAATAAACTCTCCTAGTCGGTCTGTAATTTGTTCCTTACCTGATCAAGTGCAAAGTTCCAAAAGGCAATCAGGTAAGCAGGTTCACCATATAGAAACTGACGGCTATATACGTTATATATCCAAGGGTTAGAGGCTTTATAATCCAAATCAAATGAGAGAGAAGTAATTTTTGTTCTCTACCAAGTTAGACATCAGTTCTCTAACCCAATTAGCTCATACACACTGTCTTATACAGTGAGCAGCCCCGCCTCCCCCCTCCTTCCCCTCCTGCTGGTCTATTCCTGGAAGAGGCTCTTCCTGTAATGTTAAAGCTGTTCATGATACACAGTAGTGACGGCAAGCTTCCAACCCTTGACTCCCTATTCCTGGCAGCGCTCAGAGCTCTGGCTTCTCCCAATCTGTAACTCTTGCTTCCTTCCAAGAATCACCAGGACACACACAGGCACAGATTATGACCATGTGTGGCCTGTGCGATTTGAAACCTTGTAACGAAAAAAAACAAAACATTTTATTCTCCACCAATTGTGGATATAAAAAAAACGCTTTGAGCAATCAGGGGGTTAAATTTTTATTTTACATAGGATTATTTCTGGGATTTTTTTTAAAAGAAAAAGCTCATGGGGGGTTAAGTAAGGTGCGCTTGTTGCAGGGGGTTTTACGCCCCATTGAAATAAGTATGGCGCTCCATATTAGCCCAAATCTGATAAAAAAATCTTATTAGATGTTAGGCTGGTACACACCAGAAGATATTTGGTTCACGGCAATTGGTGTGGGGCGGCCGAGGGACTGACAGCAGTCGATCGTTTGCAAATTCGTCCGCGGCGAATTTGCTGCGACCGACGGATATTTGTCCCGCCGGGTGCTCGGTCGGGACAAATAGTCCCTCCACGTGTACCCACCCTTAGGGTTTTACTCCTAAATTACGGTCTCAGTGGTTAGCACTGATGCCTTGCAGCGCTGAAGTCCTGAGTTCGATTCCACCACCTTGGACACATCTGCAAGGAGTTTGTATGTTCTCCCTGTGCTTGCGTGGGTTTCCCCTGGGCACTCCGGTTTCCCCCCATCATAAAGACATACTGATAGGTTGTATGTGTCAAATACATGTGCTTAGATTGTAAGCTCTTTGGGGCAGACCTGATGGGAATGTATACATGTAATTGTAAAGCGCTACGGAAGACGGTGCTATATAAATCCACACATAATAATAATAATTACATTTTCGCAGCAAGTACCAATTGTGTGGTCTCTATAAGGCCATGAAACCGGTGGCACTAAAATATTGCAATTCCATTTTCTCCTGTCCACCAGCCTACCGATTGGTAATAATCTGTGGTCAGACAGGATTTATCGGGTACTGCCAATGTGTATGGACTCCTTTAGTTAATAATGACATATGCACTACATTGTCCTGTCTTAATGTCCAATTAGAATAACTGGTTTAGTAGTGAAGAATCTTTCATTCATATGCAGGATTTCAAAGTGTTTTTTGTCCATGGCCATAATGGGTAACAATAACAAATAACAAACATTTAAAAAGGAAGGTTTTTACCATTAAAAGGCAGAATAAACACAGTTCATTCAGCACTAAACATGGTTCAATGTGTATTCATTGGCTTTGGGGAAATGATTTCTGAATTTGAAAAAGAAAATGTCAAAAAAGTTACTTTATTGATAAACTGTTTCCTATTTTTGACATTTTGTTTTTTCCCGGGGCTGGTAGAACTTGTTACTGTCATGAATAATACAGGTAGTATACCTAGATTTGTCATTGTTTTGGTAGCAGGAAGGCATCCCAGACACCAGGAGGACAAATGCACGTGACCACACATGGATATAAATAACCACTAGACTCAAATAATATCACTACTCTGGGGGATTATATTATAAAGCGTCCATAAACCAGTTATGTGGGATTTAGGATTTGTCTCACATAGTGATCTTACTATGATCTGTCTGTTTTTTGGAAAATTGTATGCAGAGATGATTCTGTGTATGGTCACCTTAAGGCTGGGTACACACCCAGACGATATTTCCTGGCTGATCGACAGATGCACTTTCGGTCGACCGGCCGAAAATATTGGCTGGCGTGTGGTGGCAGCCACGACCGGCCTCCGATCGTCCGTTCGTCCGGATCGGACGTGTCGGAAATCATGACTGATCGTGCGGGTCCCATGGAGCCGCACGGTCGATCGTTCAATTCGCGGTCGGCGGACGAATTTGCCGCGACGATGGACTATTGTCCCGGCCGAGCACTGGCTTGTTGCGAGCGCTCGGTCGGGACAAATTGCCCCCCGTTTGTACCCCCTTAGACACGGCCACACTGCACGCAAACCAACATGCGATTTCATGGGTGATTTTGTTGCGTTTGCGTTTTTTCATTAAGCATTGAAAAACGCATGCGATTGCAATTTAAAATACAGAACGCAAATCGCAACGAACCCAAAATTGCGAGTTTTCGGGGCATTGCTGCGTTTTCAATATTTATGAAAAAACACAAGCGCAAACGCTTGCGCAAAAAAACTGCAGCCCTGTGGCCTAGCCCTTAGATCTGTTAAGGTCATCATTAAGTGGCAGACCATATCTTTTCACTTTATTTCTCCTTAATAACTGTTTCCTTTTTTACCTTACATTTATGACTCAGCCACACACCTCAGTGACATCAGTCTATTACCAGTGGCGCCATCATTATATCGTGTAAATAGGTAAATTCAAGCAGCAACAACACAATGAAATCTGTTCATTGACCTCTATTACTACACAGTAAAATAGTAGTTACGTTTCGATGATCCTGCTCAACACTTTTACCCTACCCACCCATAATGCGATATGACATAAAACAAGAAAGACTGCAATATTATTTTGCTTGGGCCAAGTTACAACGACAATATTCCATAGATAGTAGATAGGGCAAGATGAAATTTTCCCCTCTGCTAACTGGGTACACACATTAATGATAAAGGGCCAATTCCTTTGGTACGGGGACTTTTTCAGTAATGTGTGCACGCGAAACAACTAATGCTGACAAACGTTCAGCATCGGAATAGAAGCAGTCATTACTGCCCGAAAATTTACCTCGGTTGCATCCGCTCCCTGTACTATAGTATAGGCCTCTCATTATCACTAGGGCTGGTGGTACTTGTGAATGACTCCCTGTACGTAATATAAGGAGACAATTTGGGTCACATCTAAATGTCAGATGGAATCTTATAAAGTCTGTCTGTCATCTTCAAAGATTAGTACAGTGTGTACCCAGCGTAAGATAATGCCCTGCCATTAACCTGCACGACCAATCAGATTTACCTAACTGCAGTAAAAATGGCCATTCACTAATAAGATATTACAGCTGATTCAATGTTTGATCCAACAAATGATGAATCAGATGTGACGTCTATTGGCCCAGCATGTTTCTCAACTAGATAACGGGATTGACATTTCTGTTGGTCATAAAGTGATTGGTCTGGCCGACTGGCCAAAGCGTTGTAGTAACATCAGCATATAAGATGTAGTTGATGGGCACCTTTAATCAGTGAAAAACTATGGTGTGTTGCTGCAATATAATCTGGGCAAATCTCCCGAAATAATTTACCAGAGGCTACACGGCTCTGGGGGGATGGCACCCTCACGTAAGTATTTAACCCCAGATATCAGCTTGCTAAAGGGACTGTGCGGCCTCTGTTAAATAAATAGGCTGCAAGAGTGTCCTCTCCGATACTCATGCAGCCGCTCACACCTAGGGATTGGAGTCTGTTATCCCAATTTTAATCCTAAAATACAGCGCTGAGGCCACCTGTAATCCTGTTGCTATGTTGGTTCACGGCAATTGGTGTGGGGCGGCCGAGGGACTACACAGTCGATCGTTCGCAAATTCGTCCGCGGGCGAATTTGCTGCGACCGACGGATATTTGTCCCGGCCGGGTGCTCGGCCGGGACAAATAGTCCCTCCATGTGTACCCACCCTTAGGGTTTTACTCCTAAATTACGGTGGCTCAGTGGTTAGCACTGATGCCTTGCAGCGCTGAAGTCCTGAGTTCGATTCCACCCTTGGACACATCTGCAAGGAGTTTGTATGTTCTCCCATGCGTCAGTAACCTACCGCAATGGTATTCTATGGAGATCGTAATCTACGATCGCGTATCATAGATTTACAATTGTTATCGGTAATCAATAATCATATCATAAATTTACGATCACGATTGTAAATTATCAATTGCTAAACTGACCAGAATTAAACTAAATTGATCGTTAAAGGCACAGTATTGCTAAAAAGCAATAAATATGGCCAGGTGCACTGCCATGCGTTGCGCTGTGATCCACTAATCGGAATGCATGCAACAGCTTTTTTTACTCAATCGCATGCTGATTGTGCAACATTTTCAGATCGCAGCACACCGGAAACACTTGTGTGCACAATTCCAGTCCGCTGAGACACCTTATAGTGTGTCCTCTTAGTTCTGCAGATGTTGGTGTATCAATTGTTGACTAGGTTGGACATATAGAATTCTACCCTCAAGGCCACAAGCAGACTTTAAAGTTTCATCCCAAACAGAATTGTTAATGTTACAAGGTGCTAATCTTACCTGAGCTGCTCCTCCTGTTCATACATACAAAGGTGAGAATCGTCCCCAATCAGAATCTCTCCTCCTCTGGAATAGCAGTGACACATTACTAGAATGGAATGTAACACTAATGAGAGCGGACAATAAAATAAAGGCGAGATCATGATTCACATCAGCAAAAGCCATTTTATAAAGCAGAATCAAAGATATATATATTGTTATTATTCCAGTGATTCCACAATTACTGTCCCCTTCTATATCTTCTTTACAAAACTAACAATATATTATTATACAACCCCTCTCCACAGACCAGTGAGTGGACACAAACGCTCGTTATAGAGGCAGGTAGGTTGCTGTTGCACTGTACTTTACTGGGCCAGGGCCCACTCAACGAGGAGGCGGTGTCCTGCCCTGGCACATTACTGCTTTATTTCCAGAAGAGGCTATAGAACAGGAAGAAGTGCGGAATGATCGGGGATGTGGGTGGTTTTGACTTTTGCCAAAGCTAATTGTCGACTGGCTTTAGTGAGTGTGTTCCATACTAATAAACACCCCAAGTTTATAGTGACCTGTTGGTAGAGTTTTGTACTCACCAGAAATAAGATTTCCCATTGTACCAGAGGTGACAAACAGTGATCCTCTGTCCCGAGCAGCTGGGCAGCTTGTATTGGATGTCGATAAGAAACAAAGAGTTAGCAGGACGTTCCTGTTCCGGAGACTGTGACAGTTACTGCTCTCACCCTCTTACCGTTCACAGTGGGGTCCTCTCCATAAACATCGTCACAACCAGCTTCTGCCATAGCTTGCGCATTTCCGCACATGGTTTTGTCATCGTGTCACTGCGTAGATCCACCATGCGCACCGTGCGGAGGACATAGCCTCTGTCGCCTTGTACATAGTGCGTGATCTGGGACTAGTGGTAACTTAAAGAAAGGCTGTGAAATGGTCCGGCTACACCTCCTGCTTTGATGTGGCAAGCACCAGTGCAACAATTTGGGCTGTTAAGAAAAGGTTGAAGGGAACAGACTTACAGGGTTATTCAATAAAAGTTCTTATTGTTAAAAATGGTGCTAATTTCTCGCCAACCAATCAGATGTTCAAGGGGGATGTCCACCCCCAAAACTAAAATTAACCCCTTACTGGCCACATCAAGTAGTTTAAAACAATACCTTACCTACATTCCTGCTCAAAATAGTCCCCTGCTGTTGCCCCCCAAATTCAGGCATGTGTGGAGCAGTGTGGGCCATGCTGTGCTGAGATTCTCAACCATCGGTTGAGGCATGCTCCAGTGCAGCCCTCCTGCCTCCCGCCCTCCGGCGGGGTGGGTCGCGTTTCTCTGCGCCGGGGCCCACCCCACCCCCCCCCCCCCCCCACGCACCCCCCCCCCCCCCCCCCGCCCCCCCCCACCCCACCGCAGCCCTGCTCGCAGCTCCCCCGCGCACCGACGCGCCCGCCACCGCCCGGTCGATCAGCACGGTCGTCACCCTGCCCAACCAACACACCCCCACACAAACCCCACCTGCACCCAAAAGAACCCCGAACCACCAACCCCCCCCAACACCCCCCAACCCCCAACCACGAACCGCGCACACACCACCACCTTCACCACACCACCCCCTCACAACGACACTCCACTGTCCCGCCCCCCAGCCATTGGGGCGGGGGAGCAGACACCCCCCCCCCCTCCTTCCCCCTCTCCCCCCGTTAGCCTCTTCCCGCCGGAAACGATGGACCCAACCCCACCCACCCCCTACGAATAGCCCCTTTCGATTTCACTCTAACAACCACGTCCAACCCCTCCCCCAGCCCCCACCCCAATCACCCAACCACCCCACCCCAACGCCCATTGGCCCTGGCACCCGGCCCCCCTACACACGCCCCACCCTTTAACCAACTGCCTCCGGCCCCTTCCCCCCTGCAATATCCCTAGACGAACAAGTTAGCGCTTATCCCCCCCGATGGCCTCCATCCCCCCACCCAGGTTTCATCACCTTGCCCCCCCACGTCCCGCCGACCCACAATCTTGGGCACACAACAAAAGCAACGGAACCAAACACAGAAGTCTCACAAAACAAAAGAACTCAACGCAAAACACCAAAGAACTAAAGAGGGTAGGGCCATGTTTACACTGGAGAAACGACCATTGCATCATGGGGATATAATAACTTTATACAAATATAATACATAAGGCTAGGCATTTTCAAAGGGGAGGTGCAGTGGCGAGAATCTGTATTACAGTCACTCAGTGATGTCACTGAGTGACTTCCTGTATTCCACTGCCCCTCCCCCTGTCTCTTCCCCTCCCTGTATTAGTCATTTATATAGGACATGCTGTTTATTGTTGACAGATGATGTTCGGTCTTTCTTTTTTCAATAGGAACAGTAATTAACTATTTATACACTAAACAGGGATTCCCATATAAATGACTAATACAGGGAGGGGGAGAGACAGTGGTAGGGAAGGGGGAGAGTGTGTCTGCTCTGTTTTTTGGCTGGCCTTATGTATTATAAGAAATAATACGCTTCCTACAGTGTGATATACGTTTTTACTTCACCTCGGAGTTTCATGCCCGACATAAAAGCACTTGGCTTGTGGCCTCATGCTTCTATATGGTCATGGAACTCCTTGGTGGCATAATATCCTTATATTACACTCTAGGAAGCGTATTATCCCTTATATATTAATGCAATAAACTTTCTGGTGCATCGTTTACCAATAGGTCATATCAGAGGACTTGTGGACATCCTTTCAGATTAAAAGAAAAGAAGTTTCATCTTCAGGTTAGGAAAGGTTTCTTTACAGTGATAATGGTTAAAGGGCATGTCCACCCACAAAACTCAAATTTAACCCCATACTGGCCCCACTCTGTAGTGTACAAAAATTCTTACCTTACATCCCAGCTCCTTATGGTTGCCATGCTGTGCCCCTCCAAAGTCCAGGGAAGTGTAGTGTAGAAGGTCTGGGTGACTCATCCTGCGCCTGTCTCAACCTTGACAAGGTTGAGGCATGCGCAGGAGAGTCCTCCCCCCCCCCGCGGCCTTCTACCCATATGTACACATCTCACTAGCCGTCCCTCTATCCTCCCGCGGCAGTCTCCCAGCCCTCTGCTTGCACGGAAATGCAGCAGGGGCGGGATCGGCAGCCCGCGTCCCTGATTGGCTGGAGGCAGCCAATCAGGGACGCGGCTGCCGGCTGCTCAGGATGAGGGAAGGTAAGTACATATCGGGGCACTTTCTATGAATTGTGTTACGGGCGTTGGGGCTGGGGGATCAATATGTATAATATATAATGGGGATTTTACACTATGGGGAGGGAGAAAAAAACGGTAGGTACATTTGTAAACATACATTTTAGATTATCAATTGACTTACTTCCATACTTGGTCGTACATGCCTCCTTATCCTCTATGCTCCCCCCTCCCCCTTCTCCTCCTTCTGTTGTGTTATTAGCCCCCTGATCCCTAACTTCTCTATCTACCCCTGTGTAGTTCAACGTACCCTCCCTCCCATACCTAGTTTAAAATCTCCTCCAACCCCCTAGCCACCTTCTCCCCCAAAACAGCTGCACCATCATCATTGAGGTACAACATGTCTCTACTAAAGAGCCTGTAGTCAACAGAAAAGTCAGCCCAGTTCTCTCAAAACCCAGACCCCATCTCCTTACATCACTCTCTTAGCCACGCATTTATACTCCTGAGCTCCCGTTACGTCCTTTGTGTAGCAGGTGGCTGTGGTAGTATTTCTGAAGTCACTACCCTTGAGGTCCTTGCTTTTAACTTGGCCCCTAATTCTCAGAAATCATTTTTAAGGACCTCACCTCCACCTCTAACTTTGTCATTGGCACCAATGTGAACCAAGACCGCTGGGTCACTCCCAGCCCCACCCGATAATCTGTCTACACGATCCACCACATGTCTAACCCTAGCACCAGGCAGACAACACACTGTTCGGCATGTAGGGTCTTGGCGACAGATTACCCTATCTACCCTTCTAATAATGGAGTCCCCTACCACTACCACCTGCTTATCCTTCCTAGCCCCCAATTCTCCCTCCCCTCCCTTGTACTGGAGATGGCCGTCCCCTGGATGCTCAAAAGAACGGCCCGCTCCATACATGCTACTTCTGAGCCATCCACCTCCACATTTTCACCTAACACGGCAAATCTGTTGGGATCGACCAAATGGGAAGAAGCGACCCTACCCTTCCATCCCCTACTTCCCCTGGTGACCCTTACAAATCTATCTTTCTTTACCACCTTATCTGCCCCATTTCCACCATCCAGTTTACTGACCCCTGCCAGTACCTGCGATTCCCCCAGATTTGTCAAGCCCTGCAATTGTGCTTGCGTGGGTTCCCCTGGGCACTCCGGTTTCCCCCCCATCATAAAGACATACTGATAGGTTGTATGTGTCAAATACATGTGCTTAGATTGTAAGCTCTTTGGGGCAGAACCTGATGGGAATGTATACATGTAATTGTAAAGCGCTACGGAAGACGGTGCTATATAAATCCACACATATAATAATAATTACATTTTCGCAGCAAGTACCAATTGTGTGTGTCTCTATAAGGCCATGAAACCGGTGGCACTAAAATATTGCAATTCCATTTTCTCCCTGTCCACCAGCCTACCGATTGGTAATAATCTGTGGTCAGACAGGATTTATCGGGTACTGCCAATGTGTATGGACTCCTTTAGTTAATAATGACATATGCACTACATTGTCCTGTCTTAATGTCCAATTAGAATAACTGGTTTAGTAGTGAAGAATCTTTCATTCATATGCAGGATTTCAAAGTGTTTTTTGTCCATGGCCATAATGGGTAACAATAACAAATAACAAACATTAAAAAGGAAGGTTTTTACCATTAAAAGGCAGAATAAACACAGTTCATTCAGCACTAAACATGGTTCCAATGTGTATTCATTGGCTTTGGGGAAATGATTTCTGAATTTGAAAAAGAAAATGTCAAAAAAGTTACTTTATTGATAAACTGTTTCCTATTTTTGACATTTTGTTTTTTCCCGGGGCTGGTAGAACTTGTTACTGTCATGAATAATACAGGTAGTATACCTAGATTTGTCATTGTTTTGGTAGCAGAAGGCATCCCAGACCCAGGAGGACAAATGCACGTGACCACACATGGATATAAATAACCACTAGACTCAAATAATATCACTACTCTGGGGGATTATATTATAAAGCGTCCATAAACCAGTTATGTGGGATTTAGGATTTGTCTCACATAGTGATCTTACTATGATCTGTCTGTTTTTTGGAAAATTGTATGCAGAGATGATTCTGTGTATGGTCACCTTAAGGCTGGGTACACACCCAGACGATATTTCTGGCTGATCGACAGATGCACTTTCGGTCGACCGGCCGAAAATATTGGCTGGCGTGTGGTGGGCAGCCACGACCGGCCTCCGATCGTCCGTTCGTCCGGATCGGACGTGTCGGAAATCATGACTGATCGTGCGGGTCCCTATGGAGCCGCACGGTCGATCGTTCAATTCGCGCGGCGGACGAATTTGCCGCGACGATGGCTATTGTCCCGGCCGAGCACTGGCTTGTTGCGAGCCGCTCGGTCGGGACAAATTGCCCCCCGTTTGTACCCCCTTAGACACGGCCACACTGCACGCAAACGCAACCATGCGATTTCATGGTGATTTTGTTGCGTTTGCGTTTTTTCATTAAGCATTGAAAAACGCATGCGATTGCAATTTAAAATACAGAACGCAAATCGCAACGAACCCAAAATTGCGAGTTTTCGGGGCATTGCTGCGTTTTCAATATTTATGAAAAAACACAAGCGCAAACGCTTGCGCAAAAACTGCAGCCCTGTGGCCTAGCCCTTAGATCTGTTAAGGTCATCATTAAGTGGCAGACCATATCTTTTCACTTTATTTCTCCTTTAATAACTGTTTCCTTTTTTACCTTACATTTATGACTCAGCCACACACCTCAGTGACATCAGTCTATTACCAGTGGCGCCATCATTATATCGTGTAAATAGGTAAATTCAAGCAGCAACAACACAATGAAATCTGTTCATTGACCTCTATTACTACACAGTAAAATAGTAGTTACGTTTCGATGATCCTGCTCAACACTTTTACCCTACCCACCCATAATGCGATATGACATAAAACAAGAAAGACTGCAATATTATTTTGCTTGGGCCAAGTTACAAGACAATATTCCATAGATAGTAGATAGGGCAAGATGAAATTTTCCCCTCTGCTAACCTGGGTACACACATTAATGATAAAGGGCCAATTCCTTTGGTACGGGGACTTTTTCAGTAATGTGTGCACCGCGAAACAACTAATGCTGACAAACGTTCAGCATCGGAATAGAAGCAGTCATTACTGCCCGAAAATTTACCTCGGTTGCATCCGCTCCCTGTACTATAGTATAGGCCTCTCATTATCACTAGGGCTGGTGGTACTTGTGAATGACTCCCTGTACGTAATATAAGGAGACAATTTGGGTCACATCTAAATGTCAGATGGAATCTTATAAAGTCTGTCTGTCATCTTCAAAGATTAGTACAGTGTGTACCCAGCGTAAGATAATGCCCTGCCATTAACCTGCACGACCAATCAATTTACCTAACTGCAGTAAAAATGGCCATTCACTAATAAGATATTACAGCTGATTCAATGTTTGATCCAACAAATGATGAATCAGATGTGACGTCTATTGGCCCAGCATGTTTCTCAACTAGATAACGGGATTGACATTTCTGTTGGTCATAAAGTGATTGGTCTGGCCGACTGGCCAAAGCGTTGTAGTAACATCAGCATATAAGATGTAGTTGATGGGCACCTTTAATCAGTGAAAAACTATGGTGTGTTGCTGCAATATAATCTGGGCAAATCTCCCGAAATAATTTACCAGAGGCTACACGGCTCTGGGGGGATGGCACCCTCACGTAAGTATTTAACCCCAGATATCAGCTTGCTAAAGGGACTGTGCGGCCTCTGTTAAATAAATAGGCTGCAAGAGTGTCCTCTCCGATACTCATGCAGCCGCTCGCACCTAGGGATTGGAGTCTGTTATCCCAATTTTAATCCTAAAATACAGCGCTGAGGCCACCTGTAATCCTGTTGCTATGTCGATTCCACCCTTGGACACATCTGCAAGGAGTTTGTATGTTCTCCCTGTGCTTGCGTGGGTTTCCCCTGGGCACTCCGGTTTCCCACACAATCATAAAGACATACTGATAGGTTGTATGTGTCAAATACATGTGCTTAGATTGTAAGCTCTTTGGGGCAGGACCTGATGGGAATGTATACATGTAATTGTAAAGCGCTACGGAAGACGGTGCTATATAAATCCACAATAATAATAATAATTACATTTTCGCAGCAAGTACCAATTGTGTAGTCTCTATAAGGCCATGAAACCGGTGGCACTAAAATATTGGCAATACCATTTTCTCCCTGTCCACCAGCCTACCGATTGGTAATAATCTGTGGTCAGACAGGATTTATCGGGTACTGCCAATGTGTATGGACTCCTTTAGTTAATAATGACATATGCAGCTACTATTGTCCTGTCTTAATGTCCAATTAGAATAACTGGTTTAGTAGTGAAGAATCTTTCATTCATATGCAGGAATTCAAAGTGTTTTTTGTCCATGGCCATAAATGGGTAACAATAACAAATAACAAACATTTAAAAAGGAAGGTTTTTACCATTAAAAGGCAGAATAAACACAGTTCATTCAGCACTAAACATTGGTTCCAATGTGTATTCATTGGCTTTGGGGAAATGACTTTCTGAATTTGAAAAAGAAAATGTCAAAAAAGTTACTTTATTGATAAACTGTTTCCTATTTTGACATTTTGCTTTTCCCTGGGGCTGGTAGAACTTGTTACTGTCATGAATAATACAGGTAGTATACCTAGATTTGTCATTGTTTTGGTAGCAGGAAGGCATCCCAGACACAGGAGGACAAATGCACGTGACCACACATGGATATAATAAACCACCCTAGACTCAAATAATATCACTACTCTGGGGGATTATATTATAAAGCGTCCAATAAACCAGTTATGTGGGATTTAGGATTTGTCTCACATAGTGATCTTACTATGATCTGTCTGTTTTTTGGAAAATTGTATGCAGAGATGATTCTGTGTATGGTCACCTTAAGGCTGGGTACACACCAGCCAATATTTCCGGCTGATCGACCGATTCACGGCACTTTCGGTCGACCGGCCGAAAATATTGGCTGGTGTGTGACGGTCAGCCGCGACCGGACTCGATCGTCCGGATCGGACGTGTCGGAAAATCATGATTGATCGTGCGGTTCCCTATGGAGCCGCACGGTCGATCGTTCGCAAATTCGGCCGCGGATGAATTTGCCGCGACCGATGGACATTTGTCCCGGCCGAGCACTGGCTTGTTGCGAGCACTCGGTCGGGACAAATTGCCCCTCCGTTTGTACCCAGCCTTAGAGCACGGCCACACTGCAACGCAAACACATGCGATTTCATGTGTGATTTTGTTGCGTTTGCGTTTTTACATTAAGCATTGAAAAACGCATGCGATTGCAATTTAAAATACAGAACGCAAATCGCAACGCACCCAAAATTGCGCGTTTTCGGGGCATTGCTGCGTTTTCAATTATATGAAAAAAACACAAGCGCAAACGCTGCGCAAAAAAAACTGCAGCCTGTGGCCTAGCCCTTAGATCTGTTAAGGTCATCATTAAGTGGCAGACCATATTTTTACTTTATTTCTCCTTTAATAACTGTTTCCTTTTTTACCTTACATTTATGACTCAGCCACACACCTCAGTGACATCAGTCTATTACCAGTGGCGCCAGTCAATTATCGTGTAAATAGGTAAATTCAAAGCAGCAACAACACAATAGAAATCTGTTCATTGACCTCTATTACTACACAGTAAAATATAGTTCCTTTTGAATGATCCTGCTCAACACTTTTACCCTACCCACCCATAATGCGATATGACAAAAAACAAGAAAGACTGCAATATTATTTTGCTTGGGCCAAGTTACAAGACAAATATACCATAGATAGTAGATAGGGCAAGATGAAATATTCTCCCTCTGCTAAGCTGGGTACACACATTAATGATAAAGGGCCAATTCCTTTGGTACGGGGACTTTTTCAGTAATGTGTGCAGCCGCGAAACAACTAATGCTGACAAACGTTCAGCATCGGAATGAGAAGCAGTCATTACTGCCCGAAAATTTACCTCGGTTGCATCCGGCTCCCTGTACTATAGTATAGGCCTCTCATTATCACTAGGGCTGGTGGCACTTGTGAATGATCTCCCTGTACGTAATATAAGGAGACAATTTGGGTCACATCTAAATGTCAGATGGAATCTTATAAAGTCTGTCTGTCATCTTCAAAGATTAGTACAGTGTGTACCCAGCGTAAGATAATGCCCTGCCATTAACCTGCAGCGACCAATCAGATGTTACCTAACTGCAGTAAAAATGGCCATTCACTAATAAGATATTACAGCTGATTCAATGTTTGATCCAACAAATGATGAATCAGATGTGACGTCTATTGGCCCAGCATGTTTCTCAACTAGATAACGGGATTGACATTTCTGTTGGTCATAAAGTGATTGGTCTGGCCGACTGGCCAAAGCGTTGTGGTAACATCAGCATATAAGATGTAGTTGATGGGCACCTTTAATCAGTGAAAAACTATGGTGTGTTGCTGCAAATAAATAACATGGGCAAATTTTCACACTTCATATTGCATTCCCCCAGAGCCGCACGCGCTCTGGGCAAATCTCCCGGAAATAATTTACCAGAGGCTACACGGCTCTGGGGGGATGGCACCCTCACGTAAGTATTTAACCCCAGATATCAGCTTGCTAACCTTACGCTAAAGGAGCTGTGCAGCCTCTGTTAAATAAATAGGCTGCAAGAGTGTCTCTTCCGATACTCATGCAGCCGCTGCAAACTAGGGATTGGAGTCTGTTATCCCAATTTTAATCCTAAAATACAGCGCTGAGGCCACCTGTAAATCCTGTTGCTAGTGTTTATCCCATGCAAACAATAGACCAGCAATGTATTTATTTGTATTGTTTGTAATGTAGCACTTCATAGAGCATATGATACTGTGTATCAAGGTGCTTTTTAGCAAGTGAAGCAGGAACCCCTTTACTTTCTATTGTTACCTGGGGCATTTAGCATGGCGTGAGTTTAAAGGATAGGAGTCATGGGTGCAAATCTTTTTACCTGTCACTTCCTTTTGACGTGCTAGCACATCAGATACGACAACAATAGACCCATTCACACTGGGCCATAGTTGTAAGTGTTAAAGGTCCTGCAGCTTATCATTCTAGAGAATAGAAAATATCCCCTGGAGTGTTCGGTTTTGCTAAAGGTGATGGGAGTTGGAAGTTCCTACTGATAAAACACCAGGATTTTCGTATTTGCTTGACAAAGGTAAATATTAGGGATCTGTCCTGTATAGATAGGGTCTTCCAGCTGTATTGATTTTCCCCATGGTGTATACCGGTAAGTTGTTCTTCCATATTGGATGATGGGTTTATAGGATGACGTCCATCCAGTCCCCCCTCACACGCAAAAGTCTACCCTCTACCAAAATTAACAGTCCCCAATAGTCAGATTGTGTTTCTGAAAGTGTGACCATAAGGCTTAACTGCTGGTGTAAAGGTGGCCATACACACAAACGATCAGGGCCGGATTTCCCACTAGGCCGTGGCCTGGGGCGGCAAAATAAAATATGTTTACGTTAGGCAGCATTGCATCCCCATATTAAATTTACACAATTAGTTGGCACACAGCAGAGCCATAGCGGCTTCTGTTAAATGTGTAATGGGCAGCGATTGCTGATTTGCTAGGGGTGGCAGGTCCCTCTCCTAATCACAAAGCTCTGCTTCAGCCAATGAATGACCACGTATGGGTGGTGGGGGCAAAGGCAGTACAAGTTAGCTGGCCTAAGGGAGAAAAAAGTATAAATCCAGCCCTGCAAACGATAATGGGTAAATCCCGTCGGGGAGCGACAGGATTTACCTATTATCGTCAGTGTGTGGGGGCTGTTCATGACCGAAGTCAGCACTCCGATCGATCGGGAATGACGGAAAATTTCCGGCTCCCTTTACTTTAAATAGAGGGAGCCTACCCGATCGGGCGGTGTATGGCCGCACGGCTGACCGATCCCGCGTGTGGGGATTGGTCGGGTCTGTGTGTGCTGTTCCCACAGCATGTGTGCCGACAGATATCAATGTGACATTCTGTGGAATCGCATGTGAATGGCCAGCTTAAGTGTTTACTGACTTCTTCTGAGTCTCTAAGGTCACAGAACTTCTAACCCCTAGGGCCAAGCAGTTCCATGAAATCAGAGATACTAGGCCTCTGATTAGATTAATTAAACCCCTGGGTAGTACAATGTATTCAGGAATGCTTTGACCCTTTATCTTTTTAAATGCAGATCATCTGAAAGGCATCATCTGGAATTAGAATACTGAGGCTAAAGCCAGTCTAGCCATATGTGGCCAATTAAACATGCATTTTCATAGCAGATTACGTGTTTCTGGAAAATGTTTTCTGGCTGACCTCCCTATATGTTTGTAGAGGTACAGCTAAGCAAATTCGATCAAATCGCTCAAACTATCGATCCCGTTTATGCTGGTTTTCTGATCGGGTACCCAACGATTTCGAGCAGTTAATTGAAAAAAACGGAGATCGGGCCAAGGAGAAAATTTTCTGCAGACCCAATCTTAAAGTCCACATCTCCCACAGATTTCAAAGGGGGAAAGCTGCGTAAAATTTCAAAGGGGAAATCTTTGGCTAGTTCTTCCGAATTGGATTTCCGATCGTTGTGGTCTGCCCGTGTATAGGTAGCTTTAGTAAGGATACTGAACGTGTGACAAGTTCTATCGGGTACCTGTGTTTTAAGCCAAAATTTTCGGACCAACAAATATTACCATATATTTCCTTATGGATCGCACTATTGGTTGCGGTGAACTGCCGCCCACGCCTACTTTTTATTGCGACCGACAGTGATTTGTCCAGACCTACCGCTTGGTAGTGGGGAATGGTTGATCCGGATGAAAAATTTGCTTGTATGTCCCAGCCTAAGTATCTCCAGCCATAGCAAAATCTAATTTTGCTTTTTATGACAGTCCCAGCAGTATAAACACACAATAATTCAATTTCCAGCTGCTGTAGATCTAGGGTTCCCAATCTTATCTCTATACTTTAAAACTGAACACAGCTGAAAAGGCTGGTCAGTCAGGGCCACTTCAGGCCATTTTGGTGCCCTAAGTAAAGGCGGCCATATACACTAACGATAATTATCGTCTGCGTGTTGGGCTGTTCCTGACCGACTGGAGTGCCGATGAACGACCGTAGTTGGGAAAGGTCGGAAAATATCCATCAGTCGATATCGGCTCCTTTAACTTTAAGGGAGCCAATAAGATCGTACTGTATTTGGCCGCATGGCCGACTGATCCCCATATGCGGACTGTTCGGGTCCATGTGTGCGGTTTCCACAGCATGTGTACCTACAGATACCAATGTGATCTGTTGGCACACATGCTGCGGAAATCACATGTGTATGACCACAAACTGAAACTTCCCCCAAACACCTATTGCATTAAGTACAGACGTGCGATTTGGTGCAGCGACGGGTGACCAATGAGCATCTAAAGAAAAGCTGTACTGCGTGCGTATGGCTGTTTGACATACAATTACAGCCGCTCATTCGTCGCGTGTGGAATAGCGCCTCTGTACCAGCCTTTAGACTTGCGTTGAATAGAAAAACCAGCTGTATGGAAACCGAGGCTACAGTTTACTGTGCTGTGGGTGATAAGGATCCCTCTGTTTGTAAAAGAAAAAAACTACGAAGGTCGCCCCCCACCCTCTCTGTGCTCTAGCAGTATGCTTGGGTCACTAATGCCCAGAAACTGCCCCGTGGTCAGTATTTCCATTCGCAGCACGATGCAGGCTGCTTTGGTTTCAGCGTAGCCATACAGCATCCATTTAATGAATCGGTACTTAGCTTTGGCTGGAAATTTAGATCTGAAACAACTGAGAGGAACTGAAGAAAAAAAAATCCTTCTCTCTGTTTATATAAACTACCACAAACAAAACTCACGCTGGAAATTATTCAAATATTCCAGGTTTTAGGGAGGGGAGACCAGTCAGACAGCCAAGGGGTTAAACATATAGTTTTTGCTTTCACTGTACTGTAAGTATACAAACATAGAGCTCCGCTTCTGGGAAGGAAGGTTCTGAAAACACAGCTGCAGCCTCTTCAGGTGAAATGCAAACCATGGCCTGTAGGCAGGTCTATTAAAAATGCAGTTCGGCCGCTCAGCCCCATCCTACAACGGCTCATACTTGGCAACAGTGCCTGGAATAGAAAGGAAGGTTTTTCCTAAAAAAAAAAAAAAAAAAAATTCTAAAGCTTCATGTTTCCTATGAGCGGAATCCGTCAGAGCATGTGAATAGAGCACAGTTTGTTCAGACGGGGGCAGGTCAAATGGCCTTAAATAAACTTTATATCAGCAAAGGAAAAATCCTCTTTTAATAAGTGGAAAAACGTTGTCATGATGATGGAATGACTGTCGTACGGTAACAAATTAAGGGAACGCTTTGCTGCCTGACTGAACACATACAGGCATTGTGGGAGAACGCACATGACTGTTTGTTTCCTAGGTCTGCTGATCACCCCTTTTATTATGACTGATCAAAAAAAAAAGAGGAAACGTGTGGGGGGATTCGCAGGTGGGACAGTGACAAGCGACTAGGCCCTTTCTTATCACTTTAAGCAGTTGCTGTTAAATTTTTCTGAATAAATAGCTTTCTAAGTCTGGGAAAGTGGCGTGTCTAGGTGAAGAAACCCACGTCTATTAAAATTAGCACAATTGCCATTGATCAACAGATCATCCAAAAACAAATCATTCTGCACAATAATAATTCAGGAACATTTTTTGGACTTCAGGTTTTACCGACAATCCATTTACCGAAATATCGTCTCTCGTGTACAAGGCCATAGTAACTACAGATGCCCTCATATTGGGGTTTCAGGTTGGCAACACAACTAAGGTATTTTTCCCTTTAGGCAGGGTACGCACAGCAGATTCGTCACTAGTGAGTGGCCGGAACGAATCACTGAAGGTTGTAACTAAGGTTTGCTGTGACCTATCATATGGTCCATAGGGCATACCAATTGTCGGTTCACTTGATCTTGACAAAAAGGCGTCCGACTGCAAAAACACTGCAGTTTTTTGTCCCGACCGTTGCAATACATGGAAATATTGTCAGGTCGGCCCGAGAAATCTGCTTGTGTGTACCCATCAGGCCTGGGTCTAATGGGACTATTGTATGCCCTAATAGGATTAGCCTTATGAAAGTAAATAAATACAATAAGAAACTAATGTAAATTATTTTCCTTTCTAATAGTGGCTGTTGTGTGTGACATAAAATGGAGGAAGGTCTGAACATTAACGCACCTATTCCTATAGGTTTACACCCTAGGCTCAAGGGAACTACTGGTTCTCTTTGAGACAAATTGCAGTAATCTGTAATGCTGCTTTCCTGAAAACTAAACCCCAAGGGAATCTTCATTACAGCAAGTGAATTAATGGTGAAGATTTTCCTGCATACGAGAAAACCATGAGACCCACACTGAGAGCCACTGTCTCTTTAGACTCTAATAAACCCAGATGCTGATTAATCTGATGCTTAGAAACTCTTCCCTATTGCTCTGTGTATGGTAGACTGGATAGGTGTGTTCCTCCTGCAGCAGCAACTGTTATTAAGAAAATCTTGCAGCACGGTGGCCCAGTCCTGAGTTCGATTCCACCCTTAGACACATCTGTAAGGAGTTTGTATGTTCTCCCCGTGCTTGCGTGGGTTTCCTCCGGGCACTCCGGTTTCCCTCACAATCATAAAGACAACTGATAGGTTGAATGTGTCCAATAAATGTGCTTAGATTTTAAGCTCTTCGGGGCAGGGCCTGATGTGAATGTATCCATGTAACTTAAGTACTACGGAAGATGTTGGCGCTTTATAAATCCGCAATCAGGGCTAGGCCACACTGCTGCGTTTTTTTTGCGTTTGCGCTTGCGATTGCGCTTGCGATTTTCCAAAATTATTGAAAACGCGGCAACGAAAAAAACCACGCCTTTTTCGGTGCGACTGCGATTGCGTTCTGCATTTTTAATCGCAATCGCATGCGTTTTCCTATACTTATTGAAGAAATCGCAATCGCAAACGCAACGAAAATCGCACATGAAATCGCATGCTATTGCGTTTGCGTTTCAGTGTGGCCTAGCCCTAATAATAAATTAATAATGCATTTGGTGCCATTGCATAGGATTCAGCAAGTCTTGGCGTGGTCTGCCATTTATATTTGCACAGTTTTACCTCTCCTGAAAAGCTGAGTTAAGGTTCGTACACACGTGTGATCGCGGGTCCCGACACGCGACGTGTATGAACGTTCTTTTCGGCCGATAATCGGCCCATGTGTAGGGCCTTTATCTGCCAAAGCGGACCTTCGGTCGGGGATCACCGAACAACCGACTTGCCGCATCCCCGAACGACCGTCCGTTTCGGCCAATAAAGGCCCTACACACGGGCCGATTATCGGTCGAAACGAATGTTCGTACACAACGTGCGTCGCGGGTCGGGACCCGCGATCGCACGTGTGTACGAACCTTTATACTGAGATTTGCCTAAAGGTAATCAGATTAAAGGTCAACTGTACTCACCAAATCCACTTTCCCTCATCGGAAAGTACCCAGGGTGAGGACCTAATCTGCGCTGTCCCTCACCCGTATTCGCTTTCTAACCCTAGCTTTACTCACCTGAAGTTTCCTTCGGTGCTCCCCTCCTGCAGGCCATATGCGACTTCTGCCAATGAGGAGACACACTCTGAAAGAAGCTTGTCTTCTCATTGGCCGGATTGCGTACCCGGAAGTGGGAGCAATGCGCTGAAGGAAACTTCAGATGAGTAAAACTAGAGTTAGAAAGCAAACCCAGGGGTTTAGGTCCTCACCCTGGGTAGTAGAGATGTCATGGATGGCGGGAGCAGGGGTCTAGGCGAGTATAATTGTCCTTTAATGAATTCATAGCAAATGTTTGCAAGTCATCATGTATATTAAACTTTGTACATGAGTCACATAATTTTCGCACAATTTGCCCGACGAATAACCCATTATGTGCCATTTGAGGGAAAATAAGGCTTCAACGATCTTCTAAGACCAACGATCCATTACTATTCTCTGCTTTTTCCGACAATCAGCCTGGCGTATTCGTTCTGCCGATTGCCGTATGTTTGTACAGTCGGCAGGTTAATGGTAGACCGTGAAGACTAAGATTGAATGAAATGCACATGTGCAACATTTCGAGATCACGCTATATTCCGAATGTTACGTAATACGTACGAGACTTCATTGGCAGAACTAGTGTACAACGGTGGCTGATCTGACGTGTGTACGAACCTTTAGGCTCTATAGTATTTGTTAGCATGTCAGTGGTGGCATTACCATACCATCCTCCCTATTCCCTCTACTGACTAATGACCTGTTTACTTTCCCGTGAGGGCAGGGTCAATGTGTTTATATAAGGTAAAGTGCGCACAATCTAATTAGTCTATTTACTATTTATGTAAACAAGTTGCTCCTTGTGTTACATAATATTTTAGAGATAAAACATAAGAAAAGTAATTGTAAAGCTGGCCCTCCAATTAGACATTACAATTAGACATTCCAAGAGGCATGGTGGTTCATGGTGTGGAGACTATCACATGACAGGTCACAGCACTTTCACTGTAGCAGACATCCCATCCTGCCAAATATGGCTTCCGGGCAGGAAGGGGTCCGACATGATGTCATCAAAGGGGCAGGGTGTGTGATGTGTATTACGTCATTAAAGAGGCGTATTTAGGGGCATGGTGGCTGAAAAGGGGCATTCTGGAGGCAGAGACTCCATGTAAGTATCTGCCTCCAGTTTGGGGTGGTCTTGGCCAATCACAGCCGCTGCTGCCTTCACTATAGAACAGCGCTGGAACGAGGAGGTGTAAGTACAGATTGGAAGCGCTTTTACAGTTATAAATATAGCGGTTGGGGGTAGGAGGGTATCCCCTGTATGGTGCCAAAAGCTTTTATTGCTAGATAACTCCCAGACACGGAGGGATCGGGAGGGAGAGGGGGGGAAAGGGCTCTACTGAGCATGCCTCAGACCTTGCTGAGGTTAGCAGACAGGCACCGGATGAGTCACTGACAGCTCCTACCCAGCAGTTTCCTGAACTTTGAAGAGGCATAACAGGAGAACCACAAGGAGCAGGGATGTAAGGTAAGGATTTTTTTTTGTACTGTGGGGCCAGTAGTTGGTAAAATTTTAGTTTGGGGGGTGGACATGCCCTTTAAGCCTCGTACAGGCGTCAACATTTCATCAGCCACCAGGGCGGACCAAGGGTTTTCACCGAGAATTGTACATGTATGGGCGATTGGTCAGCGGAGTTCTTTGATCCACACACCCATACACATGCGATTCAGCTGTGATTTAGAAGGAGCGGGTTGGATGATTACATCTTATGTTTAAATTGGTACAGAAGACAATCAGTAAACTCATTCAGGGCAATGTAATAACAATTCTTATTGTTAAAATGGTGTCAACCAATCAGATGTTAGCTTTAAAATGGTAAACATCTGATTGGTTGGGGCAAAAATAAAACACCATTTTGTAACGATAAATTTAATTATAGTTATTTAACCAATCAGATATTAGGGCAAAATTAGCACCATTTTTAACAATAAGAACTTTTATTAAATAACCCTGAAGAACTTTTAATACATCACCCTGATTGTTTCTAAAATCTACCTTTATTTTGTCAATAAAAGTGTGTGTCTTAGATTTGTTTGTCACTGATTGGCCAAAGCAAACATTCTCTGTGTTGCGGTGAATTCAGTCGAAACGAGGTATAAAGCAGGAAGAGATGGGGCTTTTCATTGTCAGTCACATTTCTTTAGAATGCTCTCAGTGATTCCATTTACTGCGCCTGGTATTTTTAGTAGAAATTTCTATATATCCCCTTAAGGGATTTCCCTAAGTGTCCCAGATCTCACCCTGGCCCTCTGCCATTATATGAGGTTACGGTCATATATGACTTGCCATCTCAATAGGGAAGTGACAGTGACTCTGGGCCACTTTCACTATGCAAATGATACGCTGCCATTAACCTGTTCACCACAGGATAGCAGTAATTTATTGTTGGGTATGTTAGAGTTACTGAAAATCCCCACCGATTTACTAGTAAAAAAAAACAAAGATTCTAAGGTAAGTCCACGCATTTCATTGCAGAACAAATAAAAACGTACCACTAGTCTGTGGGGTTGAAATCTGAAGTTTTGGGGTGCACTTAAAGGGCAAGTTCACATAAAAAGACATGACAAAATACAGATGTACATCAGGAAAACTGTGTCAATATACTAGGGTCTAAACAAGTGACCCATCATAAAGGGCATGTTAACCCCTCAAAAGAAAAATTAACCCAACTCCAAAACTGCAATGGTTATAAATCTGAGAAATGTAAAACTAATCTAAAATGTTGCCAGATGTTCTGTTGCCTCTCTTTTTACTTCCTGGCTCTCCATGGGTCAACTTCCTTACATTCCATTGTTTCACATTTCTACCTACTTGTTTAATAGGCAATTGACTTTCCATTTAAAAATTAATCCATCGCAGAGTTTAACTCTTACCAACTCTAGCAAGTGCTAGATAAACCAATTAAAAGGTTCGAACATGTCAGAAATGTTCCAACCTGTTAAAAGATAGGTACAGATTTATGATAGCACACAAGATGCACGATTATATTATATACAGTGGCTGCATCAGCTGACAATTCGTTTCGTTAGTGATCCATTGGGTTGGATCAGTAATGATGCCTGACTGAATGCTCACTCATGAAGGAAAAATTAAATCGTCAAAATCGAATTGATCGGAATATCAAGGACTTTTTCCTGTTTTTGATAGACCGATCAGCGATATTGATCTGCCTATCAAAATAACTGATTGGGCAAAAAAAATTGCCATTGATCCCATCTACCAGAAAAAATATTTTCTGCATAGTTTCCATGCTAAAATCTATGGAAGATCAGCAGCGCAAGGTTGTGATAGGTTCTTCCGATCGGATTTTCTGTACTTCCTCCATCCCATATCCGGCAACGATTTTCTAACATGCCCAATCGGCTTTTTATAGGTGAACTGCCCAAGATCGATTGGATCGATCAAACTGACCAAATCAGGCATACATGGTCCAACATTCTTCCGATCAGATTTGCGATCATCCGAAATGATCAAGTATCTGATCAGAAGAACCTACGGAATATCCCCACCTTGCAAGGGTGATCTTTGGTAGATTTCAGCTTCAAAATTTTCCATCTTGGCCGATCAGTTTTTTTTAGATAGACCGATCGTTATCGCCGATTGGCCTATCGAAGACTCAAAAAATTGTCTTCCATAATCCAATCAAATCAATGCAGTGTATGGGGGTCTTAAAACCAAAAATGAAACCATGTGGCCAACCTACGGCTGTCCTGGCGGCTTAAAAAGTCAATACTCCAATCGGGACCAAAGAACGAAACGATGTTTGTTCAGACGGGATTGTAAGAAATTCTTTGACCGATCCAATCACATTGGTTAATAACAAGCTTAATAATTGGTCAATCAAACTGATTGTATTGTTCTCATTCACGGATACGCAGCCAGACAAATCCAGATGTTTGAAAACTACAACTCCCAGCAATCCTTTACAAGGGCATTGTAGATAGAGAATGCTAGGAGTTGTAGTTTTCAAACAGCTGGAGATCTACTGGTTGCCTATCCCTAATTGATAAAAAAAAAAAAAACAGTGTATGGCTTCAAAGAAATATATTTGAAAAGATTGGATGAAATTTAAATTGGCTCATGTATTGCTAGCTTTAGAAAATAATTCTGTCTCATCTTTTCAAATATGTCTGAACTACAAGTCCCATCACCTTCAGACGATATACTTTCTTTCTTGCCAGTGAATTACTACTTGGTGTACCACGCGAATAGGGCGTGATAGAAAATGAAAAAGAAAAAAAATGAGAAAATGACCCTATTACGCTTACCATATATCCTGCCAGTGGTGGCGGCAGCCACGTAGGGGCGTGTCCACAGACCACTTAACCCATATTTCCTGTTGGTGGGCGGAGCTACAAGTTCAAGTTCCAGTTTCCGGTTAAGATGGCGGCGCCCTCAGCCTTATGGAGGTGGCTCGGGGGTTCGGGGCTTGTGGCTCGGCTTGTTCGACTGTGGGACAGGAACCGTAGGGACAGGTATAAGGAAATGGCGATGCAGTTATCAGACTATGGACACCCCCTAGTGTAACCTTGTATTCCCTGTACTGACTGTACATGGGAAACAGAGCTGTGTGTGTACAGACAGGAGACATGACAGTGATTGGCAGTGAGTGAATTGCCTTTAGGAATCACAGATCTCCCATGTGTGAATGGTGCATGGTAAATTATCCCTAGGATAAATTTTTAGGGAGCTGTAAAATCATATTTAAAGGAAAAGTTCAGCGGAAAATATCATTACTAAATATTAGTTTGTATTCTACATACCTAGTTATTCTCTTGTTGTTCTCTTCCATTTTAAAAAATAAGTTGAATTTATATACCCCTTGCTCTTCCCTGCTGTTAACATAAGTGAGCTGACATTCCAGGTTCTGTAATGGTCCTTCTTCTTCCCAGGATGCACCACATACTTGGAATGTTCCTGATTCGCTGTTGGATGGTTCACACCGGCTCAGATCTCTACTGAGTGACTGAATCAACCCAAGCACTGGGTCAAGGGCGAGACCATAGCGGTCTCTTTTAGGGGACCTGCAAACAGGAAGTCAGTATTTCAGAAGCATTAATTTATACACAAATTGTGGAATAGGCATAAGGTCATTGGGATGGAAATATACTGCATTTTCTAAAAAACATATGTATTTGCACTGAAGTTCCCCTTAAATTGACCTTCTAGGGTGCACCCTGACATCTGCAAGATCATATGAATCGGTGAAGCTGTATGTTTTGCAGATCCAGCATTTTTTTTTCTTAATCCAACAATAAATTTAATAACACACATATGGCAAGACTGTGCTCTTGCACATAAGGTAACTTAATATTTTCTATGTTAACCCTGAGCTGTCTACCAAAGCTTTATAATTGCCAACGGAAATGGAGGGGCTTTTTCTGCCAATACTCTTGGGCATATCCTCCAAGTTCATTAGCTTTTGCTGGAAGCTGGCATTCTATGTGTCTGTTCCATTGGCTGACCAGGGGTTTGTGTCACAAACTCCCCATTGTGATTTTATAGCCCATGGGAACCTTTAAGAAGAATAGGTCTGCCACCAGGCTGCTGAAACATTGCTGTCAAAGCTGTTAAATTATAGGCTTCATTATCCTAAAATATGCATTTTTTTTAGTTTCTAGCATTATTGAATTTTTTTTTGTGTTCCTGCTCAACCACATATTTGAGAGCACGGATTAGTGGTTAACTTTAAAATGCTAACGGGAAAAAAGCTGGTGACTGGACAGTTATCTGTCCACAAACCTAACTGATATATATATCAATATGCATATTCATTGTATGCATTTGTAACCAGATATTTAATAAGTTCTATTCTGGCAAGGAGATTGTAAGGTACCGTATATACTCGAGTATAAACAGACACCCACTTTTACTCTTAAAAAGGTGTAAAAGTGATTGACCCGAGTATAAACCGAGGGTAGAAAATAGGACCACAACTGCCTTCTTATTCTGTATTGTTTTGAGGCTTTAGTTGCCCTTTAAATGGACATCAGAATTCCCATACCGTAGTCCCATACAGTAATAGCCAAATCCAGTATGGCTATTACTGTATGGGACTACTGTATGGGAATTCTGCTGACCATTTAAAGGGAAACTAAAGCCTCAAAACAATACAGAATCAGAAGGCAGCAATAGATAGCATCCTCCTTCTGATTCTGTATTGTTTTTAGGATTTAGTTGCACTTTAAATGAACATCAGAAGTCCTATACAGTAATAGCCATACTGTATTTGGCTATTACTGTATGGGAATTCTTAGGTCCATTTAAAAGTCAACTAAAGTCTCATTCCTTGCCACTGCAGATGTTTGGAAACTCCCAGCATGCTTTAGTTGCTGGGAGTTGTAGTTTCCTTCCCCCCTTCCTTCCCAGTTGCCCTCTCCTACCAGCTCCACATGTTCCCCTGCAGGCTGCTCTGGATCCTCTTCTCTGCTCCGGCGGCCCGCATGCTTCACATTCCTCTGCTGAAAAAAGTGACTAGTTTTGTTTTAAGGGTGTAGATGCCCTTTATGTTTGTGTGAAATGCGTTCCAATAATGGATTACTGTCAAAATTGCAGTGCAAGTACAAAGTAACTCATGTGAACGTGCTACGCTGCGATTACACTATTCACCCGCGTCAGTGTGGACTCGGCCTAACTGGCAGATCTCTGGCTCTGACTGGGGAGAAAGTGTCCCTTAGAGACACCCTAAAGGGTTTTCATAGAAACCTTAAAACATGTTAGTATCGAAGCTCTTTATTCTGTCATTAAAAAAACTGCAATTTACATTTGACTTATAATAAGCAACACTGGAAATGTATATGTTGACATTTTTTGCCCTTTCCTATTAGGAAATGAAACTGAAAAGGAGCAAATGCAACCTCCGTGAAAAACAATAAAAAAAGTTTGTTGTATCCAAATTCTAAAGCTAGATACACACAGTACTGATAAAGCCCTGATACCGTCGGATCCGGGAAAGACCGTAAATTTCCCTCGGCCACAGTAGTCTCCTT